>CM035840.1:209927839-210527839 GCA_020510985.1 Pholidichthys leucotaenia | reverse complement strand
TTGATGCCAGAGGTCAGAGGAGAATGGCCAGACTGGTTCGAGCTGATAGAAAGGCAACAGTGACTCAAATAACCACCCGTTACAACCAAGGTAGGCAGAAGAGCATCTCTGAACGCACAGTACGTCGAACTTTGAGGCAGATGGGCTACAGCAGCAGAAGACCACGCCGGGTGCCACTCCTTTCAGCTAAGAACAGGAAACTGAGGCTACAATTTGCACAAGCTCATCGAAATTGGACAATAGAAGATTGGAAAAACGTTGCCTGGTCTGATGAGTCTCGATTTCTGCTGCGACATTCGGATGGTAGGGTCAGAATTTGGCGTCAACAACATGAAAGCATGGATCCATCCTGCCTTGTATCAATGGTTCAGGCTGGTGGTGGTGGTGTAATGGTGTGGGGAATATTTTCTTGGCACTCTTTGGGCCCCTTGGTACCAATTGAGCATCGTTGCAACGCTATAGCCTACCTGAGTATTGTTGCTGACCATGTCCATCCCTTTATGACCACAATGTACCCAACTTCTGATGGCTACTTTCAGCAGGATAATGCGCCATGTCATAAAGCTGGAATCATCTCAGACTGGTTTCTTGAACATGACAATGAGTTCACTGTACTCAAATGGCCTCCACAGTCACCAGATCTCAATCCAATAGAGCATCTTTGGGATGTGGTGGAACGGGAGATTCGCATCATGGATGTGCAGCCGACAAATCTGCGCCAACTGTGTGATGCCATCATGTCAATATGGACCAAACTGTCTGAGGAATGCTTCCAGCACCTTGTTGAATCTATGCCACGAAGAATTGAGGCAGTTCTGAAGGCAAAAGGGGGTCGAACCCGTTACTAGCATGGTGTACCTAATAAAGTGGCCGGTGAGTGTAGTTTATATGGCATTTTGACCTTGACCTTTGACCTTGCAATCCCAAAAGCATAATCATAGTTCAGGGTCACAGGGTGAACCTTTGTACACAGTTTGGTGACACTCGCTTTACTCGTTCTATAGTAATAGTACAAAGGGAATGTTAACTTTGACCTTTGACCTTTTGACCACAAACCCATCGTCAGAGGTCAGGGTCTAAGCTGTCCAAGATTTGTCTTCGATACAATGATGAGTTTGATTTGAAAAGCCTATACCATTTCTTTCTCTAGGTATCGCATTGACAAGATTTAGGGCGCGTTCACACAGCCACTGTTTGGTCCAGACCAAAGGAACTCTGCTCCGCTTCCGCGGATAGTTCGGTTCATTTGGTGTCGTCTGAATGCACGTTCGAACTCTGGTGCACACCAAACAAGTGAAGTCTGTTCCGCCTGAAAACGGGGGTCTTGGTTCACTTGCAAATGAAGTCTGGTGCGCCTTGCTTGCAATGTGAATGCAAACGGAGTATCCAGCGGACCAAAGGGCAGAAGTTCCCTCTGCGTTTGTGTAACCATAGCAACACGTAGTCTAAGAAGAGGAAGTGGTGTAGCGCATTTGGGTAGAAAATAACAATAAAGACACTCACGCGGATCCACAAAATCATTTTATCGGCAAAAGCCAAGGAGAAAAGTTTAAAAATGTCTCGTGGACAGACTTGGAGTAGTGAGGAGATGCAGGGCCTGATAGATATTTGGTCTGAGGACCAGATGAGGAGCAGAAACGGCAGGCTGAGGAGAGAGCTGCATTTCATAACTTTATGAGGGGGCAGCAAGAGGCTGAGGAGCGTCGGTTTAAGGTCATGGAAGAGCAGCAGCGGGCCAACAACCAGATGTTCATGCAAATGATGGGAACATTAACAAGAGCACTATTGCCCCAATCACATCCCCCACAGCTACAGTAGATGTCCTCAACCCCAACAATCCCCCCATATACCCCCACCACCACCACCACCAGTAGCTGCTATGGACCACCCGCACAGCAACAACACATCGCAGGATGCTTCTGAACGTCCACTGTTGCGCATGTCACCGTACGACACGGTGACTGACTTGACTTCTGCAGTGCTACATGACGCCAGCACAATTTACCACAATATGTAGAGATTGCACATTGACAGCAATTACAAAAATTGCACATTACGTCATATTGCACATGGACAGATGTGAACTGCAACTAATTGTGCATTTTTGGGTTTGACACTTTCAATGCAGTGTAGAAGCATGCTCAAATAACGAGGCTGAGTTTCAGTCATAAAACCAGCTTTATTTGACAGAATGCAGCTTCTAGCATTCTCAAAGCAGGAAAGAGAAAGAATCATACTTCAACACCCTTTTATACATTTCCAGCATCAGAATTCAAGTCACATGGTGTCTTCAGTCAACATACAGTTACAAAGCATCCCCTTGAAGCTTCACCATTGTCTCTCATTTCCTGATGAACCGGAATACCCTCCGGGGCGTCTTCTGTGGGACAAAGAGACAAATCTCACACTTCCTTGTTACCTCCTGTAGATTCGAGTCCTTAGTCCTTGCAGACGTGACACCCCACAATACACATTCAGTCCTGTCTCTGTGGCAGCGTGAGCCCACAATGTGTGTCGGCCACACTACCCCCCCCCCCCCAAACGTCTAGTAAGGCAAAATCTAAATGGCATAACAAAAAGAAAAACACAAAGTACTCCATACATCGCTAATCAATCCACCAACTGCCTAGGTTTTAATCTTCTGCCAAATCTGCTGCAACCTGGCTTGGCTGCACCTGCAACATCTCTCTGCACCTGTGGATTAAAGCCGTTAGCACCTCTCTGTGAAGACTTGGGAGAATGTCTCCTCGGCGGCCTGCCCCGGCGGGGGGGGCCTCGCGAGCTGCACCTCCTCGTCAGCCAGAACAAAAGCGGGTTTGAGTCTGTTAATGCAAATCAGCTCCCGTCTGCCCCCTAAATCTAGCAGAAAATGCTTCTGCCCGGTCTCCAGCACTCGAAACGGTCCGTCGTAAAACGGCCGCAAACTTGGACGCTGGGCGTCATGTTTAACAAAAACAAACTCTGCATTTTTTAAAGCCTTGGGCACAAAAACGTGTGGGAAACTGTGATGGACTGGGCCAGGAAGCGTGTTTGCTCCTGAGCCGCTCTGCCACGGCTGAGCGAGGGGGCCACTAGGTTCGGGATTATCAGGAAGAAATTCCCCGGGCAAACGAAGCGGTTGAGCGAAAACTAATTCAGCCGGGGAAGCGTGCAAATCTTCCTTAGGTGCAGAACGCAACCCTAATAAAACCCATGGAAGTTTGTCTACCCAATTTGTATCCGTTAGCGACGCTCTGAGGGCTGCTTTCAATGACCTGTGAAAGCGTTCGCATAAACCATTAGCCTGGGGGTTATACGCGGTGGTGCGATGAATCTTCACCCCCAAGCTGCGGGCCGTCGATGACCACAGCTCGGAAATAAATTGGGGACCCCTGTCGGACGTTATGTCCGACGGTACACCAAAACGCGCAACCCATGCTGCTAAAAATGCTCGCGCGACTTCTTCCGCTGTGGTTGATGTCAGAGGAATCGCCTCTGGCCAGCGCGTGGTGCGGTCTACCATCGTCAAAAGATGTGTGTGCCCGTGTGATAACGGAAGCGGGCTGACCAGGTCAATATGCACATGATCAAAACACTTAGCAGGGATGTGGAAAGGTTCTAACGGGGACTTAGTGTGTCTGTGTATTTTAGCTCGCTGACACACTACGCAGGCTGCTGCCCATTCCTTGACCTGTTTGCGCAACCCGGGCCAAACAAATTTCTCCCCCACCAACTTAATCGATGCGCGCACCCCCGGGTGCGCGAGAGAATGGACCAAGTCAAAAACACGGCGACGCCACGCGGTTGGCACCACAGGGCGGGGCCATCCCGTGGAGACATCGCAGATTAGCGGGGGCATACCGTTTTGTTGCACCCTGTGCTCCAGCCTTAACCCTGTTGGTCCAGACTGGAGCGCGCGCACATCCGCGTCTTTAACCTGCTCCGCAGCCATAGCTGCATAATCTAACCCAACACAGACCGGGGCTGCGCGCGCTCCCGCGTCGCTGCCCGGGCCCGCGGCCATGGCTACAGAGTCTGCCCCTATGGGGCTTGGTGGTGCTACCACACGCGAGAGGCAGTCTGCTACAACATTGTGTTTACCCGCGACATGCTGAATATCAGTAGTGAACTCCGATATTGCGGCTAGTTGCCTTTGTTGCCGGCCTGACCAGGGTTCTCAAATTTTGGCCATCGCAAACGTTAGCGGTTTATGATCCACAAAAGCGGTGAAACGTCGCCCCTCTAACCAGAACTGAAAATGACGGATGGCCAAGTGTAGGGCCAAAAGCTCCCTGTCAAACGCGCTGTATTTCCGTTCACTATCGCGCAAGGTCCTGCTGAAAAACGCGAGGGGTTGCCAGGTACCTGCCACAAACTGTTCAACTACCGCCCCCACCGCTACATCGGAAGCGTCAGTGGTGAGTGCCATGCGGGCCTTTGGAACTGGGTGCGCTAACAAAACTGCGTTTGCCAGGGCTGATTTGACCTGGGCAAAAGCGCGCTCCCGCTCCGGAGACCATTCAACTTTATTTGCGGGCTTTTGTTTTTTTAACGCGGTATACAATGGCTGCATGAGTCGTGCTGCGCTTGGGAGGAAACGGTTGTAAAAATTAACCATCCCTAGAAACTCCTGAAGCGCCTTGACCGTTTGAGGTTGCGGAAAATCCGTTATGGCACGCACTTTATTTGGAAGGGGAACTGCTCCCTCTGCCGAAACGCGATGTCCCAAAAAATCAATCTGCGCCACCCCAAACTGACACTTCGCTGGGTTAACTATTAACCCGTGCTCTGCCAACCTCTGGAAAACTGCTGTGAGGTGTTTTTCATGTTCGCCTTCGGACGCGCTGGCTACCAAAATATCGTCCAAATAAACGAACACGAAAGGCAGGTCGCGTAAAACTGCATCCATCATGCGTTGGAAAGTCTGCGTGGCCCCCTTGAGGCCAAAAGGCATGCGCAAGAACTCAAAAAGGCCGAAAGGCGTTATGACCGCTGTTTTGGGTACATCCTGCGCGCGCACTGGCACCTGGTGATAGCCGCGCACCAAGTCTATTTTAGAAAAAATGCGCGCCCCCGCCAAATGGACAGAAAAATCCTGAATGTGCGGAATCGGGTAGTGGTCATGAGCTGAAACGTTGTTCAACCTGCGGAAATCGCCGCAAGGTCGCCACGAGCCGTCAGCTTTTGGGACCATGTGTAACGGCGAAGCCCAAGAGCTCTTGGAACGTCTAACAATGCCCAGTTTTTCCAGATTAGTGAACTCCTCGCGCGCGATGGCCAGTTTAGCTGGGTCCAAGCACTGAGCCTTTGCAAAAACGGGAGGGCCTGTGGTTGTTATGAAATGTTCTACCCCATGTTTGGCCACCGTTGCTGAAAACGTGGGGACTGTGAGTGCTGGAAACTGAGCAAGCAGTGTGAAACTTACCACCCGCAGCTGAGACGCTGGCATGTGCAGTTGGCGGGGCCACCCGAGCTGTGCAGGGAATAGAATGAAAGGACAGTGCATTAATCAGACGTCTATTAGCAAGGTCAACCAATAAACCATGTGAGCACAAAAAATCAGCCCCTAACATGTTGAAACTGACTGCTGCTACAATAAATGTCCACTCAAATGAACGGCCCTGTAAGGACAGAAGCATGGTCCTCTCACCAAACGTTTTAATCGTGGAGCCGTTCGCTGCTGACACTGACACCCAGGGGGCTTTAGAAGGCGACAGCCGTTCCGCGTAGGTGGGTGTGGCGAAGCTCAGCTGAGAGCCCGTGTCCACGAGGAACTGTTTCCCCGAGCGTGCATCCGTCAGGTAAAGCAGCCTGTTCTCGTTGCCGAGGGTCGCAGCTGCTACCGGCCCTCGGTCTTGGCGTTTCCCTGGCGCTTAAAATTGCACAGTGGGACGCACCTGTGCGCTCTCTCTGCAAAAGGGCGGTGGTAGAAGCACGAGCCGTTCTCCGCTCCGCGTCGTCTGGCTCCTGTCGCCGCCGTCGTTGATGCGTCTGGCGCCGCGGCCGCTGGACCCGCACTGTCTCCGGACGCCGTTCCCGGACTGGCCGCCGTGGCCGAGACCGCGTTCCGCTTGTGGGCGTCGACCAACCTCTGCGCCTCCTTGCTCAACCCATGGTAGTCTCGCCTGACCAATCGGGGTGACTCTGCCAGGGCCACTCTCACTGCTGGTGGTAGGGTTTGAAGGAAAAGGTGGGCGAAAATGAATTCGCCATCCTCAGAGGCTTTGAGCTGCAGCATCTTCACCATCAGGTCCGCAGGTCTATCGTTTTCGGCCTCCGTCAGCGCCAGGAGCCCCTCTGCTCTTTGTTGGACTGAGGGGGTGAAATGGCTGATCAGCGCGTCCTTCAATGCGCTGTACTTGTCGCTGTCTGGTGGATGATTAACCAGATCTTCCACTCTCTGGACCGTGTCGCTGTCCAGCTTCGCTACCACGTGGTAGAATCTTGTGTCATCGTTGGAGATTCTCCGGAGGTTGAACTGCGCCTCGATTGCGCTAAACCATGAGCGCGGGCTGTGCTGCCAGAAATCGGGCAGCCGGATCGTGGAGGCGGCCATCAGGCTGGCTTCCACCGAGCCCCGCTCGGGAGAATTCTGTCTGCTCATTTTCCGTCATAGGTCACCAGTGTAGAAGCATGCTCAAATAACGAGGCTGAGTTTCAGTCATAAAACCAGCTTTATTTGACAGAATGCAGCTTCTAGCATTCTCAAAGCAGGAAAGAGAAAGAATCATACTTCAACACCCTTTTATACATTTCCAGCATCAGAATTCAAGTCACATGGTGTCTTCAGTCAACATACAGTTACAAAGCATCCCCTTGAAGCTTCACCATTGTCTCTCATTTCCTGATGAACCGGAATACCCTCCGGGGCGTCTTCTGTGGGACAAAGAGACAAATCTCACACTTCCTTGTTACCTCCTGTAGATTCGAGTCCTTAGTCCTTGCAGACGTGACACCCCACAATACACATTCAGTCCTGTCTCTGTGGCAGCGTGAGCCCACAATGTGTGTCGGCCACAGCAGAGCATTATTTTCAATTTTTACTTAAAGATTCTGTACTTGCTGCTCTTGTTTTTATTTTTTAATAGTTGTTTTAAAAATGCACCTCATAGTGTTTATAGACCATTATTACCTCCGCCAGGCCGCAGGCCGCAGGAGGTAATGTTTTTGCCAGCGTTTGTCTGTTTGTCTGTCTGTTTGTCTGTCTGTCTGTTGGTTAGCAAGATAACTCAAAAAGTTTTGGACGGATTTCGATGAAACTTTCAGGCGTTGTTGGAAATGGTACAAGGAAGAACTGATTAAATTTTGGGGATGATCCGGATTACCGTCTGGATACAGGAATTTTTTAAAGGATTCTTTAACATTGTGAGATACGGCCATTTTCAACATGTGTGCAGGCGCAATGGAGGGCGCTGGTCGTCGTGTCTGACGAGCACAAACTCTGCGTTCTTCAAAGTTTTAGGAACAAAAGCAAGCGGAAAACAGTGGTGGGCTGGGCCCGGCAGCGTGCCTGTGTTTGCGCTACGCTGCAAAAGCTGAGACGGGCAGCTGTCCGGCGCCGGATTATTTGGCAGAAATTCCCCGGGCAGCCATAGGGGCTGCGCAAAAACGAGCTCTCTGCCGGAGAAGCTTCCAAATCCTCTTCTGCCGCGGAGCGCAACCCCAATATAAAACCCACGGCAACCTGTCTACCCAATTTGCATCCGTCAGTGAAGCCCTGAGTGCTGCTTTCAGTGATCTATGAAAACGCTCGCATAACCCATTGGCCTGTGGGTTGTACGCGGTTGTGCGATGAATTGCAACGCCCGCAGCCTGGGAGTTTGGAGATGGAGGAGATGGACACAACACCAACACTTCAGTTTATTACCTCCGCCAAGGAGGTAATGCTTTTACTACTGAACCACTAGTCCTATCATTGTGAATCCAATTGCTAGTCATATGTTTTCATGGTCAAGGAATCTGAAAACGTACACACAAACACTGTATGGGGGGGAACTGTGGCGCTTGGCGGAGGTCTGCGCTCTCCGAGTGCTTTTCTAGTTACAGATTGCAGCTGTTTGCTTGTTGACAATAGAGTCAGCTGTGAAGAATGTTTACTGAAATCTTTATTATTTCAAATACCACAACATCTTAAGCAGGAAAATGGCTGCTTAGGGGTCCTAGCCCCTCATTGTCCAAAATAGGCACATTGTGCATTTCTAATGTGGCCCCCACTGTTGGCCCGATGGTGAGCGTCAGGCTCCAACAGACCATCTTCATCCACAGCAGGCTCGTCATCTTCCCATTCCTCACAGTGCACTTCACAGAGTCAAGCTGTATAACATACAACACACTGCAATGGTGTGGCTAACCAGGGAAATATGTGCATTGCACCTTTTGAGGAGGCATCTCCATCTAAGGCTCTCTCGACAGTCATCCTGGCCTGACTGAGTTGATGGTTAAACTGGGTTTGATCTCGTGTTGCACCTCTGCCCTCAGGAAATGGCTTCATCAACCAGGATAGCAGTGGGTATGCAGCATCGCCAAGAATAACTAGTGGCACATCCACACCTTCAAATATCTCAGTCCAGCCTGGGAGCAGTGTACCATTCTGCCCCTGATGGTACAAAGAGAAATTCTGGCATCATGGACCTTACCTGGCCAGCCAATATTAATGTCCAAGAATTTCAATTTGTGGCCCATCACACCCTGCAACAGGACAGAATAAAATGCTTTCCTATTATAATAAACTGGGTGCAGGATGTCACACAGCTCTGTGAAGGGCATTCTTCTCATTCAGAAGTTCAGCTGTCAGTCTCTGTCATCACAGTTGTTGCTGATATGTTGCCACCAACTGCAGGGACATGGTTGGATCCTCATGCTCCTATAAAGACAATGGTATCATAGCTATTAAGAGCAGTTAAGACAGCATAAAGGCTACCACACACATACACACATGTATTTGTGCACATATACATATGTGCATATTAGCACAAGGTAGTATGTCAGGTCAGACACTGGTTTGCTTGCAACTGGATAACCATGAAAACCGATACTACCTGTCTCATGGGTCAGGCCGTCGGCAACTCAACCAGTAATTCCACCTTTCCGAGGGTGTGGAGAGTGAAACTGGGCATCCCGGCAGAACTAAAAATATCTGTCACAGGTCTGTGGTGGACCACTCCCAGTTACACGAGGTGAGACGGGACATCCTGGCAGATAAGCACATCTGTCGCAAGGCCTGTTATGGACTTTTGCCAGTCAGTGCATCGTGACATGAACTACACAAAGAGCAGAGATAAACGAACCTATCATCTGGTCAGTCACTGCAACAGATACTGGAGTCAGTTTGTTTTGGCCTGTCCTTGCCACTGATAATACCTCTATCTGCCAAGAATGTGCCGCTAGTCCAGCAAAATCTTGCAGTACTCAAATACTTTGCAAGGAGTTTCATGAAACGGTCATTAAGAGAGCAATTCATACCAGCTCGGACGTCACCCGAGTTGATTCCTGGCAGTGGAGGGCGAAGGACAGAGCTGCGTGGAGGAATCTGATCAGACCTAAATGAAACAGTCATTGTCACCCCTGACAGATGATGATGATGATGATGATGATGATGATGATGATGATGATGATGACAAGGTAATTAGAAAAATGTTTATCGTGTTACTGGATCGAGTTTTTAAGAAATAAAAAGTGTTTGTGGATCAAGTTATAAAGGATTTAATACAGAAATATGCATTCCTTTGTTAATCTGCTTTTAACAGTACTTGATAACCAGGTTCTTCTTACAAAATACTTTGGAAAGATACACAACTCTTGCCAGACCGGTTTTAGGTAAAAATGTAGTTCTGATTTCTGAGGAGCATGATTAATTCACTCTCATGTATGGTTTACATCCATATGTGATCTTAAAACTTTTAAACCGTGTAATACCTCTCTCTCTGTCTATGTAGCCACAGCAGCATATCGTCGTCATCGTCTCTCGCTCTCCTTCACCTTCACCTTCTTCTTCGGCTCCGACTCTCGTGCATTTGTCTCAAGTACAGAGCAACATGCTGGATAGTTCACTGCCTTGCCTGCTCATACTGGGCAGTGTATTGTGAAGACAAGAATCAGATCATCGGCCTCCGTCGGTCTATGATGACCATGGAAGAGAATCCTAAACGTCTACTCTGCTGGAACAGCACCGCCTGTGGCTGAACAGGCCGATGCGCGAATGGCAGTCCCTGTCACACTGGTCGTACTTGTGGGTGGTCTCCGTGCTGCTGGAGCTGTGGCAGTTCTTCCTGCGGGTCCTTTTTTCATCTGCTGCAGCAGTCAGTCTCTCTTCACCCGCCTTGAGCTGTCTGGTCAGGGTGCCTCTCCATTTGGAGCGGTCCGTTGCAAGGTCCTCCCAGCGCTCTGTGTTGATCTCCAGGGCCTTCATGTCTCTCTTGCAGACGTCTCTAAAGCGCAGCTGTGGGCGGCCAATGTCTCTCCTGCCAGTCGCCAGTTCTCCGTAGAGGATGTCTTTGGGGATTCTGCCATCCTCCATACGGTGAACGTGGCCTAGCCAGCGGAGCCTGCGCTGCCTGAGTAGAGTGAACATGGAGGGAAGGCCGGCGCAGGACAGAACTTCTGTGTTGGGCACTTTGTCCTGCCAGGATATGTCCAGGATGCAGCGAATGCAGCACAAGTGGAAGGAGTTCAGTCTCTTTTCCTGCCGGGCGTATGTTGTCCACGTCTCACTCCCATAGAGCAGTGTGCTGATGACGCAGGCGTTGTACACTGCCATCTTCGTCTTGACAGAGAGTTTGGGATTCTCCCACACTCGTGTGGTGAGGCGAGCGAGTGTGAAGGCTGATTTTCCAATCCTCTTGTTGATCTCTGTATCAAGGGAGAGGTTGTTGCTGATCGTGGATCCCAGGTACGTGAACTGATTCACGACCTCCAGCTCGTAGTCGTCGATGGTGATGGTTGGTGGTGCTTCCGTGCCTTGCGCCAAGACGTTAGTCTTCTTCAGGCTGATGGTAAGCCCGAAGTCCTTGCATGCCTGGGAGAAGCAGTCCATCAGGGTCTGAAGCTCCTGCTGTGTGTGGGTTGCGACTGCAGCGTCGTCTGCAAATAGCATGTCTCTGATTAGAGCCTCGCGTACTTTGGTTCTGGCTTTCAGGCAGGCAAGGTTGAAAAGCCTGCCGTCAGATCTTGTGTGCAGGTAGATTCCCTCTGTTGCTGTGCTGAAGGCATGCCTCAGAAGCATAGTGAAGAAAATCCCAAAGAGGGTTGGCGCAAGTACACAGCCCTGTTTCACTCCGCTGCGTATGTTGAATTGCTCTGAGACATTGCCGTCGTGCTGCACTATCCCCTGCATTTTGGTGTGAAACGATTCGATGAGGCTTTGCAACTTTGGTGGGCATCCTATCTTTGGCAGGATCTTGAAAAGGCCCTCTCTGCTGACCAGATCAAACGCTTTGGTGAGGTCGATGAAGGCGACGTACAGGGGCATGTTCTGTTCCCTGCATTTCTCCTGGAGTTGGCGGATGGAGAATATCATGTCTACCGTCGATCGCTCAGCACAGAAGCCACACTGAGACTCGGGGTAGACACGTTCGGCAAGCTTCTGTAGACGAACGAGAACAACTCGTGCGTAGACTTTGCCAACAACGCTGAGGAGGGAGATGCCCCTGTAGTTGTTGCAGTCGCTTCTCTCCCCTTTGTTTTTGTAGAGGGTGATGATCTTGGCGTCCCTCATGTCCTGTGGTACGGCACCTTCCTTCCAGCACTGGCAGAGGACGTCATGCAATGGCAGCAGTAGGGCGGTCTTGCAGTGCTTGATCAGGTCGGGGGGTATGCCGTCGTTGCCGGGTGCCTTGCCAGCGGCCAAGCTATCAATGGCCTTGCTGAGTTCGTCGATGGTTGGCTCGGCGTCAAGTTCGTCCATGGATGGCAGGCAGTCGATGGCATCAAGGGCTGACGGTGTCACGGTGTTCTGTCTGGAGTAGAGGTCGGAGTAGTGTTCCACCCATCTCTCCATCTGCTTGTTCTTTTCTGTGATCATCTCCCCAGTGGAGGATTTGAGGGGGACCGTCTTGCTCTGAGCCGGACCAAGTGCTTTCTTGATGCCATCGTGCATATGTTCCCTGTTATGGCAGCGGTTTGAATGTCTTGGCTGAGCTGAGTCCAGTACTCGTTGGCGCAGCGCTGAGCAGTCTGCTGAACTTTGCTTCTCGCAGCCCTGAGAATCTGGAGATTCTTCTCGTTTGGGTACTTCTTGTACTCAGCAAGTGCTGAGCGCTTGGCTTCAATGACGGGGGTCATCTCGGTCAACTTGGCATCAAACCAGTCCTGTGACTTCGAGGTCTTCCTCCCAAAGGTAGCCAAGGCTGTGCGGTGGATGGTGTTTCGCAGCTCTTCCCACTTCTGCTTTGCAGATTCTCTTTCTTGTGGTACACCAAGTTCCTTCTCAAAGGTGGAGGCAAACTGCTCAACAAGTTCTGGTTGGGCCATCTTGCTGGTGTCAATCCGTGCCTTTCCAGGCTGTCTAGCACAATGGAATTTCTTCAGCTGCAGCTTGACCTTGCAACACACCAATGAATGGTCTGTGTCGCAATCTGCACTCTGGAACGAACGGGTGATTAGCACATTCTTCAGTGAGGTGCGCCTGGTCAGGATCAAGTCCAGCTGGTGCCAGTGCTTTGAGCGCGGATGTTGCCAGGAAACCTTGTGTTGGGGCTTGGTCTTGAAGAACGAGTTTGTGATGCACACATCGTGATATGTGCAGAACTCGAGCAGCCGCTGTCCGTTGTCGTTCATTCTGCCTACGCCAAATGGTCCAAGACAGGAGGGCCAGGAGTCATGGTCAGCACCCACTCTGGCATTGAAGTCTCCAAGGAAAATGAGTTGTTCAGAGTTGGGGATGATCCTGACAGTTGTTGCGAGATTCTCGTAGAACTCGTCTTTTGCCTCTGGTGTGGCTGTCAGTGTTGGAGCATACACACTGACGAGGGTGACTGGGCCTTGAGTGGTGTTCAGGCGGAGGGTGAGGAGTCGTGCAGAGCCATTGCTGCCCGGTTCCACCATCTTCAGCAAGGTGTTCTTCACTGCAAAGCCCACTCCGTGTTCCCTGTGTTCATCACTGCCCTTTCCCTGCCAGTAGAACGTGTAGTCCTTCTCTCTCAGTGTGCCTGTGTCAGCCAACCGTGTTTCCTGGAGAGTGGCGATATCCACTTCCAGTCTCTTCAGCTCATTATTGATGATGGCAGTCTTCCTGGTGTCGTTGATGTCCTTGAGGTTAGCAGCGAGTCCTGTCATAGTGCGGACGTTCCAAGTTCCCAGTTTTAGAGTTGGTCTCTTTTGTTTTTTTGTCTTGCCTGGTGCGAAGGTTCTCAGCCTGCCGTTCGGACTTCTCCTCATCCCCATGCACCCAATGAGGAAAGCAGGCTGTGGCGGGACAACACCTTATTGGCTGGGGGCTGCCCAGCTTGAGGCGGGCGGTAGCTGTCCAGTGAGATCCAATGATCCCTCCCACCATCGGGAACAACCCCTGGCGCCACGCTCTACGCCAATTGAGCGGTGGCTTATAACCGGTAACTGTCATTCCCCGTGTTTTGTCTATGCCAAAGGCAAAGCTGGAGTGTCCTTTCCAGTGGTCCGGTGTTCTACCTTCCAGCATTGGGCGTTGGTAGGATTCAAGCCTGGGCAGGAAGATATGGAGGACAAGATGTTGCCCATGCAGCATGTCCCCCCTCTCTACGTCACTGATGAATCCAAAGGAACTAACTAACTAACTAACTAACCTGCACTTATATAGCGCTTTTCTAGTCACAAAGACCACTCAAAGCGCTTTCATTAATACTAACCCTCTATTCTAAGGGCCTATAGGAAACAAATATCTAGGGACAATTTAGAACAGCCAATTAACCTAACATGCATGTTTTTGGCATGTGGGAGGAAACCGGAGAAATCCCGGAGTAAACCCACGCAACACGGGGAGAACATGCAAACTCCACACAGATCACTGTTGGTCGGGGGCTGGGATCGAACCCACGATCCCACGATCCCCACAATCCCCCGGCCAAGGGTAAACTGTGCTGCCGCAGTGCTAACCACTGCGCCACCGTGCAGCCCAGCACCGTACAGCCAAACTGTAACAGCAGGGCTGCTACAGTTTGGCACCAGCGTCGTCACAGGAGCTGCTAGAACAGTGTTGAGCACAACAGAGAACTGCCTTAGGGACTCCGACTCCGGATTTTTCCTCAGGGTTGACTCCCGAAGCCTTTCCCGTGACCGGGTGTGCCGCAAGGCAGCGGAGGTTTGAAATCAGGGTTTACCTTCCCCTAGATGGGCTACCTTCCCAGGTTGACGAGCCACCATCTACCCGAAGCATCTGGTTTTAAGGCACCAGAGATCCGCCCTCGCCCCTTCTCCTATTAGTAAAAGCAGTTCCGTCCGGGCTTAGAGACTAAACCACACAGGCAGGTTAGGAGTTGGACTTAGTTGTCAGAGGCTTTTTGAGACGCACGCCATAAGGAGCATTTTATGAGCACTGGGAGCTTAACCCCAGTGCCGCTCCTGGCTATGACAACCTTGGAACCGAAGACAAGAATATGTCTACACCAAAGTAAAAACAGAAACCCCAAGATCGCATTTTGGTGCTGCTCCATCGTTTGTTTGTGGTGGACAAACAACCCACCTGAAAAGAACGGATTTCCATTTTCGGTCCTGGCCAACTGATGAGCCGGATTTCTGTTCTTCACAGAGATTTTTTCTTCCTGGTCAGTGGTGGTTTTGACTACAGCGCCACAAACAAGCAGCTGTTGTAACTGCATGACGTTGTCCAGGTAGTTTGGTCCGCTTGAGTAAAGTGCTGTGTGAATGCAAACAAAAACGAAGGTGTGAAAATTCTTGACGTTCCCTGCCCAATCAAACCGAGACCCCCATACTATCCTGGTGTGAATGTAGCCTTAGAGAAAACTGGCCTCGATCTAAAGGTCAGAGGTCACTCAAATTTGAACTTGTCCAAAATTTTTCATAGATACAACTATGGTATTGATTTGAAAAGCCTACGTCATTTCTTTCTGTAGTTATCATGTTTACAAGGTAGGTGTTCACACCGATGCCCACCCACCTGGAGGGGTGATGACAATACCCCTTCAGCCTTTTAGACGCTGAGGGGTAATAAAAATTGAACTAGCCACGACAGAATGTGAACTTTCAAATGAATGTATCCTGACTGTAATGTTATTTCTGGCTGTGTTTCAACTTAAATGTTTATTTAATGTCTGACAACACATAATGAATATTTTTTTTCTTTTAATGCAGCAATTCTGGTGTGTTTAGCAGGTTAAAACAGTTTTACCCCCTCAGCTGAGTTCAAACACACCCCCTGTTATAGTCATGTAAAGAGCTTAATTTGTAAAATCGGAGGCCCCAGAACACAGAGAGGCCTTTTTTTTGGGGGGGGGGGGGGGGTTCCTTTCCTTTCCTCTTTGATGCTGACAGCTAATTGAAATCACGTGCTGTGTCTGAGCTGAACTGCCCAGTGTGGCCCACCTGCAGCCCCTTACTAAAATCCAGTTCAAAATGCACATAAAATGTGTGAGGCTTAATTTTTTGTGCAACAAATAAATAAAGTTCAGTAACACAGAAAACATTACTAAATAGCCAAAAACGTATTGGCATGTTTTCATAGTGAAACAAGAGGTGGGAATCCCACTGAAGAGGTTCAGGTCCCAACGTGGGAGGTGCCAGATCCTGCCGGAACAGGATCCGGCTCACGTTAAACTCTGGTCCTGTGTCAAAAGCTGTAGTTTCTTCAAACTGTTTTAAAACAGAACAGCACAATTTCAGTCTTTTATGTTGCATTTACAGACATAAAATAAAAGTGTGATTTGACTTCCTGAGTCTGTGTAAATTGACAAGCCATTATCAGTTTGCATGGACTAACCCTGATTTTAGCCCTTATGATTCCAAAGCAAATGGGTGGTGCGGTGGCGCAGTGGTTAGCACTGTGCCAGCACAGCAACTCACCCTTGGCCATGGGATCTTTGGTTCGATCCCAGCCCCTGTTTGCATGTACTCCCCATATCTGCGGGGGTTTACTCCGGGATTTCTCCGGTTTCCTCCCACAGGCCAAAAACATACAGGTTAGGTTAATTGGAGACTCTAAAGTGGCCCTAGGTGTGAATGTGTGTGTGAATGGTTAAGGGATAGCACCGTACCGTGGCTGCTTCGTCCATCCAGGTGGATGCCCTCAATTTCCCCTCTGGGGATCAATAAAGTATACAAAATCAAAAAAAAAAAGAAAAAAAAGATTTTATTCAGAATGTTCAAGGATCATCCCTTATTGCTCAAGGAGTGCAAATTAAAATATATAATTAAAAACCACATAATTACTTCCGGTTATGGCTGCCACGTAGGACGGACGTGTCTCGCTCTGCTCTGCTCCTGGAGAAAAAAAATCGGCAAATAACTCTCTCATTTGGGACAGAACGTATCCCAGCATTTGGGCGAGGATATGTCGGCGAAGCCTAAGGCTGGAAAACCAGGAAAAGGAAAAAGCGAGCCGCCGAAACAGTCCAAATTAACGGACTTTCAGGTCTGTGACGCAGCAAACAAAACTCCATATATGGCGGAGGAGGCTGGCGGCGGTGCGATGTCTGCGGGGGGAGGCGCAGATGCGCTGTTGGCTGCCATGAGTTCAATGAGAGCGGACTTTTCCTCTAGATTTGATGGGATTATGACAGCGTTGGAAGGAATAAGAAAGGAATTGGGTGACTGTGTAGAACGAACGGCGCAGATGGAGCTCCGTCTCGCTAGTGCTGAAGATGACGTCACCCGTCTTCAATTAAAGGTGCGCACTTTGGAAAAAAAAAATAAATCTCTGGAAGATAATATTTTGGATTTGGAATCTCGGTCGAGACAGAATAATTTGAGGCTGGTGGGTCTTCCAGAGGAATCAGAAGGTCGGGACGTATGTTCCTTTCTGGAAAAGTGGATTCCGGAGGTGCTGGGCAGCGAGGAGTTGCAATCAGCAGTGGTTCTGGAAAAAGCACATCGTATTGGCCCACGGAGAGATAAGGGACCGCCGAGGACCTTAATTATGAAGTTTCTTAGCAACAGAGACAGGATGAAGATCTTCAACGCTGCACGTGCTAAAGGAGAGATTAAACACCAGGACCAGCAGGTGCGGTTCTACCCAGATTTGGCCACAGGAATCCAGCAATTGAGGAAGCAGTTTGATCCCATACGTAAGGAGCTGCGCAACCTTGGGATTCGTCATGGTGTAATCTATCCTGCGAGACTGCTGACCACGTATGAGGGCAGAACCCACATCTTCAAGACCCCAGAGGAGGCGCAGGAGTTCATCAAGAAGATCAAAGAAGAAGAAGAGACTGGTGGGAGCTAAGCATGAACAAAATATAAGGTAGAATAATTAAGCATTTGCACAGGCATCTGACTGACTTGAAGTAAATAGTAAGTTTACAAAATATAGATTGTATTATATATTAAAAAAACAAAACAAAAACAAAACAAACAAAAAAAAAACTATGATGTACAAAGTTGTTAAAAATTTTGGAGTTAAGTTGGAAAACTACAGAGGAGAGTTAATGTTACGTCATTAAAAGCAGTAGAGTTAGGGTGATTGGGAGGATGAAGAAGGAGTGGCTTAGGCTGTTCCCCTTGGGTGTGGAACGGTCGATGGCTATATCGGGAGACAGAATTTTTCTTTTGATTTTGGGGGGTTTGCCACAAGTGTGGGAAGGGGAAATTTGTTTGTGTGTAGTTTGTAGGATGAATGTTCAACCACTCATGTTTTTGCTTCTCTGTATGAGCATGTTTACACTGCAAGGTAATCCTAAACTCTCTATTGATCATGGACCAAAGTGTTAATCTTAATTTAACTTCATGGAATTGCAGAAGTCTACAAAATTTAAAAAAACTTAAACAAGTTATGAATAAAATAAAGGACATGGGTTCAAGAATTGTGTTTTTACAAGAAACTCATCTGATAGAGGAGGATGTTAAAAGAATTAGGAGTAGATGGCAGGGAAGTGTATTCACCTCTTCATTTTCATCCCGAGCCAGGGGAGTTATGACTCTCATACATAAATCAGTTCCTTTTCAGGTGAAAAATATAATTGGAGACAAATTTGGAAGATATATAATCATTCAAGGTTCTTTGCTATTAGAAAATATAAATCTTGTGAACTTATATGGTCCCAATATAGATGATCAGAAGTTCTTTGCTAATTTATTTCTCATCTTATCATCACTTACAGGGCAACATATAATAGCAGGGGATTTTAATTGTACATTGAATCCAGGTGTGGATAGATCAACAGGACTGGATTGTACGCACATTGGATGTAGGATGACTATTAATCATTTTATGAAAGAATTGAGATTGTTAGATATATGGAGAGAAATGAAACCACAAGTTAAAGCCTATTCTTGTTATTCCAGTACCTACAAGACATTCTCACGTATTGATTATTTTTTGATTTCCACAGAATTAAGGTCCAAGATTCAAAACTGCTTTTATGATAACATCGTGATTTCTGATCATGCACCCTGTTGTCTAATATATGTAGATAAAAAATTGACAAAGGAATCAGGTAGATGGCAATTTCAGCATAAATGGCTTCAGGATGAGGAATTTGTCAAGTATATAGAAAAACAGATAGACGAGTTCTTTGACATCAATACTACACAAACATCAGCATGTGTAAAGTGGGAGGCTTTCAAAGCTTTTATTAGGGGACATATTATTAGTTATACAGGATCAAAATCTAAGAAGACTCGAGAGGAGAGAGCTAAATTGGAACATAAAATAAAAAGTCTTCAGGAAAAAGTGTATGCAGGAAGTGACCCAAGGTTGGAGAATGAATTACTGATTTTGAGAGCTGAATACGACAAAAAATCAGCGAATAGAGCTGCCTCGAGTCTTCTAAGATTGAAACAATCTTTTTATGAACAAGGTGAAAAATCAGGAAAATTATTAGCATGGCAGATTAAACAATTGGAAATTAAAACACCAAATACCAGTATTATAAGTAACGGACAGGTAGTTATAGATCCTTTAGAAATTAATAGAGCCTTTAGAGATTACTATGAAAAATTATATGATACCAAAAATGAACCTGATTTAACAAAACTAAATGGGTTTTTGAACGAACTATCTATACCGTGTATTCCAAATGAAAACAGGGAGATATTGGAGTCTAAAATTAGTCAAGAAGAAGTTGGGCTAGCCATTGATAATATGAAATTAGGAAAAAGTGCAGGACCAGATGGTCTTCCAGTTGACCTTTATAAAAAATTTAAGAATAAATTAATAAAACCTTTTTTGGAAATGGTTTTAGAAGCATTTCAAAATAATAATTTACCATCATACATAAATAATGCCTTAATTATACTGCTGCCAAAACCAGGTAAGCCCTCTAATAAATGTGAAAATATGAGACCAATAAGCCTATTAAACGCCGACCTTAAGATAATCTGTAAAATTTTAGCAAGACGAATACAAGAAATTTTACCAAATATTATTAATCGAGATCAGAATGGCTTTATAAAGGGTAGACAAGGCTTGCATAATGTAAGAAGACTATTTAATATTATTTATTTTAATAAAGAAGCACCGGATACAGCTCTCCTATCATTGGACGCCGAAAAGGCCTTTGATAGAGTTGAATGGCCCTTTCTTTTTGAAGTCCTACAAAGGTTTGGACTTGGAAATAATTTCATAAAATGGGTTCAAATAATATACAATAATGCTACAGCAGAAATCCTAACAAATAACAATATTTCAAAACCAATAAAAATCAATAGAGGATGTCGACAAGGCTGTCCACTTTCACCTTTACTGTTTACTATGGCAATTGAACCTTTAGCGATAGCGATACGTTTACATTCACAAATATATGGAATTAAAGTTGGACCAACAGAACATAAAATCTCCCTGTACGCCGATGATATAATTTTTTTTATGTCGAATCTAAAAAAATCAATTCCAACCTTGTTGAATTTAATAAAGAATTTTGGGGAAATATCAGGATATAAAATAAATAAAACTAAATCTTCAATATTAATGCTAAATGAGACCCAGAGAAATTACCCAGCCCCTGAGGTAAATCAATTCAATGTTGTAAATCAGTTTAAATATTTAGGAATCCAAATTATGCCTAAGCTAGAATCAGTCGCCAGTGTCAACTATGAAGCCTTAATGTCAGATATCAATGAGTTAACTCAGAGATGGATGTCACTACCAATGTCGATGATCGGGAGAATCAATATACTTAAAAGTAATATTTTACCTAAAATACTTTATTTATTTCAATACATTCCCTTATCACCACCTTTAGATCTATTCTCAAGAATAAAAAAAAAGTTAGTGGAATTTATATGGAACAACAGGAGGGCTAGATTACGTTTGTCTTTATTATATTTACCATTTGATCGTGGAGGTCTGAAATGTCCAAATTTTATGTTGTATTATTGGTCGGCACAACTGAGGTCTATGACATATTATTTTTCATCAAATGATCTCCCTCACTGGACTGAAATGGAATCATACAATTTACCTTTACCTCTTCCCATATTCATATACTCAGATTCGGCAAAAAAATTACAAAAACAAGTTAAAAATCCATTTGTAAAGCATATGATCAAAATATGGTGTGAAGCTAAAAACTATTTAAAAGAACCACAGTTATTGTCACAATTTAGTCCAATATGGGGTAATCAATATTTTAAACCAGGAAGAGCGGACGCTGTATTTAAAGTATGGAATTTAAAAGGGATACAAAAGATTCAGGATTTATATTTGCCATGTGCAGACAACATAATGTCTTTTGAAGAGCTGAGGATCAAATTTAATCTCAATAGAACACATTTTTTTAAATATCTTCAACTAAGAAACTTTATTCGATCAAATCAAAATAAAGCTCTCACTCGACCTATCTATTCATCCTTGGAAAAAATGATGATGAAAGATAGTAAAAGAAAGGGTATTATTTCAGAGTTTTATAACTCATTGACACTATCTTCAAGTGAAAATTCACTGAAAAGATTAAACTACTGGAAAGAAGATCTGCAAATTGAAATTTCAGAGGAACAATGGGAATTGGCTTGTACAGAAGCTCAAACCAAATCAATAAATGCACGCCTTAAATTGATACATTTCAAATGGTTAATGCGGATGTATGTTACACCGGAGGAGTTAAATAGATATAACAAAAATATACCAGATACATGCACAAAATGCATGGAAAGTAAAGGAACCCTATTTCATTGTTTATGGGAATGTAGATTAATAAGAATGTTTTGGGAGGAGGTGAGGGTAACAATTGAAAAAATAATCTCAAAACAAATCATATTGAATCCTAAACTGTTTTTGTTGGGTCTGTACCCAGAAAAGCATAATTTCAATAAAAGTGAAAGAACATTCATAGACCTCAGTTTGCTTAATGCCAAAAAATGTATTGCACTATTATGGAAAAAGACTCATAGACCAGATGTGACTCAGTGGTTAAGACAGATGTTAACAAACCTTCCATTAGAAAGAATAACATATATACTGAAATCAAAGGAAATTGTGTTTGAGAATATATGGAGACCTTTTATTGATTATGTAAAAAATTTAAACATAACTCTTGAAGAAGAAGGTGAATGATGTGTGTGGACCTTGTAAATTCCAAACTGGTGAACATAATATGTATACTAATGTATTGGATTGTCTAGACTAAACAGAGGAGCATTGTTGAAGACTTGATTTTGTTGGTGGTTGTTGGTGTTTTTAGGGCTTTTTTTTTTTTTGTAGTACTTTAGTGTTAGTGTTTGTTTGTATCATGTTTGTTAAAAAAAAAAGGTTCAATAAAGATATTGTGGAAAAAAAAAAAACCACATAATTCATTTTTAACCTGTCCTGTCCAGCAGCTTGGCAAGTAGACTAGACATCTGATTGCATTGTTGTTCCATACACCTTTTATTTACCAAAGGGAGCTCTGCGTGTATTTGATATACTATACACTAAATATAAACAGGATTTTATAAGCCATTTTTGCTGTGTAATTACTTTTATACTTTATCTAAATTATTTTAGCCATGCTGAACCTGATGGGAGAATGGGAGAGAGATTTGAGGGGATATGAAGTAGTTGGAGTGGGGTGTGGAGATGGCGAAAGTACTAAAGGAAAAAGGGAAATAAGTATCCTTAAACATATCAGCAAACCAATCACTGTATCTAAGGAGATCACAGCATGAGCCTGAGGTGCATTTAAGCTTTAAGGATGTCCATCTTCTGACTATGTCACCATCGGTGAGATCTACCAGCAACACCTCCTGTGGTGGGGGCCCACACATCTGGCGATTAGGACTAATACACCACCAGTAATTCCTGCCAACCAACACCACCTGTGACCAAGGGAGCGGGCAGTGGAGTCCAACTGGAGACATCCAAACGGGAGTTCAAACTCACAATCTCCCATGCCAAAGTCTAGCACTCTACCTATGTCACCAAGAAGGTTGAGCAAGCCAAGCAGGAATGCTTTTATTGACTCTGTCACAAATAGAACATAGAAAACCTGAAAAAAAAAATCACATTTGAGAACAGAATGCTTTCCTTTTATATTCTGACACTATACTTGGACACTTAGTTAAACAATCTAGACTTAGGGGATCAGATGTTGGTCAGTATGGTACATACAGTATAAGGGTAAGGACCTGTACTTATAGCGCTTTTTCTAGTCTCAAAGACCACTCAAAGTGCTTCACTAGTACTAACCCCCCATTCTAAGGGCCTACTGGAGACAGATACCTAGGGATAATTTAGAATGACCAATTAACCTAACATGCATGTCTTTGAATTGTGGGAGGAAACTGGAGCTCCCAGAGTAAACCCACACAGCACAGTTAGAACATGCAAACTCCACAAAGAAAGGTTCCTACCCCTGCCAGCCTGGGGATTCAAACCTGGACCCTTCTAGCTGAGAGGCAACAGTGCTAACCCCTGTACCACCATGCTTACCATGGGACAGTGTGATTGTGCCCTATGTTATGTCTGGGTAGGAAGCGCACTCTCTCACTCTCCCTGCATGTTAACCTCTCGACTGATTAATTGCAGTTGTTCTTGATTGCCCACCTGTGCCTCATCACCACCTGAGCTTTGAAAGGCTGAGAGAGTTGCTAGCAACTTGTGGGATTATTGAGACTCTTCAGCTCGCTGTCATCATCTTGGCTCCTACTCCTCATGCCTTCTCTCCTCTGTGGAACTCTTCAAGTAAGCAAATTCTAAACAAATTCTATCTGAAATTCCTTGTGTCTATTTCCCTTCAGAACTCCTTTCCTCGACTCTCCCCTCTTGGTGGATCACTAATCCAGATCTAACCTCTTGGTGGAACCTCTCCTACCTGGAGTTCCATCTCCAAACATCGGACTAGCAAGTGCCATTACAAATCAAACATTGTGGGATGCAGGAAAAATAAAGTGAGCAGGCAGAGGGTTCATTTGGAGCGTTGAATCCACAATCAGAGCAAAATACAAGTGAGCATACAGGTAAAACCAAAGCTCTCCCTTTTTACTAGCTCCACCCATCTGCCCTGGTGTGAGATCCACCCCACATCATATCTGCCACACAGCCCCCCCCCCCGAGCATCCAGAATTGACTAACCAAAAAAAAACAACCCCTCCGACCATTACTCGTTCAGACTCTCCTAGGCAGTCTGATCACCCGACCCTGACGACTACTCTTAAACCCTGCTGAAGATGGTGAGAGGGTACAAGCAGGGGCAAGGTCCGAAACAAACAGGGTTGGGGGGGCGACCCCGCCATCAGGGCTGCGCCAACTCCAATTGCTCATCCGGAAGTACATACGCAGGTTTAAGCCAATCCACCGAAATCCGCTCACGCCTCCCAGCAATGTCCACAACAAAACTTTTAGGTCCTGTCTCTAATACATGAAACGGCCCATCATAAGGAGGCTGGAGTGGAGAATGGTGGGCATCGTGGCGAAAAAACACATACTCTGCTGACGACAAGTTCTTAGGGATGTAGAACCATCGTATAAAATGATGAACAGGAATGGGTGCAAAAACAGCAGCTGAATCCTGAAACCGAGGTCGACGACCCATAGCCAATCCCGGGACTGTACAACCCAAAAGAAACTCCCCCGGAACCCTTAACGGCTGACCAAACACAAGCTCAGCCAAAGAAGAATGCAAATCCTCCTTAGGTGCAGAATGGAGGCCTAGCATAACCCACAGCAAACGGTCCACCCAATTACCACCCGTGAGAGTGGCTCGCAAGGCAGATTTCATGGTACAGTGAAAATGCTCACACAATCCGTTAGCCTGTGGGTTATACACTGTAGTACGATGGAGCTTCACTCCAAGGATTGCAGCCACTATAGTCCACAGCTCAGAAGTAAACTGGGGGCCTCTATCTGATGTTATATCCGATGGAGTACCAAAACGGGCCACCCAAGTAGAAATAAAGGCCCAAGCCACCCCTGCAGATGTAGTGGATGACAGAGGTACAACCTCTGGCCATCTAGTTGTCCTATCTACCGTAGTAAGGAGGTATGAAAAACCCTGAGAAGGAGGAAGTGGACCATCCAGGTCTACATTGACATGGTTGAACCTCCTCTCCAGCGTAAAAAATGGCTCCAGAGGAGCTTTTGTGTGAAGCTATATCTTAGCCTGCTGGCATGCCACACAGGAAGCCGCCCACCCCTTAACATCTTTACGGAGACCCAGTCATACAAACTTAGCTCCCACAAGCCTAACTGATGCCTTTACCCCTGGGTGGGAAAGATTGTGCATAACATCAAAAACCTGATGGCGCCAACCAGTGGGAACTACAGGACTGGGTGAACAGGTTGAGACATCACAAAGGAGTCTGGCCCCACCTTCATGCAGTGCCACCTCCTCCAAACAAAGTCCTGTCACAGCTGTCCATAACCTCTGAACCTCCGACTCCAAAAGCTGCTCTGCCACCATGGCAGTATAATCAATCCTCAAATGCACAGAGTTTACCTGATCCCGGGAAAGGCAGTCAGCTATCCGGTTATCCTTACTGGCCACATGATGAATATCTGTGGTGAACTCTGAAATAGTAGATAACTGTCACTGCTGCGGCGCTGACCAAGGCTCCGGAGTCTTAGCCACAGCAAAAGTAAGGGATTTATGATTTACAAAAGCAGTGAAGTCACACCCTTCTAGCAGGAACCTAAAATGATGAGTGGCCAGAAAAAGAGCCAAAAGCTCCCCATCAAACGTATTATACTTCCATTTATTGTCATGAAGTCTTCTACTAAAAAAGGCGAGCGGTTGCCAAGCACCAGCAACCCACTGCTCACACACCGCCCCCACAGCAAAATCAGAAGCATCAGATGTAAGAGTTATGGAGGCTGTAGGTGATGGGTGCGCCAGCATAGCAGCATTGGCAAGGGCAGCCTTAGCCCCCTTGAAAGCCTGAACCATCTCCGGAGACCACTCCACAGTCTTACTGCACTTTTACCCCCAAGCGCTTCATAAAGGGGGCATAACAACTGAGCCACGTGTGGAATGAATCTATTATAAAAGTTCACCATACCAAGAAACTCTTGCAGAGATTCAACAGTACCGGGTCGTGGAAAAAATGCAACCGCCTTCACCTTCGCTGGCAGTGGAATGGCCCCGTGCCAAAATGTGATGGCCCAGGAAATCAATCATTGACAGGCCAAACTGACACTTGGCAGGATTAACAATCAGCTCATGCTCATTTAATCGCTGGAAAAGTTGCCATAGATGTAACAAATGCTCCTCCACTAAAACACTAGCTACCAGTGTGTCATCTAAATAAACAAATAAAAATGACATTCCCCTCAAAACAGAATCCATCAATCAGTGAAACGTCTGTGCAGCCCCCTTCAGACCAAACAGCATCCGCAAAAATTCAAAAAGTCCAAAGGGACTAATGAAAGCAGTCTTGGGCTTATCATCCACATGAACTGGGACCTGATGGTAGCCCCAATCTAGATCCACCTTAGAAAAAATAGTGGCCCCCGCCAAACAAACAGAAAAATCCTGAATGTGTGGAACAGGGTATCGGTCATGCACAGTCACGTTACTGAGGTGTCAAAAATCACAGCATGGCTGCCAACTACCATCAGACTTAGGCACCATGTGCAAAGGTGAAACCCATGGGCTGTTGGAACGGCGCATGATGCCAAGCTGTTCCATCGTAGCAAACTCCTCCTTAGCTATTGCCAATTTAGCAGCATCAAGATGGCGAGCACGTACAAAAACCGGAGGGCCAGCAGTGGGAATATAATGCTCCACCCCATGCTTAGCCACCACAAAAGAAAAAATTTGAACCGTCAGGGATGGAAACTCAGCAAGAAGTCTGATACATATCCCCCGAAGCAAGAATGTTAGCAAGATCAAACAGTCCCAGCCTACCAAACGTGTAGGGAATGTAGCAAAAGAAGCTGCATCTATCAAACGGTGATTAGCAATATCCACTAGCACTCTGTGAGCACACAAAAAATCTGCTCCAAGTATCGGCACAGAAACAAGCCATTACAAAATCCCATCCAAATTGCTGTCCATTAAATTAAATCACCCTTTATTGTCATTCAACTGTACAACCAATCATGTACAGTAGAACGAGATTGTGTTTTACCTGTCTACAGTGTCAATCACACACACCCCAAGTGCAGAATCAGAGGGCCGCTGCCATGCAGGGTGCCGCCACAGATTTCCCTCCTCCATTCCATTATTGCTGAGCACCAAGCTGGATGGCAGGAAGTTCCACTTTTATATGGTCTTCGGCATAACCCGGCCGGGATTTGAACCCCTGCCTCCCGGGTGTGGGGTGGATGCTCTACCAACTGAGCCACCACTCCGGTAAATTAAAACACACAGTCACAAACCTGGTGCCAAAAGTACAAATGGGGGTCCCATTAGCCACGTCCGGAGGTGGACCATGACTGCTGCTTAATTTGTCCGCAGCGGACGCAGGCAGTACACTCTTCTGTGCGCCTGAATCCACAAGCAGGCACCAGCCAGACAGTGTCTCCTCCACAAACAGCAGCTCTTCCCCGTCACCAGCACCCACAGCTGCTACTGAGCACCAGCCCTGGTGTTTCCCTGGCCCAAGAAAGGGCAAGGCTACACACAGCGTTTGGCCTTAACGCCAAACCGACGATGGTAAAAACACAACTCATCCCCCTTTTTCCGGTGAGTCGATGCTGCTGCCACAACCGCTGCCTCCTCGTCCTCCGGTGGAAACTGGAACTGCGGGGGACTGATGGCATGCGCTCCATACTGTTGGGTTGCCAGCAATATCCTGTCCACTTCCTCCGCCAATCCTCAATAGTCCTTAGATCGTATTAGAGGCAAGCTGGCAAGGGCCGTAGAAACCGGACGTGGTAACTGCCGCAGGAACTATTGAACAAAAAGTAAAAGATGCATCACTGGACCTCAGCAGTGCCAGCCCGTTCAGTGTCCCACAGCTGGAACAATCTCAGCAACTGAGCATTCAAAGCCTCATACTTCCCATTAGCTGGTGGGTCCCTCAACAAGCCCATCACACAGTGGGTAGTAGAAGAATCCAACGCTGCAACCACATGATAGTACTTGGTCTCATCCACCGTTACCCTCCGGAGGTTAAACTGCACTTCAATGTGCTGAAACCACGGTCTGGGTCATGCTGCCAAAATTCTGACAGCTTAATCGTAGCTGCAAAACATCCAAGGGGAATAACTGGAGCTTGTTTGGGTGTCAAAGTGCTTGGCGCACCCTCGCCACTAACATCAGAAAACATGTCCAACATCAGGGTCACCAATTGTGGGATGCAGGAAAAATAAGGCAAGCAGGCAGAGAGTTCGTTTGGAGCATTTAATCCACAATCAGAGCAAAACACAAGTGAGCATACAGGTAAAACCAAAGCTCTCCTTTTTCACTAGCTCTGCCCATCTCTCCTGGTGTGAGATCCACCCCACGTCATATTCACCACAACATTATAACCAACCTTCATCACAGGATCAACCCAGTACCAGGCAACATTGTTAGTCATCATACCTTCATCCATCTCCATACCGACCAGTGTCAAGTCCCAAGTCCTCCCCTCCTCCTGTAAAAGGCAACCGACCAGCCTGCAAATTCTCACCATCTTCTCCCAACACCTATACAGTAGGAACCTGAAAAATACTAAACCCATCCAACTTATTTCTGTAATGATGCTTACTGTCTTCCTTCTCCTTTGTTGCCAGCACCATCACAATCAAGTTCTGTTGCAGTAAATACTTTGCATCTTCATTCTGGTCTTGTGTCGAGTCTGCATTTGGGTCCCTTATTCATGAACATTATCATGTCATCCTAGCAGATGCCTAATCTTCTAGAAATCTGGAGACTTTAATTTTTTGTAATAGCACACGAAAGGTGCTTTTTTTCCTGTCTACAAGCTCTACTTTTTTAGTTCTTAAACTTTTTTTTCATATAGCTCCCCAACTTGTGTCCAAGGCCAGAAAAAATATTTATAATCTCAAAGCAGACAAAGCCTGCCTTTAGACCTTTCATCTGATTTTGGCAGTTTCGTAATGCAGACTACACCTTACATAATCAAAGCTTTGTCACACATACCCAACTTTCAGAAAGGGATTTCTAGGGGTCTTCAAAGATGATTCCAGAGGCTGCTGCAGTCAAATTTTCAAATTCAAGTTACCAGAATGCTACATTAATCTCCAGTAACAATTCTGAAAGTCCACACTCCTTAAGTCAGTCCTTAAGTATACTTGCCTTAAAAATTGAAGAGCACAACTTAAGCAGTTTGATAGATATTACTATTTTAACCTCTTGCACTCCGGTGTACCGCGGGCGGGCACGTCTCTGCGTCCTAGAGCGCAGGAGGGCGCCCTAGGACGCACACCGAGGGCGCACTGAAGGAAAAAAAAACAAACCTGCATTTCCGTTCTTCCACTACAGACACAGCCGCGAACAGAAAGCCAAAGGAGTGCTTTGATTGGTTTAGATGTGATTGACCTCTCATTCGACTAATAAGAGCCTTGAATTGGGTTTCTGAAACCTTGAAGAACCAATGACTGAAAACCTAGCAAGAAGGACCCACCTACCAACGGCTGCGAATACAGCCAGCCAATTGAAGCACAGAAGTTCGAAAGCTGTTTTGTGTAAGGCTGGGTGAAGAGAGACTGACTGCTGCAGCAGTTGAAAAAAGGACCCGCAGGAAGAACCGCCACAGACCCAGCAGCACGGAGACCACCCACAAGTGCGACCTGTGTGACAGGGACTGCCATTCACGCATCGGCCTGTTCAGCCACAGGCAGTGCTGTCCCAGCAGAGTAAACGTTTAGGATTCTCTTCCATGGTCATCATAGACCGACGGAGGCCGACAATGAAGGCTGGGTGACACACATGCGTTCGCCAGTCTTTTTTTCTTACTACTGTTATTTGTTTTGAAAAACCGTTCGCCAAAATCGCAATCATGGAAGCGCAAAACCGCAATAATAGAATTATGTTTTGACTGGGTCGCGTGACCAGAACCACAAGTCCGTAACAAGCGGACCAGCTTCATGTTCGTCTGACAATGAGGAAGAGAAGTTTGCCAGCTATGCTGCTGTTGTGAACAGGTAAGTGTTATAAGCTAAATTATTCTTTATCCCTGAAAATTGTAATCAAAAATGACTTTTGACCAATCGGTAAATTACAACTGTGTGTAGTAGACCGTGGCGCACTGTGACCGTGGCGCACTGTGACCGCAGCGCACCGTGACCGCGGCGCACCGGGCGATGTCCGTCCTCTGTAGCGGGAGGAGGGGGACAACCCCCCCCCCCACACACACACACACACAGCCCTGAGTGTCACCTTTCATTAGAGCCCAACATCAAGCTTCTATATTGAATCATTCAAAAGTTACAGACGTTTTTCCAAACTGTGCCATTTGGCACACAATTTGGCACAGTTCAAAAACGCCTGGGAACAACCTAAGAAAAAAAACCTGTGTAATATATTCATTTTTTGTGGTATTGCTACAAAATTTGGACCTCAGCTGGATAACACTTGGTTCTACATTTCTGTTGCATTTTCCAGCCCGGATCTGAAGCTGTGTGTTATTTGCAAGCATTTGTATCCAAAAAAACACCCAGGCGAAATTTATTTTCTTCAAGTTGAGTATGTTTAAATGACTGTTACTCAGTGGCCGGAGCACTTAGAGAGACTATGACTGTTTTGCCAAAAAATTCAAAGTGTTTTCTTTTAAATGAGACCAACCCCATGAAGATGCTGCAAAGTGACATATTTATCGGCCCAGGAGACACCACACAAGCTCAGGTAAGATTCAATAACTTTATTCAACAGCAAGGGTGTTTGGGTGCGTGTCTGTGATATGTTTATGGTTTGTGGGTGGACGAGGTGAGTTGGGAACAGAGCAGCACGCCGTGCAGCCAGGCAACCCTATGGGAAGAGAGGAGACAGGAATATGAGCTGGGTTTAACCAAACGGGGAGATATACTGAATGAGGCTTACTTGCAGGTAGGACGGTGGCTGGCGTTGGCTGAGGATCTTCGGCCTGGAAGACAGCGTTCTGCTGTGCACACGACGAGGCGTGGAGAGGAGAGGAAAGGAGATGGCGATGATGGGAGAATCCGCCGCCAGGGAATCCGCCTGTGCACAGGGAAGAGGCTGGTAGACAGGTAAGTGATTAAACAGCTTACATGCTGTAGATAAAGTCGGCAGGACGGGAAGAGACAATCCTGCTGAGGGCTTGAGCACGTAGAAACACAGACGGTTCCAGACCGATGCTCTGGGCCGAGTGGGCTAAATAGCCCATGATTGACGAGGCGCAGGTGTGCGCGCAGCTGAGGTGGATGACAGGGAGCGGCGAGTTGTGACAGTACTCCCCCCCAGCAGCGCCTCCTGGCGCTGGCTTGTCTGGGTGTACCCGGTGGAACTCCGTGATGAGATCTCTATCCAGCACAAAAGAAGAGCGCACCCAGGACCTCCACTCCAGGCCATATCCTTCCCAGTCCACCAGGTACTGCAGCCCGCGACCTCGACGCCGGGAGTCCAGGATGGATGCAACCCCCCAAGCCGGGTGGCCGTCGATCATCATGGGAGCGGGTGGAGCCCCGGGGGGCGGACAGAGTGGGCTGGAGATCACGGGCTTGATCTTGGACACATGAAAAGTGTGACACACACAGAGGGAGGGGGGAGGGCCAAACGCACAGCCACCGGGTTGACAATTTTGGAGACGGTGAAGGGACTGATGAAGCGTGGAGCCAGCTTCCTCTTCTCGGCCTTAAGATTGATGTCCCGGGATGACAACCAGACCTGTTGGCCCACCTGGTAACTGGGGGCCGGCTTCCTGTGGCAATTAGCCGTGGTGCTGTTGTGCGCCGCCGTGCGTAAAAGCGCCTCTCGCGCTCTGGTCCACAAGCTCCGGCAGCGTCTCAGATGCGCCTGGATGGACGGAATGGCCAACTCATTCTCCTGCTCGGGAAACAAGGGGGGGGTCGTAGCCCAACGACGCCTGGAAGGGGGACATCCCAGTAGCCAAAGACCGTGTAGAATTGTGGGCATACTCCACCCAGGCCAGGTAAGAGCTCCAGGAGGATGGATGGGAGGAGGTGACGCAGCGCAGGGCAGCCTCCAGCTCCTGATTGGCGCGCTCACATTGCCCGTTGGATTGAGGGTGGTGACCGGAGGAGAGGCGCACCGTGGCCCCCAGGGCATTGCAAAAGCACTTCCACACTTGGGACACGAACTGGGGCCCCCGATCGGATACAACGTCAACTGGGATCCTGTGCAGCCTGACCACATGTTGGACCAGGAGATCGGCCGTCTCTCGTGCCGAAGGGAGACCCCGGAGCGGCACAAAGTGGGCGGCCTTGGAGAACCAATCCACAATCGTCAGAACAGTGTCGTAGGTGTTGGAGACAGGGAGACCAGTAACGAAGTCGAGGGCGATGTGTGACCAGGGCTTGCCCGGGACCGGCAGGGGCTGGAGTAGGCCCACGGGGGGGGGGGGGGGGAATTCGGGGTCTTGCTAGTAGCACACTGGGAGTAAGCCCAGACATAATTGGCAATGTCCTTTTGGAGACTGGGCCACCAGAAAGAGCGTTGAAGGAGGTCCACCAATCGGGAGATGCCAGGGTGACAGGCGAGCTTGGACGTGTGGGCCCAGTGAATGACCTCCCCCCGAAATGCTGATGGAACGAAGAGCCTCCCATCTGGGCCGCCGCCAGGGTCCGATTCAGTCTCCAGCACCCTCCGGATCTTTTCCCTGATGGACCAGGAAACAGCCCACACAACACATGAACTGGGCAGGATGGTGTGATCCAGCTCCTCCGGGGCCTCAGGGGCGAACTGTCTAGACAGGGCGTCGGGCAACCCATTCTTGGAGCCTGGACGGTAGGTGGTCGTGAACTGGAACCGAGCAAAGAACAGGGACCAGCGCGCCTGGCGGGCATTCAGACGTCTGGCTGACCTCAAATACTCTAGGTTCTTGTAGTCCGTCCAAACCACAAAAGGCTGAGCTGCCCCCTCCAGCCAGTGACACCACTCCTGCAGCGCGAGTTTAACAGCCAGAAGCTCCCTGTCGCCGACGTCATAGTTACGCTCAGCTGCCGACAGGCGCCAGGAGAAGACGGCGCAGGGCCACTTGACTCCATCCACCGGTGATCGCTGGGAAAGCACCGCCCCCACCCCCGTGTCAGATGTGTCCACCTCCACCAGGCACTGCAGCGCGGGGTCAACCTGGGTCAGGACCCAGGAGGAGGAGAACTCCATCTTCAGGGTCTCGAACGCGGTCGCTGCCTCCTCGGTCCACTGGAAGGGCACCTTGGGAGAGGTGAGGCGGGTCAGGGGAGAAACGATGGCACCAAAGTTGGGAACAAAGCGACAGTAGAAATTGGCAAAGCCGATAAACTGCTGCACCTGTTTTCTGGAGGTAGGTGTGGGCCACTTGACCACCGCTTTAACCTTGGCGGGGTTGGGGAGGATCTGGTTATGGGAAATAACGAAACCCAGGAACTAGAGGTGGTCTTGGCATAAAACTCTCATTTCTCCGCCTTGATGTAGAGTCTGTTCTCCAACAGCCACTGCAAAACCCGCCTCACGTGGGCCTGGTGCTCCTCCTGAGACCTGGAGAAGATGAGAATGTCGTCCAAATACACAAAGACGAAGACCCCCAGGAAATCTCGCAGGACATCGTTGATGAGCTGCTGGAAGACGGCGGGAGCGTTGGTGAGCCCAAACGGCATTACTAGGTATTCAAAGTGGCCGCTGGGCGTCCGAAAGGCCGTCTTCCACTCATCGCCCTCCCAGATCCGGACGAGATGGTAGGCGCTGCGGAGGTCTAACTTGGTGAACCAGGTGGCCCCCTGGAGGGAGTGGAAGGCGGTGTCCATGAGTGGCAGGATGTACCTATCCTTCACCGTGATGTCGTTGAGGGCTCTGAAGTCGATGCACGGATGCAGGGACCCATCCTTCTTTGAAATGAAGAAGAAGCCGGCACCGAGCGGGGACGGGGAGGGGTAAATGATCCCAACGCTGAGCAACTCCCTGATGTAAGTGTCCATTGCTTCACGTTCAGGAACAGAAAGGCTGTAGAGGCGGCCAGATGGTAATGGCGCCCCCGGGGGGAGGTTTATGGCACAGTTATACAGACGGTGAGGAGGAAGAGACATCGCCTTGGACTTGCTGAACACGAGCCCCAAGTCATGGAACTCCGGGGGCACCAAGGTGAGGTCCGGAGGAGAGGAGACTGGAGCAGGCGGAGGAGAGGATGGGGTGCAAGCCGCAGACTGGAGACAGGTGCCCATACAGAAGGAACTCCAGGAGAGGACGCTTCCGGATTGCCAGTCGAGCACAGGATTGTGTAGGCACAGCCATGGGTAACCCAGGATGACGGGGGCCACAGAGGAAGACAGGACATACAGGCTAAGGTCTTCTCGGTGGTTGCCAGAAACTATAATCGGCACTGGCCTGGTGCGGTGTGTCACTACTCCCAGGGGCGAGCGAGAAAGGGTGACAAGGTTGAGGGGCGCTGACAACGGTTGGCAGGGAATACCCAAATGGGTTGCCAGGCTCTTGGAAATAAAACTTTGCTCTGCCCCCGAGTCCACCAGTGCGTGAGTGAGGTGCCCGGTGGAGTTGTGGCAAAATCTGATGGGCAAGGAGCAATTCGTGAGGGGATTAGGCCGATTAGTCCGCGAGTCACTGTAGGGGGCCTCGCGGACCCCCCCCCCCCGTTTGGCTTGACCGAGCATTGCTCCACGGTATGCTGGTCGCCTCCGCAATACATGCAGAGGCCCAGCTCCCAGCGGCGTTGTCTCTCCGCTAGAGGGAGCCTGGTTCGCCCGACCATCATCGCCTCTGGCTCATCGGCGGACTCGGGAGCGAGTAACGCCAGGGGGCGAGACTGAGGAGCGCGGGCGAAGAATCCGCGCGGGCGGATGACTGACTTCCACTCGGTGGCCCGCTCCCGCAGCCTGTTGTCCAAACTAATAGTCAGAGAGATTAGCTCGGACAGTCGCCCCGGAAGTTCCCGGCTGGCCAATTCATCCCGCAGACCAGAACTGAGGCTGCGGAGGAAGATGCTGCAGAGGGACGCCTCCCCCCAGCCAACCTCCTCTGCTGCCACCTGGAAGTCAACAGCATAATCTGCCGCCGACCGGCTGCCCTGCTGGAGGCTAAGGAGCCAGTCAGCGAGGACGCTGTCACGACGCGAGTGGTCAAACACCTCGAGGAAGTCCCGCACGAACTGGTCATAGGAGAGGTTCGCGTAGCTGGGCTTCGACATGACGGCGTAAGCCCAAGCTAACGCTCGCCCCTCCAAGAGATTAGCCAAGTAACCAACTCGGCTGTGGTCTGAAGGAAAATCCCCGGGTACGCGCAGGAACACCGACTCACATTGTAAGATGAACCCCCGTGCTTCACCGAGCTTCCCGTTGAAGCGAGCGGGAGTTGGGATCGGAGTGAGCCGGGTTGGCGCTCCCGAGCTAGGCTGGCCAGCCGCAGAGGCAGCCGGAGCTGATCCGCCATGATGAGCCAGGGGGAACGCCTGCTGGGGGTTTAAACGGTCCAACCGGTGAATTATCATGGTCAACTGATTTTGTATCACCTGCTGTTGATGAGCTATTAAATCCACCCGAGCCTCGAGGGTGGAAAAACGGCGTGTGAGCCCGCTGTCCGCTGGACTGCTCTGCTGGAGCCGTACTGACATATTTATTGGCCCAGGAGACATGCACACAGGCTCAGGTAAGATTCAATAGCTTTATTCAACAGCAAGGGTGTTTGGGTGCGTGTATGTGATATGTTTATGGTTTGTGGGTGGACGAGGTGAGTCGGGAACAGAGCAGCACACCGTGCAGCCAGGCAACCCTATGGGAAGAGAGGAGACAGGAATATGAGCTGGGTTTAACCAAACGGAGAGATATACTGAATGAGGCTTACTTGCAGGTGGGACGGTGACTGGCGTTGGCTGAGGATCTTCAGCCTAGAAGACAGCATTCTGCTGCGCACACGATGAGGCGTGGAGAGGAGAGGAAAGGAGATGGCGATGATGGGAGAATCCGCCGCCAGGGAATCCACCTGTGCACAGGGGAGAGGCTGGTAGACAGGTAAGTGATTAAACAGCTTACGTGCTGTAGAGAAGGTCGGCAGGACGGGAAGAGACAATCCTGCTGAGGGCTTGAGCGCGTAGAAACACAGACAGCTCCAGACCGATGCTCTGGGCCGAGTGGGCTAAATAGCCCGTGATTGACGAGGCGCAGGTATGCGCGCAGCTGAGGTGGATGACAGGGAGCGGCGAGTTGTGACACAAAGGGTTGAAGAACAGCTTTTGATTTACTTTGGGTACGTTATTTTTTGGCATTTTTAGGGAAATTGACCAGAGTGCAAGGGGTTAAAGTGGCTCCTCAGAAAATGTTACTTTAAAAAATGTCAGACACTCTAGAGTTCAACACAAAAACATATTTTAATTAAAGATAATGACAGTAGAGAACAAAAATATTGTCAGTTTTATGTTCACGCTGAAAGACAATCAACATACTATAAAAGGAGGGTTGTGGAGGAACAAATAAGTTCAGGCGAGATGCGACGAGCTGGAAGGTTTCAGAGTTTTATTTCCTCCATCATCATGAGACACACTGTAGCGCTGTGCGCTGTGTTGTGCTGTGTATGTGTGCATCCTCCTGAGGCATGTGTAGCAAGCTCTTTTATACATGTTACACAAAGTGAGAATGCATGGCACATTTGCATATTGTTATACATATCAGTCAATACATATCAATCGCGTGGCCAACTGGCGCCCAGACTTCCTCTCCTTAATCCGGGGGTATATAACAATAGCCTATTGTTCTGGTTGTCCCCCCAGGGGTTCTCTGTCCGTATGCAATCCCTGTTGAGCGTGAATAGTATCAATCTGCATTGTGCTGGGTGACCACATGGCTCCCCCCAAAACGCTCGGAAGGGGCTGTGACCCCCCCCATCGTTTGGCTCCAGATCCGGTAGAACTGTTGGAGGGCATGTCAGTCCGTGGGGAGGACGGGGGAGGAGTGGAAAAAAAAGTGTGCTCCGCTCCGAGTTCCAGCACGTTGAACTGCTGTGGATCGTGGGTGCATGGGCCGGTGTGTTTCATGCGTAATGTAACAAGACGGTTATCGGCTGGCTTTAGGGAGTGAGGTGTGGGAAAAGTGCTGTGCAGGAGGAGGGGGAGGGGGGTGGGAGTAAACGAGTGCCAGCCCGGGATGTCAAAGGTGTGTGGGCCGCGCAAAAAATGCGTGTGGATCCGCGATGGTGAGGGACTTTCCCGGTAAATCTGGCGGAGATCCACAGCGGCTGTGAAAAAAAAAACATTTTATCTGACTCCTCTTGCAGCTCAATCCAGTGAGGTTGTGGGGAAGGCAAGCGGCCAAATTCCCCGAAGATGCCTAGCGGCTGTGAAACAACTGCAGCTGTGTGAGGGTGTGAGGCGGTTTGGCTTTTAGGTGCGGAAAGCAGCCTCAAAGTCATCAGGGACAGCAGTCGGCAAAATTCCCGTTGTGCGCTGTGGCTGAGAAACCCATACAAAGTCTTGTGTGCGGGCTGCACAGCTGCATTCGGTGCGAGGGCAGCCCTAAAGGTTCCGAGGGTGGCGATCGGCCATTTTTCTCGGGCATGTGCAGCGGTGGAGGATGATGTATCAGTCTGTGTAGCCGGTTCGTCTCTGTGCATGGTGCACGCTTGGCGCCATGACCACATAACTGGCAGTTGCGCTGTCCTCGTAATCCTGCGGTGTGCGTGCGGGGTTTCTGTGCATGGGCGGTCTGCTGTCCGGAGTTTAGTCAGAGTCGGGGAGCTCGGTGGAAATCAACGCAGTCGGCGTCGATGATTGTCCCCGTTCAGGCTGCTTCCTTCGTTCGCTCGTGTCGTTCATGGTGCGTTTTGGTTCCAGCGCGGCGCTCCGGTGAGAATGAAGAGGTTGCAGGCGTTCTCTGGTCCTCTGGGATCCACAGCGTGGTGGGAGGGAGCAGACGGTCATTCTCCCTCGTCAGGTCACCAGTGTGGAGGTAAAAGATCAGGCGAGGGGCGCACCATGACGCATGCTGGGGCTTCTTGTCTGGGTCATCTCCGGGGTGTTCGCCTCGTGTTCCATTCTTCATTAAGGGTCACCAGTGTGGAGGAACAAATAAGTTCAGGCGAGACGCAATGAACTGGAAGGTTTCAGAGTTTTATTTCCTCCATCATCATGTGACACACTGTAGCGCTGTGCGCTGTGTTGCGCTGTGTGTGTGTGTGCGTCCTCCTGAGGCATGTATAGCAAGCTCTCTTATACATGTTACACAAAGAGAGAATGCATGGCACATTTGCATATTGTTATACATATCAGTCAATACATATCAAGCCAACTGGCGCCCGGACTTCCTCTCCTTAATCCGGGGATGTATAACAATAGTCTATTGTTCTGGTTGTCCCCCCAGGGGTTCTCTGTCCGTATGCAATCCCTGTTGAGCGTGAATAGTATCAATCTGCATTGTGCTGGGTGACCACAGGGTAAGCCACAGAAGGTCATTGCTGAAAAGTCTGGCTTTTCACAGAGTGCTGTATCAAAGTATATTAATGGAAAGAAAAAAGTGTGGTAGAAAAAGGTGCATGAGGAACGGGGATGACCATAGCCTTGACAGTATTGTCAAGTCTATTCAAGAACTTAGGGGAGCTTCACATGGAGTGGACTAAGTCTGGTGTCAGGGCATCAAGAGCCAACACGCACAGATGGCTTCAGGGAAGGAGCTACAACTCTTGGGTTCCTGATACTAAGCCACTCCTTAAACAGTGACAACATCAGAAGCGTCTTAACTGGACTAAAGTGAGGAAGAACTGGATTGGTACTCAGTGGTCCAAAGTCCTCCTTTCTGGGGAATGCAAATTTTGCGTTTCTTTTGAAAATCAGGATCGCAGATGTTTGAAGTCCAGTGTGAAGTAGCCACAGTCTGTGATGATTTGGGGTGCCATGCCATCTGCTGGTCCACTGTGTTTTATCAAGTCCAAAGTCAATGTTGCTTTCTACATTTCTTTATATGTTGATTTAAATATATGGATGTTGGGACATTGCCTGTGTTTCTCCCCCAACCCATTCCACAATTTTACCCCACACACAGACACACAAAAACTTTTCCTAGTAGATCTTACTAGGTGCATTTTAAATTTTGTGTTCCCCCGTAAATTGTATTTCCCTTCTCTCTCACTGAAAAGATTTTGTATATTGTGTGGCAAAAAGTTTTTACTGACTTTAAACATTAACTGTACTGTATAATAATCAACCAGATCCTGTAATTTCAATAACTTTGAATGTAAAAACAATAAATTAGTATGTTCAAGATACCCGACTTTGTGTATAACATGGACTGTCCTTTTTTGTGATATTAGCAATGACTTAAGTGTACTTATATAATTGTTACCCCAGACCTCTATACAATAGGTCGAGTATGGAAGTACTAATGAGCAATACAAGACGTGAAGCGATTTGTAATCTAGAACTTGCTTAATTTTATTTATAATTGCAATAATTTTTGCCACTTTGTTTTGTATGTATCTGACATGTGGTTTCCAACTAATTTTATCATCTAGTATTACACCCAAAAATTTGATCTCCCTAACATTTTCAGTAATTATATTATCTATATGAATATGTATATCTTCTTTATTTTTACAATTACCAAACAACATTACCTTAATTTTATCTATATTTAGTGATAATTTATTACTACCCATCCATTTTTTTAACTTATTTAATTCATTATTTAGAGTATGGATTAGTTCCTTATAATTATTTCCAGAATAAAATAGATTAGTATCATCAGCAAATAATATTATTTTTATTAATTTAGAAACTTGGAGTATATCATTTATATATACAGTATGTTAAATAATTTGGGGCCCAATACTGACCCCTGGGGGACCCCACAGGCAATTCCCATACATCCAGACAGATATTCTCCCATCTTCACAAACGGTTGTCTCTCAGATAAATAACTTGTAACCCAACTCAGTGCCACTCCCCTAATACCATATAATTGCAGTTTATCAAGAAGTATTGAATGATTTATTGTATCAAATGCTTTTCTAAAATCTATAAATACACTAATTGCATATTTTCCTTGATCTAATGCATTTATTATTTCCTCTGTTGCTTCTATTATTGCCACTGATGCTGTACTCTTTGCTCTAAATCCATGTTGATTCTGATTAAGCACATCATGTTTATTTAAAAAGTTTTCTAATCTGTTGTTGAAAAGTTTTTCCAGAATCTTTGAAAATTGTGGGAGGACTGGTGTTGGTCTGTAGTTTGTGTAGTGGTGTTTATTTTCTTGCTTGAATAATGGTATTACTTTTGCTGTTTTCATTTTCTGTGGGAATGAGACAGTTTGAAATGATAGATTACAAATATATGTAAATGGTTTTAATATGCCATCAACAGTTCTTTTTACTAGTGCCATATCAATACCATCACAATCAGCAGATGATTTATTTTTACACTTTTCAACAGATTTTACCTCTAGTTCATCCACCACTGAGAGAAAGATTGACCAAGGGTTATTTCCAGTCAATGTCTCACTCACGGTGTCTCTTCCTTGGTTTGTAAATTTTGCTGCCAACTTTGGCCCAACATTTACAAAAATTTATTCATTCTATTTACTGCCATGTTCTTATCATAACTATCACCATATTTATCAGTAAAATACTGGATGTGTTGTTTTCTTAGTTCCATTTTTCCTTAATTTATTTAATATGTCCCAGACTCCTTTTATATTATCTTTATTTTCATTTAACATTTTCCTACAGTATAATTTTTTACTAGTTCATATTTCAGTTAATTTGTTTTTATATGTTTTGTATCTTTTTTCAGATTCTTTAGTTCTTAATTTAATAAAATTTTTATAGAGATCATTTTTCGTTTTACAAGCAGTTTGTAGCCCCCTGGTTAATCACTGGCAATTTTTGTATTAATAGTTCTTTATTAATTTCTTTAATTGGACAGTTTTTATCATATAATGATTTAAATATATCAATAAATTTATCATATGCCAAGTCCACGTCTTTCTCTCTATTGATAACATCCCAATTTTGTAACATTAAGTCATCTTTAAAGCAGTGATTGTATCTTCTGTTCATATTCTTGTATAAATAACCTTTTTACATGGTTTATTATTATTATTACTGTCATTAACCCCATAATTAACATCTAAAGAAACAAATACAGGCAAGTGGTCACTAATGTCATTTATTAGTATACCACTCACCGTATTATATTCAATAACATTGGTAAAAATGTTGTCTATCAAGGTAGCACAGTGTGTCGTTATTCTCGTAGGTTTTGTAATCTTTGGAAATAAGGTTAAGCTATACATTGCATCTAAGAAATCTTCAGTTGGTTTATGTTGTTTTGTTTTCATTAAATCTATATTAAAGTCACCACTGTGGCTTATATTGTTCATATATCCATACCTACATATGTATAGACACAAGAGGAATGTTTAGAGATTGCATATGTGGAATGACCTCACGTCTCAGAGCAGGACAATAGGTCTCGAACACCGGCAGAGATCAACGAGCGGACGGAGACGCAGCGATGGAGACCTGAATGGACTTCCTGACCCCCCAGGGTCAGGTGGAGGAGAGAGAGGACAATGGAAGGAGATAACACGGATGTGTGATGTCGGCTTTTGTTATGTGATGTATAAGTATGAAGGTCTGACTGCGCTCAGCCTCTTTTCTGTTTCTGCATTGAGATGAGACATGTTAGGGACTGGAAGCCGACAATAAACCTGATTTATAAAATCACTTCGCTTCCTTATTTCAAGCTCCCTACATTGGTGACCAGATGTGAGAATGGACGAAAGACGTTCTCCTGCTACAGGCTCGTCAGAGGCGACCCAGACAAGCGCCGTCGCCAACCCTGACATGGGAACGGATGAAAGGCGTTCCCCCGCAGCAGACTCGTCGGAGACGGCCCAAGCAAGCGCCATCCCCAACCCTATCGTGAGAACGGAGGAAAGACGTTCTTGCGCTGCAGACTCGTCGGAGGCGGCCCAAGCAAGCGCCGTCGCCGTCAAACTCCCAGAGTTCTGGCAGAATGACCCAAACTCGTGGTTCAAGCAGGCTGAGGCTCAGTTTGCACTCGCGGGGGTGACGGCTGATGAAACCAAATTCTACCACATCGTCGCCAGACTCGATGCCGCCACAGCACGATGCGCGCGGAGCCTGATACAGCAGCCGCCCGCCAACGACAAGTATAAGGAACTGAAGAATCAGAATCAGAATCAGAATCAGGTTTATTGCCATTGTTCATGTAGTACACAAACTAGGAATTTGTCTCGGTACAATGCTGCAACATTAAACATGATAAGATAAGAGAAATAAACTATACATGTAATAAAGTGTAGGATAAGATTAAGTGATACTGGTCAACAGTTCAAATATATATTAGCCAGCAGCAGATACTGTGGAGAACTATATAGTGCAGTCGGTAATGCAGGAAGAAAACAGTGATGAATTGACATGAGTCTGGTTGAGCTGCTGTACATGGTGCACGAGAGTCACTTAGTGTTCAGCAGTCTAATGGCAGAGGGGAAGAAGCTGTTCATGTGACGGGAGGTTTTAGTCTGGATGGACCGAAGTCTTCTACCAGAGGGGAGGGGGGCAAACAGTACGTGACCAGGGTGTGAGGGATCGGCTATGATCCGGCCAGCACGCCTCCGGGTCCTGGAGATGTACAGATCCTGGAGAGATGGGGAGCTTGCAGCCGATCACCTCTCAGCAGTGCGCACGACGCGCTGCAGCCTTAGTCTGTCCCTGGCAGTGGCTCCTGCGTACCACACGGTTATGGAGGTGGTGAGGATGGACTCGATGATGGCTGTGTAGAACTGCACTAACATCTTGGTGGGTAGCTTGAGCTTCCTCAGCTGCCGCAGGAAGAACATCCTCTGCTGGGCTTTTTTGATGAGTGAGCTGATGGTCAGCTCCCATTTGAGATCCCTGGTGATGGTAGTGCCTAAGAAGCGGAAGGAATCAGCAGTGGTGATGGGAGAGCCTGAGAGGGTGAGGGGGGGCAGAGGAGTAGTGACTTTCCTGAAGTCTACAATCATCTCCACTGTCTTCAGAGCGTTCAGGCTGCAGGTTGTTATTGCTGCACCAGGGACGCCAGCTGGGCCACCTCTCTCCTGTAGGCGGACTCGTCGCCGTTGGAGATGAGCCCGATGAGGGTGGTGTCGTCCGCAAACTTGATCAACTTGACAGACTGGTGGCTGGAGGTGCAGGAGTTGGTGTAAAGGGAGAAGATGTAGGGGGGGAAAGTACACAGCCCTGGGGTGATCCGGTGCTGATGCTAGTATAGTCTGAGACAGTCTTTCCCAGCCGCACATGCTGCCTCCGGTCCGTCAGGAAGTCGATGATCCACCTGCAGAGGGAGTCAGGCACGTTGAGCAGGGACAGCTTGTCCCGGAGCAGAGCGGGGGCGGATGGTGTTGAATGCGGAGCTGAAGTCCACAAACAGGATCCTGGCGTAGGTTCCCGGGGAGTCCAGGTGCTGCAGGATGGAGTGGAGGGCCAGGTTGACTGCATCGTCTACAGACCTGTGGCTCGGTAGGCAAACTGCAGCGGGTCCAGGAGAGGGGTGGTGATGGACTTGAGGTGGGACAGGACCAGGCGCTCAAAGGACTTCATGACTACAGAGGTGAGCGCTACAGGTCTGTAGTCATTAAGTCCAGTGATCCGTGGCTTCTTGGGGACAGGGATGATGGTGGAGGATTTGAGGCAGGACGGCACGTGGCATAACTTAAGGGAGGTGTTAAAAATGTCTGTGAATACAGGAGCCAGCTGTTTCGCACAGAGTCTCAGGGTGGAGGGAGGACACGCCGTCTGGGCCGGGGGGCCTTGCGCGGGTTCAGTCTGGAGAACTGTTTGAGAACTCCTGCTCATGATGATAAGGGGAGGGGGGGAGGTGGGGGGGGGTGCCTTAAATGAAGTAGGGAATGTGGAGGCTGTGGAGCTGGGAGGGAGGGGGGGGAGTTGGACACAGATGACGAGGTGTCAAAACGGGCATAGTGTTGGGACAGTCCTCTGACAAAGGGCGATTTGCCTCAGTCCTCTCCACACGGAAGCCGAATCATTAGCAGTGAACTGCTGCTGGAGTCTCTCTGAGTATAGAGATTTAGCCCTCTTCAGCTCTCTGTTAAACCGGTATTTAACCTCCCTGTAGCAGTCCCTCATCGAGAGTTTCGTCCCCTCGGCCGAGGAAAGGGCCGGGAGGATACTGGCGATTTACGGCCACGGGGGGCGCAGACCGATGGCCCTCATGGAAGAAATGCTGCAGCTGAGGGAGGCAGACAACGACAACTTCCTTTTCCAACACATCTTCCTCAGCACTCTGCCGACGCACATGAGAGGGATCCTGGCCAACATGCGATGTAAGACCCAGCAGGACTTCCGCGCGCTTGCCCGAGAAGCGCAGCGGCTCATCAATTCCTGCGGCGAGCAGATGGCCACAGCAGCATCGGCAGATCTCGGCGTGGAAGCCCAGAGCATCGGGGAATCAGAGGCGATGGAGCAGAACCCGCCCACCATGGCAGCGACGCGACCAAGGCGCAACAAACGAGACGACCTCTGCTACTACCATCGACGTTTCGCCGAGAGGGCATACAAATGCGTGCCCTCCTGCAGTTTCAAGAGCTCGGGAAACTTCAAAGCCGGGAACCGTTAGCAGCTACGGCTCTCGGCGAGACAAACAAGCTGCTCTACGTGACTGACGGACGCTCCGGGAGACAGTTCCTCATTGACACCGGAGCTCAGGTGAGCTTCAATCACCACGTCCTACGCAGACCTGGGCAACGGGACCCCATGGAAACGGAGCGACGGCAGCTAACGGCTCCATCATCAACACTTTTGGTGAAAGAACCCTGCCTCTGTCCATACACGGCCGCAACTATAGGTGGACCTTTATTATAGCGGTGGTGAGTTTTAACTTGTTGGGCGCTGATTTCTTATGTGCACATGGGTTGTAAACAGACGCTTAATCAATGCACTGTCATTTGCTTCTATCCCCTGTTCAGCTCGAGTGTCCCCACCACCCGTGCAGGCCAGCGTCGCCACAGCAGGAGGTAAGTTTGACCAACTCCTCACCCAATTTCCAGCACTCACAGTTCCCAAATTTTCGGCAACAGTAGCGAAACACGGGGTGGAACACTTCATTCCCACAACGGGCCCACCTGTGTTCGCTAAAGCTCGGCGCGTAAATGCAACCAAGCTCGCCATAGCCATGCGACGAGTTCGCCAGCCTGGAAACACTGGGCATTATTCGGTGCTCGAAAAGCCCATGGGCCTCGCCACTGCATATGGTCCCGAAAACCGATGGTTCCTGGAGACCTTGCGGTGATTATCGCAGATTAAACAATGCTACAGCACATGACCGCTACCCAATCCCTCACATTCAGGATTTTTCACTACATCTGGCGGGTGCGCACATTTTTTCTAAAATAGACCTGGTCCGCGGCTACCACCAAGTTCCAGTCAGACCTGAAGACGTCCCTAAAACGGCCGTAATAACCCCTTTTGGTCTTTTTGAATTTTTGCGAATGCCTTTTGGCCTCAAAGGCGCTGCACAAACTTTTCAGCGTATGATGGACGCTGCGTTACGCGACCTCCCTTTTGTGTTTGTCTACCTTGACGATATTCTGGTAGCCAGCATGTCTGAGGAAGAACACGAACAACACCTCACTACGGTTTTTCAGAGGCTGGAAAAGCACGGGTTAATAATTAACCCGGCCAAATGCCGATTCGGCGTGTCACAGATTGATTTTTTGGGACACAGAGTTTCACCAGAGGGGGCAGTTCCATTACCGGACAAAGTGCGCGCAGTAGCAAATTTCCCCCGACCACAAACGGTCAGCTTGGGATCAGTCCGCCAAGGTCTCTGCCTTTGACCGCCACCTAATCCACATAGCACCGGACCCCCATGATCCCTCCTGCAGGTGGTGAGCCCACTGGAGGGCGGACCCATGTAACTCCTTCGGGCTGAGCCCGGCCGGGTCCCATGGGTGGAAACCCGGCCACCAGACGCTAGCCTTCGAGCCCCTCCCCCAGGCCTGGCTCCAGGGTGGGGCCCCGGTAACCACATACCGGGCGGGGTACACTGAATCCTTGATATACAATTTATCATGAGAGTCTGTTGGATCGTTCTTAGTCTGGCCCTTCACCCAGGACCAGTTTGTCTTGGGAGACCCTATCAGAGGCAAATTGCCCTGGACAACATAGCTCCTGGGATCACTGGGGCACGCAAACCCCCCCCACCACGATAAGGTGACGATCCATGAGGGGGGACGTTTGGGGACGAAGGGGATGACTCGCCTATCACAGGGGCTGAGGTCGCCAAGGTGGTTAAAAATCTCCTTGGTGGCCGGGCCCCGGGGGGTAGACGAGATTCGCCCTGAGTACCTCAAGGCCCTGGATGTTGTTGGGTTGTCATGGTTGACACGCCTCTGCAACATTGCGTGGAGGTCGGGGGCAGTGCCTTTGGCATGGCAAACAGGGGTGGTGGTTCCTCTCTTCAAAAAGGGGACCGGAGGGTGTGCTCCAACTTTAGAGGGATCACACTCCTCAGCCTTCCCTGGGAAGGTCTATGCCAAGGTACTGGAGAGGAGAGTCCAGCCGTTGGTCGAACCTCGGATTCAGGAGGAGCAATGTGGTTTTCGTCCTGGCCGTGGCACATCGGACCAGCTCTTTACCCTCTCGAGAATTCTTGAGGGTTCGTGGGAGTTTGCCCAACCAGTTTACATGTGTTTTGTGGACTTGGAGAAGGCATTTGACCGCGTCCCTCGTGGATGTTTGTGGGGGGTGCTTCGGGAGTATGGGGTATCGGGCTTGTTGTTACGAACTATTCGGTCTCTGTACGACCGTTGTGAGAGTTTGGTTCGTATTGCCAACACTCGGTCGGAGTCATTCTCAGTGAGAGTTGGACTCCGCCAGGGCTGCCCTTTGTCACCGATCCTGTTCATAATTTTTATGGACAGGATTTCTAGGCGCAGCCAGGGAATGGAGGGTGTCATGCTTGGTGACCACAGGATCTCATCTCTGTTGTTTGCAGATGATGTTGTGCTGTTGGCTTCAGAAGGCATTTGACCGCGTCCCTCGTGGATGATGTGGGCGCCATCTTGGAAAAATCCAAGATGGCGCCCACAGCGGTCGACATGGTGCTTCGCTGCGCTCTTTGTTTGTTTTTGTTTGTCAATTGTGTGTCTGCTTGCACTTATACCCGTGAAGAACTTTTAAATATCAGGACTTTGACCCCCACGGACCTCCTCCCAGTTTTTCTAGCCCCTGCCGCCGATCTGGTTTATTGTTTGGCTCGGAAAGTGAGACGGCGGGGGCTAGAAAAACTGGGAGGAAGACGAGCGGGCGCTCTCGTACGACTTCGCAGGAGAGGCTCGCGAACGGCGCTGCCTGGCATATTTCTGTCCAATACCAACTCTCTCTCTAACAAGGTGGATGAACTGAGACTGCTGATGCGTTTTAAGGACCTCGCCTCCTCAGCTGTCCTCTGCTTTACTGAGACCTGGCTCCGGGAAAATATACCGGACAGCGCGCTGCGCCCTCGACGGCTTCCAGCTCTTCCGTGCTGATCGTGACACAGAGCTTTCCGGCAAGACCACAGGAGGCGGTGTCTGCTTCTACATCAACTGTAGCTGGTGCTCTGATGTAACGGAAATTTCCAAACACTGTTCTCCTGCCTTGGAATTTCTTGTTATCAACTGCAAGCCTTTTTATTCCCCACGGGAGTTTGCTTCTTTTATACTGATCGCTGTGTACGCCCCTCCCGACGCGGACACGCGCGAAGCTCAGCGCGTGCTCGCGGATCACATTCAACACACAGAGCGGAGTTTTTCCAGACTCGCTGATTATTGTGGCTGGCGACTTTAATCAGTGCAATCTGAGCCACGATCTCCCCCCGCTACAAACAGTTTATTAAATGCCCCACCAGAGGATTAAACACACTGGATCACTGTTACACCACAGTGAAAGACGCATATCGCGCTGTCCCTCGAGCTGCGCTGGGATTATCTGATCACGTGATGGTTCACCTCATTCCCACATACAGACAGAGATTGAAGCTCACTAAACCTGTTGTGAGCACTACGAAGATACGGACCAGTGATGCTGAGGAGAAGCTGGAAACGTGCATGGAAATATCTGACTGGGGCATGCTTAAAGGAGCCACGCATGATCTGGATGAGTACAACGGACACTGTGAACTCATATATCACTTTTGTGAAGAGAACATTCTTCCATCACGCACCAGGGTGAGTTACTCTAATGACAAACCCTGGTTCACAGCTAAGCTCAGACAGATCAGAAGGAGAAGGAAGCAGCGCTGAAAAGTGGAGACAGGGACTGCTACAGGGAGGTTAAATACCGGTTTAACAGAGAGCTGAAGAGGGCTAAATCTGTGTACTCAGAGAGACTCCAGCAGCAGTTCACTGCTAATGATTCGGCTTCCGTGTGGAGAGGACTGAGGCAGATCACCAACTATCGGCCTCAGGCTCCTAAAGGTCAGGATGACAAAGCCCTTTGTCGAGACTGTCCCAACACTATGCCCGTTTTGACACCTCGTCATCTGTGTCCAACTCCCCCCCTCCCTCCAGCTCCACAGCCTCCACATTCCCTACTTCATTTAAGGCACCCCCCCCCCTCCCCCCCTCCCCTTATCATCAGTGAGCAGGATGTGCTCAAACAGTTCTCCAGACTGAACCCCGCGCAAGGCCCCCGGCCCAGACGGCGTGTCTCCCTCCACCCTGAGACTCTGTGCGAAACAGCTGGCTCCTGTATTCACAGACATTTTAACACCTCCCTTAAGTTATGCCACGTGCCGTCCTGCCCTCAAATCCTCCACCATCATCCCTGTCCCCAAGAAGCCACGGATCACTGGACTTAATGACTACAGACCTGTAGCGCTCACCTCTGTAGTCATGAAGTCCTTTGAGCGCCTGGTCCTGTCCCACCTCAAGTCCATCACCACCCCTCTCCTGGACCCGCTGCAGTTTGCCTACCGAGCCAACAGGTCTGTAGACGATGCAGTCAACCTGGCCCTCCACTCCATCCTGCAGCACCTGGACTCCCCCGGGAACCTACGCCAGGATCCTGTTTGTGGACTTCAGCTCCGCATTCAACTCCATCCGCCCCGCTCTGCTCCGGGACAAGCTGTCCCTGCTCAACGTGCCTGACTCCCTCTGCAGGTGGATCATCGACTTCCTGACGGACCGGAGGCAGCATGTGCGGCTGGGGAAAGACTGTCTCAGACTATACTAGCATCAGCACCGGATCACCCCAGGGCTGTGTACTTTCCCCCCTACTCTTCTCCTTTACACCAACTCCTGCACCTCCAGCCACCAGTCTGTCAAGTTGATCAAGTTTGCGGACGACACCACCCTCATCGGGCTCATCTCCAACGGCGACGAGTCCGCCTACAGGAGAGAGGTGGCCCAGCTGGCGTCCTGGTGCAGCAATAACAACCTGCAGCTGAACGCTCTGAAGACAGTGGAGATGATTGTAGACTTCAGGAAAGTCACTACTCCTCTGCCCCCCCTCACCCTCTCAGGCTCTCCCATCACCACTGCTGATTCCTTCCGCTTCCTAGGCACTACCATCACCAGGGACCTCAAATGGGAGCTGACCATCAGCTCACTCATCAAAAAAGCCCAGCAGAGGATGTTTCTTCCTGCGGCAGCTGAGGAAGCTCAAGCTACCCACCAAGATGTTAGTGCAGGTCTACACAGCCATCATCGAGTCCATCCTCACCACCTCCATAACCGTGTGGTACGCAGGAGCCACTGCCAGGGACAGACTAAGGCTGCAGCGCGTCGTGCGCACTGCTGAGAAGGTGATCGGCTGCAAGCTCCCATCTCTCCAGGATCTGTACATCTCCAGGACCCGGAGGCGTGCTGGCCGGATCATAGCCGATCCCTCACACCCTGGTCATGTACTGTTTGCCCCCCTCCCCTCTGGTAGAAGACTTTCGGTCCATCCAGACTAAAACCTCCCGTCACATGAACAGCTTCTTCCCCTCTGCCATTAGGACTGCTGAACACTAAGTGACTCTCGTGCACCATGTACAGCAGCTCAACCAGACTCATGTCAATCATCACTGTTTTCTTCCTGCATTACCGACTGCACTATATAGTTCTCCACAGTATCTGCTGCTGGCTAATATATATTTTAACTGTTTGACCAGTATCACTTAATCTTATCCTACACTTTATTACATGTATAGTTTATTTCTCTTATCTTATCATGTTTAATGTTGCAGCATTGTACCGAGACAAATTCCTAGTTTGTGTACTACATGAACAATGGCAATAAACCTGATTCTGATTCTGATTCTGATTCTGATTCTGATCCAGCAATGACCTACAGCTCTTGCTGGACGGTTTGCCGCTGAGTGTGAAGCGGCTGGGATGAGAATCAGCACCTCCAAATCCGAGTCCATGGTCCTCAGCCGGAAAAAGGTGGATTGTCCTCTCCGGGTTGGGGACAGGCTCCTGCCCCCAAGTGGAGGAGTTTAAGTATCTTGGGGTCTTGTTCACAAGTGAGGGGTAAATGGAGCGAGAGATCGACAGACGGATTGGAGCAGTATCTGCAGTGATGCGGATGCTGTACCGGTCTGTTGTGGTGAAGAGGGGAGCTTAGTTCTAAGGCAAAGCTGTCGATTTACCAGTCAATCTACGTTCCTACTCTCACCTATGGTCACGAGCTTTGGGTAATGACCGAAAGAACGAGATCGCGGATACAAGCGGCTTGAAATGAGCTTTCTCCGTAGGATTGCTGGACTCACCCTCAGAGATAGGGTGAGGAGCTCAGTCATCCGGGAAAGGCTCAGAGTAGAACTACTGCTCTCCACATTGAAAGGAGTCAGTTGAGGTGGTATGGGCATCTGATTAGGATGCCTCCTGGACGCTTCCCACTTGAGGTGTTTTCAGGCACGTCCCACTGGGAGGAGACCCCGGGGCAGACCCAGGACTCGGTGGAGAGACTATGTCTCCCCAGCTGGTCTGGGAATGCCTTGGTATCCCTTCTGAAGAGCTGGAGCAGGTGGCTGGGAGAGGGAAGTCTGGGCTTCTCTGCTTGAACTGCTGCCTCCGCGACCCGGACCTCCGGAAAAGCGGTAGAAGATGGATGGATGGATGGACAAACGGTCAGATCGCTGCAGGAATTTTTAGGAATGGTAAATTTTTACAACCGTTTCCTCCCCCGCGCAGCTCAACTCATGCAGCCCCTATATGCCGCGCTCAGAAAGCAAAAGCCCTCCAACGCAGTTGAATGGTCCCCGGAGCGGGAACGCGTGTTTGCGGAAGTAAAAAGAGCACTAGCGGATGCCGCATTGTTGGTCCACCCCGACCCCTCGGCCCGCATAGCGCTTACCACAGACGCTTCAAACCTGGCCATAGGGGCGGTCGGTGGAACAGCATGTTGACGGAACTTGGCAACCGCTAGCATTTTTTAGCAAATCTTTAAACGAAACCGAGCGCAAATACAGCACTTTTGACAGAGAGCTGCTAGCGCTTCATTTATCCATCCGCCATTTCCAGTTCTGGCTGGAAGGGCGGCGCTTCACGGCTTTTGTCGACCACAAACCACTCACTTTTGCGATGTCAAAATTTCAGAACCGTGGTCGGGCCGGGCCCAACAAAGGCAGCTGGCCACCAATTTCGGAGTTTACCACAGACATTCGACACGTAGCAGGCAAACTTAATTTGGTTGGCAGATTGCCTCTCCCGTGCCGTGACATCGTCAGGGCACGCGGAAGCAGATTATACTACCGTCAGCCGCAGAGCACATGGCCAACGCGGACGCGTACGCGGCCCCCCAAATTCATGTAGGGGATAGATTACGCGGCCATGGCAGCGGAACAAGCCAGTGACGCGGACGCGCGTCTGGACCAACAGGGTTAAGGCGGGAGGAAAGGGGTTTGCGTGACGGTGTGCCCCCCCTAATCTGCGACGTGTCAACCGGTCGACCCTTGCCCGGTAGTCCCAGCCGCATGGCGCCGCCGCGTTTTTGACTCGGTGCACTCCTCGTGCACCCAGGGGTGCGCGCCTCGGTGAAAATGGTCACGGAGAAGTTTGTTTGGCCAGGCCTGCGTAAAAACGTAAAGGATGTGGGCGAGAACTTGCATGTCTTGCCAACGCGCCAAAATTCACAAGCACACAAAAGCCCCTCTGGAACCCTTCCGGATCCCCGGCCAGGAGGTTTGACCACGTGCACGTCGACCTTGTGAGCCCTCTACCGTCGTCCCAGGGGTTCACACCACCTTTTAACAATGGTTGACCGGACCCACACGCTGGCCAGAAGCGGTCCCCTCTGGCGTCAACACGAACGCGGAAGTCGCTCGCGTTTTTTTCACGACCTGGGTGGCGCGTTTCGGCGTTCCGTCGGACATCACGTCCGATAGGGGGCCTCAATTTGTCTCAGAGCTCTGGTCAGCCATGGCCAGCAGCTTAGGAGCGACAATTCATCGCACCACCGCCGTATCACCCTCAGGCTAACGGTTTATGCAAGCGTTTTCATAGGTCTTTAAAGGTCGCCCTCAGGGCCCTCACTGACAGATGCAGATTGGGTAAACAAACTTCCCTGGGTTTTATTAGGGTTGCGTTCTGCGCCCTAAGGAGGATCTAGACGCCTCCCCGGCAGAATAGTTTCTTGCACAACCTCTCAGGCTCCCGGGTGAGTTCTTATCAGAACATCCAGAGCCCGGGCCGCCTCCCAGCCCTGAGGCCCCTAAGCAACACGGGACCGGACACGCTCCCCGGACCCATACATCACTCTTTTCCGCGGGTTTTTGTTCCCCAAGCTTTGAAAAGCGGCCGAGTTCGTTTTTGTTAGGCACGAAGTTTTAAAACAAACCCCCTCCGCCCACCATATGATGGACCCTATAGAGTGCTGGAACCCTGGTGATAAGCATTTTGTATGCTTGATTTAGGGGACAGAAAAGAAACAGTCAGCATTGACAGACTTAAACCTGCCTTCATGTTGAGCGACGAACCTGCATGGGTGGCGAGAGCACCTCGATGGGGTAGACCCCCCAAGAGACACACCTCAACCCCCCCGCAGGGACCAAATAACCACTCTTCTCCCAAAGCTGCAGATTCCTTACAGGATGACCCCGCCAGGACGCCGAAGCGGGCGTACAGCAGATTTGGGAGAAGGTTGAAACCCAGACGACACATAGACTGATGTAAAATTGACAAGGGGTTGTAAGCTATTCTGTCGAATTTTGCCGTTGCAGTTTTAGGGCTGAGGGCTGACATATGACATAGACTATACTGTTGCTGTTATCACTGAATTTTTAACATGATCATGCCGTATAGCTTGAAGGTTGGCATGGCTGCTGAGGATATTTTTCCTCTTTTCCTGTTGATGTGAATAACGGTATATGTCATGGATGTTACCTTAGGCTGTGAACTTAATTTTATTGTCCTTTTCTTAGACGTTTGGGGGGGGGGAGCTGTGGCTTATATTGTTCATATATCCATACCTACATATGTATAGACACAAGAGGAATGTTTAGAGATTGCATATGTGGAATGACCTCACGTCTCAGAGCAGGACAATAGGTCTTGACCACCGGCAGAGATCAACGAGCGGACGGAGACGCAGCAGTGGAGACCTGAATGGACTTCCTGACCCCCCAGGGTCAGGTGGAGAAGAGAGAGGACAATGGAAGGAGATAACACGGATGTGTGATGTCGGCTTTTGTTATGTGATGTATAAGTATGAAGGTCTGACTGTGCTCAGCCTCTTTTCTGCTTCTGCATTGAGATGAGACATGTTCGGGACGGGAAGCCGACAATAAACCTGATTTATAAAATCACTTCGCTTCCTTATTTCAAGCTCCCTACAACCACAAACAAAGATATCTTTTTGTCTTATTTTTGTAAACCACTTTTCCATACCATTTCTAAATTTTTCCATATCACATCCCAGTGTGCTATATATACACACAACTTACTATTGTGTTTTTTCTATTTTCCATTGAAATTTCAATTGTTAAATATTCCACCATTTTTACATTTCCTATTTTGTGTGTACATCTCATATCCATGTAATTCAAAATTGACATCTTTTTCTTCATTAATCCATGTTTCAGTTATTGCTATAATCCTAAATGGGGTCTTAAACTGATTTAAAAACTCTAATACTATCAAAGTTGATGTCGAGACTCCTATTAATATGTATTATTGTCAATGTCTGATCCGAGTTCATAATTGCATTTAATTGTTGTTCATCATAATAAGCACACTTATTGTTAATATAATTAAAGTAGTTGTTATCTGGGTCAGTATCACCTAAAATATCTTGTGGTTGCTGTTGAGTATTGACAAAGGTTTCAGCTTCAATTTACCTAATACACTTCCATTATTAAATGAAGAAAGATGATTGGTTAAAGTGCTGATCAAAATTTGTGTCAACAATGTACACCAAAAGAAAAGAGAAAAAAAATCCACTCATAATCTTACTGCACTATTATTCCTGCAGTAATTAATTAATTTGTCTAATTAATTAATTAGACAAATTAATTTGTCTAATTCCTCCATATCTCTAATCATCATTACTTTAGCTTCTTCTGGAGTGCCAAGCAGTTTTATCCACACCTTACAGTTCTTTGTCCATGTCGATTGTATTTTCCTGTTTTCTGAGAGCCCTGGCTTGTCTAGCTATTTCAGATTTGGGTTTTTTGGTTAAATGTTTGTTTACATAGACAGCCGTTCCTCTCAGTTTTCTTGCTTGTCGCAGAAGATCAGTTTTTGCTTTTCTGTTGACAAACCGGATGATACTCACTGGTTTTCCGTTACTGTCTTTTCTAGGTAACGTGCGGCAAGTTGAAATAGTGTTATTGTCCACAACAATGTTTTTAGAATTGAACAAAAATTTAACACCTGCAGCTCAAGAGTGTGTGATTCTCCCAATATCTCATCCTCCCCATCCTGGTTGTCATATCAACTCCAGCTGTCACGCGTGCATAGGAGAGGTGTCTGGTGTTAAGACCGCTCACAATTACAACATCCATTCTTGTATATTGTTCTAATTCATCTAATTAATTTTCTTCTTTTTCCATAATTTCAGCCTTTAATTCACGCATTTGTTCCATAAGGCAAATAAGCAGACTTTGTTGTTTTGCTAGCTTAGATATTTCTTCAGACACAAAATTTAGTGATAGTTTGATCTCCTCCAGCTCCTCTCCATTTGTCTGTTTCTTTTTTGGAGGCATAATGACTAGATTGATTGGATCAAAGGAGAGGCTCACCCTGTTGGCTAGTACAGGAGCCGAAGTACGCCCGATGGCTAGTGGAGGCCGTCAGCTGGCTTGGTCGTCTAATTATAGCTGTTATCTGGCGGTGAGGCCGAAGCTCTCCCGATGGCTAGTGAAGGCCACTAACTGGCGTCGTTATCTGGTAGCTGGATCTGCCAGTGAAGCCGAGGAAGCCAAGGCTCCCTCGGTAGCTAGTTGAGGCCTTTAGCTAGCGTCATCCTATCTGGCGGTGAATCCGAAGCTCTCCCGGTGGCTAATATCTCAAAGTGCATAAAAACTCAATGTGCACTGTTAGTAGCATTAACATTTTTTTCCCCTTTGAAATAAAATATACTATTGTGGAGAGTGCAATAAAAAGACCAGGTTTTCACAGCAGACAAACTTTATTCACTCGCTCACTTTTCTCAGACTCAGAAAAAGCAATGAACTCATGCCACAGGGTCTCTCCTTTATATCACCACACTCATTCCCCCTGCTGCCTGAGGTCTTGCATCACAATACATTTACACATCACAACTCCTATTGTCCCCGCAGCTGCTTGTTCCTGCTGCCTGGGGTCTTACATCACAATACCTTCTCCCATCACAATTCCTATTGTCCCCAACTGTTTAATCCCCCACGCTCTTCCGGCAGAGGAAGAGGAGGAGATGAATATCCCAGCGTGGGTTCCCTCACACCATATCCTGGTCATAACTGAGTTGGTAGAGCATCCGCCCCACACCGGGAGGCAGGGTTCAAATCCCGGCGGGGTCATGCCGAAGACCATATAAAAGCGGAACTTCCTGCCGTCCAGCTTGGGGCTCAGCAATATAATGGAATGGAGGAGGGAAATCTGTGGCGGCGCCTTGCATGGCATGGCAGCGGCCCTTCTGATTCTATATATGGGGTGTGTGTGATTGACACTGTAGATAGGATAAAGCACAATTTCGTTCTACTGTACATGATTGGTTGTATGGTTTAATGACAATAAAGGGTGATTTAATTAAAAAACTGACCTTGGCACATCACAAAGTACATTTAGCTGATTAAAAAAAAGAACTGGTCAAACACTTCAGTGCATCAGAACTCCCCAAAGGAAAAGATTGATAACATTACAAACATTGTACATCCACTATGTGGTTTGTTTTGTTTTAAATCACCACATATGAGTAGAACCGCTTTTTATAACTATACAGTTTCAGTTCACACACATATCAACCAAAAATTTCGTATTAGAATAAAGGCACCCATTTAAAAACTTGAGGTATGATTTCAGGTCTTGAAGGTTTGAGGTTTTTCTCCAAAATGTAACAATGTTTCTTATAGTTTTTCTACTTTTCGTCTGTAAATTTATCAAAAGTTTGTAACAATTTTCCTCAAAATTTTTATTCCTCTGTGAAAATTGACTTTGTCTTGTTCATTTGGAGACTTTATTGTATATTTGTAGATTACGTTATGACTAATTTTGTGGCTATATTTTAAGTAAAATTAGTGGGGTTTTTTTAATACATTTGAAACAGAACTGACTTTTTTCCTTATACAATTTATACTTTTGACCATATTTTGTAGAGCCAGAACAATAATTTAACTCTGATTTCAAGGAAAAAATTATTAATAAAATTATATTTAATGGAAATAAGTTTTGTTTGTTTCATTTCAATATTTTTTCTGTCAGATCATAACAAGGGGGGGGGACAAAAAAATTACCAAAAAAAATTTACCAAAGATGCAGGTTATTTTCTGTTATATATTTCTATTTATTTATAGTTTTTTAGAACCCTCCTCACCACCCAGACGAGCAAGATAAACCAAACTTACTTGAAATCCAAATGGCACGTTTGTCTGAAGGCTGCTGACGGGATTAAAGTCATTGACTTTGTGAATTTCGTCACCTTAACTTGCCAGATTCATAATAATGAACATAGATTATTAGTGACTATTGTAGTAGCTGGTGAAGTAAATCCTCAGCAATTCGTCAGTCACTCGTCTTGCCTTTCCCTGCATATGAAGTCTAACTACACCTGTTCACTAAGTGACTCTTTCATTAGTTGTTTCCCTTTACAGCAGGTTAAAAACCACCATAAATGCCTCCACTGCGTACATACCTCTTCTGCTTTTTGTGTGTTAAAAGTACTTTAATAAGCTCGTGCTGTCTCGTCGGACAGGTATGCTAGCAAGGCGCTTCTGAACTCCGCGGCGATGACGGTCACCACACTGTGTATTGGTGCAGGAGTGGGTTCTGCTGGTTTCTTTCTTTCAAAGGGGTGCTTTTTATTATTATTAATTAAGTATCATTACAATACAAAGTATGTAGAAGATTTTCATTTTTGGTTTCAAGCCAAACAGTAAAAACTAGAACGTTAAAGCAACAAATGTAAATGCTTCAAAGCACAAAAACCTTTAAGATAAACAATAAAAAAAAAAAAAAAATACAAGAGAAAATAGTGTGTGTGTGAAGTGGGGGGTGGGGGTAAAGGGGGATATGAGCTACTCAGAAACTATAATCGTGGGTCTTTCAAAGAATCAAGAATCGGGGCGCCATAATTTATAGAATTTTGTTTTCAGAGCCACAGACTGTATATCTGATTTTTTCTGAAAGTCCAAACAGGACATTATATCTTTTATCCACTGTAAATGTGAAGGGGGGCGAAGAGTCTTTCCACTTCAGTAATACAGCACGTCTGGCCAATAATAATGAAAATTTGAATACTTTTAATTTGGAACTTGGCAAGACAAGTTCTGGAGCCCACACCAAAAATGGCGCATAATGGGATCAGGTTTAATCTGATATTGCAGGACTTCAGACAGTAGTGGATAAAAACAGAATGCCAAAAATTCATCAATGCAGGGCAGGACCATACATGTGAAGCAAAAGTGCCAGGAGCGCTACCACACTTTTCACAAGTTGGGTCTATATCCGAGTAAATACGTGCTAACTTAACCTTGGACAGGTGCATCCGGTGTGACAATCTTTAATTGAATATGAGCGTGACGAACACACATTAGATACAGTGTGAACCTGGCCAAGAATGAGAGTCCCACAGTTCATCAGTAAAAGTAAAATTAAGATCTTGTTCCCATTCAATTTGATAGCGGCCAGGAGAAGAAGATTGGTAAATTTGAAATGTAAATTATATAAAACTGACATTGACCCCCCTTAGAAGTTGGTTTAACTAATAAAAAAATCAGCATAGGAGGATTATCAGAAAGGTTTTTGGAGGAATTGTTTTGTCATGGGTTTGCACATAATGTCTGACCTGGAGGAAGCGGAAAAAAATGTGTAGAAGTGAAGTCGAATTTGGGTGGAAAGTTGAGAAAAACTTGCAAATTGACCATCAAAATATAATCCGCAAAAGATTTTAAACTTTCTGTGTCCATATATGAAATGCACTATCAATAGTTGATGGGGTAAATAATATGATTTGCGGCAATTGGACTTCTAATGGAAAAAAACTGAAGACCGAAATTTTTTCCTGAATTGAGACCAAATTCTAAGGAGACTGACGAACTACTTTATTATTACCCAGGTGTAGACAGAAGCAAGGGGAAGTGGTGAACCTAAAATTGCCGGTAGGGAAGTTTGATTGTCCACCATGTGGACGCCATAAGGATCCAAATAGGTGATTGTGGGGTTCCAGATAAAAATGTTCCAATATAACATGCACCTGATATTTGCTGCCCAGTAGTAATATTGAAAGTTAGGCAGAGCCATGCCACCTACTGATTGGGTCTTTGAAGAAAAACTTTCCTCAATCTCGGATGTTTACCATTCCAAATAAATGGAGGTAATCAGAGAGTCCCAAAGACTTAACAAAGGATTTAGGAATAAAAATGGGGGGGAGACATTGAAACAAATATAAAAACTTTGGAAGTATCATCATTTTTACAGAATTGATTCTGCCAATTAAAGACAAGGATAATGGGGACCATTTGGAAAGTATTAACTTGCACTGGTCAAGTAAGGGGGAGAAAATTATTTTTAAACAAGTTATTAAATTGTTAGTGACACATATCCCAAGATAATTAAAATGATCAATAACAACCCTTGAAAGGAAAATTTTCAAAATCCTGAACTTGAATCTTTTCATTAATCAGAAACAGTTCACTCTTATTAAGATTAATTTTATAACCAGAAAACCCACTAAAACTATCCAAATATTAAGTATAGCGGGTAATGAAAGGTAAGTGGGTTGGAGAGAAATTATAAAAGATCATCAGCATAGAGTGAAACCCTATGCTCAATGCCACCCCTACGAATGACTAGAAAGTCCCGGCTCCCACGGATTGCAATAGCTAACGGCTCAACTGCCAAGGCAAAGAGCAACGGCTCAAAGGACAGCCTTGCCTCGTACCACGTTAAAGTCTAAATAGTCAGAATAGCGACAATTAGTTAACACTGAAAGCTAAAGGACTAGCAGAGAGAAATTTAATCCAGGAACAGAAGGAAGGACCAAAACCGAACCTCTCCAAAGTAAAAAACAAATACTCCCACTCAACCCTATCGAATGCCTTTTCACGCGTCCAAACTAATAAGACATTCAGGTATGTTGTGGTGAGGAGTATAAATAATATTAAACAACCGCCGCAAGTTAAAAAAAGAATGGCGATTTTTAATGAAACCGGTTTGGTCCTGTGAAATTATAAAAGGAAGAATCTTTTCCAACCTTGAAGCTAACAACTTTGACAAAAATTTTAACATCGGTATTTAACAAGGAAATAGGCCTGTAAGAAGCACAATCAACAGGATCCTTATCCTTTTTAAGCAACACAGTGATACAGGCCTGATAGCATGAAGGAGGAAGTGTACCAGAGTCAAGCGACTCTGTAAAAACTTGACAAAGGAAAGGGGCGAGGTCATCAGAGAATTTTTTGAAAAAATCAGCGGAAAACCCATCAGGTCCTGGAGATTTTCCTGATTGCATGGATGATATTGCCAGCTGAATTTCTTCTTTTGTGATGGGAGCTTCTAAAATTTGCCGAGATTCTGAAGAAATCGAAGGAATATCAATAGAATCAAAAAAAAATTCCAAATCCTTTAAGTTTGTTGTATATTCTGAGGTATATAATTTGGAATAAAATGACCTGAAAATATCATTAATCGCTTGTTGGTCAGATGTCACCTCTCCTTTATCTGTCCTAACTCCAGTAATAATTTGCTTAGCTCTAATACCACGTAGTTGATTAGCTAGAAGTTTACTGGTTTTTTCGCCATGTTCATAAAATTCACTCTTGTTCCTTATTAAACAACCTTCAATTTGTCGAGTAGAAAGTAAATTAAGTTTAGTTTGTAATGTCATACGTTCCTTGTACAGAGCGGGTGATGGAGATTGAGCATATTGTCTGTCAATGTCCAGGATTTTGATCTAAAATAGCCTTCTATTCCTGTATTAAGGATCGTCTTTTAAAATGCTGCCAATGAAATAAATTCCCCCCCTAAGAAATGCCTTCATGGCCCTCCCATATCGTTTTATTTGACATACCAGGAGTTTTATTTTCTTTCAAAAAAAAATTAATTTTAGAAGAAATATTCGCAACCAATTTTTCATCTGTAAGTAATAATGGATCCAATCTCCAATGCTTTCTCATGGAGTCACATCCATGGAGGATCATTTTAAGTACAAGAGGGGCATGATCAGAAACCGAGATGCTATCATAACTGCAAGAGCAAAGGTTATTAATTAATAAATTGTCAACAAAAAAATAATCTATTCTGGTATAAGTATGGTGTACGTGAGAGAAAAAAGAATAGTCCCTGCCGTTAGGATGTAAAAAACGCCAAGGATCTGTAAGGCTATATTCCTCAAGAAAAGACTTAACATAAGTTGCAGATTTATTAAGACTAGCAGGTTTTGAAGATGAGCGATCTAAGATCGGATCCATATACAAATTAAAGTCACCCCCAAGAATTAGAGAATGAGTATTTAAATCTAGAAGTTGCGAAAAAAGGTTGCGAAAAAAGTGCACATCATCAAAATTCGGTGCATACAGATTAGCCAAAGTGACATGTTTATCGCCAAGTTTACCTGATACTATTACAAATCGTCCATTTTTATCTGATACAACATTAGAGGGAATAAATGGGATATTTCGATCAATAAGAATAGCAGCGCCCCTGGCCTTAGCTTTAAAATTTGAATGAAAAAATTGTCCTGACCAACATTTTGACAAACGCAAGTGGTCGGAATCCTGCAAATGGGTTTCCTGCAAAAACAGTACCCCAGGCTTAAACTGCTTTAGACGTGACATGACTCTCTTTCGTTTAATTGGATGGTTCAACCCCTTCACATTCCAGCTTACCAAAGTAAGATTACTATTCATTCAAAGAGTAAATTTATATATTATGTTGTGTAGCCCAAAGAAGAATAAAGTGAGGTACGGGTAAAAAAAAAAAAAAAAAAAAAAAAAAAAAAAAAGGAAGGGGTAAGGGGGGTGTAAATAAAACCATAACAAAAAAACAAAACAAAAAAAAAAAATAAAAAAATAAAAATAAAAATAAAAAAAATAAAAAAATCCAACAACCAAACCTATAACAACACTCCAGCCGGTTGCAAAAAAACAGCAACCGCTCCATCTCCAGCTCTATTTTCATCCTAACAGAATGCTCCCATACAACTGGCTTCAATCCTGCATAATATGAACGTTTTACCCTAAAAAAAAATAAATAAATAAATAAGATAAAATTTAAAAAAAAGAATTACGTAAACAACAACGTATAGGGAGCCAATTTTACCTTGTTTTTAAACATCTGAAAATGCATCAATGTCCAGTCAGTGCAGCTTCAATGAAGTAACAAGCAGTCCAGCGCGGCAGCTGGTCAACCCAGAAATGTCCAGTTCAAGGCGAAAATTGCTGGTTTCTCTCCATAGTTTGCATGAAGCAGGTGGCCTCCGAGACGGACGCCAGCCACTGGTTTTTGCCGTCTGGAAGAGTTATCCGGAGCCTGGCGGGGAAAAGAAGAGAAGGACGAAAACCTCTCTTGTACAACTCGGACATAACCTCCTTATATTCGGCTCATTGCTTCTGAACGTCGGCGTTATAATCCTCGTAGAACTGAAGTTTATGCCCACGATATTCCAAAGTCCCATGGCGTCTCCGCGCTTCTCTCATCACCAAGTCTTTGGTCCGAAACCGGTGGAAACAAATAATGACAGCGCGCGGCTTCCCATTCGGACTCGGCTTGGACATGAGGCTGCGGTGGGCTCTATCCAGCTCTGGGGGAGATGGCAAAGTTTGTGTGCCAAAGACGTCCACCAACAGCCGAGGAAAAAAATTCAGATGGCCGTGGACCCACATCAAAGGACTCCGGCAGACCCACCAGACGAATATTCAGCCTCCTGCTTCTTCCCTCCAGGTCAGAAAGTTTGTTTTTCAAAAGTTTGTTCTCCTCCTGTATTGACTCGCATGTAACTTCAAGCGCCGCTAGGCGCTGGCTGACGTCCTCCGCGTTGTTTTCAAGGTCGCCAATGCGTTGCTCCTGGTTCGCCACATCTGCTTGAATTTTGTCCAGCTTACCATTAATAAGTTCAAATGAAGCTTTGAAGTCAGCAGCTATGGACATTCTGTGTTGCTCAAGCAAGGCAACAAGTGCAGGGTTAAGGCTGATACTAGCATCCTCAGCTAAGCTGGTGTTAATATTATTCCCTGCTGCCTCCTTCTCAGTCTGCTTTCTTGTTTTGGACATATTTCAAAACAGATTCTGCACGTATTAAATGTCCAAAACATTAACAACTTACAGCAAAATAGGGTTTAAAAAGTGAAGAAAAAAATATAGCAGGAGCCAGCAACGCACACACCTACTCCATTGCCAGCACACCTGAAGCCAATCTCAGCTTAAACAAAATTCTCTGCTGGTTTCAAATGGGGATATTGTCGGACGGTGGAAGGAATACTTCAAGGATCTCCTCAATTCCACTTACACATCTTCCATAGTGGAAGCAGAGCCTGAGGATGAGGGAGATGAGTCCCCCATCACAGGGGCTGAGGTTGCCAAGGTAGTTAAAAAAAACATTTTGGTGACAGAGTTCCAGGGGTGGCTGGGATTCATTCTGAGCACCTGAAAGCTCTGGATGTTGTGGGGCTGTCTTGGTTGACATGCATCTGCAACATTACGTGGAAGTTGGGGACAGTGCCTTTGGCATGGCAAACTGGGGTGGTGGTTCCTCTCTTCAAGAAGGGGGACCGGAGGGTGTGTTCCAATTTTAGAAGGATCACACTCCTCAGCCTCCCCGGGAAGGTCTATGTCAAGGTACTGGAGAGGAGAGTCCGGCTGTTGGTTGAACCTCGGATTTAGGGGGTAGTTTTGTCCCGGTCATGGCACATCAGACCAACTCTTCACACTTTCAAGGATCCTTGAGGGCTCTTGTGGGCTTGCCTGACCAGTCTGCATGTGTTTAGTGGACTTGGAAAATTTCTACCGCATCTTTCATGGTTTCTTGTGGGGGGTGCTTTGAGAGCATAGGGTATCAGGCTCGTTGCTAGAGCTATCCGGTCTTCATACAGCCATTGCGAGGGTTTGGTTTGTATCAATCAGTCAAACCCTTTCTCAGTGAGAGTTGGACTCCGCTAGGGTTGCCCTTTGTCACCGATCCTGTTCATAATATTAACTTATGGAGAGGATTTCTAGGTGCAGCCAATGAACAGAGCGTGTCATGTTTGGTGACTACAGGATCTCATCTCTGCTGTTTGCAGATGATGTGGTCCTGTTGGCTTCATCGAGCAATAACCTACAGGTCTTGCTGGGACAATTTGCTACTGAGTGCAATGCAGCCAAGATGAGTCCATGATCCTCAGCTGGAAAAGGGTGGATTGTCCTCTCCAGGTTGGGGGCAAGGTCCTGCCCCAAGTGGTGAAGTTCAAGTATCTCAGGATCTTATTCACGGGTGAAGGGAAAATGGAGCAAAAGATGGACAGAAGAATCACAGCAGCATCTGCAGTGATGTAGACGCTGTATCGGTCAGTCATGGTGAAGAGGGAGCTGAGCTCTAAAGCAAAGCTGTTGATTTACTGATCCACAGTCCTACTCTCACCTATGGTCACAGACTTTGGGTAATGACTGAAAGAATGAGATCACAGATACAAGCGACTGAAATGAGCTTTCTCATTGGGTTGCTGGACTCACCCTTAGAGACAGGCTAAGGACTATCCAGGAGAGGCTCAGAGTAAAGCCGCTGCTCCTCTGCATTGAAAGTAGCCAATTGAGGTGGTTTGGGCATCTAATTAGGATGTCACCTGGATGCCTCCACCTTTAGGTGTTATGGGCATGTCCCACTGGAAGGAGATCACAGGGCAGACCCAGGAAGCTGGAGAGACTTATGTCTCCCAGTTGGCATGGGAACACCTTGGTGTCCCTTCTGAAGAACTGGAGGTGGTGGCTGGGGAGAGGAAAGTATGGGCTTGTCTGCTTCGACTGCTGCCTCCGTGACTTGGATCCCTGGAAAAGCAGTAGAAAATGGATGGATAGTTTTAGTTTTATCATGAGAGCATTTTTTTGTGTCATCCTTGTCTAGTTTAGTCTCTCTTGTTCTTAGTTTATTTTGAAAGTACCTCCTGTGTTATTGTTGTTTCAGTTTAAGTTCTCCTGATTTTAGATGTCCTGAAAGTAATTCTTGAATTATTCTTGTCTAGTTTATGTTCTCTTGATTTTGGTTTTTTTTTGTTAGTACTTCCTGTTGTGGTTCTGGTTTCATTAGTTAACTTTATTTCCTCTCTTGTTTTGAAATGCATTTTCCTGTAGTCCGTGTTTATGATTCATTGTTTGCTGTACTATGTTCTGAATGTTAAGGAGATCTCCACATCCCCTTTGTCTCCTGTTCCTTATTTCCCGTGGTTAGTTTGTGTTCCTTAGATTACACTAGTGGTCAGTTTAGCTTATTATAGTTTGTTTTTGGCCACTGAGTCACGCTTTGTTTTCAGTTATTAAATCATTGTGAACTGGAGTTACCCGCATCTTTGATCCTTTCTCTGCCTGCTCTGCAGACCATAACAGTATTAGATTTTTTATTTCAATAAGCTATAAATTACAATCATCAAAATAAAACACCAAAGACTTGAATTATTGCCCTTTATTTGTAAGGAATACAAATGAAACAGAAGTTTACTTTTGGAATGAAATTATGAAAAATAACTGCAAATGTTCAGTACCTGTAGAACTCCAATGCAAAGTTTTTATGCCATAACCGAGTCAGGGCTCCATCATTCCTGCATGTTGGAGTTAGAAAAGAGACCGAAGGAGCAAGCAGCAGTAAAACTTAGGGCTCGATATGTTTTAAAGTGGGCTAAATAGTGACAGGAAAGAGAAGAATGAAGACAGAGTGGGGAGACTGGTGGATGGAGCAATGGAGGCGGTGGCAGAGGAGGAGGGGTTGATAATTGTGTTTCTGACAGAGGGAGAGAGACCTAGATACAAGAGTCAGAGTTGCTAATAGTGTGGGTGATGTTGGTATTGATCAGTCACACAGACAGAAAGGTGGGACGTGACACCATGACCTGACACTGTGGCTAATCGAAAACTAATTCCCCGTCTCTAACATCATCAGCATCGTTGTCGTCACGGGCACCATCATCATCATCATGTCACACATTCACCTTCAAAGCTATAATCAGCCTTTTGTCCAGCAGCTATTACTTTGAATATAAAGAAAATGTGTTTTCATAGATAATAGCCCCAAGCATTCACAAAATGTCCATGAAAACTCACAAAAGCTGGCACACAGGACACAGCTGGTGGGGGGAAAAATGACAATTTGGAGGAAGTAACAAGGAGATGGTCAATATGGCTCTACTACACACAGGTGTCACTATCAAGGCACGGGGGCTCTCTGGCTTTTGTCCAGCCCACGAATAAATTTGCAACCTTTTCCCAGTCTTGTCCACTTTTGATTTTTTACCCCCATTTTGCAAATAAAATTTTCCCATCTCGTAAATCAGCAACTTTTTCCCTAGTTTTATAAACTGGCAACATTTATACAGTCATAAATTTCTGATTTTTTTTTCTGGTTTGGGCGAGTCTTCAGCTTTCCCAGTGGATCATCTGCCTCCATCGCACCCTATCCCTTCATCTTCTTCTGTAACACCAGCCCTTTCCATGTCCTCCTTCACTACATCCATGAATCTTCTCTGTGCTCTTCCTATTTCCCTCCTGCCTGACAGCTCCATCTTCAACATCCTTTGTCCAGTATCTCCACTATACCTCCTCTGCACATGTCCAAACCATCTCAGACTTGCCTCTCTTACTTTGTCTCTAAACCGTTCAATCTGAGTCACTAGTCACTAGTCATCTAGTCACTCCCAATGAGAATCTTTGCATCTTGTCTGTGCCTTCTGTCTTTTTGTCAGTGCCACCATCTCCAAACCATACATCATTGCAGGTCTCACTACTGTCACGTAAATCTTCCCTTTCACTCTAGCTGCTATCCTTCTGTTATAAATCACCACCAACACTCATCTCCACCCACTCCACCCTGCCTGCACTCTCTCCATCACCTTTCTTGTGCGCCATCCACCACTTTGGATGGTTGACCCCAGGTATTTGAACTTATCTACCTCACTATCTATATTCCTTGCATCTTCACCATTGCACCTGTCTCCCACTCATTCACACACATTAATTCTGTCTTGCTTCTACTGACTTTCATTCCTCTTCTCTGCAGAGCATACCTCCACCTCTCCAGGTTGTCTTCCACCTCGTCCCTACTGTCACTACAGATCACAATGTCCATCTTGACTTCCGGCACCACACGAGTCGGCCGCCCTTTGCAACAGCGGCTCAATTCTGAGTCTTTTTTTCCCTCCTCTCTCTTTTTGATCCGTTTTTTTTTCACTCCATTTATATCACGGACACACAGATCGTCCCAAATGTCTCCTGAGCCGGTGGACGGAGCCACTGTTTATAGCAGGAGACGATACAGCAGGGAAGAGCTGCTAGCACTCAACCGCCACCCGGTGCTAACGGAAAAACTCAACATACCGAGAGAACTGAGGTGAAAACGCCGTGGCTGCCAGGCTGGAGTAAGGCGGAGGACGAAAAATATAAGGTACAGACCCTCGCTTCCATCTATTGTCATGGGGGATGTACGGTCGTTACTGGGAAAGGTAGATGAGCTAGCGGCTATCTCCCGCTACGATAGCATATACCGGGAATGCTCTCTCCTTTTGTTTTCTGAGACATGGCTAACTGAACTAGCAGCAGACGCTAACATTGAGCTGGAGGGTTTCCACATGATACGGGCAGACCGAACACCAGACAGTGGCAAAGCAAGGGGCGGTGGAGTGATAATGTATGTTAACAACAACTAGTGCAGACCGGGACATATCACTGTTAAACAACGACACTGCAGCAAAGACATTGAGTTGCTAGCTGTTAGCATGTGGCCTACATATCTCCCGAGAGAATACTCACACGTGATCTGCATTGTTGTTTATGCAGATCCGACGGCGAACGCTGGGACAGCGCGTGACGTCATCCATTCAATAACCAGCAGGCTGCAGACAGAACACCCAGATGCTCTTCTCCTCATCTCAGGCGATTTCAACCATGTTTCACTATCTCCCATTCTACCCACGTTTACCCAGTATGTCACATGCCACACTAGAGACAATAAAACTAACTAACTAACTAACTAACCTGCACTTATATAGCGCTTTTCTAGTCACAAAGACCACTCAAAGCGCTTTCATTAATACTAACCCTCTATTCTAAGGGCCTAAAGGAAACAGATATCTAGGGACAATTTAGAACAACCAATTAACCTAACATGCATGTCTTTGGCATGTGGGAGGAAACCGGAGAAATCCCGGAGTAAACCCACGCAACACGGGGAGAACATGCAAACTCCACACAGATCACTGTTGGTCGGGGGCTGGAATCGAACCCACGATCCCATGATACCCACAATCCTCCGGCCAAGGGTAAACTGTGCTGCCGCAGTGCTAACCACTGCGCCACCGTGCAGCCCGGTGACACTGGAAAAACACTGGACTTAAAACCATAAGTGTAAAACAGTGTAAAACACTGGACTTATTCTATGCAAACACTAAGGAGGCGTATACCTCATCACAACTCCCCCCACTCGGGAGATCGGATCACAACTTGGTTCATCTCCGGCCGGTGTACAAACCCCTAGTGCACAGACAACCTCCGGCCATGCGCACAGTGAAGTTATGGTCTGAGGAGGCAATGGACACTCTAAAGGGCTGTTTTGAAACCACCGCCTGGAAGCAGCTCTGCGATCCACATTGTGAGGACATCGATGGCCTCACTCACACCTTCACGGGCTACCTCAGCTTCTGTGTGGACAAATCCGTTCCCACCAAGACCATACGGTGTTGCTCAAACAACAAACCCTGGATCAACCCTGAGATAAAAACACTTCTGAGAGAGAAGAAGAGGATCTTCAGGTCGGGGAACAGGGAGATGCTGAAGTCCGTACAGAGGGAGCTGAGGAGAAAGATCAGAGAAGGCAAGGACAGCTTCAGGAAGAAGATGGAGGACAAGCTGCAACAGAGCGACATCAGCGGGGTCTGGAGAAACCGCAAAACCATCTCTGGGCTTCAGAATACCTCCCCCCAGGCCACGGGGGCAGGGAGTGGGCGAACAATCTGAATCTGTTTTTCAATAGGTTTGACCAACCGCCCTCCCCCCTGACTGCACAACAACCACTGCTGCCTCTAAAGATATCAAGTCCTGCTGCCCACTCCCCACTCCACCAACACCCCCCCACTCCCAACACACAGCCCCCCATCCTGACCCTGACCAAGACCCAGGTGAGGACGGAGCTGAGGAAGATCAAGGCGAGGAAGGCGTCGGGACCGGACGGCATCAACGCAAAGCTCCTCAAGTCCTGTGCAGACCAGCTGTGTGGGATTGTGGCGTACATCTTCAACCTGAGCCTGAAGCTGGGGAGGGTACCACAGCTGTGGAAAACATCTTGTGTGGTACCTGTACCAAAAACTTCCCACCCCAAAGACCTGAACAGCTACAGACCGGTGGCCTTGACGTCCCACTTGATGAAGACCCTGGAGAGACTGCTCCTTGCTCACCTCCGCCCCCTGGTGGGACCAGCGATGGATCCACTCCAGTTCGCCTACCAGCATGGCATTGGGGTGGAGGATGCAGTGATCTTCCTCCTTCACCGTTCTCTGTCTCACCTGGAGAAGCCCGGGAATGTCGTGAGGATCATGTTCTTTGACTTCTCCAGTGCTTTCAACACCATCCAACCGATGATCCTGAAGGACAAGCTGCTGCGCGCAGGGGTGGACCAGCACCTGTCATCATGGATCCTGGACTATCTCATGAACCGGCCTCATTTTGTGAGAACTCGGGACTGTGTGTCCAACACGATCATCGGTAGCACGGGGGCCCCCCAGGGAACGGTGTTGGCTTCCTTCCTGTTCACTCTTTATACTGCGGACTTCTCACACAACACAACACACTGCCATCTACAGAAGTTCTCTGATGACTCTGCGATCGTTGGCCTCATCTCCAATGGAGATGAAGCTGAGTACAGAGGGCTTATCCAGGACTTTGTGGACTGGTGCCATCGGAACTGCCTCCAGATCAACGCGAGGAAAACTAAGGAGCTGGTGGTGGACTGCTGCAGGCATGGACAACCCCTCACAGCACCAGTAAATATACAGGGAACAGACATTGAGATGGTGACATCCTACAAGTACCTGGGTGTTCATCTGAACAATAAACTCGACTGGTCACACAATACTGACGCACTCTACAAGAAGGGACAGCGCAGGCTGTTCCAACTGAGGAGACTCAGGTCTTTTGGTGTACAAGGGGCGCTGCTGAAGACATTCTATGACACGGTGGTGGCATCAGCCATCACTTTTGGAGTGGTCTGCTGGGGCAGTGGCATTACCGCAACCGATAGGAAGAGACTGAACAAACTGATCAAGAAAGCTAGCTCTGTCCTGGGGCAGTGCCTTGACCCGGTGGAGGAGATAGGAGAGAGAAGGACGGTGGCTAAACTGTCATCTCTGCTGGAGTCCGAGTTCCACCCTATGCAGGACATACTGAATGCACTGAGGAGCTCATTTAGCAGCAGACTACATCATCCCAGGTGCACAACCGAGAGGTTTCGCAGGTCCTTCCTACCAACGGCTGTCAGACTGTACAACCTAAGCAGGGCTGCTCGCAGAGATAGCAAAAAGACGTAACAACCTAATAGTTTTTGAATGCAAAAGATGCAATAGACTTTCACAATGGTCCCCTCCGGCATACAACTAGGAAAATACCGGTCGCTATGGAGGGTGAGAATATGTATGGGCACATAATCATACCATGCAGGATAACTAAGTAGACGGTTGTGCTGTTTCATCCCATCTAGCAACAATGCTCTGCACTGTGTGTGTTTATATATTTATATATTTATTCCATCTAGCTACAATGCTCCGCACTGGGTGTGTTTATATTTATATACAGTGGTACCTCTACTTACGAACGTCTCTACATACGGAATTTTCAGGTTACGACACGCCTCAACGGGAAAATATTGCCTCTTGTTACGAACGAAATTTCAGGATACGAAAGGCAAAAAAGTACACGCTCCTCGCAGCTCCCGTAGTTTACCGAACGTAAACATACCTGTAGCTGCTCTGCCATTGGCTATCGTCTAGCATCTTCCTGGTATCCCACTGGCCAAGAATGGATGCGTTTGGTTGATCTCGCAAAGAATATGGCCGTAATACATCAACCTTCAGCACGGTATTAAAACAAAAGGAAGCCCTTACAAGCCGACAAAAGCAAACGTCCTTGGATCATTTATCCTTTTTTTTTTTTTTCCTTTGAAAGACAAAAGTAAAATAGAAAGATGTCTTTACCTTCTTTACATGTTTCAACTGCACTGCAGCCTTCATCAGAAGGCTTCTGATGAAGGCTGCAGTGCAGTTGAAACATGTAAAGAAGGTAAAGACATCTTTCTATTTTACTTTTGTCTTTCAAAGGAAAAAAAAAAAAAAGGATAAATAATTGAAAGAAGACAAAATGAACCTGTTTGACGTATGACGTACGTCCTTGGATCGTTTCTTCACAAAACGTCAGGCAAAAACCACTGATGAGACAGAACATGAACCAAAGAAGGCAAAAGGTGACGACGACGATAGCAGTTAAAAGGTAAATGAACATAATTTTTATTATTCTTTCTCTTTTATTATTCTCTTTTATTATTCTTTCTCTCATTTTAAACTCTCATTTTATGTTTATTGTGCAGTAATCCAATTGTAACATGTATTTGTTACATGTTTTAATGCATTTTTATGATTTATAAAAAATTTATGCCCGAATTTTGGGGGGCTTGGAACGGATTACGGCATTTACATGTAAAACGCGCCTCTACTTACGGAATTTTCACGTTACGAGAATACTTCCGGAACGAATTAATTTCGTAAGTAGAGGTACCACTGTATCTATATATTTATTCCATCTAGCTACAATGCTCCGCACTGTGTGTTTATATATCTACATATTATTCCATCTAGCTACAATGCTCCGCACTGTGTGTTTATATATCTACATATTATTCCATCTAGCTACATTGCTCCGCACTGTGTGTGTTTATATATTTACATATTTATTCCACCTAGCTGCAATGCTCCGTACTGTGGGTGTTTATATATCTACATATTTATTCCATCTAGCTACAATGCTCCGCACTGTGTGTTTATATACTCATATATTTATTCCATCCAGCTACAATGCTCTGCATTGTGTCTGTGTATATATATATATATATATTTATAGTTATATGTACATATGTATATTAGCTGCTCTTGCTTTTTTTTTCTTGCCTTCTGATTGTTGCTCTGAGTGTTGCTATCCCTGTGCTGTTGCAATCCTGGAATTTCCCCATTGTGGGACTAATAAAGGCTTATCTTATCTTATCTTATCTCACTGTCCTCACAGGAGTAGTGATTTTCATGAAATCACATAATTACCCAGATCTCCTGAGCTTTGACCTTTGACCTTGAGCACAACCTGGATGCAGACCCATTTGAGCATCACTGTGAGGGAGTTTGGTGAGCATCAGGGCAATTGCAAAGGACAGGGGTCGGCAACCCGCCTCTCTGGAGCTGCATGCGGCTCTTCAGCCCCCATGCTGTGGCTCCCTGCAATTCTATCTCTTTATGTTCATATAGGATGGTTGATTGCTGTACCTGGCTAAAGATTTTAAAAAGAAAAACAGAAGAGAAATGGACTTACAGTGGTGTGAAAAAGTGTTTGCACCCTTCCTGATTTCTCGTTTTTTTTGCATGTTTGTTGCACTTAAATGTTGCAGATCAAACAAATTTAAATATTAGACAAAGATAACACAAGTAAACAAAATGCAGTTTTTAAATGGTGTTTTTTTTTTTTTTTAAGGGAAAAAAAAATCCAAACCTACATGGTCCTGTGTGAAAAAGTGATTGTCCCCTAAACCTAATAACTGGTTGGGCCACCCTTAGCAGCAACAACTGCAATCAAGTGTTTGCGATAACTGGCAATGAGTCTTTTCCAGCGCTGTGGAGGAATTTTGGCCCACTCATCTTTGCAGAATTGTTGTTATGCAGCCACATTGGAGGGTTTTTGAGCATGAACCGCCTTTTTAAAGTCATGCCACAATATCTCAATCGGATTCAGGTCAGGACTTTGACTAGGCCACTCCAAAGTCTTCATTTTGTTTTTCTTAAGCCACTGAGTGGTGGACTTGCTTTTGTGTTTTGGATCATTGTCCTGCTGCAGAACCCAAGTGCGCTTCAGCTTGAGGTCACAAACAGATGGCCGGACATTCTCCTTCAGGATTTTTTGATAGACAGCAGAATTCATGGTTCCATTTACCACAGCAAGTCTTCCAGATCCTGAAGCAGCAAAACAGCCCCAGACCGTCACACTACCACCACCATATTTTAGTGTTGGTATGTTGTTCCTTTTCTGAAATGCTGTGTTACTTTTACGCCGGTTGTAATGGGACACACACCTTCCAAACAGGTCAACTTTTGTCTCATCAGTCAACAGAGTATTTTCCCAAAAGTCTTGGGGATCATCAAGATGTTTTCTGGTAAAACTGAGATGAGCTTTTTGTTCTTTTTGCTCAGCAGTAGTTTTCGTCTTGGAACTCTGCCATGTAGGCCATTTTTGCCCAGTCTCTTTCTTACGGTGGAGTCATGTACACTGACCTTAACTGAGGCAAGTGAGGCCTGCAGTTCTTTGGCTGTTGTTGCGGGGTCTTTTGTGACCTCTTGGATGAGTTGTCGCTGTACTCTTGGGGTAATTTTGGTCGGCCAGCCACTCTTAGGAAGGTTCACCACTGTTCCATGTTTTCGCCATTTGTGGATAATTGCTCTCACTGTGGTTCACTGGAGTCCCAAAGCTTTAGAAAAGGCTTTATAACCTTTTCCAGACTGATGGATCTCAATTACTTTGTTTCTCATTTGTTCCTGAATTTCTTTGGATCGCAGCATGATGTCTAGCTTTTGAGGATCTTTTGGTCTACTTCACTTTTTCAGGCAGATCCTATTTAAGTGATTTCTTGATTGAGAACAGGTGTGGCAGTAATCAGGCCTGGGTGTGGCTACAGAAATTGAACTCAGCTTTCCAAAGATGTGATTAACCACAGTTAATTTATGTTTTAACGGGGAACAATCACTTTTTCCCCCCACACAGGGCCATGTAGGTTTGGATTTTTTTTTTACCCTTAACCATAAACACCTTAATTTAAAAACTGCATTTTATGTTTAGGGGAGACCGGATATGGTTGTAACACTTTTTGTTTAAGCACCTTCAACTCACTGAATTTTTGAGTTAGAGTTCTCAAACTTTAATACAAGGTACCTACATTTGTTTACTACAAATGCCACCAATTCAAACCTCTGCAAGAATATCACACACCTCATGAGGCAATGTCAAATACATGGTGATCCTTTGTTACAACCTACCCCACTACCGGGGTAGGTTATAACACATGCTGGGGTAAGTTGTAACAATTAGACAAAAAAAGCAAAAACAGACCACACCATGTGATATGTTTCAAAAAGAGGTTTACTGAAATAAAAGAACAAGCCAGAACAATGTCTCTCTCTCCACTTTCAAATCCACTTTGTTTGTCTCAGGAGGGTGTGTGTGTGTGTGTGTGTGTCTGTGTGTGTAGCCTCTCTCTCTCTCTCTCTCTCTCTCTCTCTCTCTCTCTCTCTCTCTCTCTATATATATATATATATATATATATATATATATATACAGTATATATATATATATATATATATATACTTTTTTTTTTTTTTAATCAGAGTCACAATGCTGACAAATGAATGTTTGTAACCCTGGAGTGCAGGCTTGGTGGGCCCAGAGACTGCATAGGGCACATTTTATCCATACTTCCTTTGGCTTCGACCTTCCAAATGCCTCCATACAGACAACACAAAAGGTTTCCTCATCTGAGGCCTCAGAATCCTCAACATTGGCTTTCAACATTTTCTTGGTGGGCTGTCTCCCCTTTTCTTTTACTTGCCTTTATTCTTGCCTAAGATAGGCCTAGTCTTTCCTCCAGTTTTGCTTCTTCTCTGTTCTTCTTCCATCAATGCTTGCTTCACTGGTGTATCAGTAAGTATTTCAGACTGCCTCTTCTTCCTGATCCTGTCAGTTGTTTTCCTTGGCCCTGCTTTTGGAAATGGTCGTACAGCCAAAGGACTGAACGCCTGACGTGGAGACAAGTGAGTTGAAGTAGAGGAGGAAGTCGCCAGGTGAGTTGGTGGAGAGGAGGTACCTGGGTCTGGACGGTCAGGGACTTGGGAGGGTGCATAGTCACAGAGTAATACCCTAACCCTAACCCTAACCCTTTGCATGTGCCTTTGCGACTGATCTGACTGACTTGCCCTTCTTTGTGACCTCATCAGATACTTTTTTTAAAAACATCTGCAGGCACACCTCTGTCTGTCTTTCTTTTCCAATGCCTCGGCATCCTGTAACAATATTAAAATCAAGAAAGTGTTGTTAGTTGTATGGAGGGGGATGGTTGTAACACTTTTAAAAGATGTATTACAACCTACCCCACCCCAGTCTGCCATTGTTTAGCTAGCAGTTAGCGCTTAGCGGTTTGAAATTAGCAGGGGAAAAATGCATCACATTTTGCCTGAGAAACTACAGTTTATTCTCATATGAGGCACATGGTTTTATCTGCAATAGTATAGGTACTAAACAAAATATAGTCTTGGTAAAATAATTTACTTTCTTACCTCAAAATCCTTTTATTCTTGATAGAATCTGCATGCACCCATTTCCAACCTTGACAATCAGCACGTGTGATCGGGGAGGAAGTGGGTAAATACTGAAATGATCATATGACTCCTATCTTATCCCTGATTGGTGGAATTGGTGATGTTACAACTCTCCCCATGTTACAACCATACCCGGTCTCCCCTACTTGTTATCTTTATCTAATATTTAAATTTGTTTGATGATCTGAAACATTTAAGTGAGACAGACATACAAAAAAACGAGAAATCAGAAAGGGGGCAAACACTTCTTCACACCACTATAACTGAACAAATTGACCTTTTCAATATTTTCTTTTTTTGTGATAGCCTTTGTTTGTTATGGTTTATTTATTTCAAAGTGGGCTAATTCTTTCTTTATTAATTTTCTCCAAATATGAGAAGGACTCAATGTCAGCCTGCATAGTTTGGTTTTCAGTTAATTTCAAAGAAAAATAATGGATTACATTTACAGTATATAGCACTTTAAGATATCCAAAGCGCTTTACAATGGGCCCATTATTCATTCATGCCACAGACAATGGTAGTGGTAAGCTACTACTGTAGCCACAGCTGCCCTGGAGCAGACTGACGGAAACATGGCCGCCAATCTGCACCAATAGCCTCTCCAACCACTACCGAACATTTATACGCATTCATACCCAGTGTCATGGACACTGGAGGCAAGATGGATAAAGTGTCTTGCTCAGGGACACAACAGCAGGATGGCTGGGGTGGAGTAAGATTCAAACCACCAACCCTCTGATTACTGGACGACCTGTTCTACCTCCTGAACCACTGCTGCCCACAATTTCCTCCTCCGTTTCATTTTTGCTGAGCACCAAGCTAGACGGCAGGAAGTTCCACTTTTATATGGTCTTTGGCATGACCCGAATGGGACTTGAACCCCAACTTCCCAGTTGTGGGGTGGATGCTCTACTTCAAGGCCACCACTCCAGTAGGCGGTATAAGACGTTTTTTTTCCAGAGAGGTCTGCCTTTTTCAATTGTTACAACATATTGTAGCAACATTTTTTTTTCATCCTTCTCACGCCCCTGTCTGTTGTGGCACTTTAATTGATAGGCGGTGCTGTGGGTGAACGTGGTGTATATATGCGCCAGTCCTCACTGGCATGCCACTTCCTTCCACTCCCTAGGATATTTGTTTGTTGGCGTGGTGTGTTGTTTGGCATGTGCGGCCTCGAACCAGAAAAAAGGTAAGTTTTCACATTCTGTGCCCTGCCGATTACTGGCGTCGGGGTTGACGTTATTGCTGTGCTCGCAGTACGCAGGCTGTGAGCCCTGTCGTGTGGTGGTCTGCTTTGCTCCACTCGAGTCTGGCACATGCAGCTCTCCTTTGTCAAGGTAGGTAAGTTTAAGTTGCCTAGCTGCCATTTTTGTGCTACATATGTGTGTTAAGTGATTTCTCTGCTCTCACTAGCTTCTTGTGCCTTTACAGTTGAGCTGCTATGTCTCCCAAATCTCACCTATGCAGGTGGAGCTACTTGCCTTCGTTCTGTATGTTGTTCCCAACTATTCTTTATTAGCTGTCTTATTTATGTTGCGCTAATGGCAATAGTTTTTTTTTGTTTTGTTTTAGGCAATCAGTGTGCGGCTCATCTCCAGCGGCCGCCACTCGTTCTAAGACTGTTGTCTTGTCTTTCATTCATTCAAAAGTTTATTAAGGACACAACAAGAAAAATAGATCCATAAAGTATTGTCTTGTCTCGTCTTGCATGATCGAGTCATGTCTTTTATTCATTCATTAAAGACTATTAGTGATATAACAAGAGTGCTACACAGCGTTTTGTTTTATCTCATTAATTGGTTTTTATTTGTTCATTTTATGTATAGATCTACTGTTTTTAGTATAGCTGTGGGGTTTTTTTGTTTGTTTGTTTATCCAGTATTTTGTCCTGTTGCATTCTAACTTCCTGTTATTGCTTGACTCCATCCTGTTGTACCAAATTCATTTAGTTTGGGGAATATTTTGGATTTTGTGCATTTCATTTTGTTTATAATTTTTCTTTTGCATTCGTCTCTTTTTATTATTATTGACGACCTTGCTTTTATTTCCTTGGGTTTTAATCATTTTTTATTGTGCAATACAGAGTAAATTTCTTCTGTTGCAGGACCGGAGCTGTGGGCCTGAGGTGTGCAGCAGCTGGCTCCCCTGGTGGTGGATTTTCTTCATGACTAGCTCCAAAGTGTATGCAGGGTGTCCATATGGTTGGTGTGCAGTTTATGTGGCGTTTAGTTTAAGACCCCTTCTTCCCCTTCTCTGGCTAGCCTACTGGTAAGCCCCAGCCCTGATCCTACGCATTCTCTGGCCTAACTGAAATTGACTGAACTCACGGTAGGTGAAAAGCAAGTGCTGTGGTTTTAATTTTAAACTAAATGATTGCTTGGGGTTTTTTTTACTGTCTAACAAAATTATCAGTTACTAATGGAATCCCGTCTGACTCCATGTGTATAACTAACCTATGTTACCTTCGTGGTCTTGGGTTATAGAAAACCATTTCCTGGGGTGAAATTCCCCAGGTGGCATTGTGATCCCCGTTTAAAAATTCACCGCCCTGCCACAATATAATACTAATAAAATTCCATCAGTTTTCTTCACCATTATAGTATGAATTCATAAATGCCATATAAACTACATTTCCTGTATATTCAGGGTTATATATATATATATATATAAAAAAACGTTCTAAGTATAGCGTAATCTTTATTTTAAAGGTCAAATAGTTGTTGCGGCCCTCGGCTACTTCTGTTTCAGTCAGAGGGACATATTGGCATTTTAGTTGAAAAGGTTGCAGACCTTCACAATCACATAAATGTCCAGATCTCCTGACCTTTGACCTTGAGCACAACCTGGATGTAGACCCTTTGTCAGTTGTACTTATTTTTGCTATTATTTCCAGCCACCAGGTAGCATGTCTATTTCTTGTGTGCCGATTTCTCAGTATTTAGAACCGTTGTACGAGCAGGGCACTGAACATTGTCAAAGACCGTTCTCACCCTCTGCATAAACACTTTGAACTGCTGCCTTCTGGCGAACGATTCCGGAGCATCAGAGGCAGAACCACCAGAATGATTAACAGCTTCCTTCCACAAGCTGTTAGGATGCTGAACAGTTGAGCCGGAATCTCTCATACATACTACTGCACCTATGGACATTATGTATATTATAGTTCTGGTTAGTTTTCAAGTATGTCTCAGGGATGTGTGAATGGCTGTGTTGGGGTGGGGGGTGAGGGTATGTGTGTTTTAAATTATGTTCTTTTTACTTATATTGAATGCCGAGAGAAACGCAATTTCATTTTGCCTGCACTACAGCTGTATGTACAGCAATATGACAATAAAGGTTGATTTGATTTTGATTTAAGGGATTGCTTCACCATCAACAGGTGCTGCTAACAGTTTTCTGACCATAAGAGCAAGAGAAGGAAGAGATTCTTATTTCATGTTTTTGGAGAGTTTATTGCAGATGCCTCCTGAGCCCCACCATGGTCCAGCTGCAGGTGTCCTCTCTGGATCAGCTGAGGAGTTCCGGTTTCAGCCGTCCTCTTCCCAGTCATGGCCAGCAGCTCCTCTTCTGGTTCTCCCAACACGTGTGTGAGCTGTGACATCTTTGACTCTGTAATCGTTGTGAAGGTGAGATGGCGACTTTTGTTTCTGCATGTTAATCAACACTGGAGTCAATTTAAAAAAAAAAAAAAAGGCGGGAGCACTCTGGGGCAAGTGCAGTGTACACCACCTCTGTTTTCTTGGAAGATGCTGGTGCTTACTGGTGGAGAGCATTTTTCAACTTTTCGGTATGGTTGCTGTGGTGGAGCCAAGTTTTGGTGAGCCCATCGTCCATGAGAATGCAACGGAGTGTACGGCCCGTGGATGTGGGTTGGGATCCCGAGGTGGACCTGTGTGGCAGGTTTGGTGGCCCTGGAGAGCTTTGCATGTTCTGTATGGGGGGGTGGGGGGGTCATGGGTGGTGCCAGCCTTGGCCTTTTGGCCCCGGGCCTGTGGTCGGAGGTTGTGGTCTCGGGGTGGACCTGTGCGCCGGTTTGGTGGCCCTGGCTCTTTGTTGTTGAGGTGTAGTTTGTGGGCTGTTTTAATATTGACCTTGTGATCCCAGGGTTACACTTTGGGGTCGTGGGGTCAACCTGTGTGCCAAGTTTGGTGACCCTAGCTTTACTTGTTGTACAGTAATAAAGCATATGGAATTTTACCCTTGACCTTTGACCCCAAACCCATAGTCTAAGGTCAGGATCCCAAGGTGAACCTGTGTAGCCAGTTTGGTGAAACTAGTTTACTTTGTTGGTGATATATAGTTTGTAAACCATTTTGATGTTGACCTTTCACCTTGTGACCCCAACACCATAGTCACATTTCAAGATCACTGGGTGAACCTGTGTTCCAAGTTCGGTGACCCTAATTTTACTCATTGTACAGTAAAATGGCATAGGGAACATTAACCTTCACTTTTGACCTTGTGATCCCAAAACCATAGTCACACTTCAGGGTCACAGGGTCAACCTGTGTACCAAGTTTGGTGACCCTAGCTTTACTTGCTGTACAGTAATAAGGCATATGGAATTTTACCCTTGACCTTTTGACCCCAAACCCATAGTCAGAGGTCAGGATCCCAAGGTGAATCTGTGTAGCCAGTTTGGTGAACCTAGCTTTCTATGTTGTTGAGATGTAGTTTATAAGCCATTTGATGGGTCGGGCTGTCGGTGACTCAACTGGCAACCCCGCCCTTCCAAGGGCGTGGAGGGTGAAACTGGGCATTCTGGCAAAACTAAAAACAGTATCTGTCACAGGTCTGTGGTGGACCACTCCCAGTTACACAGGGTGAGATGGGACATCCTGGCAGATAAGCACATCTGTCGCAAGGTCTGTGGTGGATTTTTGCCAGTCGATGCATCGTGACATGCACTACACAAAGAGCAGAGATAAACAAACCTGTCATCTGGTCAGTCACTGCAACAGATACTGGATTCCGTTGTCTTGACCTGTCCTTTCGCCACTGATAATACCTATATCTGCCAAGAATGTGTCGCTAGTCCAGCAAAGCTATCGTACTCAGATACTTCACAAACAGTTTCATGAAATGGTCAGTAAGAGAGCAACTCATACCAGCTCGGACGTCGCCCGGGTTGATTCCTGGCATTGGAGGGCTAAGGACAGAGCTCCGTGGAGGAATCTGATCAGATCTAAATGAAACAGTCATTGTTGCCCCTGACAGACTGCGATGATGATGATGACAAGGTAATTAGAAAAATGTTTAGTGTTACAGGATCGAGTTTTTAAGAAATAAAAAGTGTTTTTTGTGGATCAAGTTATAAAGGATTTAATACAGAAATATGCATTCCTTTGTTAATTTTTTTCCCACTTATATAGCGATTTTATTCTCATCTCTTGATGACCCAAAGCGCTTTACAGATCCTGCTATCCACCCCATTGGACACACTGATGCGGCAACGCTGCCCAACATGGCGCTTCCAGACCCCACCAGGAGCAATTGGGGGTGAAGTGTCTTGCCCAGGGACACAACGGCAAGATACCTGGGGAGAGCAGGATTCGAACCGCCAACCATGCAGTTATTGGACGACCTGCTCTACCTCCTGAGCCACTGCCGTCCCCACAGCCACTGCCATCCCCAGTTTCATGAAATGGTCAGTCAGAAAGCAACTCATACTGGCTCGGATGTCACCCGAGTTAACAAGGACAGGAGTTCCTGGCAGTGGAAGGCGAAGGATAGAGCTGTGTGGAGGAATCTGATCAGACCTAAATGAAACAGTCATGATTAGCCATGGTTACATGTGCAAAATTTCTTCAATCTGATTGCAATTCAGATCAGAACATTACTGTTTACATGGATCCTGAAAAAGTTGATCTGCTTAGGACATACATTTCCATGTGTCACACATTTGAACAGACTAAATCATTTTGACATGCGCACAATTATCCGACATTCCGGAAATAGTAGAAGAAGAAGCAACTTCCAATGTAAACAAACCCTGCTTCGTGTTTCTTTTTGAAATGGACCTGTATTGTTATTCAGACTGTACTTTTGCTTCTGCTGGTCTCCATAATGAAGCTACAAGTCCAGCAGTACGTACTTCTGCATATGGCGAACAGAGGGAGACAGCAGGACGATAGACCAGTTTTGTTTTACTCCCGCCCTGTCTTCCGCTAGCTGTTGTAAAGGCGGAAGACAGGGCGCCTTTTTTTTTTTTTTTTTTTTTGGGGGGGGGGGGTGAAACCTGGTCTTATGAGACGAGACAGCATTCATCCCACTTTGGATGGTGCTTCTCATTTATCTAACAATCTGGCATCTTTTTTATCCAAATTTCCAAAACCTTGACAACTCAGAGTTGGGACCAGGAAGCAGAGTCACAGTCTTACACGCCTCTCTGCAGCTCCTCTTCATCCGCCAACCCTCAGCTTAGCCCCTGTCTTCCCCATCAGAGAATCATTGTCTGCTCCCTCCAAAGTAAATAAAAATATAATATATAAGCATCCCAAAGTGATTAAGCAAAATATTGGTAAAACTCAAATTAAACATAAAGCCTCTAAATTGAATGATTTGGCCTCTGTTCCTCCTCATAATTTAAAAATTAAATGTGGTTTATTAAATGTTAGGTATCTAACTCCCAAGTCTCTGTTAGTCCATGATCTGTTAATTGATCATCAGATTGATTTAATTTCCCTTACAGAGACTTGGTTAGGGCAAGAGGATTATGTTGGTTTGAATGAATCAACTCCCTCTGGTTATTTAAACTGTCAAAATCCCAGAAGTTCTGGTCGTGGAGGAGGAGTAGCAACAATTTACCATTCCAAATTACTAGTTAATGTAAAGCAAAAAACATGTTATAATTCCTTTGAGGGCCTGGTCCTCAGTATTGGGCACTTTAGCAATTTTAGGTTAAACCCAATTTTATTTGCCATAGTTTATCATCCCCCATCAACCTACTCAGAATTTTTATCCGAATTTGCTGATTTCTTAGCTGATTTAGTGCTGAAATCTGATAGAATAATTATAGTAGGGGACTTTAATATACATGTGGATGTAGATAGTGACTGCCTTAATGTGGCATTTAATTCAATATTAGACTCGATTGGGTTTTCTCAGAAAGTAGGAAATTCTACTCATTACCTCCACCATACATTGGACCTTGTTCTGACATATGGCATAGAAATAGAAAATCTTGTAGTATCTCCTCATAACCCTGTACTGTCAGACCATTGTCTGTTAACCTTTGATTTTACTATTTCTGACTATTTGGCTCCTAAAGAAAAATATTATTACAGTAGATGCCTCTCAGATGATGCTGTTACCAAATTTATGCAGATTGTTTCCTCTATGCCATGTGTCAACACAACGGAATTAAGCTATAGACAACTTGCTCCTTCTGTAATTGATAACATGGTGGATAGTGTTACAGCTTCTCTGCATCAGACTCTAGACTTGGTGGCCCCCTTAAAAAAGAAAAAGTCTAATCAGAGATTTCTAACTCCTTGGTTCAACACAGAAACTCGTAGCTTAAAACAGAAGACTCGTCAATTAGAAAGAAAATGGCGCTCCACTACTTTAGATGAAATCTATTTAGCTTGGAGAAATCATCTTTTAATTTATAAAAAATCTCTTAGAAAAGCTAAAATGAGTTATTACTCTGCATTAATAGAAGAGAACAAGAATAATCCCAGGTTTCTTTACAGCACTGTAGCCAGGTTAACAAAGAGTCAGGACTCTGTCAATCCCAGCATTCCCTTAGAGCTTACTAGTCAGGACTTTATGAACTTTTTCAATAATAAAATTTCATCCATCAGAGATAAAACCAATCAGATTCTTCCCACAGTTAACTTAAATACTGTAACTACTACAACTCCTTCTATTGATGTCTGTCTTGATGAGTTTACTCCAATCGACCTTTGTGAGTTAGACAAAATAGTTTCCTCATCCAAACCTTCAACTTGTCTTTTAGACCCTATTCCTACCAGGTTATTTAAAGAAGTCTTCCCACTTATTGGTAGCTTTATTCTTCATATAATCAATTCTTCATTAACTTTAGGCCATGTACTGCAGGCTTTTAAAACGGCTGTAATTAAACCCTTACTCAAAAAGCCAACGCTAGATCCAGGAGCTTTAGCTAACTATAGACCAATCTCTAATCTCCCTTTCATTTCAAAAATCTTAGAAAGAGTTGTTGCTACGCAATTATTTGACCACCTGCAGGGAAATGGTTTACTTGAAGAGTTTCAATCTGGGTTTAGAATCCATCATAGTACTGAAACAGCCTTAGCGAAGGTCACTAACGACCTCCTCATCGCATCTGATAATGGACTGGTTTCTGTACTTGTCCTTTTAGACCTTAGTGCAGCTTTTGATACTATTGATCATAATATTCTACTTGATAGATTAGAACACTATGTTGGACTTAATGGAACTTCGTTGCAGTGGTTTAGATCTTATTTATCTGATAGGTTCCAGTTTGTTCATGTAAATAATGAGTTTTCTTTCAACTCAAAGCTTAGTCATGGAGTTCCACAGGGATCTGTGCTAGGCCCTGCTCTTTTTAGTTTATATATGCTTCCGTTAGGCAACATTATTAGAAAGCACTGTATACATTTTCATTGTTATGCAGATGACACACAATTATACCTGTCAATGAAGCCAGATGATAGTAATCAATTAGCCAAGTTAGAAGCCTGTCTTAAGGAAATCAAAGCTTGGATGACTTGTAATTTCCTGCTATTAAATTCAGATAAGACTGAAGTCATTCTTGTTGGTCCAAAAACCTTAGAAATTCCTTTCCAAATCAAACTTTCAGTTTGGATGCGGTTACTCTTTCTCTTAATAGCTCTGTGAGGAACCTTGGAATTATTTTTGATCAAGATCTGTCCTTCAATTCACATATTAAATTTGTTTCTAAGACTGCCTTCTATCATTTGCGTAATATTGCCAAGATTAGGAGCATCTTGTCTCAGAGTGATGCTGAGAAACTGATCCACGCTTTTGTTAGCTCGAGATTAGATTATTGTAATTCTTTATTATCAGGCTGTCCTAAAACATCTTTAAAAAGTCTTCAGCTGATCCAAAATGCTGCAGCATGAGTTTTAACAGGTACTAGAAAGAGAGATCATATCTCTCCAGTTCTGGCCTCCCTTCATTGGCTTCCCATAGAGTTTAGAATTAAGTTTAAAATCCTTCTTCTTACTTACAAAGCTCTAAACAATCAGGCTCCTTTTTATTTAAAAGATCTGATACTACCGTATTATCCTAACAGAGCACTACGCTCCCAAAATGCAGGATTACTTGCAATACCTAGAATCTCCAAAAGTACAATGGGAGGCAGAGCCTTCAGTTATCAAGCTCCTCTCCTGTGGAACCAGCTGCCAATCTGGATTCGGGAGTCAGACTCAATCTCTGTTTTTAAGAATAGGGCTAAAACCTACCTTTTTGATATAGCCTACAATTAGGGAGGGATCATGTGTTTCTGAACCCTCCCTTAGTTATGCTGCTAATAGGTTTAGTCAGCCGGGGGACCTCCAGTAATGCACTGGGCCTCACTCCTTTCCTCACTCTCAATGAAATATTTTTTTTGCTGGTCATTAACATTTGTTTGTTCTCTCCCATAGATTGAGGCCCCATCGTGCTGTTTGCTCTCTACATGTCTGTTGTTTTCATCTTCTCTATCCCCTCACCCCCCAGCCAGTCACAGCAGATGACTGCCCCTCCCTGAGCCTGGTTCTGCTGGAGGTTTCTTCCTGTTAAAAGGGAGTTTTTCCTCTCCACCGTCGCCAAGTGCTTGCTCACAGGGGATCGCCTGATTGCTGGGGTCTTTCTGCAACTGTGGGGGTTCCCCCTACAGTTGATAGTGCTATGAGATGACTGTTGTTGTGAAATGGCGCTATATAAATAAAGTTGAATTGAATTGAAATACGTCACGTCGACGTGTGGCTGACGTACAGACATGCGCAGTAAACATAAATTCTACCCAAACTTCGGAATATGTTTATATGCGCACCAATCGGATTAACAATCAGCATAACCCATCCATCTCAATCAGAAGGAAATTTTGATCCAAATGAGTGTAATCAGGTCAGAATATTCAGACTGGCATGTTTACATGAAGCATTTTTATTCCGATCAGCCTTTTAATCCGGTTACTTGTGTCCATGTAAATATGGTTACTGTCGCCCCTGACAGACTGCTATGATGATAATGATGATTTAATTAATGGAAAAGTTGGACACTTGAAATGTTTGTACTTCTGTTTTCATGCATCACACTACTCCTCAATAGCGGCCAATAGTATCTTCTTGGACAGGCCAAATGGACACTATAAGTATGACAACAAAAGATGTGTACCGATGCCAATCTGTAGTGTCAGGTGAGTGAGCCCTTTGATGGTGGTGTGACTTTGTTGCATAACCTCACTCTCTCTCTGCAGGCCAGAGTAGTCTAATTACTGTCAGCTGTGTAATCCTCTCCACCGGCTCCTGATTACCTGGTGGCTATAAATAGGAGAGGAATAGAGCAAGATATGACTGAACAATTGGGCTGAACAGGACAGTTTTGTAGAGCAGTGGTTAGCACTATGGCAGCACAATAAGATCATGGGTTCAGTCCCATCCACTGGCCAGCGGTGACACTTCTGTGTGGAGTTTGCTTGTTCTCCCCATGTCCGTGTGGGTTTTCAGCAGGTGTTAGATTATGTATGTGAACAGACTACTTCATATCATAGAGGTTTGGGGATTGACAGTTCCATCCCATTGCACATTTTAGACATCACCTCTGTTCACCAGATCCATACTGGCCACTGGAGCCACCAAACCACCGGTCATTCTGTGATAAATGTATTTGGCACCTTTATTGTGAAGTGCAGTGTGATGACGTGCACTTCCCGTGACGTCATCGCACTGCCCATATATCAGACAGGCACGCCAACTTACGGCCTCTTTGCCGGATGCTTTCGCCAATGCCTGCTGTACCTTTGTACATGGTTCAATAAAGTCATGTTCGCCAACCATCATCATGCCTCATCCTTCACCCAGGTATTTCCATACATGACATTTGGTGATCGAGGATTAACCCATGGAAGCGTGCATTACACCACTTCGTTCCTTTCTCAAGCTCCCGGGCAAACCTCCGATTTTATGGCCGCATTGGCTGGAAGCCTATCAGACGTACATTACAGTGCTGAACCTCGGGAAACTTGATGGGACGAAAGAGTGAGTACTTCTCGTTCACAACCTGGGCCGGAGGGTCCTGTGGACGCTTGGCACGGCGGACTCATATGAGAAAGTTTCTCCACATCAGACAACATGATTGGAGAATTTGTTTTTTGCCGGAGATGCCAGTGGGTAGGTAAGCCTATCCACCAGTATGTCATTGACTTGAAGCAGCTATCAGCAAATGTCGTTTTGGACCACTTGAAGATGAAATGGTACACGACCAACTCGCAGAGCACACGTGTAACACTGAGCTGTGTGCTAGGCCATTAGTGGCACCTAATGACAATGTTAGCTAAAGCAATGAAACTAGCTCTCCGGTGGAAAGCCGTTGAAAAGCTAGCTGTGGAGCTAAATTGATGCCAGCTACAGAAGACGCCGGAGCTGCTTGCCTCAGCTAATGTTGCGGATCCTGATAGCAAGGATAGCTTAGAAGATTTTTGGGAAATCAATGCTGACGGCCAAAGGTCTGCACCGTGAAACTCCTGTTGCAGGGGTTGTGGGTCCACAACGCACTGCCATAAAGTTAAGAAATGCCCAGCTAGAGGAAACTGTTGTGGTAGATGTGGACGCTTGAATTCTTACGCCAGGGTGTGTCGTTTGTCTTACCCGGGGAACCCAAGGGAGAAATCACCCCGCTCACCCCCGACAGACGCTGGGAGCGAACGGTACAAAGAGCTAACAGACACCCTCGCTTTCAAGTCGACCAGTTCTTGCTCAGGGTCGGTACCCATGCCAGTGAGCAACACCATGCTAGCCCCAGATGCCTCCAGTTCTTGGCCACAGTTGGGTGTGTGTGTGTGTGGGGTGGGGGTCTGTGGCTACAACGGTGAACACTACGTTTGGAGAAGAGGACGGGGCCAGACTGATGAGTATGGAGTTACCACATGCTCAGCAGCAGCACATCGGGCGGAGTAAAATTCCACTCCAGGTTATAGACTTGGTTCGGGGTGAAGGACATCCACAGTGAAGATGGGCCAAACAGCAGCCAGCGAAACAACGAGGGTGTCTACGCATAGTGGCTAAGCTGGGCGCAGCTTACTTCAGGTTATCTGACGGCTCGTCAAGGCATGCCAATCAGCTTTGGTGTATCCGGGAAGACGGTCCAGGTGGTGAGGCGGTGATGACGGTATGAGATCCAGGCTCCATCATCCAGAGGATCGGCCATCGCGCCAGGTGTCTGCAGTCTCCAGGGGCACACCTGCTGAGGGGCTGCCCTGCCCCTCCCCCCCATGCAAGTTTCAATTTTTTTTATTTTTTTTTTAACCAGAATGACTATGCGATAGCACCTTATTATAGTTCTTGGACTTTGTACATGCGTGTTATGATATCAGATTATTTTGTGTGTTTTATTTAGTTTAGGAGCACAGCGTGTTATTTTAGTTTAATAAAGGACTTTTTTTAGTTTATTGGGTGGCAGAATGGGGCAGCACGGTGGTAAAGTGGTTAGCAGTGTGGCAGCACAGCAGCTCACCCTTGGCCGGGGAATCCTGGGTTCAATCCCAGCCCCCAACCAACAGTGATCTGTGTGGAGTTTGCATGGTCTCCCCGTGTTTGCGTGGGTTTACTCTGGGATTTCTCAGGTTTCCTCCCACATACCAAACACACGCAAGTTAGGTTAATTGGCATCAAAACTGGGGATTCTAAATTGTCCTTAGGTATGACTGAGAGTGAATGGTTGTCTGTCGCTCTGTGTTGGCCCTGCAATGGACTGGCAATCTGTCCAGGGTGGACCCTGCCTCTCGCCCAAAGATGCTGGGACAGGCTCCAGCCCCCCATGACCCAAAAAGGATTAAGCGGAAGAAGATGGATGGGTGGCAGAATAATCCACCCTGCCATGCAGGCTGCTCGGTAGTCCACCCATCAGCCCTACTCTAGGTTGTTTTGTGTGAATGTGATAGGCCAATTTAGTACATGGTTTTTCATTATTTTAGTGCATGATTCGGGTCCTAAATTTTTTGGGGGGGGATTTCAATTGTGTATATGGTTTAGGACTTTTCTAAAGGGGGGGATGTGCGATATGCATTTGGCACCTTTATTGTGAAGTGCAGTGTGATGACATGCACTTACCGTCACGTCATCACACTACCCATATATAAGGCAGGGGCACCATCTTACAGGCTCTTTGCCAGATGCTTTCACTGTGCCTGTTGTACCTTTGAACATAGTTCAATAAAGCTGTGTTCACCAACCATCATCACGCCTCATTCATTCACCCAGGTATTTAAGATAAGATAAGATAAGATAAGCCTTTATTAGTCCCACAATGGGGAAATTCCAGGATTGCAACAGCACAGGGATAGCAACACTCAGAGCAACAATCAGAAGGCAAGAAAAAAACAAGAACAGCTAGTATACATATGTACATATTACTATAAATATATATATATATACTGTATATATATATATATATATATATATATATATATATATAGAGAGAGAGAGAGAGAGAGAGAGAGAGAGAGAGAGAGAGAGAGAGAGAGAGAGACAGTGCAGAGCATTGTGGTTGGTGAATGTGCAGCAGAAAGTCTAAGCTCTCTCTCCCTCCGCGGGTGCGGTGGGCCAGCTGGATGTCCTTGGGCATGATGGTGGTGACCCTCGGCGTGGATGGCGCACAGGTTGGTGTCCACGAAGAGACCCACCAGGTAGGCCTCGCTGGCCTCCTGCAGAGCCATGACGGCGGAGCTCTGGAAGCGCAGGTCGGTCTTGAAGTCCTGAGCGATCTCCCTCACCAGGCGCTGGAAGGGCAGCTTACGGATGAGCAGCTCCGTGGATTTCTGGTAGCGACGGATCTCTCTCAGAGCCACGGTACCGGGCCTGTAACGGAATCAGAATCAGATCATTTTATTGCCAAGCATGTTTACAAAATAAACATACGAGGAATTTGACTTGACATTGGGCGAGCTCTATAAGCGCATTCCAATGACGCGGCAGCCATGAAGGCGCCTGTCATACAGTGAAGGGTAAAGAGGGGAATGGGGGGGGGAAATGACACAATGGGCAGAGAGAAAAAAACATAGTTAATTAAAATAAAGCTCGTTATGAGCAAAATTGTGATTACATAGAAAAAAAAACCTCAAATGCACAATTAGCAGACAACAAATCACACAATAACAGAGGAGCGAGAGAGACCAGTGTGTGTAGTCAGCATATAATCAGAATGAATGCAATGTGGATGTATCAGTTGCTGGTGAACAGCAAAGGAGCGCCTCCTGGCAACGGATAGATGTTATGTTCATGTATTCTAAACACAGATAAGCATGTCCAAGAGTCTATCTCTCTATGTGCATGCCAGATGGCAAAGTTCTGTATTAGACACATGATAACGCTGTCCTTGAAGAGCTCAGTCTGCTGAACAACAGCAATTGTTTGTTGATTGTTTGGGTTAAGAGAAGCCAAAACTTTCTTCTGCTTTGTCTTCATCCAGGAGGAGAGTAATCTTCGGGGCGCCGAATCAAGGTCTAAAGGCACAGTTCTCTCAGAGCATAGAATTTTCATCTCTCTTGCGATTCTGTGCTTCATAATTTCCATATACAGGCTTTAAAATCATTCCCTGGAGGGCACCAGCGACTCCAAGATGAAATTCAACCTACTGAATCAGCCACCATTCAGTTCACCATTGCCGCTATCAGTGCACTCCCCAACTGGTCAAATTGTTGTTGAAGGAGCTTTGCCGGGTCCGCATTTTGATCAGCTCTCCCAACTTCTTTTATTTCTGATACATCAGGAAACTCCAGAGCCAAAGTAGAAATCCTGTGATCATAGCCAAACAGATAGATGTCTTCCGCATCTCAGTCGAATCTCACAGACACATGAGTTCCCAATTGTCCATGAGTCTCCCACTTGAGCTCCCCCTGGCCCAATCTTCTTTTGAAGTGGTGTCAATCGCATTTAAAGCCCACCAAATCCATAATTTTCTGTTTGGAATAAGATTCAGCCAGAAGAAGAGCGACGCAGACAGGACACAGCAAGCTGGGATCAGTAAGGGAATAGGAGGGAGTAGGAGAGGGGAGAGAAAAGCGTCTGCTCTCTCTGAAAGCCGGAAGAAGAAGGTGAGGCTTCTTCACTCCGCCGGTGGCCGGAGCGCTTTTTTTGAGCAGCCTTGGTGGCTAGCTGCTTCCTGGGGGGCTTTTTCCTCCAGTAGATTTACGGGCGGTCTGCTTGGTTCTTGCCATCGCTCTTTATTATTCTGTCTTATATTTCTTGCACGCCGCCTAAACTCCAGCCCGGCACCCGCGTCGTTTTCGCCACAGTTCCTCGGCATGTTGAGCTTCTCCGTTAGCACCGGGTGGCGGTTGGAGCTAGCTAGCCAGCTAGCTAGCTCTTCCCTGCTGTATCGTCCCCCGCTGCAAACCGTGGCTCCGTACGTCGACTCGGGAGACCCTTGGGGCGATCTGTGTGTCCGTGATATATATAGAGAGAGTGAACGGTGTAGAAAGAAGAAGGAAGATAAGAAAAAGGCAGTTGCAAAATTTATAAATTTATAAAAACTATTTATGTATTTCCATATATAACACTATGCAGACCCGAAGACAGAGGCCACACGAGCCAAGGTCAGTGGAGCGCATCTTGGCATCTGTCCTGAACATGCAATCTGCAGTGAAAAGTACAATGCACACACACTCACTATTTATTCATTCATTCTCTTAAAAAATAAACTGCCTAATCTATACACTATAGTCCTTCCGTAAGCTTGTGATTCAAGTGAAAATGTGGGTGAAATTAAAAATATATATATTTTCAGTGTATCATCATTAAACAGTAATTAAATAATGGGTAACAATACTTTGATTAGATTATAACTCTTACAACTTTGTCCCCATCAATAGGAGTGTGTCCACGATTTTAAAAAGTACTGCTGAAATAGCATTAACAATGCACTACCCAGCCAGCTTGCCTATGTGGGCCCTACAATAGGTTTTGCTGAGCAGTCTTATGAGTCCCATGTGGGTTTGTCTGAGGGTTCCATGTTGGCCCTACCTCTGTTTACCCACATGGACTTTACCTGTGGTGCAGGTGATATGTTAACTCGCTTTAAACCCAACTGGGCCCCACATGGGTTTAATGTGGGTGAGCAGGTTTTAGTAACACTGGCACCATAGGTAAAATTCCGAGAAGAAAAAAAAAATATCACAAATTTCTAATGGGGGACTTCAATGCACATGTGGGCAACGACAGTGAAACCTGGAGGGTGGTGACTGGGAGGAACAGTCTGCCCGATCTGAACCCGAGTGGTGTTCAGTTATTGGACTTTTGTGCTAACCACAGTTTGTCCATAATGAACACCATATTCAAGCATAAGGGTGTCCCTATGTGCACCTGGCACCAGGACACCCTAGGTCGCAGGTCAGTGATCAATGTTATCATGTCATCAGACCTGCGACCGTATGTAGACACTCGGGTAAAGAGAGGTGAAGAGCTGTCAACTGATCACCACCTGGTGGTGAATTGGATCTGATGGCAGGGGCGGATGCCACTCAGACCTGGTAGACCAAAACATACAGTGAGAATGCGCTGGGAAAGTCTGCCTGAGGCCCCTGTCCAGGAGGTCTTCAACTCCCACCTCCGGAAGAACTTCAACCACATTCCAAGGGAGTCTGGAGACATGGAGTCTGAATGGGCCATGTTCTCCACCTCCATTGTTGAAGCAGCTGCCCAGAGCTGTGGCTGTAAGGTTGTTGGTGCATCTCGTGGTGGCAACCCCCGAACCAAGTGGTGGACATAAGTGGTGAGGGGGGCCATTAAATTGAAGGAGGAAGTCCTATCGAGCTTGGTTGGCTTGTGGGACTCCCGAAGCAGCTGAGGTGTACTGGCAGGCCAAGCAGAGTGCAGCTCAGGTGGTTGCTGAAGCAAAAACTCTGGTGTGGGAGGAGTTCGGTGAGGCCATGGAACAAGACTTTCTGGCAGCCTCGAAGAGATTCACGGCAAACTCTCCACCAACTTGTGGGGTGTATAAGAGGAGGAGAGGAGGGGGAATACAGGACACTGGTAGACAGATTTGTGGAGTGGATGGAGCAGAATCACCTGAGGTTGAATGTCAGCAAGACCAGAGAGATGGTGATTGACTTCAGGAAGAGGAAGACGCCTTCTCAGCCACTGCAGATTGGGGGAGGATGTGGGAGTGGTTGAGGACTACAAATATCTGGGTGTCAGGATCAGCAGCAGGTTGGACTGGAGATCCAACACAGATGCTGCGCACAAGAAGGGGATGAGCAGACTCTACTTCCTGAGAAAGCTGAGATCCTTCAACGTGTGCAGCAGGATGCTGGAGCTTTTCTACCAGACCGTTGTTGCCAGCGCCATCTTCTTTGCTGCTGTCTGTTGGGGTAGCAGTATCAGGGCCAGAGACACCAACAGACTTGACAAGATTATCAAGAGGGCTGGCTCTGTAATTGGTCTCAGACCGGAGACCTTTGAGACAGTGGTGGAGAGGAGAATACTAAATAAACTGCAATCCATCATGGACAATCCTGATCACCCCCTCCGCCACACACTAGATAGACAGTGAAGCACTTTCTCCAGTAGACTACTACAGCTTTGCTATGGAACGGCCAGGTACAGGAAATCTTTCCTGCCACATGCAATTTCACTGTACAATAACTCACTATGATGTTGTATTCTGGTCATAGCTATGCTGCCACACTTTACCTTACAGACTAACTGGTACCTCACATTTTCACTCTGCTCCTGATAGTCCTTTGTGCAATGGGACGATTCATGTGTTTATATGGGTCATCATATATCAAGCTATGATGTATATAGGTTTCTATAGTTGTGTTAGTTTTTACTTTCCATGGGTAATCCCTTTGTCATGTGTGTGTTTCTGTTGTTTGGTTGTCTACTGTCATACTGCTGTTACACTGTAATTTCCCAGTTTGGGGTCGATAAAGTACATCTATCTATCAAACTCAGGAGGAGGAAGCAGCAACCTGTCCACACTGTATGGTGCGGATGGGGCACTGCTGACTTCAACTGGGGATATCGTCGGGCAGTGGAAGGGATACTTCGAGGATCTACTCAATCCCATGGATATGCCTTCCACAGAGAAAGCAGGGCTTTAGGACGAGGGGGATAACTCGCCCATCACATGGGCTGAGGTCGCCAAAGTTGTTAAAACACTCTTTGGTGGCCGGGCCCCAGGGGTGGACAAGATTCACCCCGAGTTCCTCAAGGCCCTGGATGTTGTAAGCCTGTCATGGTTGACACACCTCTGCAATGTTGTATGGAGGTTGGGGACAGCGCCTTTGGCATGTCAAACCGGGGGGGGTGGTTCCTCTTTTTAAAAAGGGGGACTGCGGGGTGTGTTCCAACTTTAGGGGATCACACACCTCAGCCTCCTGGGAAGGTCTATTCCAGGGTACTGGAGAGGAGAGTCCGGCCACTAGTCAAACCTCAAGGAGGTTGCTCAGGAGCAATGTGGTTTTCTTCCTAGCCGTGGCACATTGGACCAACTTTTTACCCTCTCGAGAATCCTCGAGGGTTTGTGGGAGTTTGCCCCACCAGTCCACATGTGTTTTGTGGACTTGGAGAAGGCATTTAACCAGGTCCCTCATGGTCTCTTGTGGGAGGTGATGCAGGAGTATGGGGTATTGGGCTCGTTATTACGAGCTATCCGGTCTCTACACGACCGCTGCAAGAGTTTAGTTTGTATTGCCAACACCCAGACAAACTCGTTTCCAGTGAGAGTTGGACTCTGCCAGGGCTGCCCTTTGGCACCGATCCTGTTCAGTATTGTTATGGACAGGATTTCTAGGCGCAGCCAGGGAATGAGGGCGTCATGCTCGGCGCTGTTTGTAGATGATGTTGTCCTGTTGGCTTCATCAACCAATGACCTACAGGCCTTGCTTGGGCAGTTTGCTACTGAGTGTGAAGTGGCTGGAATGAGAATCAGCACCTCAAAGTCCATGGTCCTCAGCCAGAAAAAGGTGGATTCACGAGTGAGGGGAGAATGGAGTGAGAGATTGACCGACCTATCGGAGCAGCTTCTGCAGTGATGCGGACGTTGTACCGGCCTGTTGTGGTGAAGAGGAAGCTGAGCTCTAAAGCAAAGCTGTTGATTTACCAATCAATCTATGTTTTATGGTCACGACCGAAAGAATGAGACCACGGATACAAGCGGCTGAAATGAGCTTTCTCTGTAGGATTGCTGGACTCACCCTTAGCAATAAGGTGAGGAGCTCAGTCATCCATGAGAGGCTCAGAGTAGAACCGTTGCTCCTCCATATCGAAAGGAGCCAGTTGAGGTGATTTGGGCATCTGATCAGGATGCACTCCTGGACGCCTCCCACTTGAGATGTTTCAAGCACGTCCCACTGGGAGGAGAACCCGGGGCAGACCCAGGACATGATTGAGAGACTATGTCTCCCAACTGGCCTGGGAACACCTTGGTATCCTCTCTGAAAAGCTGGAGCAGGTGGTTGGGGAGAGGGTGGTCTGGGCTTCTCTGCTTGAGCTGCTGCCTCCATGACCCAGACCTCCAGAAAAGTGGTAGAAGATGGATGGAAGTCAAAGTTATGAGAGGAAAAATGTGAGAATTTATAAGAAAAAAAAAAAAGATGACAAATTTATATTTAAAAAAAAAAAAGTAAATTTATCTGGAAAAAAGTCACATTTACCAGAAAAAGTTGCAAATTTATATGGGAAAAAAGTGAAAATTTAGGAGAAAAAAGCTGCAAATTTACAAGAAGAAAAAATTTACAAGAAAAAAGTCAAATTTATGAGGAAAGAGTGAGAAACAGTTGCAAATTAATAAAGTAGCCAATATGAGTAAATAAATTGAAAATGAGAAAAGTTAAATTTATAAGAAAAAGTTGCAAGTTTACAGTAAAAAAATTGGCAAATTTATGAGAAAGTTCCAAAATTACAAGAAAAAGTTAGCAAATATGCAAGAAAAAAAGTCACATTACAAGAAAAACTAAACAAATTTATGAGAAAAAAGTAGCAAGTTTACAGTCAAAGCTGCACATTTATGAAAGTTTCAAATTTTCAAGAAAATTAGGTAAACATCACAAATTTACAAGAAGATGGCAAATTTATGAGAAAATATGTTGAAAATGGGTAAACAGGTAAAGTCCACCAACACAGATGGGGCCAACATGGAATCCATGGACAAATCCACATGGGCCCATAAGACAGCCCAGATTTAACCTTTGGTGTGGCCCACATGGACATGATGGCTGGGTACTGACTATTGACCTGTTATTGCTGATCAAAAGAGTATTGTGGCATAAATGCACCAAAATAGCAATTGTTTGCTGATGCCACACCTCTCTTAAATGAGTCCTCTTCTTGCAACATAAAGCCCAACGCAGTTTAATAATATAAGATAAGATAAGATAAGCCTTTATTAGTCCCACAAAGGGGAAATTCCAGGATTGCAACAGCACAGGGATAGCTAGTTTTTAAATGAAGGTCTTTATTGTTAAGGGTAAAAAAAATCCAAACCTACATGGCCCTGTGAGAAAAAGAGATTGCCTCCCCCCAAACATAAATTAACTGTGGTTTATCACATCTTTGGAAAGCTGAGGGCTATTATCCACAAATGGCAAAAACATGGAACAGTAGTGAATCTTCCCAGGAGTGGTCGGCTGACCAAAATTACCCCAAGAGTGCAGTGACGACTCACCCAAGAGGTCACAAAAGACCCCACAACAACATCCAAAGAACTGCAGGCCTCACTTGCCTCAGTTAAGGTCAGTGTTCATCACTCCACCATAAGAAAGAGACTGGGCAAAAATGGCCTGCATGGCAGAGTTCCAAGACAAAAACCACTGCTGAGCAAAAAGAACATAATGGCTTGTCTCAGTTTTGCCAGAAAGCATCTTGATGATCCCCAAGACTTTTAGGAAAATACTGTCGACTGACGAGACAAAAGTTGAACTTCTTGGAAGGTGTGTGTCCCATTACATCTGGTGTAAAAGTAGCACAGCACTTCAGAAAAGGAACATCATACTAACAGTAAAATATGGTGGTGGTAGTGTAATGGTCTGGGGCTGTTTTGTTGCTTCAGAACCTGGAAGACTTGCTGTGGTAAATGGAACCATGAATTCTGCTGTCTATCAAAAAATCCTGAAGGAGATTTTCCGGCCATTTGTTCGTGACCTCAAGCTGAAGCGCACTTGGGTTCTGCAGCAGGACAATGATCCAAAACACACCAGCAAGTCCACCTCTGAATGGCTTAAGAAAAACAAAATGAATACTTTGGAGTAGCCTAGTCAAAGTCCTGACCTGAATCCAATTGAGTTACTGTGGCATGACCTTAAAAAGGCAGTTCATGCTCAAAAACCCTCCAATGTGGCTGAATTACAACAATTCTGCAAAGATGAGTGGGTCAAAATTCCTCCACAGCGCAGTAAAAAACTCATTGCCAGTTATCGCAAATGCTTGATTGCAGTTGTTGCTGCTGAGAGTGGCCTAAACAGTTATTAGGTTTAGGGGGCAATTGTAGAAGAGCTTGGAATAACGAGGCGATGCGACTTATAAACCAAAGTTTATTAACAGCTTCGCTCCTCTAACAAGTCTCATCTCAGTGCAGAAGCAGAAGTAGAAAGAGAGCGAACACATTCGGCTCTGTGTACTTATACTCACACACAACAAAAGACATGCATACAAAGCTGACATCCCCCATTAACTTAATTATCCTCCTTTGTCTCCGTACCCCTCCACCTGGCCCTGGGAGGTCAGGGCGACCTATCTGGTCTCCACCGCAGTGCCTTGGATGCTCTTTGATCTTCACTGGCGGTTGAGACCCTTTGTCCTGTTCTGAGGTGTGAAGTCACTTTACATATGTAATCACCAAACATTCTCACATGCTTATACATATGTAGGTTATGGGATATATGATTAATATAGACCACGGCCCCCCCCAAACGACTAAGAAAAGGACAATAGGAAAATTCACGGTTTAAGATAATTATTATGACATACTAACTGCTATACCTCTTGACAAAGAAGAAACTTTCCAGCAGCTATGCTCCTGTAGAGAATTCAGTGGTAATCATAACAGCATAGTAACATCACAAGTCAGTCCTAAACTGTTACAGCACAATTAGTGAACAACTTTTGAGTAGTTTGCATCAGTCCTTGTGCCGTCTGGGCTTTAATCTTCTTCCGAATCTGCTGTGGGTCCGTTCGGGCGTCCTGGTGGGACCCTCCTGTAAGGAATCTGCAGCTTGGGAAGGAGAGTGATTATTTGTTCCCTGCAGGGGGGCTGAGTCTTTTCTCTTGGGGGGTCTACCCCGCCGAGGTGCTCTCGCCAACCGTGCAGGCTCATCTCTCAACAAGAAGGCAGGTTTAAGTCTGTCAATACTGACTGTTTCTTTTCTGTCCCCAAAATCAAGCACAAAATGCTTATCACCAGGTTCCAGCATTCTGAATGGCCCATCGTATGGTGGGCGGAAGGTTGGTTTTAAAGCTTCATGCCTAACAAAAACGAATTCAGCGTTTTTTAAAGCTTGGGGGACAAAAACCCGTGGAAAAGAGTGATGTGCCGGCCTGGGGAGAGAGTCCGGTCCGTTGCTGCCTAAAAACCTCGGGGCTGGAAGATGCCCTGGCTCTGGGTTCTCTGGCAAAAATTCACCTGGGAGCCTGAGAGGTTATGCAAAAACTAATTCTGCTGGGGAGGCGTCTAGATCCTCTTTAGGTGCAGCACGCAACCCCAATAAAACCCAAGGAAGTTTATTTACCCAATTTGTATCCGTTAGTGAGGCTCTGAGGGCGGCCTTTAAAGACCTGTGAAAACGCTCGCATAACCCATTCTGAGGGTGATAAGCGGTGGTGCGGTGAATTGTCGCTCCTAAGCTGCTGGCCATGGCTGACCAAAGCTCCGAGACAAATTGAGGCCCCCTATCGGACGTGATGTCCGATGGGACGCCGAAACGTGCCACCCAGTTTGTCAAAAAAACGCGAGCGACTTCCTCCGCTGTGGTTGACGCCAGAGGGACCGCTTCCGGCCAGCGCGTAGTACAGTCTATCATTGTTAACAGATGTGTGAAACCTTGGGAGGAAGGTAGTGGTTCCACAAGGTTGACATGAACGTGGTTGAACCTTCTAGCAGGGATCCGAAAAGGCTCTAGAGGGAATTTTGTGTGTTTGTGTATTTTGGCGCGCTGACAAGAATTGCAAGTCTTTTACGTTTTTGCGCAGACCAGGCCACACAAACTTTTCGGCGACCATTTTGACCAAAGCGCGCACACCTGGGTGCGCGAGGGAGTGAATTGAGTCGAAAATACAGCGGCGCCAGGCAGCTGGGACTACCGGGCGAGGTCAGCCGGTTGAGATGTCGCATATTAGGGGGGGGCAAACCGTTGCGTAAACCCCTTTCCTCCAGCCTTAACCCTGTTGGTCCAGACAGGAGTGCGCGCACGTCCGCGTCACTACTTTGCTCCTCCACCATGGCTGCATAATCTATCCCTACGTGGATTGGGGCTGCGTATGTGCCCGCGTTGGAGAAGAGTTCTGCGGCTGAGGCAGTATAATCTGTCTCCTCGCGCTCTGGCGATGTCACAGTGCGAGAGAGGCAGTCTGCTACCACGTTAAGTTTGCCTGCCACATGTCGAATGTCTGTGGTGAACTCTGAAATCGCAGCTAGCTGTCTTTGTTGCCTGCCTGACCACGGTTCAGAAATTTTAGCCATCGCAAAGGTGAGCAGTTTGTGGTCTACAAAAGCCGTGAAACGCCGCCCCTCCAACCAGAACTGGAAGTGCCGGATGGATAAATGAAGCGCTAGAAACTCCCTGTCAAAGGTGCTGTATTTACACTCAGTTTGGTTTAGCGATTTGCTGAAAAATGCCAAAGGTTGCCAGGTTCCGCCGACGTGTTGTTCTACAACCGCCCCTATGGCCAGGTCTGAAGCGTCTGTGGTTAGCGCAATGCGGGCCGAGGGATCAGGGTGAACCAACAAAGTGGCATTAGCTAGGGCACTTTTTACTTCCGCGAAGGCGTGTTTGCGCTCCAGGGTCCATTCGACCGCGTTGGAAGGTTTTTGTTTTCTGAGCGCGTCATATAGGGGCTGCATGAGCCGAGCTGCGCGGGGGAGGAATCGGTTGTAAAAATTAACCATTCCCAAAAATTCTTGCAGCGATTTGACTGTTTGTGGCCGTGGGAAACTTTTTACTGCGTGAACTTTGTCTGGCAGTGGGACTGCCCCCTTCGGTGAAACTCTGTGTACCAAAAAATCAATTTGTGACACGCCAAATTTGCATTTGGCTGGACTGATTATTAACCCGTGCTCTTCTAGTCTCTGAAAAACCATAGTGAGATGCTGTTCGTGTTCTTCTTCAGACGAGCTGGCTACCAGCATATCGTCGAGGTAGACGAACACGAACGGGAGGTCGCGTAATACTGCGTCCATCATCCGCTGAAAGGTTTGAGCAGCGCCTTTGAGGCCAAAAGGCATCCGCAAAAATTCAAAAAGACCGAAGGGGGTTATTACAGCTGTTTTAGGAATGTCTTCCGCTCGAACGGGGACTTGATGATAGCCGCGGACCAGGTCTATTTTTGAAAAAATGCGCGCACCTGCCAGATGTAGTGAAAAATCTTGGATGTGAGGAATAGGGTAGCGGTCATGCGCTGTCGCATTGTTTAATCTGCGGTAATCGCCGCATGGTCTCCAAGAACCATCGGATTTCGGGACCATGTGAAGCGGTGACGCCCAGGGTCTTTTTGAGCGCCTGATAATGCCTAGTTTTTCAAGGGTAGTAAACTCGTCCCGAGCTATGGCGAGCTTGGTCGCGTCTAAGTGCCGAGCTTTGGCGAATACGGGTGGGCCCGTTGTAGGAATAAAGTGTTCGACCCCGTGCTTAGCCACTGTAGCTGAGAATTTGGGAATTGTGAGTGCTGGAAATTGGGTGAGGAGTTGATCAAACTTACCTCCTGCTGTAGTGACGCTGGCCTGCACGGGTGGTGGAGAAACTCAAGCTGAGCAGGGAATAGAAGCAAAGGACAATGCATTAACCAAGCGTCTGTTCGCTAGATCGACTAATAACCCATGTGCACACAAAAAATCTGCGCCCAACAAGTTAAAACTCACCGCCGCTACAACAAATGTCCATCTGTAGTTGCGGCCATGGATGCGGAGGGGCAGGTTCCTTTCGCCAAAAGTGTCGATGATGGAGCCGTTGGCTGCCACCGCTCTATTTCCCCGGGGGCCCATGGCCCGGTCTGCTTGGGAGGGCATGATAAAACTCAGTTGAGCTCCTGTGTCAATGAGGAACTGTTTGCCGGTGTGTCCGTCAGTCACATAAAGAAGTTTATTTTTTTCGCCGAGAACCGCAGCCGTTAACGGTTCTCGGTTTGGACGTTTTCCCGAACTTTTGAACTTGCAGGGGGGAACGCATTTGTATGCCCCCTCGGTGAAACGGTGGTGGTAATAGCAGATGTCGTTCTGCCTGCTGCGTCTTGGTCGTGTTGCCGCCATGGTGGGCGGGCTCTGCTCGGTTGTCTGTGGTTCTCCGTTGCTCTGGGCATCTGCGGATGCTGCTGTGGCCACCTGTTCCCTGCAGGCGTTGGTGAGTCGCTGCGCTTCTCGAGCCAGCGCGCGGAAGTCCTGCTGGGTGCTGCACCGCATGTTGATCAGCGTCCCTCTCATGTGTGGCGGCAGAGGGCTGAGGAAGATGTGTTGGAAGAGGAAGTTGTCGTTGTCCTCCTCCTTGAGCTGCAGTATGTCCTCCATGAGGGCCTTGGGTCTGCATCCTCTGTGGCCGTAGATCGCCAGGATCTTCTCTGCTCTCTCCTCGGCTGAGGGGACGAAGTTCTCGACGATGGTCGCCTTCAGCTCTCTGTATTTGTCATAGGCAGGCGGCTATCGGATTATGCTCCGCGCGCATCTTGACGTGGCTGCGTCGAGTTTGGCGACGATGTGATAAAACTTCGTCTCATCCGCCGTTATTGAGCCTCAGCTTGCTGGAACCACGAGCTCGGATCTTCTTGCCAGAATTCTGGCAGCTTGACGGTGACGGCGCTTGTGTGGGCCGTCCTTGATGTGTCCGCCGGGTGAGAGCGCCTTTCTTCTGCTCTCACGGCAGGGCTGGTGCTCGGTTGAGCCCTCTCTTCTGCCGTGGGGGAACATCTTCCATCCGTTCCCCTGTCTGCATGGGTGCCGGCGTCTGCCTGGGTCGCCTCAGATGAGTCAATCGCGGGGGAACGCCTCTGGTCCATCCTCGCGTCAGGGTCACCAGTGTAGAAGAGCTTGGAATAACGAGGCGATGCGACTTATAAACCAAAGTTTATTAACAGCTTCGCTCCTCTAACAAGTCTTATCTCAGTGCAGAAGCAGAAGTAGAAAGAGAGCGAACACATTCGGCTCTGTGTACTTATACTCACACACAACAAAAGACATGCATACAAAGCTGACATCCCCCATTAACTTAATTATCCTCCTTTGTCTCCGTACCCCTCCACCTGGCCCTGGGAGGTCAGGGCGACCTATCTGGTCTCCACCGCAGTGCCTTGGATGCTCTTTGATCTTCACTGGCAGTTGAGACCCTTTGTCCTGTTCTGAGGTGTGAAGTCGCTTTACATATGTAATCACCAAACATTCTCACATGCTTATACATATGTAGGTTATGGGATATATGATTAATATAGACCACAGCAATCACTTTTTCACACAGGGCCATGTAGGTTTGGATTTTTTTCCCCTTAATAATAAACACCTTCAAAACTGCATTTTGTGTTTACTTGTGTTAACTTTGTCTAATATTTAAATTTGTCTGATGATCTGAAACATTTAAGTGTGACAAACATACAAAAAATGAGAAATCAGGAAGGGGACAAACACTTTTTCACACCACTGTAGATAGATAAATGTACTTTTTTGATCCCAAACTGGGAAATTACAGTGCAACAGCAGCATGACACAAACCACCCAACCAACAGAAATACACACAGCATAACAGAAAAAGGAGTTACCTAGGAAAGTAAAGTAAAAATGCTTTGGTAACTTTATATACAACATAGGCTACTACTAGGGTAATATAGATGATGATCCTTATGAGTCTATGGATAGTACTGACTGTACAAAGAAGAATTATAAGTGCTCCGCTGTCTATTCAGTGTGTGGTGGAGAGGTTGATCAGGGTTGTCCATGATGGATAACAGTTTGTTCAGTGTCCTCCTCTCCACCACAAACTCAAAGGTCTCCGGCCTGAGACCAATTACAGAGCCAGCCTTTTTGATAATCTTGTCAAGTCAGTTGGTGTCGCTGGCTCTGATACTGCTACTCCAGCAAACAGCAGCAAAGAAGATTGATTCATTCACTGCTCCTACACTGGTAAATTGCAAGTTCAATGCAGTAACGAGGGTGCAGACAGTGACAGATAGGCTGCGCATGATCAGTATTGCAATAACAGACAGCAGCAGGTATGGCATTTGTGCAAATGGTTGCAGTAAGGTGAAGAGACAAACAGCACAGATGTATTGCTGTTGGTGTGCCAAGTCTTTCTGTGCCAACAGCTGAGGTAGTTATTTTGTGGGTGAGTGTGTTACGGTCCCGGGGAGTGGGCAGAGTTGTTAGCAGTCTTGTGGAGCAGGTCCGGGGGCTTTGGTACCTTCTCCCTGAGGGCAGGGGCCTGTAGAGGGAGTGTGAGGGTTGGGAGGTATTGCCTGCAATGTTGACGTCCACGGGGGGCGGGGGGAGCAGAAGGGCACCGATGATCTTGCTGGCTGCTTTCACTGTGCGTTGTAGTGTCTTCCGGCAGGAGGCGGTGCAGCTTCCATACCACATCGTGATGCAGCTGGTGAGGATGCTCTCAATGGTGCCCCGGCAGAATGAGCACATCATGGGGGGTGGAACTCATGCTCTCCTCAGTTTGTGGAGGAAATGGAGGCAAATTTGAGCCTTCCTGGCCAGTGATGCGGTGTTGTTGGACCAGGAGAGGTCCTCAGAGACGTGCACCCTTAGGAACTTGGTGCTGCTCACCCTCTCCACAGCTGCTGTGTCGATGATCAGAGGGGGGTGCTGTGTGTGTCCTTTCCTGAAGTCGACCAATATTCTGGTCATTTTGAAAAATCGGCACATTTGTTTAAAAATGGCACTGCTGGCTGGAAACCAAACACATAATCCTGTGGTGAGGAAAGGGAACTTTTGGAACCAAGTCTGTAACTCATTTTGTGACCACAAGGTGTCGCTAAAACCCCATCTTACACAGGCTGCACAGGTGACATACAGTACACTTAACGAAGCCTCTCTCACTCATTTATTCATGTTGCTTAAAAAAAGTACCCGTGTATCCAGTCAGTGCTCTGACATCGATTGTGTGTTGAGGTCTTCTTCACCCTGTGATTTATGCTCGTTATTGTGGCCACACATTGTTCTCCAGACAGCGATCTGATTACAGAGTTGATGTGCAGTCTGCCTTGCACCAAAGAGCTACAAAACATCTTTTCAACTCCACCCCGGGCAGATATACACATTTATTGACAGTACAATCATTCTGGGCGCGCGCACAACCACATGCACAAAGAGAAAGGTTGTAGGTCAAATGGGAGTCATAAGGTCTGTGATTGGGTGTTTTTAGATAAGTGGGTGTCGTCATATGTCCCTCCGCTAAATATCGACCTGAGCAGACACCTTCAGTCACAGACGACTGAGAGACGGAGACTATCTGACAGAAAGCAAAGAGCAGGGCAAAGAAAAAGTGGACAGCAGAGACGAAAAAGTAAATGAGATATGTCAACATGAAGTGCAATCTTAAGAAATGATAAAAACACACCCATTTGGGTGATAGAAAGCCAATATAAATATAATATAAATGACTGAAAACCTATAAAGCATCTTAATCTTTTTGGGCTCTGAATATTCTGTAATCAATCCAGAGTGAACACAAATATTCTTTACAGCAGGGGCGCCCAACCAGTCGATCGCCATCTACTGGTCCATCTTGAGATGTCCGGACCTGAACACGTGCCGGCGTAGGTCACAGATGCGCTCAGGTTCTCACATCAGCTCGGGTCCTGGGCCTCAATATGACGTCACACAGTATGATTGACTGTACGGTTGTTTTGATGACGGCACACATTGTGATGGGCTGCCCATCTCAGAGTTCATATTTTCATTAGAAACATTTTTATTTCTCTCTATAATGATCAGAACTTGTCTTGTTTTCATCTGTTTCCATCTTTTAATAATAAAACCAATTAAAATATCTCTAAAACCGCAATTAAAACATCGAATATGTTGTTTCCTCCAAATTCACTCAGTTCTGTAATCAGCCTTTGAACTTAAACAATGATTTGAAATTTATCCCAATAATTATTGAATCACCGTGATATGAGCATTTTTATTGTGATTAATATGGTTACTTATCGAAATGCTAATATTTTCAACTATTGTGCCCACCAACTTTGCTGCTCTGCCAAAACTACATGCCAGCGTTGCGTGCACACTGAGCAACACCATAGCTTGTGCATGAGTGCACCCATCAAATACAGCCACTTGCCCGCCACACAGTTGTCTGGCCAAAAAGTGGTGGTCATCCAGAAACTGATCGGCCCACCGCGGGAGCATGCCTCACTCAGCCGTTTCTTCTCGGCTAGGTTTATGGATGCTTTCCACCAATGCAAAACGTCACCACGAGACCAAGTATGGCCATCCTGAACAGCACCATCCACAGAACACTGACGTGTGTACACTCCCATGCACACGCTCGATGCATTGGCTACAAGCAAACAGTGCTGTTTCTCCCGCCAACCTGAACCGCCGTGCTGTGCTGTGGGTGAATGAGCAGTCGAGGTATGTATGGAGGTTATTTTCAGTCATAAAGTCAAGAGCACAGGCTCCACAAAAAGTTTTTTCATTCAGTTTCGCCCATGGCATGGACAGCTTGGTGACCTGGATCCCTCTCAGCATGCCATATGCACAAATAAATACAACTGAACAAAATGTATTTATGTATTTATTATTTCCTTTAAAATTTGCAGCTTTTCTCAGAAATGTGTAATTTTTCTCATTAATTTACTACATTAAATTTACAACGTTGTTCTTGTAAATTAACAACTTTTTGCATCTTTAAATTTGAAACTTTTTCTTGTAAATTTTTTTGACCAGTAGATTTTGTGATGTTGAAAAATCTAAAAGTAGATCTCAAGTGTAAAAAGGTTGAGCATCCCCGCTTTACAGTCTTACCTCTACCTCTGTATAGGGTAAGCCAGGGCAAAAAGTTACACTGGTCAGATTCCTACAACCCCTGCTGCCTGTGTTGTGCGTGCATGGCTTTTCTAATTTTAAACCCAGTGCATGCACAATGCACTCTATAGTTTCCCGCTGCACAGGGGCCATGCATATATGGGGGCGGGGGCTGAAAAGTCCATAGTGGTCAAATTTGACCACAATGAACTTTGCAGCCCCCCCTCGTAGATGTTTGTCGACATCAGTAGTGGCTCGTGGGTGATCCCCTCGAGGAGGCAAATTAATCATGAACAGAGACACACCTATACTTGCGAGGACCTAGAGAAGCCCCAAGAAAACATCACTATGCTGACCAACACACTAATCAAAACAACACTACATCAGCCTCACTCAGCATGATAAAATCTGACCAAGAAAAGATGAAGACACATCCTGACCCCAGCAGCAATAACAAACGGGATCAAATGGGACACAAAAAAGCCAAAATAATGACATCAAATTAAAAGGAATGCATTACAAGTATTTGTAAAACTGTCACAAGTATTGATAAAAGTGTCCCGTTTGTTGACTTGATGTCACTTGTTCCTGATAGATATGATTTAATGTGTTATTGAGGAGTTGTGTGTCTCATTAGTTACTACAAGAATGGCCATTTGTTGTTAAATATTAACATAAAAATTATTTGATTTTTTTGGAAGCACTTGGTGGGCTTTTTGTGTCCTATAAAAATGATTTCATTCATTACTGGTCCCGTTAGTCAGACTGAGCACCAATGAAAAATATTTCCCACAATCACTTAGAGTTGAAAATAAAACAGCATAGAGGAGAGAAACAGATTTAACTCACCAGTTACCATGTCTTTACATGGATCTGGATAAATCTTCCTGTCATCAAATTCAGTTTTAATTTAGTGGTTGCAAAATGCAAAGCCAACACTAGCGGAGTGTTGCTAAGCGGGTTAGTTCCACTTATCCAGGTATCCTGAGTGCCATCCATCTGCATCCTCACTTCTTTATAATGTTCAGTTTAGGGGAAGGCCTTGGACTGGTTTGATCTGAAACTGGTGTACAAATTGTAATTTCCTAAACTTATTAAAAAAGTAAATAGTACTGCTGGATATGCATAACATCTGTTGTATTCAGCGCATTGAAATATGTTATACTGTCATGGCCTGCAGTGCGTGAGCACACACGTTAATCATCGCCCATCTGCTTCAGCTGCCCATCAAGCGGGCTCCACCCTACTTAAGGGATGAGCTGGCACCATTTCCCTGTGGGATTGCTTCAATGCCACAGCCTACGCTGCCATGAGATCACCTGTTACACTTTCGAACTGTGCTGTGCTTCATCGTGTGTGTGCTCCAGCTCACTCGCTACTCAGCCCCAGCCCTGACACCCCCCACCCCCAGTATTCCTGGAACCACGTAAGCCTGTTTACGCATCTGCTTGCTGTCTCTCTGAATCTCTTTGCCCCATCTCCCCAACCTTGCCTCTGGAACCCTGCCTGCTCGCCTCCCCAACCTCAGTTCCTCGTGGAGACTGGACGCTCTCTCCACCTGGATCAGCCTGTGATTCAAGCAGGAAACCTTGTCAACCTTCGCTCTGCTTCTAACCCTCTCCCTTCAGAGTTACCCCCTTTCCCAAGCCTGGAGAACCTTGCTCACCTCCCACTTCAGAGCCATCACCACCCTGCCTGCAGTCTCAGCTCCCATTCCCCGATTTACCACCTGCAAGCAGAATGCGTAATTATTACTCCTTTACTGTAGTATTCTCAACATAAGTACATTGCCAGCATTTTACCTTGATAGTAATATCTCCTTTCTCTTCCCCCTCCACAGGGCTCCAGTTCCCAATACTGTTACTATAATTATTGTAAATAAAATCACTTACCTTGCAGCTTACCTGTTAATCTGTTGTGTTCTCTGCTCCTTGGGTCCTTCTTTGTTTAAAACATGTCATTACAATCCCACCAATCTCAGGACCCAGCAGGAGCCACATAAGGTTCTCCATTAGAACACCTCCATTAGAACGCCTCACTATGCTTGAGGTCAAAATTAATAATAATAATAATACATACATACATACATACATACATACAATAATAATACATTGGTCAATTATCCCTTCAATCAGCCATTACCCAGAATCACCTGAGCCAATTTATGAATCAGCTTGCTGCCTCTCTCTCCCCTGGTTCGGCGGCAGCACGTTCCCCTCCGTCAGCTGCCGGTGCCCTGCCCACCACATCCGTATTTGCCAGCCGAGCCCTTTCCATCCCAACTCCTGCCCGCTACAGCAGGAGGACCCCAGCGGATTTTCCATCCGACCAAAGCAGAGTGAGATACATTATCACACTCTTAGATGGCCTTGGCCTTGAATGGGCGCAGGCATTTGTTAGCGCATCCAGCAATCCCGATTATTCTTATCATGAGTTTACCCTTGCATGTGAGAAGGTTTTTGGTCACACAAACCGGGAGGGGTATATTTCTAGTCACCTGCTGAGTTACAAACAGGGTACCCAAACAGTAGCCGATTATTCTGTCCGCTTCTGCATTCTTGCTGCTGAGTCCGGGTGGAATGACGTCCCACTCAAAGGTGCTTTTTTGTGGGGGTTAAACCCCACACTCAGAGATGAATTAGCAGCCCGAGATGAACAATCCTCCCTCGACACATTAATTTCCCTGGCCATTCAGCTTGACAACTGCCTCCATGACCAAGTTTTCAGGCACCCCCGCGCCACCAATGTTCCTCCTCTTCACGCTGCGTCCCCCACACTTCGCCTCCTAGCGCTTCCTTCGAGTTCAGCACCAGAGGTCGCTGAACCTATGGAGCTCAGTCGCACTCAGCTTTCGTCCACCGAACGTCAGCGCAGAAGGGATGCAAGGCAATGCTTTTACTGTGGTACTATGTGGTTCTAGGTTAGCCACCATCACTAGGATGACTGCCCCATTTCAATCACTGTATCTGGCAACCATCAAGAACACCTCCAACTCCTAGTATTACCTACCCACTCTTCTGAAATAATCTTAGGGTTCCCCTGGCTGAGACTACATAATCCCTCCATTGACTGGGCCTTGGGAAAAATTAACTCCTGGAGCAATCTTTGCTTGTCCTCTTGTCTCTTTTCTGTCTCCTGATCTCCCATCCCACCCTATCCCAGAGACGCCCCCTGACTTATTCTTAGTGCCTAAGGAGTTTCATGACTTTGCCCCTGTTTTCAGCAAAGCTAAAGCCTTGTCTCGACCCCCACACAGGCAGTACGACTGCACCATCAACCTCCAGCAGGGGGGGTGTGACTTCCCACCAGCAGGCTGTACAATTTATGTGGCCCTGAGAGGGAGGGGATAGTGACATACATCAAAGAGTCACTTCACGCTGGGATCATTAGACCCTCATCCTTCCCGGTAGGGGCAGGATTCTTCTTCGTGGGTAAGAAGGATGCTATGGTCAATCCAGGAAACAATTGCTGGAAAGTTTTATCCTTTGAAAACTCCTGCCCATCGATCTGTGTCAAGAATATCTGAGACTTCCTGTCATGACACAATGTCCTATATGTCACCAAAAAAAATCAGTTACACATTGTACATTTTATTTTTTAACCCTGTATTGATTATCGTGAGTTAAATGCCATCACCAGTAAGGACAAATACCTGTTACTACTAATGAATTCCACCTACGAACTCCTTCAGGGGGCAACAGTTTTCAGCAAATTAGACCTGAGGAATGCATACCACCTGATCCGCACAAGGGAAGGAGACGTGTGGATGACCAGGTTCCGCACATCCATGGGCCATTTTGAGTACCTGGTCATGCCCTTTGGTCTAACCAATGCTCCAGCAGTATTCCAAAGGCTAATTAATGATGTGTTGAGAGACTTCCTGAACTTGTTTGTTTTTGTTTACCTAGACGACATCCTGATCTTCTTCCGCTCCATGGAGGAACACAGGGTTCACATCAAATGGCTTTTGGAAAATCAACTACACTTGAATGCTGAGAAGTGTGAGTTTTCCACCACCACAACATCCTTTCTTGGGTTCATCATTGCTGAGGAACAATTAAAACCCGACCCCGCAAAGATCCAAGCCGTGACAGACTGGCCTACCCCCACTACCCGTAAGCAGTTGCAGCGCTTCTTGGGATTCGCCAACTTCTACAGGAGGTTTATCAAGCGCTACAGCCCATTGGCAGTCCCACTAACCCAACTGACCTCTCCCAAGAACCCCTTCAGGTGGTCGGATGCAGCAGAGACAGCATTCACTGAACTAAAGGCTTTGTTTTCATAGGCACTCATCCTCTCCCAGGTGGACCCAGTGCTTCAGTTTATTGTGGAGGTGGATGCATCTGATTGCGGTGTGGGGGCCATCCTATCCCAGTGTTCTCCCTCTGAAGGCAAGCTGCACCCTTTTGCCTTCTTCTCCCGCTGCCTCAGCCCAGCAGAGCAGAATTACGATGAGGGGTATCGGGAGCTCCTGGCAGTCAAACTGGCGTTAGAGGAGCGGTGTCATTGGCTGGAGGGAGCAGCGCAACCACTCCAGGAGTAGACTGATCACCACAACCTTGAATACCTCAAGTCAGCTAATTGCCTTAACCCCCACCAGGCCCAGTGGGCCTTGATCTTCAGCCGATTCCACTTCACGTTGTTCTACCGACCAGGAACTAAGAACGTCAAACCCGATACCCTCTCTTGCCAGTTCTTCCCCGACGTCAGGTCTCCTGTCATAGAACCCATTCTCCCCCCTTCGTGTGTTTTGGGCGCAATTTCCTTTGAGGTGGAGAGGAAGGTGTTTGCGGCCCAGCTGACAGAACCCAACCCCGGGGGGGGGGGGGGGCTGGGGCAGATTGTACGTCCCTACATTGGTAAGGGGAGACGGCATCCACTGGGACCACACAGCTTGTTTCACCTGCCACCCTGGAGTGGGTTGCACCATCCACCACCTTCGCCAAGCCTTCTGGTGGCCATATCTCAGCACCGATGCCCGAGACTATGTTCGGGCCTGCACCGCCTGTGCTGCTCGAAAGTCCTCCAACTCGCCCTCTGCTGGCCTCCTGCAGCCCCTGCCCATCCCAAGCCACCCATAGTCACACATAGCCATGGATTTTGTTACCAGTCTACCAACTTCCAAGTGCAGCACCGTGGTCCTGACAGTAATTGACAGATTCTCCAAGGCTGTACACTTCCTCATCTTACCCAAGCTCCCTTCAGCCAAAAAGACGGCCGACATCCTGCTGTGCCAAGTTTGTCATCTTCATGGAATACCCACGGATATTGTGTCAGACTGGGGCCCGCAATTCAAGTCCCGTGTATGGAAAGCCTTCTGCCAAGCCCTTGGGGCACCCACAAGCCCGACCTCAGGTTATCACCCCCAAAGCAATTGGCAATGCGAACGAGCTAACCAGGAGCTGGAAGCAGTCCTCCACTGTGTTGCCTCTCAGCACCCTACTACCTGCAGCCCGTCAGGAGACGTGGCTTGTGCCTGCATCAGCAAACACAGCAGCCCAGCCCTTCTTCTCCCATGGAGGCGTTCCAGATCTCCGTTTCCTCCTTCCTCGATGCAGCACCACGCCACCATGCAATGGCTCCTCATTAGGCAAATCTGTCATATCCCAGGAGGGAACGTCTGACTCTTCAGCAGCAGCAGAGCAGAAACAGAGGCAAGTCCCTTTTCTTTTTTTAACACCATTAAATGAGAGGTCTTGTCCTGTTTCTGGTGAGGGGACTCAGTGTCAACCACCTACTACCACTGAGCTTTCTCTACCCATCTCTGCTGTCATTTCTGCTGCCACTTCCACCCATCCTCACCTGCTTCTCCGGCTTCCTGTTCTGTTTTTTGTGAGGAACTAGCCATACTGGGAGATAATCTGCTGGTCTGGGATGAGTCGGCTGCTCATCTTGCTGTGCCTGGACTGCATGAGGATTATCTGGTACCAGCTCCACGCTGCTCCCCAGTACCTTCAGCTCCAGTACCTGCTCCTCATTGCTCCCTAGCTCCAGTGCCTGCTCCACGTCATTCCCTAGCTCCAGTACCTGCTCCATGTTGCCTCCCAGCTCCTGTTCCTGCTCAGCCCAAAGTGTACGTTCCTGTTCCTGCTCAGCCTGTCATCACCCCTGTCTCATCTGCCATCACACCTGCTGGCTGGACTCCAACAGCAGAGTCACTGGGGTCCTCGTCTGTGGTGGAGCAAGAGTTCAGGCAAGTCCTCTTCTTTGTATTTTTAACATCAGTTTGAGAGAGATCTTGCCTAGCTGTTAATGGGGGGACCCGGTTGCAGCTGCCATCTGCTTCTGGGCCTCCTCTGCCGAGCTCCACTGCTGCCTGTTGTAGTGATCCGAGTGTTGTATTTTCCTCCCCATTTGAGGTGGCTCTTTCGGGGATGGATTCCAAAATATCAGGACTTGAAGATCTTCAGCCCTTATCGTCTGGCTTCACCAAGGGTCGGCTAGCCTCTGTTGTCCCAGAGGCCGAGGATTCTCCGTTATGTGTTCCTATGGCTGGAGAACCTCCATCATGTGTCCCTGAGGCTAGCACATACCTGTCATCTGCTACCATAGTTAGCGCGCCTCAGTCATCAGTTTTGGAGCAAAAGGCTCTCATGCTGCATTCACCAAAGCTTAAAGCTCCTGTGTCATCTCTAGAGTTTGAAGTTTTCATGTTATCTTCTCCTGAGTTTAAGGGTTCTTTGTTATCAGCTTCTCAGTTTAAAAATTCCATATCTTTTTCACCTGAGTTGAAAGCGCCCCAACTGTTATCTCAGGACCCATTCTGCTCTCCGGTTTGGTGGTCTTGGGACTCTGGGAGACCACCCAACTGGTTATGTTCTGAGATCTGGAGGCCCATGAACTGGGTTAGGCCCCTTGCCCTGCTTTGTTGTCCAGTTCGGTGATCTAGGGACTCTGGGAGACCACCTGACTCGCTCTGTGCTCTGGTTTGGGGTCCCATGGACTTGGATAGGCCCCCTGACCCACCTTGCTCTCCAGTCTGGTGGTCCTGGGACTCTGGAAGACCACCTGACCCGTTTGGTGTTGAACTTTGGGGTTGTTAGATTCATTGTTCTATTAGTTCTGTGATTGTTATTATTATGATTATTTATGATTCAGTTCAGTTGTCATTATTTGTCAAGATCGTGTCTCCCCTGATCCCCTGCTTATGTTCTGTGTCTCCCTCTGATTGTGTGATTGTGTGATTGTGTGTGTGTGTGTGTGTGTGTGTGTGTGTGTGTGTGTGTGTGTGTGTGTGTGTGCAGCCCCGCCCATCCTGTCATCCCCATTTGCTTCATGTGTCAGCTGTCTGTCATTATTGGTCTCTCCACCTGTGCCGTGCTGTGTTTATTGTCTCATTGATAATTTAAAGTCTCTTCCACTTCTGTTCTGCTTGGGTTCTTTAGTCATGATGGCATGATTACACGCTTCAGCCTGTTCTGTTTCTGTTCTGTTTAGCCTTAGTCTTTTGTTGCACTTCCGAGCTGCAGTTTAATTTCTGTTAAGCCCTCAAGCTGTGTCTGGGTGACCAGCTCTTTAATAAAACTGAATAAAACTTACGTCCAGCGATTGGGTCCAGTCTACTCTCTCCACACCATGACAGCTTGTTTGTGGTTTTACAGCGTCTCTCCCCACGCACGCTCCCGTGACAGGGTGCTTTCAGGCAAGCAGACTTTTTTCAACACAAACCCAACACTTTGTACATGCGGTGAGGATGGAGACATGGGGAGACATCTGCCGGCGGGCTGGGGTTGACGGAGAAAGGGACAATGTGGGAAAACTTGCCAGTGAGTGTTTTTTAAAATCACACATTCTGCTTTTTGCTGATGTGTTCCATTTATATTCACTGTAAGCACGGAAGTGAGCATGTTGCAGCAACGCAATTGAATGGTTAGATTGAGCATTTGAGCACTACTCAGGGACAAATTTGAATGGCAAAATTGGCGGAAGTTGATGAGGTTGGGCCAAAATTGCAGGAAAGTTGCGGCGATTGGACAAAGTTGTAAGGTCACACAAAAATGGCGGTGACTGGCTGAATTTGCATGAATCAGTGCAATCACAACATCGCGAAATCCTGGAGGACTGGGAAATGAATTAGGAGCCTAAAATCTGTTGTCTTCTTCATAGTAGTCAGACCATAGTGATCTCTGACCAATATGTTTTACTGTGAAACTACTCATCAAGCCACATGAGCACATGTCTATTTTCACACTAAGTAGTACAGAGTTCCTTCCTGGTGGTGTCAAAACTAAATGGTGATGATGGGCACATTGCTACAGTGTGTGGATTACTGTCAAGTTAATATTGATGGTGTAATTACTTCTCCATGGATCGCTGCCTTATCATGGTGGAGAGGTTTGTGTGCCTTAATGATCCCAGGAGCTACAGTATGTTGTCAGGGGGAACGTGTCCCTTGTAGGGTCTCCCAAGGAAAACTGGTCCTGGATGAAGGGACAGACCAAATGGCATTTAGTGGATCGCCATGAAGAAGTTACAGTAAGGACCCAGTGTATCTAAAGGAGCCACATGGGTCTGCCCTCCAGTGGGCTCACCACCTGCAGGAGGGATCATGGTGATACATACAGTATGTGAACTGGGCAGCAATCTGGGTTTCTCTGCTTGGACTGCTGTCCCCGTGACCAAGTAGAAGTGTTAGAGGATGGATTATGTAAAGAAGCTTATAAATATTTCAGGTCTGATCAAATGAACAATTTATTTACGGAAATAATCATCACAGTACATGTTTAAAATTTGAACTTGTTAGATATATCTCACCTCAATAAGGTATGGCTTCAAAATTCCACCTCAAGTTTCTGCACATTTCCCTCTGTTTTCCACAAATATTGTGATTTCAGTCCTATTCAGTGTCTAAATAGGACTGGGTGTCTAATGGGTTAGGACGTGCTGGGGTGGAATGCAGAAATGAGCACCTACATTTCCACTGAAATACCCCACTCAGCACAGCGTCTCTCCAATAGCCTCTCCTAACCAAATCCTACTGTCTGGCTTCTCGTGCCGACCCTGTTTTCACTAAATGACAGAGGGTGTCAGCGAGTCTCTGGCGCTATAACCAGGTTGCTCTGGGTAGGTAGGGCTCGTCAGACTTGGTTGTCAGTCCACCTAGGAGAAGGACCACTCTGATTTCAAATCCGGGCAGGTGGTGCCCGTTAGCCTTGGCCGGCAAACTACCTAGGAGAAGGTAAAGTCTGATTCCAAACCTCCGCTGCCTTGTGGCTATAAGATAAGATAAGATATGCCTTTATTAGTCCCACAATGGGGAAATTCCAGGATTGCAACAGCACAGGGATAGCAACACACAGAGCAACAATCAGAAGGCAAGAAAAAACAAGAACAGCTAGTAAACATATGTACATATTACTATAAATATATATATATATATATATAGACACACAGTGCGGAGCATTATGGTTGGTGAATGTGCAGCAGAAAGTCTAAGCTCTCTCTCCGCGGATGCGACGGGCCAGCTGGAAGTCTTTGGACATGATGGTGACCCTCTTAGCGAAGAAGAGACCCACCAGGTAGGCCTCGCTGGCCTCCTGCCGAGCCATGACGGCGAAGCTCAGGAAGCGCAGGTCGGTCTTGAAGTCCTGAGCGATCTCCCTCACCAGGCGCTGGATGGGCAGCTTACGGATGAGCAGCTCCGTGGATTTCTGGTAGCAACGGATCTCTCTCAGAGCCACGGGCCTGTAACGGTGAGGCTTCTTCACTCCGCCGGTGGCCGGAGCACTTTTCCGAGCAGCCTTGGTGGCTAGCTGCTTCCTGGGGGGCTTTTTCCTCCAGTAGATTTTACGGGCGGTCTGCTTGGTTCTTGCCATCGCTCTTTATTATTCTGTCTTATATTTCTTGCACGCTGCCTAAACTCCAGCCCGGCACCCGCGTCGTTTTCGCTACAATTCCCAGTATGTTGAGTTTCTCCGTTAGCCCGGGTGGCTAGCTAGCACTAGCTCTTCCTGCTGTAACATCTCCTGCTGTAAACAGTGGCTCCGTCCGCCGACTCGGGAGACCTTTGGGCGATCTGTGTGTCCGTGATATATATATAGAGTGAAAGGTGTAGAAAGAAGAAGGAAGATAAAAAAAAGGCTATTGCAAGGGGCAGCCAACTCGTGTAGCGCCACCGGTCCGGCGGAACCGGAACCAGAAAAAAACCCCAAACTGATTATAGGAAAGGCTTTGGGAGTAAACCTCGAGGATAAATCCAGAGTGGAGCCCTAAGGCGGTTGGCAGATGCTCAGCACTACTTCCGGCAACTCCTGCAGTGGAACTGGTCCCAAACTGTATTGGATCATCCTTTCCTTTGGACTCAGCCAGTGACACCGAGAGGGGGTCACTGACGTATGGGCAGCCCAGTGTCTCCGTACTACCCTGCCCAGGCTTTTTAGCGCAAACTAGAGAGGCCACTCCAGCGGTGTCGCAAGATTCCGGCACAACACAGGATGAGGCAGTTACCGGTTATAAGCTCCAGCTGATTGGTGTAGGGAGGAGCACCAGGGGTCTCGTCCGATGGTGGTAGAAGCCTTCGCAGCTTCATTGGGCCGCTACCGCCCGCTTCAAGCTGGGCAACCCCCAGCCAGTAAGGTGCCGCCCCGCCATGGCTTGCCTGCTGTACTGGGTGCATAGAACTTAGGGATCTCTCCCGACAAGCAAGCGTCAATCTGCACCAAGCAGTCAAAAGGAGAAACATACGAAGACTCCAGCTCTTCGATTTGCAAGCTGGAACGTTCACACCATGTGCCCCGGACTTACCGCTGATTTCCAACAAATGGATGACTCTCGCAAGACCACCATCATCAATACGGTACTGGCACAACTTAACATCGATGTTGCCTGCCTTCAGGAAACCCGCCTGGTCCACAGCAGCTCTCTTAGAGAATCAGACTACACCTTTTATTGGCAGGGCCTGTCCCAGGATGAGTCCAGGCATCATGGTGTAGGTTTTGCAGTGAGGAACTCACTGATTGCCACCACAGAAACCCCTACAGAATCCTCGCCCTCCGCATGAAGACATCATCGGGCTTTGAGAACATCGTTTCTGTGTATGCCCCGACCCTCACGTCCACTCCAGAAGACAAAGATCAGTTCTACGAGGCCCTAGAGGAAGTGTTATCTAGAATCCCCTGCTCTGAAGGCTTATTTTTGCTAGCCGACTACAACGCTCGCATCGGAGCAGACTGGCAAGCGTGGCCATCCTGTCTTGGCTACTTTGGCATAGGCAGGATGAACGAGAGCGGGCAGAGGCTGTTGGAATTCTGTTGTCATCACGGCCTCTGCATTACAAACTCCTACTTCAAGTGTAAAGAGCTGTGGAAAGTGTCTTGGAGACACCCCTGGTCCCGTCACTGGCACCAGCTAGATCTTGTCATCAGCAGAAGAGTGGACCTCAACAGTGTTCTTCACACGAGAAGCTATCACAGTGCTGATTGTGATACAGATCATTTCCTTGTTGCCAGTAAGGTCAGACTGAAGCCAAGGAAGATCCACCATGCCAAGACTAAGGGTCACCCCCGCATCAACACCTGCGGAATTTCTGATCCGATCAAGGCTCAGACCTTTGCTGACAGCTTTCAGAGGAAACTTGAAGCTCACCTCCAGTCCGATATCCCAGGCAACGTGGACACCAAATGGAACCACCTTCGCGACGCCATCTATGACTCAGCCTGACTGGTTTGAGGCTCACTGGGATGAAATGCAGCCAGTCACAGAGGCCAAAAGAGAAGCATTGCTGACTCACAAGCAGAACCCTTGCCCTGGCACATGCAACGCCCTTCAAGCAGCAAGGAGCAAGGCACAGCAGATTGCCCGCCATTGCGCCAGTGAGTACTGGCAGAACCTGTGCACCAACATCCAGGTAGCTGCCGATTGCGGATATGCCAAAGGAATGTATGAGGGCATCAAAACAGCTATCGGCCCCACAAGCATCAAAACAGCACCGCTCAAAGCCAAGACAGGCGAAGCCATCACTGACAAGAGCAAGCAACTTCAGCATTGGGTTGAGCATTATCTTGAATTGTACTCGACCCAGAACATCGTGACAGACATTGCCCTCGACACCTTGCCTGGCCTACCAGTCATGGAAGAGCTTGACAAAATGCCCATGCTGGAAGAGCTCAGCAAAGCCATAGACTACCTCACCTGTGGCAAGGCTCCAGGGAAAAACGGTATCCCTCCAGGAGTTCTGAAACATGGGAAAACAGCCATCTTACAACCACTATATGATCTCCTCTGCCTTTGCTGGGAGCAAGGTCACATTCCCCAAGATATGAGAGATGTCAACATAGTCATGCTGTATAAGAACAAAGGCAACTGCAGTGGCTGCAACAATTACCGCGGCATCTCTCTTCTGAGCATAGTTGGCAAAGTCTTCACGCGGGTCACCCTGTTCTGCCTGCAGAGCCTCGCTTTGCGAGTCTATCCTGAGTCCCAGTATGGCTTCAGAGCCGGAAGGTCCACAGTGGATATGATCTTCTCCCTCCGTCAGCTGCAGGAAAAGTGTCGAGAGCAGCAGCAGCCATTGTTCCTTGCGTTTGTGGACCTGACCAAAGCATTTGACTTAGTTAGTCGAAGCGGGCTCTTCCAGATCCTGCGAAAGATTGGTTGTCCCCCAAAGCTCCTTGCAATCATCTCCTCCTTCCACATGGACATGCATAGTACTGTTTGCTTTGATGGAGCCACCTCAGATGCCTTCCCAGTCAGCAGTGGAATGAAGCAGGGTTGCGTTCTAGCACCAACTCTCTTTGGGATTTTTTTCTCAATACTCCTCCACTACGCCTTCGCTGACTGTCCTGAAGGTGTCTACGTCCGCACGAGATCAGATGGAAAACTCCTCAACATCGCAAGACTTCGTGCTAAAACCAAAGTCTACGAGGTCCGCATATGTGAGCTGCTGTTTGCAGACGATGCTGCTCTAGCATCGCACAGCGAGGAGGGCCTGCAGCACCTGGTCGACAAACTGTCCCACGCCTGCAAGGAGTTTGGGCTCATGATCAGCCTTAAGAAAACCAACATCATGGCACAAGATGCTGTCTCTTCTCCTGTCATTACCATTGACAACTCACAGCTGGAGGTTGTGGACACCTTCACCTACCTAGGGTCCACTGTTTCAAACACGCTCTCGCTGGACACAGAGATCAGTTCCAGAATCGCCAAAGCAGCTGCTGTCATGGCCAAACTAAACAAGCGTGTGTGGAACAACAATCTGCTGAGGTTGAAGACCAAGTTACTCGTATGCCAAGCTTGCGTCCTATCCACTCTCCTGTATGGCAGAGAGTCCTGGACAGCCTATGCCAGGCAGGAGAAGCAGTTAAACGGGTTCCACCTCCGCTGTCTTCGGCGCCTTATGCACATCAAGTGGCAGGACAGAGTCCCCAACACGGAGGTCCTTGAGCGCGCTGACTTGCCAAGCATCCCTGCATTTCTCAGCCAGAGATGACTCCGGTGGCTCGGCCACATGCACCGCATGGAGCCTGACCATCTGCCGAGAGAAATCCTTTATGGAGAATTGCGGGTGGGCGTCCGCCGTGTGGACCAGCCGCTGTTGCATTTTAAAGATGTCTGCAAACGCAACATGTGGTGTGCACAGATCAACACCAATAACTGGGAGGTTATTGCCAAAGATCGAGCCACCTGGCGCCACAGTGTCAAAGAGGGTGTTCTCAAGATGGAAGAGAACACGAGAGTCCAGATGGCGACGAAGCGTGCGGTGAGGAAAGAACGTGCAGCATCAGCACGTGCACCATCAATCTTTATCTGCGCCAACTGCTCCAAAGACTGCCACCCAAGGATTGGGCTGTATAGTCATTCCACGCGCTGCTCCAACCCTTGACACGCTAACCATTGCCTCTTTGAGACGAGGATGCCAGAGAGAGAGAGAGAGAGAGTCAGCAGTGTGCCATCTTTATCTGTGTGGACTGAAATACTGCATTCAGGTTTTATTTCAGCTATGTATGGTGACAAAGTTGAAATGTTTTGTTTACAGTTCAAATTAGAGGGCACTCAGTGTCATAAATTGCCCTGGAAAGGGCAGACTGAAGACACTAATCGCTGGCTGTGAGTTTGTACATTTATTAAAGAAACACAACATACACGAACACTTACAGATAAAGACAGGGAAATGTGGAACACCCGGAGAACACAAACAGATGGGGACTCTGTCTGGAAATGAGGAGATGTAGGAATAACGTCTAAAACCAGAAGACCACTGCGAGGAGAAAGCCTTGCAGCAGCTCTTAAGTAGAGACAGCCAAGTGAGATCAGATGTGGGTACATGAGTGAGGAAATAATCAACACAATCAGTGACAGCTGTGCAGCACGCAAAACAGAGTTTGACAGCTGGAAGTTACACAGGGCGCTGTCAGAATAAAAGCAGACCGGAATGAATAAGTAATGACACAGAGGATGAAATAAACTCAAACCCAAGCGATGCAAATAATACACTAAATACAAGATGATACAAAAATACATAGACAAGACTATAATGACAAAACTAAGAATACAAGACAACTCATAAATAAACAGACAAATAACAACCCAGAGACAAAATACAGAAATGCATGAAAACCGCCAAAATAAGATAACCATAGTAAACACAAAATAAACAGAGATGCAAAACTACAGAAAAAGACTTAAACTAACTAGATGCTGAATCATAACAGCACCCCTCCCTCAAGGGTGGATACTAGACACCCTAACGTAACATCAAAAAAGACCCACCCACAAAGAAGACCCCCCACCCCAACAAGAACAAAAAAAACAAAAAAACAACCAACCCCGGGAGGGAGGAGGGGAACCCAGGCACGGAGGGACCAAAACAAACCAGAAAAACAAGAAAAAAAAACTCATGTCCCACAACACTGAACAGCAGATAGCAACAGAATACCAGTGATATAAGTGAAAAATTAGGACGGTTCAGGTGGTCTCCCAGAGTCCCCGAGCCATCTAAACAGGCAGAATAGCCTATCAGGTGGTCTCCCAGCATCCCTGAACCAACAGACTGCAGAACACGACACGCTCCCTCCTGGAGGCAGCAGCTGGAGCACGTGCTCCTTGCGGTCAGCAGGGGCTGAGGCATATGTCAAGTGGACCCATAGCAGGAGAGTGTAGTAGAGTGTTGACACCTGATGAGGACTGCTGGCCAGTGGCAAACCCAGACGCCGATGGGGACTGATCAGCGAGGAACCCAGACGAAAATAGCTGGCCAGCAGGAAGACCACATGAGGAGAATGACTGCTCAGCAGAGGCCTCAAGAGAAGGCAAGGGAACCCACAGTGACCTCAGATGGACACGGGGAACCCTCAACGATGTCAGGCAATGGCGGAGGACCCTCAATGACCTCAGGCCACAGCAGAGGACCCTCAATGATCCCAGGCAGGGCCAGAGGGCCCATGGCGACCTAGGGTAGGGACGGAGGACCCACGGCGACCTCAGGTGGGGAGGGAGGACCCACAGCGACCTTGGGTGGAGACAGAGGACCCACGGCAACCTCAGGTGAAGGTAGGGTACCCACGGCAACCTCAGGTGGACATAGAGGACCCACAGCAACCTCAGGTGGTGAAAGAGGACCCACGGTGGCCTCTGGTGATAGCGGATGACCATCAGCGGACCCAGATGAAGATTCGAACAGAAGAGAAGAAACACACACCGGGTTACTACCACCGGCAGCAGTGGAGCCCGGCGAGGAGAATTCAGGAACAGCCGGCGGCTGCGACTGGTTGTCCTCACCAAGAGCTAAGCAAGATTTCTCTAATACTGTTAATGTGAAGACAAAGAAGAGAACTTGCCTTAGCTTGAGCTCCACCGCCGTCCAGAACTCCAGCAATTCTAGCTGGGATGTCTCGGATCCATTCATCTGATGCTCCAACCCCGGCTTGGCCACCTCAGATGGAGAGGAAGAGAAAAATACCAGAACATAGTTACCAGCAGTGGTGGAGCTCGGGGAGGAGAACTCAGGAGCAGAGGACATCTGCAGCTGGATGGCTTCACCATGAGCCAGACAAGATTTTTCTAGATCTGCAGGAGTTAACACAGAACAGAGTACTTGCCTGGACTCAGGTTCCACCGCCGTCCAGGACTCCGGCGACAATGCTGCAGCGACCCCGGCAGCAGGCGTGATGGTGGTTGCAGCCGAAGGACCTCCAGGCTTGGTGACCGACGCTGGTGGAGCTGCCGGCGTGGTGGCTGATGCTGAAGGTTGCCTCACCGATGTTGCTGGCTCCCCTGTTGCTGAAACCAGGGAACACTCTCTTGTCGGCTCAAGTTTCAGGGCACAGTAGGGCTCCCCTCCCATCCAGGATGTGGCTGTGTGGCTGGAACAGAATCTTCCAGGGCCGCAGGCTCCTCTGTGGTCCAGCGGCTCCATCTCGGGACCAGCGGACACTCAGGGAACACAGGAGGAAACATGTGAGAGGCAGGTGTGGAACTGGTGGCAGAAGCAGGCAGTGAAGACTCAGCTAACGAGGGCTGCAGATGCTGAGCCTCACCACCAGGAATAAGGCAAGACATTTCATTTTTATGTGCAGGAGAATGAAAACACACTTGGCTTATCTCCCGGGGCGTGATGGTATCTGCTGCTGAAGGACCTCCAGGTGTGGCAACCAATGCTGGTGGGACTCCCGGCATGGTGGCTGATGCTGGAGGTTGCTTCACCGCTGGCACAGAGACCCATGCAGCTGAAGCCAGGGGACACTCTCTTGTTTGCTCAGTCTTCAGGGCACAGGGGGTGCTCTTCTCCCATCCAGGACGTGGCTGTGGGGCTGAAACAAAATTTTCCAGAGCCGCAGGCCCCTCCGTCATCCGGCGGCTCTTTCTCGGGACCGGCGGACATTCAGGGAAAACAGGAGAGTACATGGGGGGAGCAGGTGAGGAGACATGAACATCTGCAGCAGCAGGTGGTGAAAGCCCAGCCAAAATGCGTGGCTGCTGCTGAGCCCTCCCACTGGGAATTAGGTAAGGCATTTCATCAAAAGGTGTTAAAAAATGAGAATGTACTTGCCTGAATTCCCGGGGTTTGGTGGTGGCTGCTGCAGAAGACCCAGGCAACTCCCTTTCAGGGGCTGCAGTAGGCAGAGGCACCAATGGGGAAGCAGGAGAAGCCGGTGCTGCAGGCATGATGATGATGCAGTTCCCAGCTGCGGTGGAGGAGTCCCTCTGGTGTGATGCAACCGGGTGGCAGAGAAAGGCTGACCACGTCTGTTCCTGGGGATGCTCTCTCGTTGTGTCAGGAACGAACGGTGGGTAAGGTGGAGGAGGAGCCGGCTTTTGGCGAGACCGGTGAGGTGCCAGGGTCCGGGGACGCTTCCTCGCTAGCTCAGACCTCGGCGCAGATGGGGGATTTCTTAGGAGGGTGGAGACGGAGTACAGGAGACCTGCATACTTGGGGTAGTTCGATAGCCCGGGGTGCACCTCCACAATAGTGACAGCTGACTCCACATGCTTAAGCACCTCCTTAGATGAGCAGGAGGCAAGTGTAGCGTCAACAAAACTCTGGATGGACTCCGCCGCCCATTGTTCATCCATGGTGGGGCCACCGGCTACCACCTTCCCTCGGTTGGCAGAGCCCCAGCGTGCTGGTGACATACTAAGCACTCGCGCAAAAACAGGTGGAAGAGAAAAAAAGAAAAAGGCAAACCCACAACTGCTGGTGTCTTACACTGACAGCGGTCTTCCATCATAAATTGCCCTGGCAAGGGCAGACTGAAGACACCAATCGCTGGCTGTGAGTTTGCACATTTATTAAAGACACACAAAATAATATACACAAACACTTATGGATAAAGGCAGGGAAACGGGGAACACCCGGAGAATACAAACAGGCGGGTACTCTGTAGGAATAACTTCTGACACCAGAAGACCACTGTGTGGAGAAAGCCTCACAGCAGCTCTTAAATAGGGACAAACAAATGAGATCAGGTGTGGGTACATGAGTGAGGAAATAATCAACACAATCAGTGACAGCTGTGCAGCCCGCAAAACAGAGTTTAACAGCTGGAAGTTACACAGGGCGCTGTCAGAATAAAAGCAGACCGGACTGAATAAATAATGGTAAAGAGGATGAAATAAACACAAACCCAAGAGATGCAAATAATACACTAAGTACAAGATGATACACAAATACATAGACAAGACTACAATGACAAAACTATGAATACAAGACAACTCATAAATAAACAGAGACAAATAACAAATAACAAAATACAGAAATGCATGAAAACCCCCAAACTAAGATAACCATAGTAAATAAACAGTAAATAGAGATGCGAAACTACAGAAAAAGACTTAAACTAACTGGAGGCTGAGCACGGCTCCCATCTGTGCTTGGAATCTTGACACTCCGAGAGCACATATCTCCACCAAGGGGTCTGTCATTCTGTTTGTATGTTTATTTGTGAGAATGACTATACAAAAAGTATTAAATGCATTTTGATGAAATTTTCCCAGAGACAGCCCTTGGGTTACCGATAAACCTATTAGATTCTGGAGGTGATCCAGGTCAGGATGCAGATTCTGAATCATTTTTTTTCCCACTTTCTTTAACATTGCGATGGCCTTTAATTTATTTATTAACTTGTGCCTAAGATTTAACTTCCTGGTTGATGTCTTGAGATGTTGCTTCAATATTTCCACATAATCTTCTTTCCTCATGATACCACCTATTTTGTGAAGTGCACCAGTCCATCCTGCAGCAAAACACCCCCACAACATGATGCTGACACCCCCGTACTTCACAGTTGGGATGGTGTTCTCAGACTTGCAAGCTTCCCCCTTTTTCCTCCAAATGTAACGATGGTCATTATGGCCAAACAGTTAAATTTTAGTTTCATCAGACCACAGGACATCCATCCATCCATTTTCTACCACTGTTCCAGGGGTCCGGGTCGCACAGGCAGCAGCTCAAGCAGAGAAGCCCAGACTTCCCTCTTCCCGGCCACCTGCTCCAGCTCTTCAGAGAGGATACCAAGACATTCCCAGGCCAGCTGGGGGACATAGTCTCTCCAGCGAGTCCTGGGTCAGCCCCGGAGTCTCCTCCCAGTGGGACATGCCCGAAACTGTCATGATCCGAGCGCCGATCTTGTCCGCGCTCGGGTCATACGTCATCTCCTGCAGGCTTGACAGCAGTGAGTACCTTCTGGCTCCCCGGGCTCTTATTGTGACAGTGCTCGGAGGAGCTTCCTGCTGTCAAAGCCTGCCAGCTGTTCTGCATTAGGGCTCGTTCACGCCTGGCATTTAAGCGGACGCTGAATGCAGCCCAGTGCAGCAGTCTCCGTCGAATTTCCCGTCAAACATCCCCGTGTTCAGACGTTGAGCGAGCGTTCCTCGTCTCAGAAGTCAGTTCTCCTTATTTGATTCCTCGGCTACGATCATCCCTCATCCTTATCCTCTATCGTAAGTGTGCTTGATCAGCCTTACAGTCCCTGTTCCTAGTTTAGTGTGTTTTAGTCCACCGTGGCTTATTCCTTTGTTGCTTTGTGTTATCCCTCTGTGTCCTGAATAAAACATCATTGCAAACTCACCGGTGACTTGTGGCGTCTTATGGTGGCTTGCGAGGGCCACCGTGACAGTAGACTGCTGCCAGGACGCCTAAACAGAGGCGCCACACTGAGACGCCATTCCCAGTGAGTTTTTGCATTGGACTTTGCTTTTTCCTGTCTGGGTACTGCATGCTGACAGCATGCCGTTGTGGAGGGTCCATGCTCGGAGCCAGAGCAACGAGCTGGCGGACGTCCTCGAATACATTGATGAAACCCTCATCGCCGCCTCCCTCCTCGACTTCCACAGCGACGTGCACTGGTACTTGGACTGTGCTGAGGACATGCTGAATCATCTCCCCCGCTTCGCCAACCACCCTGAAGTCAGCACGAGGAGAGATGATATCGCCGCACAGCGCGAGATACTCCGTGGGCTGGAGGGAAACCCCGGCAGGAAGCCGAAGAGGAGGCATCCTCGCTCCCCACATCCGGATCCATTCCTGCCTCCCCTCCTGTCCAGGAGTTCGCACCACCCAGGGGTGATCCCCGCTGGAGAGTGTCGTCATTCGGGAATCCCCCGGAGAAGCTACAACTCACAGCTGCTTCCATCCGGGACCGAGTGGCGGCAGCTCGTTCCGCTGTTCACCCCACACAAATAATCACGCATGTGACAGCGGCAGTCAGACTGGTGGAGAGGAACCCTCACCTTCGCCTCGCCCCCTGCAAGAAACCGTTGTCACACCCGCTCGAAGCCTCGACATGAACCCCGTCCGGATCCAGTTCCGGGTCGCCGCAAGGTCTCAACCCCACAGTCAGCTGCTTCCTTGACGTCTCGCCAGGAGGGAATCCCTGCAGCCTCTCCCCCCGGGTCATCTTCTCTTGCTGTCCCGTCAGCGCCCCGTGCCCAGTTCGTCTTGGCTGCCACCCCTTCCTCCTCAACGCCTTCCCCGGATGCTGTGTGCGCCTGGAGTCCTGTTTCGGTGAGCCCCGTCCCAGATCCATCACGAGCGGCTCCCCTTCGTCCTCCCAGGGGGCCCTCTGTCACCATCCGGCGGGGAAAGGGAGGAGCAACGTCCGCTACAGCAGGCACCATCCTGCCTCCGGGAGACAGGCAAGTACAAGTTCACTCATCTCCTCATTATTGTGATTTGCCTTGTCTGACTCCTGGGGGTGGAGTTCAGGGTTCGCAGTCCCCCAAGCTCCCACCACCTGCTGTAGCTTCTATTATTAAACCCGCTTACTCTGTGTCTCCCTCCGCTGAGCGGTCCTTGACGCCAGGCCAACGTCGCAGGATGAGGAGGGGGCCTGCAGTTCTGGAGAGCCTGGTTCCAGCCCTGCAGCCACGTCATGGGCGGAGGAGGAGAGCGGACTGCAGCTTGGAGCCTGCGCCAACGACGAAGTGTCGCCGGGTCTCCACAGATGAGCGGTCCGGTCCAGCGGGTCGAGGGTCCCCAGCCACCACCCCGTGCGGGTCGTCAGCGTGGACGTCAGTGCCGGAGGATCCTCAGGCTGTGGACACCATCATGCCAGCTGCGGAGCCCGATGTAGCTGAGTGGGAGCCAGAGGACGATCTCCTCCCGACTGAGCCCAGATCGTCGAAGTCCTGGACGGCGTCAGAACTCGAGATCAGGCAAGTGCTCTGTGTTGTCTTTCTCTTCTCCATTTTAGAGCATTTTTGCCTGTCTCTTGGGGGGGCGAGCCGGGTGCAGCTGTCCGCTGCATCCGAGCCTGTCCCGCCAGGTTCTGGCGCTACTGGTGATCCTGATCCCGGTTCTTCTCTCTCCTGAGCCTTCTCCCAGGGTCACTGGTGCAGTGCTGATTCCGGTCGCTGTGCCAGAGGCGTCGGGTTCAGGGTTGGAGGTCGGTTCTGGTGCGGCGCCGACCCAGTCGGGGTCCGACGCGGGTGCAGCCGTGACCCAATCGGGGTCCGACGTGGGTGCAGCCATGACCCAATCGGGGTCCATCGCGGGTGCAGCGCCAGCTGAATCCAAGGTCGGTGAGGGAGCTGCAGATCCCCTGCCACCGGACACTGGACTGGCTCATCTTCATCCTCATCTTCATCTTCATCATCATCACCCTCATCTTCCCCCCAAGCCTTCTCCACCAGGTGCCGTTTGGGTTCCTCACTTTCGGCCCGGCTCACCCTCGCTATTCCCCTCTGCAGGGAAGCCGTTGTCGTTCTCTCCCCTGCGGTCCTGGTGGCTAAGCGATGCGGGTCGGCCGCCTGAAGGACTGACGCACCCATTTGGCACTCCGGGCCAGCCACCCGACCCACTGGACTGTCTGTTTGGCGACCTAGTCCAGCCGCCAGAAATTCTGTGTTTCCGGGCATGGGACTGGGGTAGGCCGCCCGAACTGTCCTTTTTCCCCCTGCCTGCTTTATGGCCGTTTGATGCTGGGCGGCCCCCCCGAGCTATCAGCCTTCATGCCACAGAACCAGGACTGCTGTCATCCCGGGTTTTTCATCTTCATTGTGTCTGTAATCTTTTGGGATGTGCGGGGGGTCTTGTGTTTGTAATCATGCATCTCACTCTTTCCTAGTCTGTGTTTTTGTTCGTTTTTTTTTTTTTCCTCTGTCAAATGCCCATTCATTGTCTGTAATAGTTGGTGTATTTTTTTTCTTTTGGATTTGGTATTCTCTGTTGTCGTACCCTGTAATTGTGTTTTGTTTTTTTGTTTTTTTTTTCCCAGTCTGCCTTGATCATGGTTTGTGTATTTGTATTATCCTGTTCGTTGTTATTTTGCCTTGTGATCGTTCATCCTTGATTGTAATTTGTGCATGGGAGTGTCATTTTTTTTTTTTTTTTTTTGGTCTTGGCTGGTCCGTTCCCCCAGGCCTGTCCCTCTTCCGCCTACCCGGGGGGGTGGGGGTGGGGGCTTGGGTGTCATTGGGCGTTCAGAGCCCGTCCTTGAGGGGGACGTACGGTCATGAGTCATACGTCATCTCCTGCAGGCTTGACAGCAGTGAGTACCTTCTGGCTCCCCGGGCTCTTATTATGACAGCGCTTGGAGGAGCTTCCTGCTGTCAAAGCCTGCCAGCTGTTCTGCATTAGGGCTTGTTCACGCCTGGCATTTAAGTGGACGCTGAATGCAGCCCAGTGCAGCAGTCTCCGTCGAACTTCCCGTCAAACATCCCCGTGTTCAGACGTCGAGCGAGCGTTCCTCGTCTCAGACGTCAGTTCTCCTTATTTGATTCCTCGGCTACGATCATCCCTCATCCTTATCCGCTATTGTAAGTGTGCTCGATCAGCTTTACAGTCCCTGTTCCTAGTTTAGTGTGTTTTAGCCCACCGTGGCTTATTCCTTTGTTGCTTTGTGTTATCCTTCTGTGTCCTGAATAAAAACATCATTGTAAACTCACCAGTGACTTGTGGCGTCTTATGGTGGCTCGCGAGGGCCACCGTGACAGAAACATCTCAAGTGGGAGGCGTCCAGGAGGCATCGTGATCAGATGCCCTGTGAACGTAGGATGACAGCGGGGAGCGAGGCCAAAAGTTTTTTTCAATTATTCCAATTTATTTACTTACAAATATCTCCAGTTCAAATAATCTCCAGTCTCTCAGGATAATCTGACACAGTTTCAAACAAATGTACTTTCTCAAAAGAAGCATATCAAGTAATAGACATTCCGCAATAAATGTTTTCGTCAATTACTTTTCATCAATATACAACAACCCCCTACTGATATCTCACACCTGTTATATAAAGGACAGATCAATTAGAGGTAATAAGCCCCTACCATAATCCCAGGTAAAACACTTCATTCCTTATACTAAACACATACCCACTAATATATAAAAATACATAAATAACTTTCCCCAGACATACGCAATATAAATATATAAATAACACACAATAAATAGTCATATAAATAGTTCCATAAATAACCTTAACCCCTATTTACAAATATTAAACCACCCCTATGACTAACCATACATATTTGCTCCCTGCTAGTGTCCTATATAAGGCCTTCAACTCCTAATGGAGTCTTTTGCCTGGACACCCACAGGAAGCATGTTGGCAAAGGTATGTGCAATAAATCTTTTAACCATTTTACCAGATTCTTAATCATGCTAATTATCTCCCAGGGCATTCAAATTAACCAAAACAAATCCTAAACCATTATGTCAGAATCAGAATCAGAATGAACTTTATTGCCAAGCATGTTTACACATACGAGGAATTTGACTTGATATTAGGTGCGCTCATATTAAGCACTCACTAATGACGCGGCAGCCGACAGGCGCCTAATACAGTGGGGGTAAAGAGGGAGAGGGGAAGGGGATGACACATTGGGCAGAGAGAAAAAAACACAATTATCAGAATAGCGCTCGAGTGAGCAAGATTATGATCACATAGAAAAAAACCCTCAATGCACACTTAGCAGACAAGTTACAATACACACGTTAACAAAGCAAGTTGAGAGAGACAGTGTGTGTGTGTGTGTGTGTCAGTGTGTGTGTGTCAGTCATGTAATGTTGTATGCAGTGTGTGTATCAGTTACTGGTGAACAGCAAAAATCCTCTCCTGAGCAACGATTAGATGTTATGTCCTTAGTGTCCTAAAACATAGATAGCATGTCCACAAGAGTCCATCTCTCAGTGCATGTCCGATGGTAGATTCCATGCTAGTCACATGACGCTGTCCTTGAGAGTTCAGATTACTGCACACCAGTATGTTTGGGTTAGGGAGAAGCCAAAACTCCCTTCTGCTTTATCTCTACTCCTGGAGGAATGAGTTATCCAAGGACGCCGAATCAAGGCCTGATGAGCACAGTTCACTTAGAGCATAGAAATTTAATCTCTCATGCGATTCTGTGCATCACAGTTACATTAAGGCTTTAAAATCATTCCCTGGAGAGCACCCAGCGACTCCGAGATGTTTCCCACCTTTTCCCACCATTTGCCGCTATCAGTGCACTCCCCATCTGGTCGAATTGTTGAAGGAGCTTTGCCGGGATCGCATTTTGATTAGCTCTTTCCAGCTTCTTTAATTTCCGATACACCAGGAAAACTCCAAAGCCAAACAGCAGAAATCCTGTGTTCATATCCAAACAGATGTCTTCCACATCCTCAATCGAATCACACAGACACATGAGTTTCCAATTGTCCCTTGAGTCTCTCCCACACCTGGGCTCCCCCGGGCCCGATTTTCTGTTTGAAAAGGTGACAATTGCATTTAAAGCCCAGCTTACCAAATCCATAATTTTCCATTTGGATCGAGATTCAGCCAGAAGAAGAGCGAGACACAGACAGGACACAGCAAGCTGGGATCAGTGAAGGGAGGAGGAGAGGAGAGGGGAAGAAATGCGTCTGCTCTCTCTGAAAGCCGGTTAAGTGTATCTTAACCAACAATCATACAACAATACAACAATACAGATACAACACAATCACAATATAACAAGACATACAATGGTGACATCCCATCGTCACAGTTCCTCCCCCCTTTCCCGAGAATACAGTACTCTTATGAGTCATGTATTCTAGAGAGGCTATCAGCCACAAGGTTGGTTTTCCCTGCCACATACTGAATAGTAAAATTATATGGTTGGAGGGACACATACCACCCTGTAAGACGACTATTCACATCCTTCATTCTGTCTAGCCATTGTAAAGCTCGATGATCTGTCTCTAACAAAAAAAGACACCCTAACAAATAATATTTCAAAGACCCTATTGCCCATTTTATGGCAAGACATTCTTTTTCAACCGTAGAATATCTTTTCTCCCGGTCCAACAATTTACGGCTCAAGAACAGTACTGGGTGTCTCTCTGCCTTCTCCTCCTGGAGAAGTACTGCTCCAATGCCAACCCCTGAAGCATCAGTCTGTAAAATGAACGGGCGAGCAAAGTCTGGACTGAAGAGAACCTTCTCCCCAGAAATAGCCCTCTTCAGATCTTCAAACGCTCTATCACACTCCTCTGTCCATTTTACCTTATTCGGTGCTGCAGCTTTAGTGAGGTCAGTCAATACTGCGGCTCTTTCAGCAAAGTGGGGGATGAACTTACTATACCATCCTACCATTCCCATGAATGATCGCACTCTCTTCTTAACAGTGGGTACAGGGTAGGTCCGAATGGCATCCACTTTACCTATTCGTGGTTTAATGACCCCCTGACCAACCACATGTCCCAGGTACTCCACCTGCTGTTGTCCAAATGCACATTTGTGTGGGTTAATTGTCAGTCCTGCCCTCTTAATTAGCTGAAGGACCTGCCTAAGGTTTATCAGATGTTCTTCCCAGGTCTGACTATAAATGACAACGTCATCCAAATAGGCAGCCGCAAAGTTCGATACTCTCCTTAAAATTTGGTCCATCAGCCGCTGAAATGTTGCAGGTGCCCCCTGAAGGCCAAATGGCATGACCCTAAATTGAAAACTACCATACGGTGTTTTAAAGGCCGTAAGTTCCTTTATTTCTGGTGCCAATGCCACTTGCCAATACCCCTTACATAGGTCCAAAGTAGAAATAAATCTAGCCTTGCCCACTTTCTCTAATAATTCATCGATCCGGGGCATGGGGTATGACTCAAATTTAGATACTGAGTTAAGGTATCTAAAGTCAATACAAAATCTTAGTGAGCCATCCTTTTTTGGAACCAGCACAATCGGGCTACACCACTCACTGACTGACTTCTCAATCACTCCCAGCTGTAACATCAAATCAATTTCGGTTTTCATTTTGGGGACCAATCGTTTCGGGATCCTATACGATTTTCTCCATGGAACAGTTTCCTCTTTCAAATAAATCTTATGACGTACCAATGTCGTGAAACCAGGTCTCTCCTGAAACAAATCTGGATCCAATAATGTCTCTAACTCTCTCCGCTGATCCACCTGCAAATGAGACAGTTGAAATGAATAAGGCTCTGACACATTTGTGGGAAAGGATTGTTCCTTCTCCTCATCCACTTCCGTCGCACAGATCAAGAGATGCTGTGTCTCCTGAAGAGCAGGTTGCTGCTGCTGATGACCAGGCTGCTGAAACTCTTTCAACAAGTTAATGTGGAAGGTCTGATATTTCACCTTCCTGTCAGGCATATATAGTTCATATGTCACTGAACTTAGTTTTTTAGAAATTTCATATGGCCCCTGCCATCGAGCCAACAGCTTACTGTCACACGAGGGCAGCAATAACAGAACCCGTTGTCCTGGGTGAAAAACCCTTTTCCTGGCCTTCTTGTCATACCAGGTTTTTTGTTTGGCCTGCGCCGTCCTCATGCGCTCCTGAGCCAAAACAGTCATACGATCCAGTTTCTCTCTCATTTTAATCACATAAGAGACCACATTGTCCTGATCACTCGGTGGACTCTCCCAGTGCTCCTTTAACAAGTCCAGTGGGCCCCTCACCTGACGGCCATAAAGCAGTTCAAAAGGTGAGAACCCTGTTGAAGCCTGGGGCACCTCCCGGTAAGCAAACAGTAAATAAGGTACCCATTGATCCCAATCTGAGCCCGTTTCAGAAACAAATTTCCGCAGCATGTTTTTAAGAGTCTGATTATATCGCTCTACTAGTCCATCAGTCTGCGGGTGATAAGGGGTGGTCTTAATGCCCTTAATCCCCAACAGCTTATACACTTGTTGCAACAGTTTGGACAAGAAATTTGTTCCACAGTCTGTCAGAACTTCTCTAGGTATGCCCACCCTTGAAAACAACTGGATCAGGCAGTTGGCAACCTGCCTAGCCTTAATAGATTTCAAGGCAAAAGCTTCTGGGTACCGAGTTGCATAGTCACAAATCACCAGAATGTATTTATTACCCGAGGAGCTTCTTTCTAGAGGGCCCACTATATCCATCCCTATTCTATCGAATGGTGTTCCAATAATGGGTAATGGTTGTAGTTGGGCACGTGCTACTCCCCTAGATGCTGTAATCTGACATACTGAGCATGTCGTGCAGAAGTCCTTTACCTGGGTATACATTCCCGGCCACACAAACCTTCTAGCAATTCTCTGCAAAGTTTTTTGGAATGCTAGATGACCTGCCCAAGGGATAACATGTCCTAGTTCCATGATTTTTGGTGTGAGGTCCTGTGGTAAAGCTATGGCCATAACTCCACCATGCTGTTGATATAGAATGCCCTTTTTAATGACATACAAGGCCTCAGCCAAACAATCAGTTTTTCCCTGTTTCACACCCTCAATCTCCAAGACTTTATCAAACCAGGGCTTAAGTGTTGGGTCAGCTTTCTGCAATCTAGCTATGTCAGGAGGGATGTCAAACTCTACTGACTGGCTTAATTGTGGTGTTTCTTCACCCAAATTCTTTACTGACACTAACACCTTATCTCTTCTCTTCTGAGCCTTAGATTTGTGTTGCTTAATAGGGCCTACCTCTATCTCCGAATCATAAAAAGGTAATTCCTGAAGAGCACTGGCAACTCTCTGTGCCCTCTGTGCCCTAGTTGACACCATATTACAATTTTTCACCACAGGTGTATTTACTCTCTGTTCAACAGCGCCACCTGCCTGTCTCTCCTCCGTTTGTTCCTCTCTAACCTGTTGTATGATGTCTAACAGCGTTGGAGCATCATTGCCAAGAATAACAGGGTAAGGCAAATCAGGCACAAGAGCTACAGGAAGGAGATAAGTTTGACCCCCTACTGTTAAATAAACCTCAGTGGTCGGGTACAGTTTTTATCCCCATGGACACAACTGATATTTATTTCTGACTCATTCCACAAGTCCCTAGGGACCAAACTAGGTAGCACAACTGTTTGAAAACAGCCTGAATCTAACAGGGCCTCTTCACACTGACCATTAAGCAACACTTTTGTTTTATAAACTCCACTATGCACTGAGGCTGAACATGTGGGTCTAGGAACTGAACATAAGAGTGACGGTTTCTGATTTCTTATGGCAGGACATGCATATTGGGAGTGACCGATTTTGTTGCAATGATAACAACGTATATCTCTATTTGTAACCACACTTGAACTTTTTTACTATTATCATATCTACTATTTATGTTCTGACTGGGCCTGGAATATGACCTATTTCGAGCTGGGCCACCCTTTTCACCCTCAATAAACTCACTCCGAGTAGTGAAAAATCTGTCACGGCCGAGAGTAGGTCTCCTGCTCCCAGGCCTGGCTGACAGAAAAACCTCTGCCAGACAAGCAGCGTCCTCTGCAGTCTTCGGGTCCCGCTCTTGTATCCAGACTCCCAGCTCCAGGTTCACCATGCGCAAAAACTGTTCCAAAATAAACTGTTCCAAAATGTCTTTTAACGATAGAGTCTCTGGCTTAATCCATTTATGTAACAGGTCTTTCAATTGTACATACAGTTCGTGAGGGGCTTCGTCCTGAAAAATGTCCAAGGAACAAAACCTCTGCCTATAAGTATCAGAAGTTATTTCATATTTACTCAGGATAGCTTCTTTAACTTTTGCATAATTGTCTGTGTCAGCCATTTCCATCAAAACATACGCGTTCTGCGCTTTACCTGTGAGTAAAGGAGCGAGATGGATAGCCCACTCTTCTTCCCTCCAGCAGCAGACTGTAGCGATCCTCTCGAATGTCGTCAGGTACTGCTCTACGTCGTCCTCGGGTGAGAGAGGGTTCAGCCTGGGCTTGTGGTGCATTGTCCTCCTTGGCTGCACCTGCAGCGGCAAATCTTCCTCCTGCGGGCCGACCCGACTGGCCGTCACCCTGGGGTCCTCCCCCAGAGCGCCGTCGTCACCGCCATGCTCCGCCCGGCTCCTGTACTCCTCTCTCAGCTCCGCAACCTGTGACTGTACCCGACGAATTTGCTCAGTCACAGCCTGCCACCTTTGGTCATGAAGAGTGGCTTCCACCTCCATTTGCCGATCTCGGAGCGTCAGCGAACGTACCACCGATTTTACTAGGCTCGTTAGCTGTTCGAGCTCGCCCAGTCTGCTGACTCCCTGCTCCTCCTCCGTCATGCCTGTATCCAGGTCAGACCGCTCCTCCTGCCTCACTTTTCTTCTCGCCATGAGTCCTTCCGTCCACCAAACGCTACGACATCGATGTAATGGACCACCGCTGCCACCAAATGTGAACGTGTGGCAGGAAGGGGAGCGAGGCAAATTCTTCTTTCAATTATTCCAATTTATTTACTTACAAATATCTCCAGTTCAAATAATCTCCAGTCTCTCAGGATAATCTTCTGACACAGTTTCAAACAAATGTACTTTCTCAAAAGAAGCATATCAAGTAATAGACATTCCGCAATAAACGTTTTCGTCAATTACCTTTCATCAATATACAACAACCCCCTACTGATATCTCACACCTGTTATATAAAGGACAGATCAATTAGAGGTAATAAGCCCCTACCATAATCCCAGGTAAAAACACTTCATTCCTTAATACTAAACACATACCCACTAATATATAAAAATACATAAATAACTTTCCCCAGACATACACAATATAAATATATAAATAACACACAATAAATAGTCATATAAATAGTTCCATAAATAACCTTAACCCTATTTACAAATTATTAAACCACCCCTATGACTAACCATACATATTTGCTCCCTGCTAGTGTCCTATATAAGGCCTTCAACTCCTAATGGAGTCTTTTGCCTGTGACACCCACAAGGAAGGCATGTTGGCAAAGGTATGTGCAATAAATCTTTTAACCATTTTACCAGATTCTTAATCATGCTAATTATCTCCCAGGGCATTCAAATTAACCAAGACAAATCCTAAACCATTATGTGCATCTTAACCAACAATCATACAACAATACAACAATACAGATACAACACAATCACAATATAACAAGACATACAATGGTGATATCCCATCGTCACATGCCCATACCACCTCAACTGGCTCCTTTCAATGTGGGGGAGCAGCAGTTCTACTCTGAGCCTCTCCTGAATGACTGAGCTCCTCACCCTATCTCTAAGGGTGAGTCCAGTAATCCTACGTAGAAAGCTCATTTCGTCCACTTGTATCCGCGATCTCATTCTTTCCGGTCATTACTCAAAGCTCATGACCATGGGTGAGGGTAGGAATGTAGACTGACCGATAAATCCACAGCTTTGCTTTAGAGCTCAGCTCCCTCTTCACCACAACAGACCGGTACAATATCTGCATCACTGCAGATGCTGCTCTGATCCGTCTGTCAATCTCTCGCTCCATTCTCCCTTCACTCGTGAATGAGACTCCAGGATACTTAAACTCCTCCACTTGGGGCAGGAGCTTGTCCCCAACCCAGAGAGGGCAATCCACCCTTTTCTGGCTGAGGACCTTGGACTCAGACTTGGAGGTGCTGATTCTCATCTCAGCTGCTTCACACTCAGTAGCAAACTGTCCCAGTAAGACCTGTAGGTCATTGCTTGATGAAGCCAACAGGACATCATCTGCAAACAGCAGAGATGAGATCCTGTGGCCACCAAACGTGACACCCTCCATTCCTTGGGTGCGCCTAGATATCCTGTCCATAAAAATTATGAACAGGATCGGTGACAAAGGGCAGCCCTGGCAGAGTCCAACTCTCACTGGAAACGAGTTTGACTGGGTGTTGGCAATAGGAGCCAAAATCTTGCAATGGTCGTATAGGGACCGGATAGCTTGTAACAACAAGCCTGATACACCATACTCCCTTGGCTTTCTAAACCACAGGACATGTCTTACAGTATATGTCTGGAAAACTGGGGAAGGACCGACAGAGAGTGGCATTTGCTGGGAGCACAAACTTTATTACACACTGTGCAGAAACTCACAATACAGGTCTCTTATCGGGAGGCTGAGCGCCAAAGAGCCAAGAGGCCTTAAGATTGCTGACCCTCATATTATATGTGCTCGGTGTAATGACATCACCAAGTGGCTGTGTCACCACGCTGATACCAACCAAACTTGTGGTTTTTTACACCACATTCACCCCCACCCCCACCCCTTGGAAAACAGAATAACACACGTCCTAATTGACTCTCCCCAGTTTGGTACCATGAAACTCCCAAACTAGCTGGAGCCAGCAGGTAGACTACAGAGTGACCCAGCGTGGCTGAGTGGATTATTGTGCCACTATTTGCTGGCAGCTACACCCCTAGCTAAACAGTACTTCATTTATTGAGGAAGGCAGTTCAGTTCAAGGGACCCTGAGGTAAGCCCATGGTGGACGCGCCCCTGGAAGGTTGGAGGCCTGCGGACCAGGATCATCTTCTTTGAAACCCCAGTCCGGGTCCCACACCGTGTGAGCCGACTTCCACATAGCCGTGTCATCCAGAGCAGCTGCCCAAACTCGGCAAAGGCGGTTGCCGTGGCACACCGAACCATCTGCCAGCTGGAAGGTTGCTGACCCCAGCTGTGCTTTGATCCTGATAGGTGCTAGTGGCGGTGGAGGTGGTGTTGAAGCTGGCCATGGGTCTGGTCGTTCAGTTCTGCGGACCTGAACTCAGTCCATCACTGCAAGTGGCACTCTGTTTGGCTGCATTCAGAGTCATGGTTGTGGCGGTATGACTCTCATGTCTGCTGTGGGGTGTCTACCAGGTTGTGGTGGTTCTGCTACGTCCTGTTGGGTGACAGACTCTTCATCCTGCGGCTCAGCGGCTGCTCCTGAAGTCTGATGTCGGTTGTGGATTCGGAAGATGTCCGGTGGCTCTACTACATTTTGTTGGTTCACGGATTCTTCATTTGGCAGCTCGGTGGCAGCTCCTGGAGGCTGGTGCTGGGCGCGGATTCGGAAATAGTCCGGCCTCTCCTTCCCCTCACCTGGAGAGTCTGGTCATGGTGATGTGTTGCTGTCACTGTTGGAAGAACCTGCGCTGGGTTGTTGTGTCCCGGAGTTCCTGAAAGATGCAGGCTCCATCTCCTGCAGCTCTGCAGCAACTCCTGGAGACTCACGCTGAGCAAGGATCTGAAGCGAATTCAGTTGCTACCCCTTCTCCGGGTGGTGCTCCTCCTGTGAGCATGGGACGGTCGTACCCTTGTTGTCGTCATCTGGGTATGTTCCCACTCATCCCACTCATCATCATCGGTCAAACATAGTCCGTTACTGTTACAGATGGAGAAGCCCAGTTGATAAAAGAGGTCACATCCTAGTATGCTGTCTCCATGCGTAGCCACTTGGAAAACAAAATCAGTAACGACTCTTGACGCATAGCGGACCATTAGTGTGATGGTACCTAAATTAGTGGTGTAGCCAGGAGGGAGGCTGAACCCCAACCACCATCACCATTCTGAATGCCAGGGGCGTTCGCCTAGGGCAAAGTTTTAGCTTCAGACCCCTGTCAATTACAGCCCCTTGTCATCTACAGATTTCTTACCATCCCCCCTCCCCCAGCTACGCCCCCCATACAGCACCACTGGGTTTTTTCCAATCCGGTGGTCTGGAAAGAACTTCTTTACCATGGCCCAGTTCAACATCGATCTCACTGCAGCAGTGTTGAGCAGGAGCGGCAAGTTGACATTGCCCAGCCCTACCATGCAGAATGCGTAAAGCACGGCGTACGCATTCTCGCCACGGGCGAGTGACTTGGGCTGGCCAGCGGGCTCGGCGGTGGTGCTGACTGGCAAACTTTGGCAAAGTGCTTGAATTTTCCGCATTGCTTACATCGTTGCCTCCTTGCTGGACAGGAACGCACTCTCTCTCAGTGCATCGGGGAGCCACAGCTGCCACATGAGAAGCGCCTCGTAGGGTTCCTCCGATCCATGGTGTTTCCTTCTGCCTCTTCTGCCGTGTCACCGGGTCTTCCTGTGCTTACCGCGTATGCTAGCGGTGTGTGGCTTGGCTGTCATTGTTGCTGCACACCCAGCTCTGATGCTAACCTGTTGCGGACTCCAGCTGAAATGCAATTAATGGTGCTAGCTAGCGTCATGTCGTTCGGCGCCATTAGCATCTTCATCCACAGCCGCGGGTTGCTAATGTGCTCGGCCAACTCGTGCTGCACTATTTCATCCTCCAACAAACCAAATCTGCACATGCTAGCTAGGTGGCGAAGATCCGTGTCAAATTGTTGAGTCGTCTCTCCAGCCTTTTGTTGCCATTGGCGAAATCTAATGCGCCGTGTCAACACGTTGTCAGGTGTGGCAAAGTAGCTAGCTAGCAGCTCGACTGAATCAGCAAACAATTCTGTTGGTCCTATGGTGTGGAAAATATGTTGGCCTTCTATGCCCAGATTGTGAACCAGTAGAGCTCATTTCCGTATGATGTCCATCTTGCCTAGGTCGCTGACACATAAGTCTCAAAAGCATCGAGCCAGTATGGCCATGGTATGGACGGCTCAGCGGGGTGTTCGAGAAATGGTCGTAGTGGACTAAAACACATTTCCATGGTTTACTCTCGTCACCAAATGTTATGTCTGGAAAACTGGGGAAGGACCATTAGAGAATGGCGTTTGCTGGGAACAAAAACTTTATTACTGTGCACAAACTCACAATACAGGTCTGTTATCAAGAGGCTCAGCGCCAAAGAGCCAAGAGGCCGTAAGCTGGCCGACCCTCACACATTATACTGTATGTGCTCGGTGTGATGATGTCATGAAGTGGCTGTGTCACCACACTGATCCCAACCAAACTTGTTGTTTCTTACACCACAGTGTCTCCAAAAATGCAGGTCTTTGTCCTTATGTGCATTTGCAAACTGTAATCCATCTTTTTCTGTTGCTTTTGGAGTAATGGCTTCTTCCTCACTGAGTGACCTTTCAGCCCATGTTGGTACAGGACTCGTTTCACTGTCAATAATGACACTCTTACCAGCTTCGGCCAGCATCTTCACAAGGTCTTTTGCTTTTGTGCGCACATTTCGCACCAAAATATGTTCATCTCTGGGACCCAGAACCCATGGTATGATGGCTGGACATTTCCATCATGTTTATACTTGTGTACAAACGGCAAGGCTCCGGGCAGTGACAACATCCCCCCTGAAATCGTCAAAACCGCAAAGGAGAGCTCGCTCTTGAAACACCTCCATGAGCTCCTGTTGCAGTGCTGGGAGGAAGGGGCTGTGCCCCAAGATATGCGTGATGTCAAAATCATCACTCTTTACAAGAACAAGGGGGAGCGGAGCGATTGTAACAACTATCGCGGTATCTCACTCCTAAGCATAGTTGGCAAAGCCTTTGCCCGTGTCGTCCTCAACAGACTACAACTACTTGCCGAACGTGTGTATCCAGAGGCGCAGTGTGGATTCAGAGCAACCAGGTCAACCATAGATATGGTCTTCTCTATGAGGCAGCTGCAAGAAAAGTGTCGGGAGCAGAGACAACCCCTCTTTTTGGCCTTTATTGATCTGACCAAGGCTTTTGACTTGGTCAGCAGGGATGGACTGTTTGCCCTCCTCCAACGAATTGGATGTCCCCCCAAGCTTTTGAGCATGATCAAGTCATTCCACCAGGACATGAACGGCATTGTCCAGTTTGATAGATTATCCTCAGACCCTTTCCCGATCAAGAACGGTGTGAAGCAGGGTTGTGTTCTGGCTCCTACCCTATTTGGCATCTTTTTCTCCCTGCTTCTGTGCTACGCCTTCCGCGGCTCTGAAGACGGTGTCTTTCTCCACACCAGGAGCGACGGAGGCCTCTTCAACATGGCACGCCTCAGATCAAAGACCAAGGTGCGAAGTGTTCTAATCAGGGAGCTGCTCTTTGCTGATGATGCTGGTCTTGTTGTCCACACCGTGGAAGCGCTCCAGCGTCTCATCAACTGCTTTGCTCGTGCCTGCTCTGAGTTTGGCCTCACCATCAGCCTTAAAAAGACCGAGGTCATGGGCCAGGATGTCAGCAGTGCTCCCAATATCAATATCGGCGACCACACACTTGCGGTGGTGGACAAGTTCACCTACCTCGGGTCGATCATCTCCAGCAATCTCTCCCTAGACGCCGAACTGAACGCCCGTATCGGCAAGGCATCGACGGTGATGGCCCGTCTGGCGAAGCGAGTCTGGGACAACTCTATGCTAACCATCAACACCAAGATAAGAGTCTACATGGCCTGTGTACTGAGTACTCTCCTATACGGCAGTGAAGCTTGGACCCTCTACTCCTGCCAGGAACGCCGACTGAACGCCTTCCACCAGCGCTGCCTTCGCAGACTACTGCACATCACTTGGCAGGACCGTGTCTCCAACATCGACGTCCTGGCCAGAGCAGATGTGCCCAGTATGTTTGCCATCCTGACAAAGAGACGCTTGCGATGGCTTGGCCACGTCAACCGAATGGAGGATGGCCGCATCCCCAAAGACTTACTATATGGGGAGCTGGCTACTGGAACTAGATCAAAGGGACGCCCAACTCTCAGATTCAAGGATGTTTGCAAGCGTGACCTCAAGGCTGGGGGCTTTAACCCCTCCGACCTGGAGTCAGCCGCCTCTGTCCGCTCCAACTGGCGGACCATCACCCAGGATGTCATCCGAACAGCAGAGGAAAGAAGAGACACTCGCTGGGGGGAGAAGAGACTCCGCAGACAGAGGAGACTGTCGAGACCCCCACTACACTGTGAAGAATTCATCTGCAACGGCTGCGGCAGGACCTGCAGATCCCGTATCGGCCTCTACAGCCACGCCCGATGGTGCAGCTCCCTGAATGATGACCCAAGGCACAAAACCCCCCCATGATCTTTCGAGATCGATGGAGCCAATGAATGAATTGTTTGAACAGATGAACGTGGCACCTTCAGGAATCTGGAAATTATACCCAAGGATATTAGTGTATGTAAACTTCTGACTTTGAAGAAAGTAATAAAAAATATTTTAAAAATATTCAGTAAATATCAAAATTATTCAGCAAATATATATAATTTTTGTAATCCCAACTGACCTAACACAAGAAAAGTTTAGTCTGGTCATAGAGTGACAAAAAGAGGTTATGTGTCTTTTTATACAGTGTATGTACACTTCTGGTTTCAACTATATACGGTTCTGGAGAAGAATAAGAGACCACTGCAAAATCTTTCCTAAATTAGCATCTCTACATGTGTGGCAGCCATTCGATTGGAGTATCTGTTGAATTCCAACACAGTGACACTCCATCTACTTAAGGAGGCAGTGATTAGGTGATCATCTGTGAATAAAAGTCAGCATTATTACACAAATGCAGACTTCTTCCCAAGTTAAAACTTAAGTATTGTGGTGTTAAAGAATGATCGTGAACTTTTTTCTTTGCATTATTTGATTTCAAGACAACATCTTTTTGGTTGTTTTGGCCATTTGTCATTTCCTGTAAGTAAATGCTCTAAATGACAATATTTTGACTTGGACTTCAAAAGAGTCTTTTGAATTTTATTCAGAGCTGTATGTATAGTTGCAGTATTAAATACTGATCATACTAGCTGATGTGATAAAAGACATATCAGAAAATAATAAACAGTACAATGAACAAAACTAAAAAAAACATCCATCAGATTTGTGACATAAACTGAAATAATCAAAAGGACCGTGTAAGTAGGCCTACATCAGTATTTCTGTAGACAAAACCCAAAGCAGATGCCTGTTGCTAGGGTGTACCCTGTCTCTCACCCAAAGATGCTGGGATAGGCTCCAGCCCCCCTGCGACCCGAAAAGGATTAAGCGGAAGAAGATGGATGGATGGAAGAACTTTTCAGCAGCAGAATTTGGCCTCAGATGTGTGCCAGTACATTTTCCCCTCTCTGTTTTCATTTTCCACCATCACAAAAGATACAGTGGAAAAAGCTCCAAAAAATAACTGAGCTGCATTTTGCTGTCATCCCCCTACAAAACACATCCACCAGAGGTGGAGCACTTGACTCTACTGTGAAGGTGCTGTAATCACTGTGATGTTTGGCTGCCATCTTCTGGCAAATCATGGCAGTCACTACATGTCCACTGCTGCCATATACTCTTGCTCTTGTCCAAAGAAGCTGAGATAGGCTGAAGACGACATTTATTTTTATAATAATGAGAATAATAGGTGTGCAGCAGAAGTGTTTTTTTTTTCAGGGGTCTAGAGTGGAGGGTGGAATATTGTGAAGCGGCTACAGCTGGGATGGACTGATGCAGGTGTACAGCGTTATACGTACTAGTCCTGCTAATGTTTGCTGCTGATGTCTGCAGCTCTGCATAAAACTTTGTCCCGGGCCTTGTCATTTTGTATGCAGACACTGAAGCGAATGCATAAGCTCCTCTCTGGGTCCACCAGCCCAGATGAGCAGAAACATTCTTCAGAGCGTGAGAAGCAAAATGGCCCCCAGCCAGCATGTCCATGTGGGTCCCACCAAAGGTTAACTGGGCTGTCTTATGGGTCCATGTGGGTTTGGCCACGGAGTCCATTTTGGCCCCATCTGTGTTTGCCCACATGGACTTTACCTGTTTACATATTTTTAACTTATTTTCTCATATATTTTCTTGTACATTTGTGACTTTTCCCCCTCATTTGATAACTTTCTTTGAAAATTTGAAACGTTCTCATAAATTTGCAACTTTTTTATTGTAAACTTCCAACTTTTTTTGATAAATTTATTATGTTTTTTCTTGTAAATTTGCAACTTTTCTTCTCATAAATTTGTTAGTTTTTATTGCAAATTTGCTTTTTCTTGTAATTTTGGAGCTTTCTCATAAATTTGCACTTTTTTACTGTAATCTTGCAGCTTTTTCCTCATAAATTTGTTACTTTTTCCTTGTAAATCTGCTATTTTCTTGTAAATTTGTGAGTTTTTCTCATACATTTTGTCATGAATTGCCCTTCAGGGCAGAGAGGAGCAATCCACACGCTGGACTGCAGTTTGTGATATTTATTAACAACAACACAAAATCCCAAAAAGTGCAAAACAGAAAATCCAGACTGAAAAACTAAGCAGACTTACAGCACACCAGAACAGGGCCAGGATTCTGGTGGAGACAAAAGCTGAGACGCTGGCAAAGAGAAATGAAAATAATAGTTCTTAAATAAGGCTAGAAACAGTCAAACACAAATAGTACCCAGTGTGAATCACATGAGCGGGCTGGGGAGAGAACGGGCTGACAGCTGACAGGGACCCCACCCACACCGAGCAGAAACCCGGAAATGTCATTGACAGCTGTCAACCCAGAGGGAGAATACAACAGAAAGAAAAGAAAAGAAGATGGCAAAAATAAAGTGGAAACAAATAAGGACAATTTAACGTAACCAGGAAAAATAAATCATACAAAGAAACAATACCAAAAATGTAAAAACAAACTAGACATAACATCACAGGCAAAGAACTCTGTTGTGTGTATGTGTGTGTATGAGAGGCAGTGCCCGCCCCCAAGGGTGGCGTGAGGTTGGCACGGCCCACTTGTATATAAACCAAGTTCATGTAATATAGTTAGACTTGTTAGCTGCATGAAGACTCGCCTCCGACTCCCTTATTTCAAGACGTAACATTTGGCGACGAGGAAAATTGGAAATATTTTAAAGTATGGAAGCATGGATCTCAAGAGATCTATGCATTTTTGTCATCCCTGTCTTTGCCCTCCCTAACGAAGGAGCAAATAGACTTGCTTGACGCCCCAATTACTAAAGAGGAAATTGTGAAAGTTATTAAGAACCTCCCGACTGGAAAGGCACCGGGCCCTGACGGATTCACTGTAGAATTTTACAGGGCCTGTGTTGACGAGCTTTCTCCTTTAGTTTTAGAAATGTTTGCGGAATCTTTTGAACAAGGCCATCTGCCCCCTTCTTTAACAGAGGCTTTCATTTCGCTTATTTTAAAAAGCAATAAAGATCCGTTGGAGTGTAAGAATTATAGTCCAATTAGTCTTATAAACTGTGACTGTAAAATTCTCTCCAAAATTTTGGCATTAAGATTAGATAAAGTAATGATATCCCTTATAAATCCTGATCAGGTGGGTTTTATTCGCTCCAGGGGTGCGGCAGACAATATTAGGCGATTTATTGATATCATATGGTCAGTTCAAAATGATCCCTCACTTGCACACCTCTCTCCAGTAGCAGCCCTCTCCCTGGATGCTGAAAAAGCATTTGACAGGGTTGAGTGGCAGTAACTCTTTGCGACTCTAGAGACTTTTGCTTTTGGTTCAAAGTTTCTTTCTTGGATTAAATTATTATATAATGAACCTAGAGCTTCAGTGATATCAAATCGAGTTACATCACAGCCTTTTAGACTTTATAGGGGTACGCGCCAGGGCTCCCCTTTAAGTCCCTTGCTTTTTGCTTTGGCATTAGAACCATTAGCTGTTGCTATCCGCAAAGATGGCAATTTTCCAGGTATTCAGGCCCATGGCAGTACCCATAAGATAATGTTGTATGCTGATGATGCATTGGTACTGATTACACAACCTCAAAAATCAATTCCAGCTCTCCTTAAAATTATTAACCAAAAATCAAAAATATCTTATTACAATAAACTGATAGATCATGCAAAGGGTAACAACAGTTCCCTATGGAGGCATTTAAATAACTTAACTAATAAAAAAAACGATCAGAAGGGGGTAAAGGAACTTAGAATCAATGGCAAGACCGTCAGTGACAAGGCTACTTTGGCAAATGAATTTAATTCACACTTTGTGGGCTCTGTGGAAGACTTAACAAAAATTTTTGTGCTGCCAAATGTGCTCAACAACACAAATTCCATACTTCCAACAGATACTTTTCACATAGATGAGGTAAATGAGAAGTTAATTGCTGGTATTGTTAAAACACTGTCAAACTCAAAAACTAATGATATCTACAATATGAGCACCTCCTTTCTCAAAATGCACAGCAAAATATTAATCAAACCACTGACTCATCTCATTAATCTCTCCATTAGGTCTAGTACATTTCCATCTGGCTGGAAAAAAGCTGTCGTCATACCAGTTCATAAATCAGGCAGTAAAGACGATATATGCAATTACCGCCCAATCTCTATCTTACCAGTCCTATCTAAGGTTCTTGAAAAAGTTGTAGCTACACAGCTGATAGACTACTACAAGACAGTCAACTTCTTCATCCACATCAATTTGGTTTTAGACCAGGATACTCAACAGAAACAGCAAATTGTTGCCTTATTGAAAACGTCAAACAGTCCTTGGACAGGGGTAATGTGGTAGGAGCTGTTTTTCTAGACCTCAAAAAGGCTTTCGATACTGTAAACCACAGTTTGCTTTTATCCAAAATGGTATCTTTTAACTTCTCCCCAAATACATTAGAATGGTTTGCATCTTATCTCCAGAATAGAGAACAGTGTGTAAAAGTTCACCAGGATAAATCCTCATTTTTAAACAACCGCATGGGTATCCCACAAGGGTCCATTCTTGGTCCTTTACTTTTCAGCATTTTTATTAATGACTTGCCGTTACACTGCTCAGCTGCAACATGCCAACTTTATGCAGATGATGCAGTTATTTACACAGCTGCCAAGACTCCAGCACAGGCTGCAGATGTACTGTCTACAAGTATGGTTGATGTCCAAGAGTGGCTCCTCAAGAACCATCTATTGCTGAACCTTCAGAAAACAGTCTCAATGTGCTTTTCAATCAAAAATGTAACCTGCAACTTTTTAAAGTTAATATACATGATCATGACATCAGTTTAGCTACAGAATTCAAATACCTTGGCATTGTACTAGATCCTCAACTCAAATTTAATCTTCATATAAAGAAAATTTCAAAAACAGTAAAAAAAAAATCTGAACTGCTTTAAATAATTAGATATTACATACCTTACGAAGCAGCTGCACTGTATATGCATTCTATGGTTTTTTCTCATATATCATACTGTTGACAGTCTGGGCTCAAGCAGCCCTTCCACAATAAGACATATAGGTTCATTATATAATCAAACCCTAAAAATCTTGGACAAAAAGCCCATTAGGTGGCATCACTGTAATGTTTTAAAAAAATACAACCTATGAGTTTTGAGAGCTTCATTGACCTCTGTCTTCTGAAATTAACGTTCAAATGTTTCCATAAATCAGCACCCGAGCCACTTGCCTGGTTTCGTCCAAAGACAGGACAGCAGCAGAGCCACCAGGAGTTCTGTTAACAATAACTGTAAAATATTCCACCGCAGAACCACATTTGGACAAACAGCTTTCTCTATAAAGGGCAGTCACATCTGGAACACAATGCCAAATGAAATTAAAATAATAACGGACTTTAAAACATTCACTAAAAATGTTAAAAAACTGGCTGAAAAATAAACAAGAATGTACTCATGTATGAATTATTTGTCTGCAAAGTGAGAGTGAATGAAGGGAAGGAATAAATGTGTTTGTTTATAGTGAGTGACGGAGGGAGGAAGGCCTGAAATAGGCAAATGTGAGTTATGTTATATGTGTTAAATGTGAGTCAGGCTGTTATATTTGTGTATTTATAATATTTATAATATTTATGTTAAATGTGAGTCAGGCTGTTATATTTGTGTATTTATAATATTTATAATATTTATAATTGTGTATTTATAATTTTTCTGCATTGATGTATGTGGTTATTGTGTATATTTTTTATCTTGATTCTTTTTTCTAAAGCCCATCCAGGGACAAGAGTTGCAAATTAGCTAATAGCTATACACTCTATGTGCAACACATCAGATTGATTGTCTTTGATTAATTGTCTATGTTTATTGCACTGTCCCTGTCAAATAAACTAATCTACTACTACTACAATTCTCACGTTTGTCTGGTTATAGAGTTAACTGGATAAAATCAGAAATTCTCCCTCTAACATCTTATTGCCCTAAAACACTGTTTACATTTGGTCAAAATATAGGTTTTTCTTGCCCAAAATTAGGAATTAAATATCTTGGCAACCTGTTTCCTCACACTTTATCGGATCTGATTCAGATTAATTTTGAGCCTTTGCTCGAAAAATTTAAAATAGACATAAAAAGGTGGTCGCCTCTTTTTTTGTCTCTTTGGGGCAAGGTCAATGTTATTAAGATGATTTGTGCACCCCGATTTAATTACCTTCTACAATCTCTTCCTCTTAGGATCCCAGTTGGTTATTTTCGACAATTTGATAGGTTGTGCAATAAGTTTTTATGGAATGGTAAGCGCCCTAGATTAAAGTTGAAAAGATTACAAAAGTCTACAGATTCAGGAGGTTTGGGGGGTCCCCAAATTTAGTTTTATATCATTACGCTTTTAGTCTTAGACATTTGATTCATTGGGCTCTCCCCCCCTGAGAGAGCTCCCCCTTGGTTTTATTTGGAGAGTTATCTGAGCAGCCCTCTTCCCCTAGTACATCTAATCACAATCAAACTTCCTTCTGAATTTCAGTCGCATCCTATTGTATCCTTTTTACAATACGTTTGGAAGAGGGTTGCTTCTATACTAGAGTTTAGCTCTCATCTTCATTCTATGGCTTCTATTTGGCTTAACCCAAGTCTCCATATTGGAAAATCCCCATTTATGTGGAAAATCTGGGTGAATAAAGACATCTTGATGTTAAAAGATCTATATGAAGGGGGAGCTCTCAAATCATTTGATGTTCTACGGGCACAGTATGGACTACCACAGAATCAGTTTTGGAAATATTTACAATTTCGACATCTGCTGTGTCAAGTCTTTGGATCTACAACTACCCCTCCTCCTGATGTAGATTGGCTCATCCAGGCATTGAGTTCCTGTGGTAAAAGATGTAAGGCCTCAAATTTTTATTTAATGCTCCTTAAGAGCTCAAATAAAGATTCTTCATCCCTTAAACACGTATGGGAAAAAGATCTGAATTCACAATTTACTGATGTTGAATGGGCAAATATTTTAAAGAATGGGAAGAAAGTGTCTAGGGAATTGAAAACCAGACTTGTTCAATTTAAAATTTTGAATCGATTTTACTGGACACCTCGTAAAATGATGAGAGCGAATCTCATTCATTCTTCAAGCTGCTGGAGATGTCTACAGGGGGAGGGGACATTAATCCATATGATCTGGAGTTGTCCGGTAATACAGGACTTTTGGTTGCAGATCCATAGACATATAATGTACCAAAATCATATCACTCATTACAAGGACTGCTGCAAACATGCCAAATCCACTTACTACACCAGTTTGATTAGTTCATATGAAGATGACACTAAGGCCCTATTCTCCTTACTGAAAACCATCACTCAACCGCTGGACTCTCTTCCCCCGCACATGGTCTCCCCTGCGTTTTGTGATAATTTGATTTCATTTTTTACCTCCAAAATTCAGAATATTCATCAACAGCTTGTCCCAATGATCTCTCACAATCCTTTATCAACATTTCCTCTTGTGTCTCCTACCTTCTCCTTTTCTGCATTTACTCTTCCCTCCATCACTGCTATTTCTGAACTGATAAGCAAATCCAAATCATCTACCTGTTGTCTAGATCCCCTTCCAACCATTCTCGTCAAAGCGTCTCTGTCCTCACTTGCACCTCTTATTACTCATATCATCCACTCCTCCCTCACTACTGGTCTAGTCCCCTCACCCCTAAAAACAGCTGCCATTACCCCTATACTCAAGAAGCCTGGTCTGGATCCCAACAATCTAAACAACCTTCGTCCCATCTCCAACCTGCCATTTTTGTCTAAGATTTTGGAAAAATCTGTAGCAGCCCAAGTCCACTCCTACCTTTCCTCTAATAACATTTATGAAGAGTTCCAGTCCGGTTTCCGTCCCCACCACAGCACAGAAACGGCCCTTCTTAAAATCACAAATGATTTGTTAATGTCAGCAGACTCTGGGCTCCTCTCCATCCTCATCCTTCTTGACCTGACTGCAGCCTTTGATACCATTTCTCACCCCATCCTCCTCCATAGACTGGCATCTCTTGGTTTTTCTGGTACTGTTTTAACTGGTTCACATCCTACCTTTCTGATCGCTCCCAATTCATCCAGTTAAAATCATACACATCCCAGCCATCGTCCATCTCTTCTGGTGTCCCCCAAGGTCAGTCCTTGGTCAATTCTTTTCATCATTTATCTTCTTCCTATTGGTTCATATTTTTCGTAAATTTAATATTCAATTCCATTGTTACGCTGATGACACCCAGCTATATCTTTCCTCCAGACCTATTTCCAACCTCCCTTCCACCCTCCCTCTGTGACTGCCTCCATGAACTCACTTCCTGGTTTTCTTCCAACTTTCTTAAACTTAACAGTGATAAAACAGAAGTCCTTTTAGTCGGTTCAAAATCCACCATTTCAAAGTCAAACAATATCACCATCACTATTGATAACACTTCTGTTTCCCCTTCCCCTCAAGTCAAAAACCTTGGGGGTAATCTGGACACCACCCTCCTCCTACAAATCCCATATTAATAATGTCACCCCGGTCAGCATTTTTTTCATTTACGTAACATCAACCGTCTCCGTCCCTCCCTCACCCCTGCCAGCACCGCTATCCTGGTCCATTCTCTTGTTACCTCCCGTCTGGATTATTGTAACTCTCTTCTTTCTGGTCTCCCCCTCAAAACGCTTAAAAAACTTCAACTGGTTCAGAACGCTGCCGCCCGGATCATTACTAGAACTCCATTCACCCATCATATCACCCCAGTTCTGCAGCACCTCCATTGGCTCCCCATCAAACACCGCATTGACTATAAAATCATCCTTCTCACTTACAAAGCCCTCCATGGCCTCGCCCCCCCCATACTTGGCTGCACTCCTCTCCGTTCATATACCATCCAGAACTCTTAGATCATCAAATACCATCAATCTCATTGTCCCTTCTGCACGTATGACCACCATGGGCCTTCGATCATTCAGCTGCACTGCCCCCCGCCTCTGGAACTCCCTCCCACCGGACCTCAGGAATTTAAATTCACTCTCCACCTTCAAATCCCATCTCAAGACTTTTTTGTTTACTAAGGCTTATTCTGTGTGATTTTCTGTACTTGTGATGTGTTTTTAAATGTTTTATTCTTTGTTTTTATTGTACGGCGTCCTTGAGTGTCTTGAAAGGCGCCTCAAATAAAAAGTATTATTATTATTATTATTATGACAATTGTTAAGCAAGAAGTGCCATTTACTCAGAGACTTTTTGTCCTTGGGGATCCATCAACTATTCAGGAACCAATCTCTGATGCCGAGTGGATTCAGACTGCTCTGATGGTGGGCCGAAAGTTGATCACTTCTTACTGGAAATCTTCCTCTGCCCCACCCGTAGCTCAATGGCTCAGGGAGTTGGGCAAGCTTGCTGCACTAGAACGCCTTTCATATAAACTTCTGGACAGGATGGACAGCTTTTACAATAAGTGAGGATCATATCTTACCTTTATAGGTGTTGTAGATTAAGCCAATCATCTTAGGAGTATTAGGGTGGAAATGGAATGTTTTATCCTCTCACTGGGCATATTTGTTTTTGATGTTGTTGGGGGGGTTTTTTCTGGTTTTTTTTTTTGTTTGTTTGTTTGCTTTATTTTCTAAATTGAAAACCCAATAAAATTCAAATTACAAAAATAAAGTATGGAAGCGTGCTGGTTGCCTCCACCTCTGATGCCATTCTTGAAGACCATGGGAGATCCGTTGGTTGCGTGGCTAGATTGGAGGGCCGAATTTGAAAACTACATCGCAGCGCTGGGCCTCCATGGACTCGATGGGAGACGACGGCGGAAACTCCTGGTCCGTAACCTCAGCACGGAGGGCCAGAGGATCCTCAACTTGCTGGGCATGGAGGAGTGCTACGAGGATGCCGTTGTGCGAATGGGCATGCACTTCGCCGAACAGACGAGGGCCAGGAGGCTGCGGTCATTGGAGGTGTGGGCACCGGAATTGGCGGGGCTAGTTAGCTTTTATGGTCTAACAGCCCATTCTTCGTCTACGGACTGGCTAGCTATTGGGCTAACTGCATGCCAAAACTGGGCTGGGGGCACCAAGCTGGACATCTTGGTAGAACCGGGACCACGGGTGGAAGAGTCCCCAGTCACCGAAGATAGCGAGCCAGCCATGGTGTGCAGCATGGTGCAGGACCGTGGCGCTGATGAGGCAGATGGTGCGGTACGCGAAGATAACGGAGAGGAAATGCAGCAGGAGTCGGCCCCACTGCTGGAAGCTACACAGCAGGTGAATGAGACCATGCAGGCTGAGGGCCCCGGGAAAGAGCAGCAACTACAGGACAGAGAGGTGATGCAGCGGGACACTTGGGACGAGGGTGCCAAGAACTGTGACGAAAGGCCCGTGTAGGAGGATAGAGCCAACGGGAGTGTCACCGAGAGCCCCGAGGGACAGCTGCCGCAGTCGGGTACGGTAATGATGCAGCAAGGTGTTTGGTACAGGAGTGCTGGAGGCAGCGGTGGGGTGCCTGAGTCGGAGAATGACATTGGCGAGGACGTCGTGGTGAGCACCAGGAGTGGACAGCAGCAGCCGTGCACCATAGAGGTCGGGCGGTGCCTCAGTGCCGGAGCTCCATGCACCTGGGATGAGGGCGCTGGACGGTGCGGTGAGGCTCCCGAGGCAGTGGATGACGCTGCCGATCAGGCTTCATGTCCGACAGGCCGGAGTGTCTGGAGCCACGACGGCGGTGCGTAAGGCAGTCGGGAGTGGCTCGTCAGGCACGGAGAGGCAGTGCACCGAACATAAGCATGGCAGGCCCAGAGGGAACAAGCGCCAAATGATGGGTAGAGACATTTTTGTCAGGAAGGGGGGCTTCGACCCTGAAGGCAGACAATAACTGGGTGCACATATGCCATGGGGCTGCCCAGGTCCTCCGTGGCAGACTAGAAGATGGTGGTTGGCCCGAGACATTGGGGTCACTTGAAACACGTATTTAATGTAAATAGCTGTGTATATATTTGTGAAAATGTGCACTTTGTATATAGCTGGTGTGTATGTGAGTGAGTGAATGTATGTATAATATGGGATTATTTTGTATTCTAAAGAGACATGGTCCGATTTTGAGTTGTTTAGTGTGAATGTGATAGGTTTGTTTGAATGCAATACATTATTCCCCAGGAATTAAAATTAAAATTACATTTTACAGAAAATTTGAAAAAGTTTTTAATTCATGTTTAATTGTTTAGTTGTATTACATGAATCTCCAAGTATTTTTAACACTGATCTTCCATATGTCCAAATATGTTAAAAAACACACACAGGCTTAAACAAGGTGTCCTAATTTTTTCACGACTGTATGTTTGTCCCTTCTACTATCAAGCTCCTTCTCTGTGGAACCAGTTACCACTCTGGGTCCGGGAGTCAGACTTGATCTCTGTTTTTAAGAACAGGGTAAAATCCTTCCTTTGTCATGGCGGCCGCTGGGCCGTCATCATCATCCTCAGCTGCGCACACACCGGCAGGTGGGAATCAACGGGCTTTAAAAGCCAGAACCTCAGTCTGCTCTGCACGGAGTCATCTGTCGCCTTTGCCCAGCAATGCGTCGAGGATACGACCTCAAGCCAGAGCCAAAGCCAGGACATCGCATCAAACCACATCAAGTAAGCAACCTCAGCACTCATCCTCTCCTAGCCTTTTCTCCTGTGCACAGGTGGACCTCCCTGGCGGCGGACTAACCTCCCCAGCTGACGGGACGCCATCTCCTCCACCTCGGAGTTCCTCCTCACCTCCGCTACGTCGAGCACCACGAGCACCACGCTGCACGGGCACTCGGAGCCAGCAGGATTCTCTCTGTGGCGCCTGCAAGTAAGCATCACAAGCTTCAGGTTTCTCATCCCAGCGAACAGTAGTAATTGTTTGTGCTTGTGTGTTCCAGGGTTGCCAGGTTGCTGCAGGACACGCTAAGCTCCAGTGACCAGACAGCCACGCACTAACTCACTCACTCACCCAACACACATTATTTTAATAAAGAATAATTGTCTGGGACTTCCGGTTATGGCTGCCACGTAGGACGGACGTGTCTCGCTCTGCTCTGCTCCTGGAAAAAAAAAAATCGGCAAATAACTCTCTCATTTGGGACAGAACGTATCCCAGCATTTGGGCGAAGATATGTCGGCGAAGCCTGAGGCTGGAAAACCAGGAAAAGGAAAAAGCGAGCCGCCGAAACAGTCCAAATTAACGGACTTTCAGGTCTGTGACGCAGTAAACAAAACTCCATATATGGCTGAGGAGGCTGGCAACGCTGCGATATCTGCGGGGAATGGCGCAGATGCGCTGATGGCTGCCATGAGTTCAATGAGAGCGGACTTTTCCTCTAGATTTGATGGGATTATGACAGCGTTGGAAGGAATAAGAAAGGAATTGGGTGACTGTGTAGAACGAACGGCGCAGATGGAGCTCCGTCTCGCTAGTGCTGAAGATGACGTCACCCGTCTTCAATTAAAGGTGCGCACTTTGGAAAAAAAAAATAAATCTCTGGAAGATAATATTTTGGATTTGGAATCTCGGTCGAGACAGAATAATTTGAGGCTGGTGGGTCTTCCAGAGGAATCAGAAGGTCGGGACGTATGTTCCTTTCTGGAAAAGTGGATTCCGGAGGTGCTGGGCAGCGAGGAGTTGCAATCAGCAGTGGTTCTGGAAAAAGCACATCGTATTGGCCCACGGAGAGATAAGGGACCGCCGAGGACCTTAATTATGAAGTTTCTAAGCAACAGAGACAGGATGAAGATCTTCAACGCTGCACGAGCTAAAAAAGGAGAGATTAAACACCAGGACCAGCAGGTGCGGTTCTACCCAGATTTGGCCACAGGAATCCAGCAATTGAGGAAGCAGTTTGATCCCGTACGTAAGGAGCTGCGCAACCTTGGGATTCGTCATGGTGTAATCTATCCTGCGAGACTGCTGACCACGTATGAGGGCAGAACCCACATCTTCAAGACCCCAGAGGAGGCGCAGGAGTTCATCAAGAAGATCAAAGAAGAAGAAGAGACTGGTGGGAGCTAAGCATGAACAAAATATAAGGTAGAATAATTAAGCATTTGCACAGGCATCTGACTGACTTGAAGTAAATAGTAAGTTTACAAAATATAGATTGTATTATATATTAAAAAAACAAAACAAAAACAAAACAAACAAACAAAAAAAAACTATGATGTACAAAGTTGTTAAAAATTTTGGAGTTAAGTTGGAAAACTACAGAGGAGAGTTAATGTTACGTCATTAAAAGCAGTAGAGTTAGGGTGATTGGGAGGATGAAGAAGGAGTGGCTTAGGCTGTTCCCCGTGGGTGTGGAATGGTCGATGGCTATATCGGGAGACAGAATTTTTCTTTTGATTTTGGGGGGTTTGCCACAAGTGTGGGAAGGGGAAATTTGTTTGTGTGTAGTTTGTAGGATGAATGTTCAACCACTCATGTTTTTGCTTCTCTGTATGAGCATGTTTACACTGCAAGGTAATCCCAAACTCTCTATTGATCATAAACCAAAGTGTTAATCTTAATTTAACTTCATGGAATTGCAGAGGTCTACAAAATTTAAAAAAACTTAAACAAGTTATGAATAAAATAAAGGACATGGGTTCAAGAATTGTGTTTTTACAAGAAACTCATCTGATAGAGGAGGATGTTAAAAGAATTAGGAGTAGATGGCAGGGAAGTGTATTCACCTCTTCATTTTCATCCCGAGCCAGGGGAGTTATGACTCTCATACATAAATCAGTTCCTTTTCAAGTGAAAAATGTAATTGGAGACAAATTTGGAAGATATGTAATCATTCAAGGTTCTTTGCTATTAGAAAATATAAATCTTGTGAACTTATATGGTCCCAATATAGATGATCAGAAGTTCTTTGCTAATTTATTTCTCATCTTATCATCACTTACAGGGCAACATATAATAGCAGGGGATTTTAATTGTACATTGAATCCAGGTGTGGATAGATCAACAGGACTGGATTGTACGCACATTGGATGTAGGATGACTATTAATCATTTTATGAAAGAATTGAGATTGTTAGATATATGGAGAGAAATGAAACCACAAGTTAAAGCCTATTCTTGTTATTCCAGTACCTACAAGACATTCTCACGTATTGATTATTTTTTGATTTCCACAGAATTAAGGTCCAAGATTCAAAACTGCTTTTATGATAACATCGTGATCTCTGATCATGCACCCTGTTGTCTAATATATGTAGATAAAAAATTGACAAAGGAATCAGGTAGATGGCAATTTCAGCATAAATGGCTTCAGGATGAGGAATTTGTCAAGTATATAGAAAAACAGATAGACGAGTTCTTTGACATCAATACTACACAAACATCAGCATGTGTAAAGTGGGAGGCTTTCAAAGCTTTTATTAGGGGACATATTATTAGTTATACAGGATCAAAATCTAAGAAGACTCGAGAGGAGAGAGCTAAATTGGAACATAAAATAAAAAGTCTTCAGGAAAAAGTGTATGCAGGAAGTGACCCAAGGTTGGAGAATGAATTACTGATTTTGAGAGCTGAATACGACAAAAAATCAGCGAATAGAGCTGCCTCGAGTCTTCTAAGATTGAAACAATCTTTTTATGAACAAGGTGAAAAATCAGGAAAATTATTAGCATGGCAGATTAAACAATTGGAAATTAAAACACCAATTACCAGTATTATAAGTAAAGGACAGGTAGTTATAGATCCTTTAGAAATTAATAGAGCCTTTAGAGATTACTATGAAAAATTATATGATACCAAAAATGAACCTGATTTAACAAAACTAAATGGGTTTTTGAACGAACTATCTATACCGTGTATACCAAATGAAAACAGGGAGATATTGGAGTCTAAAATTAGTCAAGAAGAAGTTGGGCTAGCCATTGATAATATGAAATCAGGAAAAAGTGCAGGACCAGATGGTCTTCCAGTTGACCTTTATAAAAAATTTAAGAATAAATTAATAAAACCTTTTTTGGAAATGGTTTTAGAAGCATTTCAAAATAATAATTTACCATCATACATAAATAATGCCTTAATTATACTGCTGCCAAAACCAGGTAAGCCCTCTAATAAATGTGAAAATATGAGACCAATAAGCCTATTAAACGCCGACCTTAAGATAATCTGTAAAATTTTAGCAAGACAAATACAAGAAATTTTACCAAATATTATTAATCGAGATCAGAATGGCTTTATAAAGGGTAGACAAGGCTTCCATAATGTAAGAAGACTATTTAATATTATTTATTTTAATAAAGAAGCACCGGATACAGCTCTCCTATCATTGGACGCCGAAAAGGCCTTTGATAGAGTTGAATGGCCCTTTCTTTTTGAAGTCCTACAAAGGTTTGGACTTGGAAATAATTTCATAAAATGGGTTCAAATAATATACAATGCTACAGCAGAAATCCTAACAAATAACAATATTTCAAAACCAATAAAAATCAATAGAGGATGTCGACAAGGCTGTCCACTTTCACCTTTACTGTTTACTATGGCAATTGAACCTTTAGCGATAGCGATACGTTTACATTCACAAATATATGGAATTAAAGTTGGACCAACAGAACATAAAATCTCCCTGTACGCCGATGATATAATTTTGTTTATGTCGAATCTAAAAAAATCAATTCCAACCTTGTTGAATTTAATAAAGAATTTTGGGGAAATATCAGGATATAAAATAAATAAAACTAAATCTTCAATATTAATGCTAAATGAGACCCAGAGAAATTACCCAGCCCCTGAGGTAAATCAATTCAATGTTGTAAATCAGTTTAAATATTTAGGAATCCAAATTATGCCTAAGCTAGAATCAGTCGCCAGTGTCAACTATGAAGCCTTAATGTCAGATATCAATGAATTAACTCAGAGATGGATGTCACTACCAATGTCGATGATCGGGAGAATCAATATACTTAAAAGTAATATTTTACCTAAAATACTTTATTTATTTCAATACATTCCCTTATCACCACCTTTAGATCTATTCTCAAGAATAAAAAAAAAGTTAGTGGAATTTATATGGAACAACAGGAGGGCTAGATTACGTCTGTCTTTATTATATTTACCATTTGATCGTGGAGGTCTGAAATGTCCAAATTTTATGTTGTATTATTGGTCGGCACAACTGAGGTCTATGACATATTATTTTTCATCAAATGATCTCCCTCACTGGACTGAAATGGAATCATACAATTTACCTTTACCTCTTCCCATATTCATATACTCAGATTCGGCAAAAAAATTACAAAAACAAGTTAAAAATCCATTTGTAAAGCATATGATCAAAATATGGTGTGAAGCTAAAAACTATTTAAAAGAACCACAGTTATTGTCACAATTTAGTCCAATATGGGGTAATCAATATTTTAAACCAGGGAGAGCGGACGCTGTATTTAAAGTATGGAATTTAAAAGGGATACAAAAGATTCAGGATTTATATTTGCCATGTGCAGACAACATAATGTCTTTTGAAGAGCTGAGGATCAAATTTAATCTCAATAGAACACATTTTTTTAAATATCTTCAACTTAGAAACTTTATTCGATCAAATCAAAATAAAGCTCTCACTCGACCTATTTATTCATCCTTGGAAAAAATGATGATGAAAGATAGTAAAAGAAAGGGTATTATTTCAGAGTTTTATAACTCATTGACACTATCTTCAAGTGAAAATTCACTGAAAAGATTAAACTACTGGAAAGAAGATCTGCAAATTGAAATTTCGGAGGAACAATGGGAATTGGCTTGTACAGAAGCTCAAACCAAATCAATAAATGCACGCCTTAAATTGATACATTTCAAATGGTTAATGCGGATGTATGTTACACCGGAGGAGTTAAATAGATATAACAAAAATATACCAGATACATGCACAAAATGCATGGAAAGTAAAGGAACCCTATTTCATTGTTTATGGGAATGTAGATTAATAAGAATGTTTTGGGAAGAGGTGAGGGTAACAATTGAAAAAATAATCTCAAAACAAATCATACTGAATCCTAAACTGTTTTTGTTGGGTCTGTACCCAGAAAAGCATAATTTTAATAAAAGTGAAAGAACATTCATAGACCTCAGTTTGCTTAATGCCAAAAAATGTATTGCACTATTATGGAAAAAGACTCATAGACCAGATGTGACTCAGTGGTTAAGACAGATGTTAACAAACCTTCCATTAGAAAGAATAACATATATACTGAAATCAAAGGAAATTGTGTTTGAGAATATATGGAGACCTTTTATTGATTATGTAAAAAATTTAAACATAACTCTTGAAGAAGAAGGTGAATGATGTGTGTGGACCTTGTAAATTCCAAACTGGTGAACATAATATGTATACTTATGTATTGGATTGTCTAGACTAAACAGAGGAGCATTGTTGAAGACTTGATTTTGTTGGTGGTTGTTGGTGTTTTTAGTGCATTTTTTTTTTTTTTTTTGTAGTACTTTAGCGGTAGTGTTTGATTGTTTGTATCATGTTTGTTAAAAAAAAAAAAAAAAAGGTTCAATAAAGATATTGTGGAAAAAAAAAAGAATAATTGTCTTATATCTACTCGTGTCAGCGTCTGTCTCCTGGGTCCCTAACCATGTCATCCTTTTCAGTATAGCCTACGATTAGGGAGGGATCTTGTGTCTCTTAAACCCCCCCCCCCTTTTGTTTTGCTGTTAATAGATTCAGACTGCCGGGTGACCTCCAATAATGTACTTGGCTTCTCACCGTTCATGTTCTTTATGTCTGTTCTCTTCACCCTCTCTGTCCCCTCACCCCCACCCAGTCGCAGCAGATGACTGCCCCTCCCTGAACCTGGTTCTGCTAGAGGTTTCTTCCTGTTAAATGGGAATTTTTCCTCTCCACCATCGCTATGTGCTTGCTCACAGGGGATCGTCTGATTGCTGGGTCTTTCTGCAATTGTGGGGTTTTCCCTGCATTTGGTAGTGCTATGAGATGACTTTTGTTGTGATATGACGCTATATAAATAAAGCTGAATTGAATTGAACTTAAATGTTTCAGATCATCAAACAAATTTAAGTAGACAAAGATAACACAAGTAAACACAAAATGCAGTTTTTAAATGAAGGTGTTTATTATTAAGGGGAAAAAAGCCAAACCTACATTGCCCTGTGTGAAAAAGTGATTGCCCCCTAAATATAATAACTGGTTGGGCCACCCTTAGTAGCAACAACTGCAATCAAGCATTTGCAATAACTGGCAATGAGTCTTTTACAGCGCTGTGGAGGAATTTTGGCCCACTCATCTTTGCAGAATTGCTGTAATTCAGCCACATTGGAGGGTTTTCCAGCATGAAACGCCTTTTTAAGGTCATGCCACAGCATCTCAGTCGGATTCAGGTCAGGACTTTGACGAGGCCCCTCCAAAGTCTTCATTTTGTTTTTCTTAAGTCATTCAGAGGTGGACTTGCTGGTGTGTTTTGGATCATTGTCCTGCTGCAGAACCCAAGTGCGCTTCAGCTTGAGGTCATGAACAGATGGCTGGACTTTCCCTGTCATGATATGACCCCCAGAGACGTGGGTCATATCATCCCTTGGCCTTTGCATCCTATTATGAAAAGGCATTCTCCTTCAGCAAGCATTATCCCACAACATCTGTTGTGTCTGGGAATCAGTGTTGCCAACTTGGTGCTTTGGTCATTAAATCTGGCAATTTTTCAGCCCCCATGGACAACTTTTTTGTCAAACGCGACTTGCAACAAATCTAACGACTTTTCCTGGTATTATCAAAGATTTTTCTGGTGTTTTGGACACTGATGTGAAAGTGCACGATTGCTCTGCAGTTACCATCCTCAACAAGCAGCAGGTGGTACCGTGAGGCTCTCCTGTCCCCTTCCCAAAGGAATCACAGGCAGTCTCGGTCAGTCTCACAGTAGCCTCGTGCAGCAGCAGTGTTGCAGTTACAATAAATTAATAGTTTTTTCAGAACTGCAATGTCTGATACCTATTGAATGCTGTTGCAGCGGCAAAGTGCTTTAGCCTTCTTCCCAGCAACAGGTTGAAGCCATTTCTTAAATGTACGCAGAATGGTATAGCGGCAAGGCAGGGTGATAAAGCTGCTGTGACCGCCCCGGCAGGTTGCTTTGTTTTCTTACCAACGTCTGTGTCAGTGCTGCCAGACTCTTTTCTTTTTTTCCCTCTGAATCCAAACTCATGTTCACTTTTTATGTTTGTTGCAGTGCTCATACAATAAAGAAACACGAGCTGAATGCTGCTGATGTGACTGACTGGCAGTGGCAAACAGTGAGGAGGAGCCAGCCAGCCAGCTAGCCCAGGTATGAGCTGATCAGATCGGTTACGAGCAAGCTTCAGTTTCTGGTGATGTGTGGGTCATAGGCGTAATTTATGGGGGGGTGGGGGGTCCAACCCCCCCAAAATCAAATCCATCCAATATAACCCCCCTCCCCAATAATCATATAATTATAATTAATAAAAAATATCTACTAGTGAGTATGAAGAAGTTGTCATTTTTTCATTTGCAAGCAACAAAAAGTAACATTTCTAGTAATCAAACAATGTATCCCCTCCCTTCCCTGCAGACTTGGTGTTGCCCAACCGGTCCATGCCTCTTCTCTCTGGTCAATACTCACAGTCATTTGTAGTGGCGGCAGGTGAGGACGCTCGTCTACATCTAGAATGCATTCAGCTCACAAGTGAGACAGAATGAAAAGAGCTCCATAAGGGCAACAAACCACTTTAAATTGTTGGTTGTCAGATAAAAGGACAAACCCCTCTGTCCAAAAGGAGGTAAATATATTGTTGATTTAGCTGGTGAATTGTTGTCTGAAGTTAGCTGGTTGCTAGTTTGCTAATATGAATTAAAGCTATGGGAGTATGAATGAATGAATGAATTGAATGAATGAATGAATGAATTTATTTTATTTGGTAAATAATAATAATAAACACATACAATAAGAACACACAAAAGAACAACAGAAAGGGTGTAGGCTGAAGCTAGTGCTTATATAGTGCCTACCCTGTTACAATTTTAAAATCAATAACATAAAAATTTAAGTCTTACCCAAAATCAACAAAGAAAATCAAATAGAACACAGATTTATCTCCCAGCATTTACAGTGAGATACTGGGAGATTTTCTCATCTTTGTACAATTTTTTGAATTGCTTCAGAGTTGAACATGTTTTAATATTTTCAGAGCAACAGTTCCACAGTTTAACTCCAGTGACAGACATGCAATGAAACTTTGTATTTGTTCTAACCTTTGGCTTATTAAAAACAGAGTTACCTCTTAGCTCATATTTGCTTTCCCTTTTTTTAAACAGTCTCTGAATATTTACAGGTAATTGGTTATTATTTGCTTTGTACATGATTTGAATGACATTATAATCTACCAGATCTCTAAATTTAAGAGTATGTAACTGAATAAATATTGGATTTGTTGGTTCACCATAAGGTTTCTTTGATACAATGCATACGGCTTTTTTCTGTAGTAAAAAGATTAAGTTTGTGTTTGTTTTATATGTGTTTCCCCAGATCTCCACACAGTATGTCATAAAAGGAACTATCAGTGAATTATATAAAATGCAAAGAGATTTCTGACACAGGAGATCCTTAACTTTATACAGTACGGCAATGGATTTAGACATTTTAGTTATGACATAATTTATGTATGACTTCCAGTTTAGTTTGTTATCAACAATGACCCCTAGGAACTTGGTTTCGAAAACTGTGTCAATTTCAATAAAATAATTTGCGGTTTCCAAATATTATACATTTTGTTTTTCCAAGGTGAATCGATAATTTATTGGCAGTGAACCATTGATTGATTTGTTTAAGTTCATTTTCTACTGAATCCAGAAGCTGCTTAAGATTTTCTCCACTACAAAAAAAAGTTGCATCATCTGCAAATAAAACACACTTGAGCAATTTAGACACAGAACATCATTAATATACAAAATAAACAGCAGTGGACCAAGCACAGAACCCTGTGGTACCCCACACGTCATATTCAGCAACTCAGAGTCCGTATTATTCACACGAACATATTGATATCTGTCTTCTAAATAGCTGTGTAACCAGTCAAAAGCAATTCCTCTGATGCCATACTTATGTAATTTACTGAGGAGTAATTTATGGTCAACTGTATCAAATGCCTTTTGTAAGTCCAGAAATATTCCAACTGTGTATTCTCTTCTATCTGTTGCATCCGTAATCTGTTCAACAAAGTCCATGAGTGCCAGTGAGGTGGTCCGGTTCTTCCTGAATCCATACTGTTGTTCATTGTGCTTATCAATGAAATCATTTAGTCTCTTAACAAATATTTTTTCCAGTATTTTGGAGAACTGAGGTAACAAGGAGATGGGTCTGTAGTTTGACAATGAGTCTTTGTCACCAGTCTTATACAGAGGAACGACTCTTGCTATTTTCATTTTCTTTGGAAATTTACCAGCAGTAAGTGACATGTTGCATATGTAAGTGAAGTGTTTAACAATACAATCAATAATACATTTAACCAAAAACATACTGAAATCATTACAATCAGTTGATTTTTTGTCTATGAATTTGTTAACAATGTCAAGAATTTCTTTTTCATCTGTTTCTTTCATAAACATTGAGTAAGTGTTTATGTTGATGACATTGTCAGCACCACTTGTATTTGCTGATGATACAGTGGAGTTGGCGATCTTTTTTCCTATAGTAACAAAATTTTCATTAAGCGTGTTGGAGATCAAGCTATTTTCATTGATTATTCCATTTTCTGAATTTAAATAAGATGTGGTTGGAATTTAGTTTTCCTCTCTTTGTTATATTATTTAACACCTTCCATATATCCTTCCATATATCCTTATTTAAATCCTCCACCTGAACAATGAGAGCAAGTTTTTAGCCAAAGTCAGATTCCTTGTATGTGTTGTGCATACTTGGCCAATAAAGCTGATTCTGATTCTGATTCTGATTCTGATTCTGATATATTACATGTATTAGTTTTGTTATTTTCGAATAATTTACTGTAATATGTTTTTTTTACTCGATCTTAAAATACTAATGAGTTTATAAGTCTTGTATTTCTTTTCTGCTTCCACAGTTCTTAATTTCAGAATCGTTTTGTATAACAAGTTTTTCTTTTTACAAGCATTTTGCAGGCCCTTGGTGATCCAAGGCTTATCTCTGTATTTAATTTTAGTTTCCTTTACCACTTGAGGGCAGTGTTTATTATATAGTTGTGATAAACTAGAGACAAGTACACCACAGAATAAATGCTGCGTGGTAGGATTTAGCTGATCTGAGAAACAATTAGCTTTTCTCATGCAGATTTGGGCTTTACATTGTATTAATCATTCATGATCAGAATAGATTTGTTTGTCAGTTGTTATAGTGAAATTTACATATGTTTCAGTACTCATTGAAATGTTTGCAGCTCCGAACATTTATCAAGGACAAACAAACTCTCTATACCACTGGTCCTTAAATAGAAATGCCTTTAAATATTGCTTGTCCATCCATCCATCCATCCATCCATCCATCCATCCATTCATCTTCTTCCACTTAATTCTTTTCGGGTCGCGGGGGGGCTTGAGCCTATCCCAGCATCTTTGGGCGAGAGGCAGGGTACACCCTGGACAGATCGCCAGTCCATCAAACTGTTCTGTATTTTTAAAATGTCATGATTTTAATAATTATAAAATTCAATTAGAAAGCAAGTTTTACCACTTTCAATTATAGACTAAGTCACTCTGAAGGCTATTTTAAATATCCACGTTAAAAGAAATTGATTATTTTCCCTGCAGATCATTTTCAGATCTTCTATCATCTGTTAAAATACCACAACTGCACAAAAGAGTATTTAGTGAATATATAAGAAATAAACACCAATTAGATGAATGAAAGAATAGATGCATTTCATCGGCCTAAACTTTTTAAAAATATTTCATTAAGGAAAATACAGCACTAAATTTTATCCATATGCATAATGTGTTAAAATGAGTTCAAAAGCACTGCAATACAGCATCACTGATTAATCTGGAATTTAATTATTGAGCTTAAATAAATAAAAATAAAGTTTAAGCTTAAAATTACATTTCTAGTTTTCTGTTCCCATTTTGTTTAATCACAAGACAGCATTACACAAAGTAGGCAGTGATCAAACACAGATATTGATGGCTTATTATCATCACTGTATAGTGGTTTATCTCTGATAGTATAACAAGATTCATCACTTTAACACCATACCTTTTGAGTTTGTTGGTGTTTAAGGGTCCATTTGCAATAAAAGGAGTGCTAAAAAATAAACACATTGATAAATAAAAAGTTGCAATGCTTCTTCCAGCATTTTTTTTCTTGCAGCATTTGTCATCTCCTCCAGCCTGTTGCTTTTCATGTATGGTCACTTCAGTACTGAATATACATGTGTGTATGTACTGTATATATATATATATATATATATATATATATATATATATATATATATATACTGTATATATATACTGTATATATATATATACAGTACATACATACATACAGTATATATATATATATATATACACTACCGTTCAAAAGTTTGGGGTCACTTAGAAATTTCCTTATTTTTGAAAGAAAAGCACTTTTTTTCAATGAAGATAACTTTAAACTAATCAGAAATACACTCTATACATTGCTAATGTGGTAAATGACTATTCTAGCTGCAAATGTCTGGTTTTTGGTGCAATATCTACATACCACCCTCATCGGGCTCATCTCCAACGGTGACGAGTCCGCCTACAGGGAAGAGGTGGCCCAGCTGGTGTCCTGGTGCAGCCACAACAACCTGCAGCTGAATGCTCTGAAGACAGCGGAGATGATTGTGGACTTCAGGAAAGTCACATCCCCCCTGCCCCCCCCTCACCATCACAGGCTCTCCCATCACCTTTGCAGATTCCTTCCGCTTCTTGGGCACCACCATCACCCGAGACCTCAAATGGGAGCCAACCATCAGCTCCCTCATCAAAAAGGCCCAGCAGAGGATGTTCTTTCTGCGGCAGCTGAGGAAGCTCAAGCTACCCACCAAGATGTTAGTGCAGTTCTACATGGCCATCATCGAGTCCATCCTCACCTCCTCCATAACTGTGTGGTACGCAGGAGCCACTGCCAGGGACAGACTAAGGCTGCAGCGCGTCGTGCGCACTGCTGAGAAGGTGATAGGCTGCAAGCTCCCATCTCTCCAGGACCTGTACATCTCCAGGACCCGGAGGCGTGCTGGCCGGATCATAGCCGATCCTTCACATCCTGGTCACGTGCTGTTTGCCCCCCTCCCCTCAGGTAGAAGGCTTCGGTCCATTCGGACTAAAACCTCTCGGCACATGAACAGCTTTTTCCCCTCTGCCATCAGACTGCTGAACACTAAGTGACTTTTGACTCTCGTGCACTATGTACAGCAGCTCAACCAGACTCATGTCATTCATCACTGTTTTTCTGTTGCATTATTGACTGCACTATGTGGTACTTCACATTATCTGCTACATGCTAATTTTTTAAACTGCCTTGACTAGTACTACTCATTATTACTAGTATTATTATTATTATTACTTATTATTACTTATTTTTCTACACTTATTGCACGTTTCTAGTCCTTTAGTTTTTTAGTTTATCCCTTTTTCTCATTATGTTTTTAATGTTGCAGCATGGCACCGAGACAAATTCCTAGTTTGTGTATCACATGAACAATGGCAATAAACCTGATTCTGATTCTGATTCTGATTCTGAGGTGTATAGAGGCCCATTTCCAGCAACTATCACTCCAGTGTTCTAATGGTACAATGTGTTTGCTCATTGCATCAGAAGGCTAATGGATGATTAGAAAACCCTTGTGCAATCATGTTAGGTCTGCAATGCTGTAATTGCTGCAAATGGAGGATTTTTTGACAAAAGCAAAGTTTGAAGGAAAAAAATTATTATTTCAAATACAAATCATTATTTCTAACCTTGTCAATGTCTTGACTATATTTTCTATTCATTTTACAACTCATGGTGGTAAATAAGTGTGACTTTTCATGGAAAACACAAAATAATTGTCTGGGTGACCCCAAACTTTTGAACGGTAGTGTATATATATATATATATATATATATATATACAGTGGGGTAAAAAAGTATTTAGTCAGCCACCAATTGTGCAAGTTCTCCCACTTAAAAGATGAGAGAGGTCTCCAATTTTCTTCATAGGTATACCTCAACTATGAGAGACAAAATAAGAAAAAAAAAATCCAGAAAATCACATTGAAGGATTTTTAATGAATTAATTGGTAAATTCCTCGGTAAAATAAGTATTTGGTCAATAACAAAAGTTCATCTCAATACTTTGTTATATACCCTTTGCTGGCAATGACAGAGGTCAAACATTTTCTGTAAGTTTTCACAAGGTTTTCACACACTGTTGCTGGTATTTTGGCCCATTCCTCCATGCAGATCTCCTCTAGAGCAGTGATGTTTTGGGGCTGTCGCTGGGCAACATGGACTTTCAACTCCCTCCAAAGATTTTCTATGGGGTTGAGATCTGGAGACTGGCTAGGCCACTCCAGGACCTTGAAATGCTTCTTACGAAGCCACTCCTTCCTTGCCCGGGCGGTGTGTTTGAGATCATTGTCATGCTGAAAGACCCAGCCACGTTTCATCTTTAATGCCCTTGCTGGTGGAAGGAAGTTTTCACTCAAAATCTCACGATACATGGCCCCATTCATTCTTTCCTTTACACGGATCAGTCGTCCTGGTCCCTTTGCAGAAAAACAGCCCCAACACATGATGTTTCCACCCCCATGCTTCACAGTAGGTATGGTGTTCTTTCTCCTCCAAACACGACAAGTTGAGTTTTTACCAAAAAGTTCTATTTTGGTTTCATCTGACCATATGACATTCTCCCAATCCTTTTCTGGATCATCCAAATGCTCTCTAGCAAACTTCAGACGGGCCTGGACATGTACTGGCTTAAGCAGGGGGACACATCTGGCACTGCAGGATTTGAGTCCCTGGCAGCGTAGTGTGTTTCTGATGTAGCCTTTGTTACTTTGGTCCCAGCTCTCTGCAGGTCATTCACTGGGTCCCCCCGTGTGGTTCTGGGATTTTTGCTCACCGTTCTCATGATCATTTTGACCCCACGGGGTGAGATCTTGCGTGGAGCCCCAGATCGAGGGAGATTATCAGTGGTCTTGTATGTCTTCCATTTTCTAATAATTGCTCCCACAGTTGATTTCTTCACACCAAGCTGCTTACCTATTGCAGATTCAGTCTTCCCAGCCTGGTGCAGGTGTACAATTTTGTTTCTGGTGTCCTTTGACAGCTCTTTGGTCTTGGCCATAGTGGAGTTTGGAGTCTGACTGTTTGAGGTTGTGGACAGGTGTCTTTTATATTGATAACGAGTTCAAACAGGTGCCATTAATACAGGTAATGAGTGGAGGACAGAGGAGCCTCTTAAAGAAGAAGTTACAGGTCTGTGAGAGCCAGAAATCTTGCTTGTTTGTAGGTGACCAAATACTTATTTTACTGAGGAATTTACCAATTAATTCATTAAAAATCCTTCAATGTGATTTTCTGGATTTTTTTTTCTCATTTTGTCTCTCATAGTTGAGGTATACCTATGATGAAAATTGGAGACCTCTCTCATCTTTTAAGTGGGAGAACTTGCACAATTGGTGGCTGACTAAATACTTCCTTGCCCCACTGTATATATATATATATATATATATATATACTGTATATATATATATATATATATATATATATATATATATATATATATATATCTCAACTAAAAGCATATTATAAACCCATTTAAAGTTAGAGCTGTCCTCACTCTCAACTTTTGGGGCTCCAAATATTCTCTCCTATCTTTTTCTCCCTTAATAAACTTCATCAGTGTTTTATGTAGCACTGTGACATTTTTAATGTCACTTTTTTGTGTGTGCAACTTTTTTGTCATAGTTTTACAGCTTTTCTTGTAAATCAGAGACATTTTTCTTGTAAATTTGCCTACTTTTTATATAAAAATGCAGTATTTCCCCAATGTTGTTTTCCCCCTAAATTCACAGTTTCTCATAAAAATGTAGCATTTTTCTCAAATTTGCATTTTTTTATCGTGGAAAATAAGCATTTTTTACTTACATATTTGCAAAATCATTTAAATTTCTGAATTTTTTAAAATATATATATATATATATTTTTGACTATCGTCAAGTTGCTACTTTCTTCTTGTGAATTTATACTATTTTCTCCTAAATTTGCTTTTTTTTCTGGTAAATTTGGAAAAAGTAAATTTGTTATTTACCTTTGGGGGGAATACCTGAATCCTAAATTTGAAAACTGAATGTCATTGTAAAAAATTAAAGGTCTAAATAATGAATCCAGAGAAAGTTTTTCATACCAGGATGATTTAGTCACAAATCTACTCACAGATTTGCTATTATTTCATGAATGAAACAGCACACCTAAGGTGTGGTGTGCTGTGTTCATAATGCCTCTACAGGCAGGACAACTGTTACTTTTGTCATAGTCTAGCTGACTAAATCACAGTAGGGTCCTTAGTTCATCTGCTTGGTAAGAAATAGCCACATGGTGGCAAGTGGTGACATCATAAATTAATGAAAAAACATTAGTCCTGTCAGAATAAATGTGTTAATCACCACAACTGATTAATAACAAAATAAAGAGTTAAGAATAATGGTGATTAAGCCTCATTCAGTGGCTAGATTAACCTCAGTTAATACTGATTGCACTGTTAAGATGCTATTAAGAGACAAGAAGGGCAAAAATGTAGCATGAATTACATCCTCCAAAACTGTCTATGAAGTACCTCTTTTAAACCATTTAAACATTAACTGAGCTTTTTTATATCAGGAGCAAGAATGTGGCAGCAGCAGGGTGAACCAAGAAGGAGAGGAGAGAGGAGGTAAAGCTAACCAGAGAGGCACAGAAGGCACACATGACCAGATAACAATAGTCAAAACTTGATTTCTGCCAGTGCTGAAATACTTAACACATAATGGGTATTAAGTAGGCCTGCTGCTTCATAGTGGCTTAGCCTATTACAAGGCTGAATATAGATTTGGTAAATTAGGGAAATAATTTTTACAACTGCTACTAATATGGGAATGCCAAAATAAAGGGGTAAATTATCCTTGTCCTTTTAGCAAAGTTAACGATTTTGTGCTCTTCCTCCACACTAGGATACATATACTGTCATTTTTTGCTTAAAAAAATCCTTTACCCTTAAAAATGAAAAGGACGACATTGGAGACAACTGCCTGTACTGATGACCTGACAGTCCTATAATAAGATAGAAAAAAAAAAATCCTAATGCGGGCAGAGACCCCCCCCCCCCATGTCTGAAACAAAGATACAGCCTTGATGTGGGTGTTCACGTAAATCAAAACCTTTTTTTTTGGGGGGGGGGGGTGCGCATAGAAATGCCAAAACCGTTGTATATTTGGCCTTTTTAAAAAGTCTGATTGAATATTGTATAGCCCCTAAAACTATCGTATATCTAGCAACACAACACTGTGCAACAGTCAGAGAGGAGAGGAGGTCCACACCACTCAGGTCCAGATTGCAAATGAATTGCGCATGTGCAAACCCCCCGCCAAACCTGCCGTGTTTTACAGAGTGGGATGCAAATGTTTCTTCACTGTCAGTTAGTGATGGCCTATTTAAATGGCAAAATTAAAACAAAGTAAGAATTAACAGAAGAAAGTTAATTTGTAGTTTTTAACATATTTAGGGTGTTTTTACTCACTTTTTGTCTCTCCCTTGACATCATTCTTCTTTACTGTAGCGTCCATTACAATTACATGCAAATGACCAATTATGCAAATTAGGTGATGATGTCATTTATCCACTTTTAGGACAGCCAATAGCTACTTTTCTTACTGAGGAGTTGGCAACAGTGCTGGGAATTAGGACAGCGGAGGTAGGAGTTGTACTGAATGATGGCATTATTGGTAAACACTGTTAACAACACCTGTTACAGCACGCTAGCTACTAAGCTAATCTCAAACTGATAAGGGCTGGAGTTGGCATAGAGGCAGAGCTCCAAAGAGGCTATCTCCCGCCGTCAGTCCCCTAATATTGGCACAGCATGATGACATCATCCGTGCCTGCGCCCTCACATCCATGCTGCCTGTTGTTAATATGGGAAATATCTAACAACATCCTCCTTTGGTAGTCTTTGCTGGCCAATGGGAATGTAAAAAACTTATAGGGTTACCCTACTTCTGCTTTCCATTATTATCTATCATAAGATGGTGATGGCTACATGAGCCAATTGCGCACCATTTCAGCATATTCCTTCTTTAAATGTAGCTAGCATTTCCACTGAAATACACTGAGAACGGTGATTGTTAATATCTTGTTCTGCCGCTAAGGCTAAGGTCACGCGATTGGTGACACATAGCCCTGTGCAATTAAAATGATTACTGAAGTTTCTGTGTCGGGTAATTTACAGTGGTGTGAAAAAGTGTTTGCCCCCTTCCTGATTTCTCTTTTTTTTTGTGTTTGTCACATTTAAATGTTTCAGATCATCAAACAAATGTAATTATTAGACAAAGATAACAGAAGTAAACAAAACGCAGTTTTTAAATGAAGGTGTTTATTAAGGAGAAAAAAATCCAAACCTACATGGCCCTGTGTGAAAAAGTGATTGCCCCCTAAACATAATAACTGGTTGGGCCACCCATAGCAGCAGAATTGTTTGTAATTCAGCCACACTGGAGGGTTTTCGAGCATGAACCGCCTTTTTAAGGTCATGCCACAGCGTCGCAATCGGATTCAGGTCAGGACTATGACTAGGCCACTCCAAAGCCTTAATTTTTTTTTTTTTAAGCCATTCCGAGGTGGACTTGCTGGTGTGTTTTGGATCATTGTCCTGCTGCAGAACCCAAGTGTGCTTCAGCTTGAGGTCATGAATAGATGGCCGGACATTCTCCTTCAGAATTTTTTGGTAGACAGCAGAATTCATGGTTCCATTTACCACAGCAAGTCTTCCAGGTCCTGAAGCAGCAAAATAGCCCCAGACCGTCACATTACCACCAGCATATTTTACTGTTGGTATGATGTTCCTTTTCTGAAATACTGTGTTACTTTTAGGCCGGATGTAATGGGACACACACCTTCCAAACAGGTCAACTTTTGTCTTGTCAGTCCACAGAGTATTTTCCCAAAAGTCTTGCGGATCATCAAGATGATTTCTGGCAAAACTGAGACAAGCCTTTATGTTCTTTTTGCTCAGCAGTGGTTTTCATCTTGGAACTCTGCCATGCAGGCCATTTTTGCACAGTCTCTTTCTCATTGTGGAGTCATGAACATTGACCTTAACTGAGGCAAGTGAGGCCTGCAATTCTTTGGGTGCTGTTGTCGGGTCTTTTGTGACCTGAGTCATGAGTCATCACTGTGCTCTTGGGGTAATTTTGGTCGGCCGGCCACTCCTGGGAAGGGTCACCACTGTTCCATGTTTTCACCATTTGTGGATAATGGCTCTCACTGTGGTTTGCTGGAGTCCCAAAGCTTTAGAAATGGCTTTATAACCGTTTCCAGATTGATAGATCTCAATTACTTTGTTTCTCATTTATATCGCAGCATGATGTCTAGCTTTTCAGGATCTTTTGGTGTACTTCACTTTGTCAGGCAACCCCTATTTATTGATTTCTCGATTGAGAACAGGTGTGGCAGTAATCAGGCTTGGGTGTGGCTAGATAAATTGAACTCAGCTTTCCCAGGATGTGATAAACCACAGTTAATTTATATGTTAACAGGGGGAACAATCACGTTTACACACAGAGCCATGTAGGTTTGGAATTTTTTTTACCCTTAATAACAAACACCTTCATTTAAAAACTGCATTTTGTGTTTACTTGTGTTTTCTTTGTCTCCATCCATCCATCCATCTTCTACCACTTTTCCGGAGGTCCGGGTCGCGGAGGCAGCAGTTCAAGCAGAGAAGCCCAGACTTCCCTCTCCCCAGCCACCTGCTCCAGCTCTTCAGAGAGGATACCAAGGCATTCCCAGACCAGCCGGGAGACATAGTCTCTCCACCGAGTCCTGGTTCTGCCCCAGGGTCTCTTCCCAGTGGGACGTGACCGAAACACCTCAAGTGGGAGGCGTCCAGGAGGCATCCTAATCAGATGCCCATACCACCTCAACTGACTCCTTTCAATGTGGAGGAGCAGCGGTTCTACTCTGAGCCTCTCCTGGATGGCTGAGCTCCTCACCCTATCTCTGAGGGTGAGTCCAGCAATCCTACGGAGAAAGCTCATTTCAGCCGCTTGTATCCGCGATCTCGTTCTTTCGTGTGACAAACATACAAAAAAAAAGAGAAATCAGGAAGGGGGAAAACACTTTTTCACACCACTGTATGTAAACTAATTTATAACCATCATGTTTTTTTTCTGTTTTTTTTTTGATATTCTGTCTCTTTCTGTTAAAATAAACCTACCATAAAAATTATGGACTGTTCATTTCTTTGTAAGGAAGTAAACTTACAAATTCATCTGGGGATCAAATAATTATTTCCCCCACTCTCAGGGCTTGACATTTACACCGGCCAACCGACCAGTGGCTGGTGGACTTCAGCAGTGGTTGGGAAGAGAGCCACGTCCACTAGCCACTTTGGCCAGTTGTAGTTTTCTCAAATGACATCTAATAAACCTATTGCAATGTGAGACTCCAAAATACAGCTTCCATCAGTACTGTGTTTTTTTCTAATTGGTTTTCTTTTTCCTTTCTCGTCTTTTTTCTGGTGAAAACAGGCAGTGTCCATTTAAGTTAAATCCATCAGCAGCTACTAATGACATGTGCAGCCATGAAGGGATGTCCCAATTCATAGGGGTAATTGAAGGGGCACAAATGAGAACTGGGATGGAGCCAAATCTACCTGCACTTCACTCTCATCGTTTTACAGTATTTAGTGCTCTTCATAAATAGTGTTTCTCTTGCTATTTTATGTATGTATAAGGGTCATTTACATTGAAAAAGGTTGTAAATTTAGTTCAAGTAAATTTTAGCATGCCATAGTCCAATTTGATCATATTAAACATAATTTTCCAACTACAAAATTGTGGCTAGTGAAAAAGCTGAGTGGCTAGTCACTTTGGAAAATAGCCACAGTGGCAGGTGACCAAAAAAGTTCATGTCACACACTGTATATCACTCTGCGTGTAATGAATCTATCCACCTTATTCCTAGCTCCCATGATGCCTTGCGTGAATTATGTGCGCAATTTCTGGTACTAGTGTAGAATGTGTGGTTTTATGGCACATATTTAGGGCGCATATATTGTATCCATATTCCCCACATATACCTAGTAGGCATGACGGTGCATATTCTAGAAGCTTCACGTCTTAATGGACAAAGAGGACCTGACCCTGCAGAGACCTACGGGAGGTGTGAAGTTGGTCTGGCAGGAGATGGGAAGTTGGAGAGATTGCCCCAGCAGGAGCCCCAGAGGCTAGAAGGATAAGAGACAATGGAGACGCCAAGGAGTCTCGGGGGCTGTATGTTTACTAAAGGACTGTGGGTTGGGGGTGTGTTATTTGATGTTGGGGGTTTGTGACTTTGGAGAGTATAAGAACTGTGGAAGATGACTGTTCTGCCTCTTTTCTGAGATTCTGTGCTTGTTAGAGGATGTGACCTCTCAATAAACCAACCCTGAGAAATAAACTCAGTCTCGTCTGTGAAAGGCATCCTCTACACTGGTGACCTACGACAAACCATGGCCGGTGGCGACGATCTTCCCGCACCGGACTCTTCAGGAAACAACCGGGTTAACGCAGCTACCACACTACAGCTGCCCGATTTCTGGCAACATAACCCGCGCTCCTGGTTTACCACTGTGGAGGCGCAGTTCCACCTTTGGGGAATCTCAGCGGACGCAACGAGGTTCTACCATGTCATCGCGAAGCTGGACAGCCTCACAGTGCAGCGGGTGGAGAGCCTGACCAACCACCCGCCCCAGGACGACAAGTATGGCACACTGAAAGCCGCCCTCATTCGAGCTTTCACTCCCTCGCAGGGAGAGCGAGCAGAGAGACTTCTGGCGCTAACAGAAGGGGAAGCAGACAGGCCGGCAGATCTGATGGCGAGGATGATGAACCTGAGAGGCGAAGATGACGACAGTTTTATCTTCGCCCACCTCTTTCTCAGAACACTACCATCAGCAGTGAGAGTCACCCTGGCCAACTCACAGCTGCTCCACGACCATGACTACCACGGGCTGGGCCAGGAGGCGCAGCGGCTCGTCGACGCCCATAGACGACATGCAGCCGCGACGGCGGCAACGGAGCTGAACGCACCCCCGCGAGACGAGGGGAGACCAGAGGCCGCAGCACCTGACCCACTGACATCAGCAGCGGCAGAGACCAGGAGAAGCGGAGCGGACGGCACCCTCTGCTTTTACCATCGACGTTTCGCCGAGAGGTCGCGCAGATGCATCCCACCGTGCCGATACAAGCGCCAGGGAAACGCCAAGGTCGAGAGTCGGTAGCAGCTGCTGCTCTCGGCGCGAAGAACAAGCTGCTTTTCGTGAAGGACGCGAATTCAGGGAAGGATTTCCTGGTGGACACAGGCTCCCAGCTGAGTTTTGTCAAGCCTTCCTACGCGGACCTGCTGGCGCCTTCCAGCGGACCCCTGGTGCTAGCGGCAAATGGCTCGACGATCAAAACCTATGGGGAGAAGACGCTCCTTCTATCCTTCCACGGTCACACCTTCGAGTGGACTTTCGTCGTAGCTGCAGTTAGCAACAACATGCTAGGTGCTGATTTTTTATGCTCAAACAGTTTATTAGTTGATCTTACTAATAGACGTATGGTAAATGCACTGTCTTTCCACTCTATCTCCTGTACAGCTCGGGTGGCCCTGCCTTCTGCACATCCCAATGTCACAGCTGCGGGTGGTAAGTTTCATGCACTACTCAATCAGTTCCCAGCACTCACGGTCCCAACATTTTCAGCGTCAGTAGCTAAACACAGGGTCGAGCACTTCATAACTACCTCTGGCCCCCTTGTTTTTGCAAAAGCTCGGCGCTTGGACCCAGCTAAACTGGCCATCGTGCGCGAGGAATTCGCCAACTTGGAAAAACTGGGCATTGTTAGACGCTCTAACAGCCCTTGGTCGTCACCCCTGCATATGGTCCCCAAGGCTGACGGCTCATGGCGGCCTTGCGGTGATTTCTGCAGGTTAAATAATGCTTCAGCACACGACCGCTACCCGATTCTGCACATCCAGGATTTTTCGGCACATTTGGCGGGAGCGCGCATCTTTTCCAAAATAGATTTGGTGCACGGTTATCACCAAGTCCCAGTTCGCGCTCAAGACATACCCCAAATGGCAGTAATAACCCCCTTTGGGCTTTTCGAGTTTTTGCGCATGCCTTTTGGCCTCAAAGGCACCGCACAGACGTTCCAACGCATGATGGATGCGGTGTTGCGCAGCCTCCCTTTCGTGTTCGCCTATTTGGATGATATTTTGGTAGCCAGTGCATCCGAAGTCGAACACGAACGCCACCTCACAGCGGTTTTTCAGAGGCTGACAGAGCATGGACTGATAATTAACCCAGCGAAATGCCAATTCGGGGTAGCGCAAATCGATTTTTTGGGGCACCGCGTTTCTCCAGAAGGAGCGGTCCCGCTGCCCGATAAAGTACGCGCGATAACTGAGTTTCCCCAACCGCAGACAGTTAAAGCATTGCAAGAATTTTTGGGGATGGTCAATTTTTATAACCGTTTCCTCCCCAGCGCGGCACAGCTCATGCACCCACTGTACGCGGCACTAAAGAAACAAAAACCTGCAAATAAGGTCGAGTGGTCCCCGGAACGGGAGCGCGCTTTCTCCCAGGTCAAGTCGGCCCTCGCAAACGCTGTGTTGTTGGCACCCCCGGTGCCAGCAGCTCGCATGGCGCTAACCACGGACGCTTCCAACGTAGCAGTTGGGGCGGTTGTCGAGCAACTGGTAGCAGGGAGCTGGCAACCGCTTGCGTTTTTCAGCAAAACATTGCGCGATAACGAGCGGAAATACAGCGCGTTCGATAGGGAGCTTTTAGCCCTGCATTTGGCCATCCGCCACTTCCAGTTCTGGCTGGAAGGGCACCATTTCACCGCGTTTGTAGACCACAAACCATTAACATTTGCAATGGCTAAGATTTCAGAGCCTTGGTTGGGCCGACAGCAGAGACAGCTGGCCGCGATTTCGGAGTTTACCACCGACATTCAACACGTGGCGGGCAAACACAATGTAGTGGCAGATTGTCTCTCGCGCGCAGTTGCAACGCCAGGCCCCCAGGGGGCAGACACGGTGGCTGTGGACATGGGCCAGGCTTGCGGCGCGGAAGCGCTCGCAGCCCCGGTCTGCGTGGGCTTAGATTACGCAGCCATGGCCGCCAAGCAGGTTAACGATGCGGATGTGCGCGCGCTCCAGTCTGGGCCAACAGGGCTAAGGCTGGAACACAGGGTGCATCAAATTGGTATGCCCCCTCTAATCTGCGATGGCGCCCCGTGGTCCCAGCTGCGTGGCGTCGCCGCGTTTTTGACTTAATCCATTCGCTGGCACATCCGGGCGTTCGCGCATCGATCAAAATGGTGGGAGAAAAATTCGTTTGGCCGGGGCTGCGTAAACAGGTCAAAGAATGGGCTGGAGCCTGCGCAGCGTGTCAAAGAGCAAAGATACACAAGCACATGCGGGCCCCTCTACAATCTTTTCACATCCTGGCCAAACGCTTCGACCACGTGCATATCGACTTGGTGGGACCCCTCCCGCTGTCGCAGGGGTTCACACACCTTCTAACCATGGTGGACCGCACCACGCGCTGGCCAGAAGTGGTCCCCCTGGCGTCAACTACAGCAGCAGACGTTGCGCGCGCGTTTTTAATGGCTTGGGTTGTGCGTTTTGGAGTCCCGTCTGACATAACGTCTGACAGAGGACCCCAATTCGTTTCCGAGCTCTGGTCATCCATGGCACTCAGTCTGGGGGTGAAAATTCACCGCACAACCGCATATAATCCCCAGGCCAACGGTTTGTGCGAACGCTTTCACCGGTCATTGAAAGCAGCCCTCAGAGCGGCTCTCACGGACACAAATTGGGTTGATAAACTTCCATGGGTTTTATTAGGGTTGCGTTCAGCACCTAAGGAAGATTTGCAAGCCTCTCCGGCTGAGCTAGTTTTTGCCCAACCCCTCCGGTTACCAGGCGAATTCCTTCCAGAGAACCCCGCACCAAATCGCACCCCCTGCTCAGCTGCTGCAGAACGACGCGGGATCAAACACCCTCTCCGGCCCAGTTCATCACAGTTTCCCACGCGTTTTTGTGCCTAAAGCCTTAAAGAGCGCAGAATTTGTCTTTGTCAGACACGACGCTCAGAGGCCAGGTTTAAGACCACCTTATGATGGACCGTTCAGAGTGTTGGAAGCTGGGGAAAAACATTTTTTGCTCGATTTGGGTGACAGGAAAGAATTAGTCTGCATTAACAGACTCAAACCCGCTTTTGTGTTAGCTGATGAACAAGTGCAGTTGGCCAGGGCCCCCCGCCGCGGCAGGCCGCCGGGGAGACACTCTTCTAAGCTTTCACATGGATGTACTAACGACTTTAATCCACAGATGCAAGAAACGGCTACAGGCAGATCGAAACCTGCTTACAGCAGATATGGCAGGAGGTTGAAGCCCAAGCAGTCGGAAGTGTAATATGTTGTGCCATTTTTCTGTTCTGTGTGATATGACATGATTCTATGCATATTGGGGTGTACTTTGTCCTTATTTAGACGTTTGGGGGGGTTATATGGCACATATTTAGTGCGCATATATTGTATCCATATTCCCCACATATACCTAGTAGGCATGACGATGCATATTCTAGAAGCTTCACGTCTTAATGGACAAAGAGGACCTGACCCTGCAGAGACCTACGGGAGGTGTGAAGTTGGTCTGGCAGGAGATGGGAAGTTGGAGAGATTGCCCCAGCAGGAGCCCCGGAGGCTAGAAGGATAAGAGACAATGGAGACGCTAAGGAGTCTCGGGGGTTGTATGTTTACTAAAGGACTGTGGGTTGGGGGTGTGTTATTTGATGTTGGGGGTTTGTGACTTTGGAGCGTATAAGAACTGTGGAAGATGACTGTTCTGCCTCTTTTCTGAGATTCTGTGCTTGTTAGAGGATGTGACCTCTCAATAAACCAACCCTGAGAAATAAACTCAGTCTCGTCTGTGAAAGGCATCCTCTACAGTTTTCACTTAAATGGGACACTTTTGCTTCTTAAAAACAATGACTTTGGCATCAAAAATGCAGGAACATGGCCTTTTGCACTTCAAAAGGAGTAATATAATCATACCACTTCCCACAACTATGGAAGGATGAGAAGATGACCTTAAAAAGTGGCCTTGCAGACAGTAGCTCTGTTTGTTAGCGCCGCTGCTAAGATGCTAACGCTGTCAACAAATAAAAGCTCTGAGATATATCAATGTCTCCACCGCAATAAAGTCGGTTGCATTTTGTTCAAAGATGTTGGACATAATCAGATTTACCTCAGAGCAGATGTAGAATCTAGTCAGAGCCAAAAAGAACCACAATACTGTAGCGGGTTGTTTCAACCCCCACAACACAGAGACAGAACACAGAGACAGTCAGCTCGCACTCCTTGGTTTTTCCCGCTGCACTACTGAGATGTAATGTGCCATGCATGTATTGTGATGAAATGTGCCATTCATGTATCGTGATGCAATGTGCCGTTCATGTATTGTGATGTAATGTGCCATTCATTTATAGTGTTCATGCGTCCTGTCCTTACTGTGACCTAGAGACAGTTCAATATGTAGATGTGCCTTGTAACCTCTTTGTCCTGCAAGCCGGAGCAGAGGCTGCATCTGCCTATTGTTATGTAGGTCTTACAAATGCAAATGTCTCATGCCTGTTCTGCAGTCCCTTTGATCAGACCAACTGCTGTGAATCTGCTTTGATGTATTGTTTGAGTTTGGTATAAATACTGCACAGGTTCTGTAACACATCCTCTCATTCCCACTTCTGCAACTGCTGCTGCTGGACACAGTCTTTGTGTCCCTCTTCTCTGAGAGCCGTGCGCGCCGGGAGCGGAGCCCGTGACGGCGGTATGATAATAAACTCTACTTAAAATCTTCAACAACGCTTTAATTTATATCATGCCGCCGCAATACCGTGCTTGGGTGTTTTAATGTCGGGGTAAAACAGACAGCTACAGCCGTTTGTTTTATCCTGACATTAAAATGCTCATGCTGCTGTCATGCCCTGAATGCTTGCTATTTAACTTAACATGTACAGACATTTTCTGACAATTGTTCAAAATTTTATTGATCTATATTTTGTGATAATTTAAAAATTAATGCATACTGAAGCTACTATCAAATCCATATTGTTCCAATGCAGTGCAACAAATGCCAAAAAAAGAAAAACTATTTGATATCTTTCTTAAACTGTTAAGCCTTAGGAAGCAAACTGTTTCTACGTTTTAATATTTTACTTCATGCAGCCTTGCATCTGGCAACATATATGACGCATAAACGTCAAATCTGTGCCATTCATACAAGTGAAAACATACCTGGTGTTCTTGTGTCTGCACCACCGATCACACCAACAGTCCTCTTTAGTTTTCGGTGCATGATCTACTCATTGCTGGTGAGAAGCCTCCATTTATACAGTCTATGGCACAACCACCAACACCAGCAACAAGAACCAGAACGATGCCAAAACATTTACAAAATACAAAAACTACAAGTGCTGAAATTAGCTGCCACTTGAGTACAAAACACGTATGTGGACTATACATTAAATGAATTTGAAAAACTTTTAAAAACACTATTTTAAATGCCCTACTACCCCACTTTTGCTGACTGATTTAACACTACCTCAGCCGAAACCGGAAGTTGAGCCCATAATCGTTTCTACAGCAACACCCTCAGGAATAAGGTGGATATGACATGAGTTTCACTTTTTGAACTGAATTACTGAAATAAATTAACTTTTCGATGATATTCTAATTTCCTGAGAAGCACCTGTATTTTGAAACCTAAATGCTCACAGTCTGACAGCATGGCGCCTTTTATTTTGAAAGGGGTGACCGGAGGTTTCAACGCCGGACTCTTGAGGCGGATGAAGTGAAGCGGCAGAAGTGGCTGGTGCGGAAACAAGTCTAGTCAGTGAGCAGCCAGAGCGATGGTTTATAAGAGAAAGTCTGGTGTGATGCAGGGATGGGATGACGGGAGTCCTGACAGCGTCTGAGGAGGAGGAAACCCGCGCGGCACACATGTACGTGGCTTTCTCACACACACACACACACACACACACACACACACACACACACTGGAACCCGTCTGTGACCAGTGTGTGCCCCCCTGTATTATGTCGTTGGTTTTGTTCTGTTTTACGTGTATGTTTGTGTGTGAGGAGCCGTCGGAGGGCTGGTCAGCTGGTAAAAGTTCCCTCTCACTGCTGCTGCTGCTCTGGGACGTTTACCGACCAGTGGATGAGAGATTTGGCTGCTGTTGAGAACGTGCGTGCATATAATTTACATTTATTTAATTTATGTATATTTTCGTTTCAGTGTTTTTTTCTTCTTCTTCCTTTTCTCTTGACCTAGAGCAGGGGTCTGCAACCTCTGGCTCTTTTGCGCACAGCTGGCTGCTTGGCAAAAAAATTAAAAACTTTAGTTAAAAAGAGCGCACAGATTTATGAGGGGGAAAAATTACTAGAAAAATAACAAGTTAAGAAAAGCCTGAAAATGTATATCGACAAATTCGTAAGGAATAGGCACAAAATCTGTGGGAAAAAGCACAAATTTACTGGAAAAGTTGCAACTTTTTGAGAGTAACATTACAAATATCCCAGAAAGTTAAATTTACGAGGGAAAATAGAACAAATTTTGTAGCAAAGCGGAAGATTTATGCCAGAAATATTAGTCTTATGTGGAAATGCACTCTTGCAAATTTGCAAGGGAAAAAAAAATCACAAAATTTCTGATAAAGAAACCCCACAACTGCATTTTTTTTTTTAATGGGAAAAAGGCTGCAATTTTGCCTGAAATAGTAACATATTTTAAAAGAAAAATCTGACATATTTGTTAGAAAACTGAACAAGAGCTGAATGAAAGGCAGCAGTGACTCCAACAACCACTGATTACAGCTGAGTAGGGCTGGGAATCTTCCAGAATCGATGTGATAACGATTGTTGAAATTCTGAATTGATCTGATCCAATTCAGTGACAATTCAGTCTGGGAAATTACTATTATAACTATTATAGTTGCATAGGATAAAACAATTCTCAGAGAACAAATGCTGCAAATTGTACCAGGAATACTGTAACCTGGTTAATCAGATATATAAATTACCACATTAAGAACTGACCCAAAATCAGTTTAATGATGTACTTGTTGTTTGGCGTGATTTGGCAGGGCGCCGGCGAGTGCTTTCTTTGGTGTGGGGTGTGCGTGGTGTCAGTCGTTGCTCTGGATGTCCAGCTGTTGCGCATTGGGGCGGCTCTCTCTGCAGGCTTTGCTTCTTCATGCAGGTTAAAGATTGCCGTGTCATGGGGGTGTATTGTGGGTCTGGCGTGCTTGTGGGACTTGGGAGGCCATTATTTTCGGCAGTGCTGTGCAGGTGTGTGTACCTGCATATGGGGGCTGTGGTGGCCTCATTTTTTTTTTTTTTTTTTTTGGTGCACTGGGAGGTGGATGTGGGCTTCGTGGCAGATGCCTTTTCTGGTGTGGTTTGTTTTGGCTCAAGCGTTTTTGCTGGGGTCGTGTCAGTTTCTGGGGTTTGTGGTGTTTTCATGGTGTTTTGCCTCCGGCTTAGTGGGTCTTGCGTGTGGCTTTGGTTTTGTCGGAATCTTCACCATCTTCATGGTTCTTGGGCCCATGGTGCCGGTGGCGGTGTCGCCTGCCTTGGTGGTCCTTGCTCTGTCTCGGTCAGAAGATTGATCCACAGATTTTGTGATCTGATGTTGGCGCATTCAGATGGCAATCGCTTCAAATTGGAGAATGGATCTATTGAAACCACTTCTACTCGCCACTAACTTGACTCACCCAGGGTTTTGATGGGTCCCGTGTTTGGACCTGTGACAAGTTGGTGGCCTCCAGATGAAGTGACTACATTCTTATCATAGCTGTGGATTATGGGACATATGCAACTGTACTGACACTCTGGATGCTAAAACAAACTGTCTGATTGTGTTCCAAGGGTGGGATGGTGGGGGTCATGAAAACCAAATGTAGCTCTAACAGGTGATGATGACAACAACCTGTTCAGGCTGAGTGTGGGAATGCTTCACTCTGGCTTTACTGCTCTCTCACAGTAAGGCGAACAGTAAACCCATTGTACTGTTGCCGAGCACGCTCTGTCTGAAGACCTAATTCAGCTAATATGCTGGCTCGAACTAACAAGCTGCATGAAATGGATCCAGAGCAGCAGGCAGACACTGTGTTCACTCACCCCACTCTGCGTTTTCTGCTTCTAGTCATATTGTCTTTGTTTGTACGGCAAGAAACAAAGGCTTTGAAAAAGTATGTGCGGCCTTCGTGATGACACTTAATTACTCTATTACTTTTTCACATAGGGACAGGTAGGTTTGGATAGCTTTTTATCCCTTAACTAACAGCAATACCCGGTGAGCACAGCATGCAGTGTTTAATCTTGATTATACTAGATAGACAGATAGATGGATAGATAGATACTTTATTTCGAACAAAAAAAGTATAACAAAAACAAACAAATGACAAATGCAATAAAGTAACAGTATACACTGTTCGAAAGGGAGAAGGAAGAAGTGAACACTTATTAATTCCATCTCCTCTTTTCCATAAATACACCCATGTGAATTTTATACAAATTATCACCTTTAAGACCCCAAGTAAACAATTTACTGTATTTTTTACAAATCAACATTAACACCCATCCATCCTAACATACATTGATGTCCATACATCAAAACCAGCCTCAAACAACACAGATATACACAGTGCTGTCCCACCCACCATTCCATAGTGTCCCATAATGTCCCAGAGTGAACATAATGAATCGTACATATAACCACTACCCTTCTAACATATATCCTTTCAGCAAATGGTGTTTATACCTCTTTTTGAATTTATTTCTGTTTGTACATAGTTTCAGTTCCGGCTCCAGACTGTTCCACAAATCCACCCCACAGACAGATATGCACAGACTTTTCTTGGTTGTTCGTATCTTGGGTTTTGTAAAGTTTAAGTCTCCTCTCAAATTATGATCATTGTCTCTTTTTTTAAATATTTTTTGTATATTAGTTGGGAGTTGATTATTAATTGCCCTGTACATTACTTGTGCCGTCTTAAATTTAACTAAATCGATGAACTTTATGACATGTGACTTTAAAAACAACGAATTGGTATGGTCTCTATATCCTACATTGTTTATTATCCTTATAGCTCTTTTTTGTAATGTGCATATTGACTGTAGGTTGGTCTTGTAGGTGTTTCCCCAGACTTCTACACAATAGTTAAGATAAAGTAAAAACAGTGAATTGTACAATAAGACCAATGATTTATAGTCCAAGATGTGTCTTGTCTTCCCCAGTATGCCTATACATTTTGCTGACTTGGCCCGGATGTGACTGATGTGAGGTTTCCAGCAGATTTTATTGTCTAGCATCACCCCCAGAAAATTATTTTCCTGTACTGTTTCTATTCTGGTATCATCTATCGTTACCATTATTTCATGATTTATTTTATAATTTCCAAACAACATAATCTTTGTTTTGATACTACAACAGTGATAGGACCTGCTGACCAACCTCTGCTCCTCCCAGAGCTCAGGTGGGCTGCAGTGAACATATAGCTGATGCTGACCTGACGTGTCTCTTCAGAAGTGTAACTACACATCGTGGCAACGTTTTGGATAGGATGGCCTTCCATATAATTGGCAGCACCCTACCTGTGACAATGTAGGCATTACATAATATTGTGTGTAACATTTATAGAGGCTAGAGGCTGGCAGTGTAACTTAAAAGCTGAGGTTTCCAAATGTCAGTAATGCATTGTTTTTGTGTAGCATTCAAGGAGGCTTATTGCTCCATTATTACTACATTCTCAAAGGTATGTAAAGCATTAAACATGTAGTATTTTTTCATATTAGTTTTTTATTGCACAAAGTAAAATGCACTATGGGCTGATAATAGCATGTCAGCTTTAAACACATAATTGGCATTTATTTACCTCATTTACTTAATGCACTACTTTATTCTTGAGTTGTAATGTTTTACTTTTTATATCCTTTCATTTTCATTCCTTTTTCACTTTAGAAAAATTTATTTTCTGAAATTTGCTACCTTTTTCTTGTCAATTTGCTGCTTTCGTCTCAAAATTTTGACTTTTTTCACATTTAAATTTGTGTCTTATAAATTTGAAACATTTTTTTTCCCAAATTTGACTTTTTCTTGTAAATTTGTAACTTTTCCCGTAGAGTTGAAACTTTTCTCATAAACTTGCAGTTTTTTTCCCCTCAAACTAGTTGTTTTTACTTGTAAATTAAAAACCTCTCAAACGTACCAATTTTTTTCCTTGTAAATTTGGTACTTTTTCATATAACTCTGCAATGTTCATATGGTTGCTGGTGAAATTTTTGTTCTATGTAATGGTTTTTTTTTTTTTTTCCTGATAATCTGAACAACGATCCCATTTTATTTTTTACTGTTTTTGGTCCGTTTTAAAGGTTTTGGTGGATAGATGGATGGATCTTCATAAAAAAACATCTTCCTGTTTTTTGTTTTTTTTTTACAAACATTTTAAATCCACAGTACTTCACACTTCAATGGAAAAAACCACAAAGGCATCCAAGAGAGCCCCCCCAAAGCTAGCCACCCATCGGCCGAACCTGCAGCCAAGTCAGAAAAGCCACACTCTGTGGTAGAGACTGCAACACCAGCTGCCCCCCTTCCCGACAACACAACTGCCAGATGCACCAAAATGTGCAGTCTTAAAGAAAAGGTCAGTTTCACCATATCATGCATTTCTTTGACCATCACAACCCTCTGTTGGTTGGTTGTTTGTTCAGCTGTTTCTTAGTTCTTGCTTTTTTGCTCACTACCTACAGTTGTGCTCATAGGTTTACATGCCCTGGTGGAATAAGTGATTTTTTTGGCCATTTTTCTGAGAATATGAGTGATAATACAGAAACTTTTCTTTCACTCATACTGTAGTTTGTGGTTGGGTGGAGCCATTTATTATCAAATTGTGTTTGCTCTTTTTAAGTCATAATGACAACATCCATCTTCTTCCGCTTAATCCTTTTCGGGTTGCAGGGGGGCTGGAGCCTATCCCAGCATCTTTGGGCGAGAGGCAGGGTACACCCTGGACAGTTTGCCAGACTGAAAGTTTGACAGAATGACAACAGAAACTACCCAAATCACCCTGATCAAAAGTTTACACACCCTAGATCTAATATCGTGTATTGCCACCTTTAACATCATTGACAGCTGAAGTTATTTGAGGGTTTTTCGTTGCATCCTGAACAATTTTCCTGGCAGTTGTGGCTGAAATTTTTGTTGGTCTACCTTACCGTGGCTTGGTTTCAACAGAATCCCTCATTTTCCACTTCTTAGAGTTTTAACACTGCTGATTGGCATTCTCATTTCCTTGGATATCTTTTTATATCCTTTTCCTGTTTTATAAAGTTCAACTATCTTCTTCTGAAGGTCCTTTGATAATTCTTTTGCTTTCCCCATGGCTCGGAATCCAACAACATCAGTGCAGCACTGGATGAAACATTCAGGGGTCTGTCAGGAGCCCAGAAACTCACTGACTTTTTATACACACACACTAATTACAAGTAAAGAGATGCCAGGTGAGGATGGTTACCTTTAGTAGCCATTTAAACCCGGCTGTGTCAACCTGTGTGTATGTTATAAGGCCAAAATTTCCAGGGTATGTAAACTTGTAGTACATCCGTGAAGGATTTACAGTGCTTCACTTTTTCCACATTTTGTTATGTTACAGCCTTATTCTGGAATGAATTAAATGCATTTTTTCCCCTCAAAATTCTACATACAATACCCCTAAATGGCAATGTGAAAGAGTTTTTTTTTTTTTTTGATTTTTGCAAGTTTATTTAAAATAAAAAAAAACTAAGAAATCACATGTACGTAAGTATTCCCAGCCTTTGCTCAATACTTTGTTGATGCACCTTTGGCAGCAATTACAACCTCAAGTCTTTTTGAATATGATGCTACAAGCTTAGCACACCAATCTTTGGGCAGTTTGGCCCATTCTTCTTTGCAGCACCTCTCAGACTCCATCAGGTTGAATGGGAAGCATCGGTGCACAGCCATTTTCAGATCTCTCCAGAGATGTTCCATTGGATTCAAGTCTGGGCTCTGGCTGGGCCACTCAAGGACATTCACAGAGTTATCCTGAAGCCACTCTTTTGATATCTTGGCTGTGGGCTTAGGGTTGTTGTCCTGCTGAAAGATGAACCTTTGCCCCAGTCTGAGGTTAAGAACACCGTGGAGCAGGTTTTCATCCAGGATGACTCTGTACATCGCTACATTCATCTTTCCCTCTATCCCAACTAGTCTCCCAGTTCCTGCCGCTGAAAAACATCCCTACAGCATGATGCTGCCACCACCATGCTTCACTGTAGGGATGGTATTGGCCTGGTGATGAGCTGTACCTGTTTTTTTTCCAAACATGACGCCTGGCATTCACGCCAAAGAGTTCAATCTTTATCTCACCAGACCACAGAATTTTATTTCTCATGGTCTGAGAGTCCTTCAGATGCCTTTTGGCAAACTCCAGGCGGGCTGCCATGTGCGTTTTACTAAGGAGTGGCTTCCGTCTGGCCACTCTACCATACTGGCCCGATTGATGGATTACTGCAGAGATGGTTGTCCTTCTGGAAAGTTATCTTCTCTCCACAGAGGAATGCTGGAGCTCTGACAGAGTGGCCATCGGGTTCTTGGTCACCTCTCTGATTAAGGCCCATCTCTCCCAGTCACTCAGTTTAGACGGCCGGCCAGCTCTAGGAAGAGTCCTGGTGTTTCTGAACGTCTTCCATTTACAGATGATGGAGGTCACTATGCTCATTGGAACCTTCAAAGCAGCAAAAATTTTTCTGTACCCTTCCCCAGATTTGTACCTCGAGACAATCCCAGGGTTTCCTCTGGTAACATTTCTCGGTGGTGGTCCGCCATGCCAGAATTTTACAGCCTCGCCAAGGAGATATGAATTAATCAAGAAAAATATATGAAGCAATGACTTTCCGCAAGCGCGCACACGAACAACGCGCGTGGCCGTCATCCGCGTGGAGTTTAGAAGCACCCCGCCCACGTGAGTTTTCCAGTCAGTCAGCAAACAGTGTCTCGCTAAGCGTGACTGTCCGACAGAAACATGAGTTTGTTAAAGTACTTTAAACACAGAAAAAATCATAAGAGGTATGTAAGCACTGGAGGCATTTATCATGGTTTTAACCTGCTGGAAACGGGAGCAATAATGAAAGAGTCGCTTGGCTAAGAGATGTGGTTAGAATTCATATGCAGCCGGCTTCATATGAAGGGAAAGGTAAGGGGGACTGATGAATTGCTGAGGATATATTTCACCAGCCACTACAATATTAAGTTATGTTCTGTAGGAATTGCAGGAATGAAGAGACTGGCAATTTCTCTCTTTTCTCGCACGAGCAGGCATGCTGTTTTTATTTTCCAGCGGCAGTGACAAAAAGCAACAGCTGAAAACGCTAGCTCGAAACTGAAGTCCTTCAGCAGCTGCCTAGAGAGGTGCCTGATGAGAAAGCCTGAGCACACAACTATAACTGCCTAAACAGATCATTCTGTACATGAACACATATTGTGGTGAATTATGTCTTTAGAGTCCGCTACAGTTCCCTATTATGTACCTGGCAGGTTAAGATGACCGAAATTCACGAAGTCAATGACTTTAATCTGTCAGCAGCCTTCAGACAAACTAAACGTGCCAACATTTGATTTCAAAATAAGGGAGGTTTTTCCTGCTGTCTGGGTGGTGAGGAGATTTCTAAAAAAAAACTATAAATATAAAGAAATATTATAACAGAAATAACGGCATCCTTGGTCATTTAAGTTAATTTATTTCATTAAATACAATTTTATTAATATTTTTTCTTTGTAATCAGAGTTAAATTATTGTTTTTTTTTTTTTAAACTGCCTTGACTAGTATTACTCATTATTACTATTATTATTATTATTACTTATTTTTCTACACTTATTGCACGTTTTTAGTCCTTTAGTTTTTTAGTTTATCTCTTTATCTCATCATGTTTTTAATGTTGCAGCATGGCACCGAGACAAATTCCTAGTTTGTGTACTACATGAACAATGGCAATAAATCTGATTCTGATTCTGATTCTGTTCTGTTCTGACTGCAAAATTATGGTCAAAAATGTAAATTGTTATAAGGAAAAAGTTAAAAAAAAATTACCACGGTCTGTTTCAAATTTATCTAAAAAACCCCAGTAATTTTATTTTAAAGAACAGACAAAAATTAGTCATGAAATAATCCACAAATTTATAATAAAGTTTCAAATGTACAAGAAAAGTAAATTTTAAAAGAAGAAATTACAAATTTGAGGAACGTGGTTTCAACTTTAGATTTACAGAGAAAAGTAGAAAATTATAAGAAAATTGTATAAATTTTGGAGAAAAACCTCAAACCTTCAAGACTGAAGTCATTACTCAAGTTTTTAAGTGGGTGCTCTTTGAACCCTTAACTCAATTAGAAATTTTTGGTTGTCTATTTTTAATTATCAATTTCAAAGCACTGCTTTTACATGAGTAGAATTTCTGGTTACTGTACCCACCTGATCATATAATTTAAGTATGCATGAGTACATTACTATTATGAATGTTTCTTTCCCTTCCCTACTCTCTCAATTGGAAAAAAGAAACACTAGAATAAAAATACAAAAAATACACATATTTTTGTCATTTATGTAAACCATGACAAAAAAATCCTGCAGGACAAAACATGACACTTGATATTTTCTTTCTTTCAAAGGTCTTTTTATTATTATTAATTGAAGTATCAATACAATACAAAGTATTAGAAATTTTCATTTTTGTTTTAACCAAACAGTGCAAAACTAGAATTTAAAGCTAACAAATGTGAATGCTTCAAAACACAAAAACCTTTAAATAAACAATAATAAAAAAAATACAAATAAAAAAAAATTGTGTGTGTGAGGTGGGGGTGGGGTAAAGGGAATATGAGCTACTCAGAAACTATAATCGTGGGTCTTTCAAAGAAATCAAGAAACGGGCGCCATAATTTATAGAATTTGTTTTCAAAGCCACAAACTGTATATCTGATTTTTTTTTTTTCTAAATCCAAACAGGACATTATATCTTTTATCCACTGTAAATGTGAAGGGGGCGAAGAGTCTTTCCACTTAAGTAATACAGCACGTCTAGCCAATAATAATGAAAATTTGAATACTTTTAATTTGGAATTTGGCAAGACAAGTTCTGGAGCCACACCAAAAATGGCGCATAATGGATCAGGTTTAATTTGGTATTGCAGGCCTTCAGACATAGTGATAAAAACAGAATGCCAAAAATTCATCAATGAAGGGCAGGACCAATACATGTGAAGCAAAGTGCCAGGAGCGCTACCACACTTTTCACAAGTTGGGTCTATATCCGAGTAAATACGTGCTAACTTAACCTTGGACAGGTGCACCCGGTGTACAATCTTAAATTGAATAAGAGCGTGACGAGTACACATTGATGCAGTGTGAACCTGGCCAAGAATAGAGTCCCACAGTTCATCAGTAAAAGTAAAATTAAGATCTTGTTCCCAATTCAATTTAATAGCGGTCAGAGAAGAAGATTGTAAATTTGAAATTAAATTATATAAAACTGATATTACCCCCTTAGAAGTTGGTTTAAATAATAAAAAATCATCTAGAGGATTATCAGAAGGTTTTTGAGGGAATTGTTTTGTCATGGTTTGCACATAATGTCTGACTTGGAGGAAGCGGAAAAAATGTGTAGAAGTGATGTCGAATTTAGTGGAAAGTTGAGAAAAACTTGCAAATTGACCATCAAAATATAAATCCGCAAAAGATTTTAAACCTTTTCTGTGCCATATATGAAATGCACTATCAATAGTTGATGGGGTAAATAAATGATTTGCGGCAATTGGACTTCTAATGGAGAAAAACTGAAGACCGAAATTTTTCCTGAATTGAGACCAAATTCTAAGAGACTGACGAACTACTTTATTATTACCCAGTGTAGACAAAGCAAGGGGAAGTGGTGAACCTAAAATTGCTGGTAGGGAGGTTTGATTGTCCACATGTGACTCCATAAGGATCCAAATGGGTGATTTGGGTTCCAGATAGAAATGTTTCCAATATAACATGCACCTGATATTTGCTGCCCAGTAGTAATATTGATATTCCCAGCTAGTCTGGGAACGCCTTGGTATCCCCTCTGAAGAGCTGGAGCAGGTGGCTGGGGAGAGGGAAGTCTGGGCTTCTCTGCTTGAACTGCTGCCTCCGCGACCCGGACCTCCGGAAAAGCGGTAGAAGATGGATGGATGGATAGTAATATTGAAAGTTAGGCAGAGCCATGCCACCCACTGATTTGGGTCTTTGAAGAAAAACTTTCCTCAATCTCGGATGTTTACCATTCCAAATAAATGAGGTAATCAGAGAGTCCAAAGACTTAAAAAAGGATTTAGGAATAAAAATGGGGAGACATTGAAACAAATATAGAAACTTTGGAAGTAACATCATTTTTACAGAATTGATTCTGCCAATTAAGGACAAGGATAATGGGGACCATTTGGAAAGTATTAGCTTGCACTGGTCAAATAAGGGGAGAAAATTATTTTTAAACAAGTAATTAAGTTGTTTAGTGACACATATCCCAAGATAATTAAAATGATCAATAACAACCTTGAAAGGAAAATTTTCAAGATCCTGAACTTGAATCTTTTCATTAATCGGAAACATTTCACTCTTATTAAGATTAATTTTATAACCAGAAAACCTACTAAAACTATCCAAAATGTTGAGTATAGCGGGTAATGAAGTAAGTGGGTTGGAGAGAAATAGTAAAAGATCGTCGGCATAGAGTGAAACCCTATGCTCGATGCCACCCCTACGAATGCCTAGAAAGTCCCGGCTCCCACGGATTGCAATAGCTAACGGCTCAACTGCCAAGGCAAAGAGCAACGGGCTCAAAGGACAGCCTTGCCTTGTACCACGGTAAAGTCTAAAATAGTCAGAATAGCGACAGTTAGTTAACACTGAAGCTAAAGGACTAGCATAGAGAAATTTAATCCAGGAACAGAAGGAAGGACCAAAACCGAACCTCTCCAAAGTAAAAAACAAATACTCCCACTCAACCCTATCGAATGCCTTTTCAGCGTCCAAACTAATAAGACATTCAGGTATGTTGTGGTGAGGAGTATAAATAATATTAAACAACCGCCGCAAGTTAAAAAAAAGAATGGCGATTTTTAATGAAACCGGTTTGGTCCTGTGAAATTATAAAAGGAAGAATCTTTTCCAACCTTGAAGCCAACAACTTTGACAAAATTTTAACATCTGTATTTAACAAGGAAATAGGCCTGTAAGAAGCACAATCAACAGGATCCTTATCTTTTTTAAGCAACACAGTGATACAGGCCTGATAACATGAAGGAGGAAGTGTACCAGAGTCAAGCGACTCTGTAAAAACTTGACAAAGGAAAGGGGCGAGGTCATCAGAGAATTTTTTGAAAAAATCAGCGGAAAACCCATCAGGTCCTGGAGATTTTCCTGATTGCATGGATGATATTGCCAGCTGAATTTCTTCTTTTGTGATGGGAGCTTCTAGAATTTGCCGAGATTCTGAGGAAATCGAAGGGCTATCAATATAATCAAAAAAATTTTTCAAATCCTTTAAGTTTGTTGTATATTCTGAGGTATATAATTTGGGATAAAATGACCTGAAAATATCATTAATCACTTGTTGGTCAGACGTCACCTCTCCTTTATCTGTCCTAACTCCAGTAATAATTTGCTTAGCTCTAATACCACGCAGTTGATTAGCTAGAAGTTTACTGGTTTTTTCGCCATGTTCATAAAATTCACTCTTGTTCCTTATTAAACGACCTTCAATTTGTCAAGTAGAAAGTAAATTAAGTTTAGTTTGTAATGTCATACGTTCCTTGTACAGAGCGGGTGATGGAGATTGAGCATATTGCCTGTCAATGTCCAAGATTTGATCTAAAATAGCCTTCTGTTCCTGTATTATGGATCGTCTTTTAAATGCTGCCAATGAGATAAATTCCCCCCTAAGAAATGCCTTCATGGCCTCCCATATCGTTTTGTTTGGCATACCAAGAGTTTTATTTTCTTTCAAAAAAAAAATAATTTTAGAAGAAATATTCGCAACCAATTTTTCATCTGTAAGTAATAATGGATCCAGTCTCCAATGCTTTCTCAGGGAGTCACATCCATGGAGGATCATTTTAAGTACAAGAGGGGCATGATCAGAAACTGAGATGCTATCATAACTGCAAGAGCAAAGGTTATTAATTAATAAATTGTCAACAAAAAAATAATCTATTCTGGTATAAGTATGGTGTACGTGAGAGAAAAAAGAATAGTCCCTGCCGTTAGGATGTAAAAAACGCCAAGGATCTGTAAGGCTATATTCCTCAAGAAAAGACTTAACATAAGTTGCAGATTTATTAAGACTAGCAGGTTTTGAGGATGAGCGGTCTAAGATCGGATCCATATACAAATTAAAGTCACCCCCAAGAATTAGAGAATGAGTATTTAAATCTAGAAGTTGTGAAAAAAGGTTGCGAAAAAAGTGTACATCATCAAAATTCGGCGCATACAGATTAGCCAAGGTGACATGTTTTTTGCCAAGTTTACCTGATACTGTTACAAATCGTCCATTTTTATCTAATACAACATTAGAGGGAATAAATGGGATATTTCGATCAATAAGAATAGCAGCGCCCCTGGCCTTAGCTTTAAAATTTGAATGAAAAAATTGTCCTGACCAACATTTTGACAGACGCAAGTGGTCGGAATCCTGCAAATGGGTTTCCTGCAAAAACAGTACCCCAGGCTTAAGTTGCTTTAGACGTGGCATGACTCTCTTTTGTTTAATTGGATGGTTCAACCCCTTCACATTCCAGCTTACCAAAGTAAGATTACTATTCATTCATAGAGTAAAATTTATATATTGTGTTGTGTAGCCCAAAAAAGAATAGGGTGAGGTACGGGTTAAAAAAAAAAGAAAAAAAAAGGAGGGGGGGTAAGGGGGTAAGGGGGGTGTAAATAAATCCATAACAAAAAAAAATAAAAAAAAAAAAAATTCAACAACCAAACCTATAACAACACTCCAGCTGGTTGCAAAAAACAGCAACCGCTCCTTCTCCCAATACTCCCATACAACTGGCTTCAATCCTGCATAGTATGAACATTTTACCCTAAAAAAAAATAAAAAAAAAATTAAGTAAACAACAACGTATAGGGAGCCAATTTTACCTTGTTTTTGAACATCTAAAAATGCATCAATGTCCAGTCAGTGCAGCTTTAATGAAGTAGTAATCAAGTAGTCCAGTGTGGTAGTTGGTCAACCCAGGAATGTCCAGTTCAAGGCGAAAAACGCTGGTTTCTCTCTGTGGTTTGCATGAAGCGGGTGGCCTCCGAGACGGACGCCAGCCACTGGTTTTTGCCATCTGGAAGAGTTATCCGGAGCCTGGTGGGGAAGAGAAGAGAAGGACGAAAACCTCTTTTGTACAACTCGGACATAACCTCCTTGTATTCAGCTCGTTGCTTCTGAACGTCGGCGTTATAATCCTCGTAGAACTGGAGTTTATGCCCACGATATTCCAAAGTCCCACGGCGTCTCCACGCTTCTCTCATCACCAAGTCTTTGGTCCGAAACCGGTGGAAACAAATAATGACAGCATGCGGCTTCCCGTTCGGACCCGGCTTGAGCGTGAGGCTGCGGTGGGCTCTATCCAGCTCTGGGGGAGATGGCAAAGTTTGTGTGCCAAAGACGTCCACCAACAGTTGAGAAAAAAATTCAGATGGCTGTGGACCCACATCAAAGGACTCCGGCAGACCCACCAGACGAATATTCAGCCTCCTGCTTCTTCCCTCCAGGTCAGAAAGTTTGTTTTTCAAAAGCTTGTTCTCCTCCTGCATTGACTCACACGTAACTTCAAGCGCCGCTAGGCGCTGGCTGATGTCCTCCGTGTTGCTTTCAAGGTCGCCAATGCGTTGCTCCTGGTTCGCCACATCTGCTTGAATCTTGTCCAGCTTACCATTAATAAGTTCAAATGATGCTTTAAAGTCAGCAGCTATGGACATTCTGTGTTGCTCAAGCAAGGCAACAAGTGCAGGGTTAAGGCTTATATTAGCATCCTCAGCTAAGCTGGTGTTAGCATTGTTCTCTACTGCCTCCTTTTCAGTCTGCTTTCTTGTTTTGGACATATTTCTCAACTCAAAACAGATTCCGCACATATTAAATGTCCAAAACGTTGACAGCTTACAGCAAAGTAGGGTTTAAAAAGTAAGAAAAAAAATATAGCAGGAGCCAGCAACGCACACACCTACTCCACTGCCAGCACACCTGATGCCCCGATATTTTCTAACCTGTTTGTATACCACCATAGACAGAGAGAGAACCTGAATTAGACAGAGCTCAGAGAGGGCAAGATGAGACAGAAGAGAGGAGCCAAGGAGAGGGAAGTGTTCAGGCAGAGGAAGGAGAGAAGGATGACACCACTAAAAAGTCTAAACACAGGATGTCTGGGTGGGACCCCAACTGGCACAATATTCAAGCCTCGGTTGTACAATATTTCAAATGGTAAGTTCCATATGCAATGTTACTGTGTAAAATTTTAAAAAGAAATAAATAGTATAAAATTAACATATTCCGGTATGTTTACCCCTTCCACCCCGGGGAAAAATATGTTGCCACTGCGCCAAGGTCTTTAAGCCAGAGGAAACACTGCAATCCTGTCTCAGAGGTCTACAGACAATTCCTTTCACTTCATGCTTGGGTTGTGCTCTGACATGCACTGTCAACTGTGGGACCTTATATAGACAGGTGTGTGCCTTTCCAAATCATGTCCAATCAACTGAATTTATCACAGGTGGACTCCAGTTAAGCTGTAGAAACATGTCAAGGATGATCAGTGGAAACGGGATGCACCTGAGCTCAATTTTGAGCTTCATGGAAAAGGCTGTGAATACTTATGTACATGTGATTTCATAGTTTTTTATTTTTAATAAATTTGCAAAAATCTCAAAAACACTTTTTTACATTGTCATTATGAAGTATTGTGTGTAGAATTTTGAGGAAAAAAATGAATTTAATCCATTTTGGAATAAGGCTGTGACATAACAAAATGTGAAAAAAGTGAAGCGCTGTGATTACTTTCCAGATGCACTATAACCTTATTTTAAAAAAAAAAAAATAATTGTAAGTATCAGTAAAAATTTAGCTTTTTCCCCCCCAAATTATGGGTGTCAGTAAAATACTGGAAGTTTTCCAAGCTTGCACTGGATGAGACACACATATACTTTAGAAGACAGTACACTGACCTGTATCACTGGTCAACACCAAATTTATTGTCTTAAGTTTTTTTAGCTGATTTAGGACAATTTTGATGTGCTGAATCCAAAAATCACATTGGTTTTGCTCAATCAGGTCAACTTTTTGAATTATGGCCTCATGTTGTTTTATACGTTTTTGTTTACATGTACAGGTATTTTCGCATTTATTCATTCATCTTCTTCCGCTTAATCCTTTTCGGGTTGCGGGGGGGCTGGAATCTATCCCAGCATCTTTGGGCGAGAGGCATTATATGATGCAAAATTCTTTTTTATGTCTTGAAATTCTCTGAATTTTGAACAATGATGATGTAACATTCAATTTACATGTACTTACATTTATATAAAGGTAAGTACATGCACAGTACTAAGTAAGTACTAAGTAAGTACAGGTTTTTGTTTAGTACCTGATCGAGAGAAGCAGATGTCATTTTTGACAACTTACAAAAAAATTATTTTTGTAACCCTGTGTGTATTATGCATTTATCCTTAGAACCCTACTGTACCCTACCATAAGCATTTTTTTTTCTTTCTTTGCTCAGCCTTACTTTAACCTTTACATAGATTTTAACATTGAAGACCAGCTTGTTGTCGCCAGAAGAGAGGTGGGGCCCCTCAGTGTGACTGGACAAACAGATTTATGTCCCAAGAGCACGACTATAACTAACTAACACACACACACACACACACACACACACACACACACACACACACACACACACACACACACACACACACACACACACACGAGTGGTCCTTTGAAGTTAATGATTTCCTTTGGTGGGGCAGAGTTCCCTGAGGTACTGGACAGATGCACTATTAACACACCAAGTCTTAAACATAAACACTATATACTCATGCACAGTATAGATGCACATGCATTTATGACTATTTAGAAAAGCAAAAAAAAAAGGTCATAATTTATGGCTACCCAGCAGCTTTGCTTCTTATTAAGAATACCTAGCTGCATTAGTTGCCCAGCTGGGTTTTGTTAGATAACGCATACTGGAAAAACCAGCCCTGTCTCAGTCCAGCGGTAGAATACGGTACGGTTTGGTCAGGGTGAAGGGAAGAGCTTCCCTTTCCCTTTGGTACCAAGGCATTACGTGACAAACCGCAGGGATGCAGCTGTAAATATAACCAGTCTTTTCCAAAGCCTAAGCTTTAGCACCTTTTTTCAACAGATGAAAATCTTGTGACTCAGTATTATAAAGAGCCCCTGTTGAGTGCTTTATCCAGATGTTGACAAAGCTCTCAGAGGTGTTAATGAAAGGTGTGGTACGTGTTTTGGTCAGAATAACTCAGGCTTTAATTATTATATGAGGGGGAGGCTGAAAAGTTCATCGTGGTCAGATCTGACCAAATGTGGTTTATTTTTCAACACTGTCTCCCCTACAGTCCACACACTTCTTCCATCGGTGTTGCAGCACTTGGATCCCTGTGGTTGAAAAATAAACCACATTTGGTCAAATTTGACCACTATGAACTTTTCAGCTCCCCCCCCCCCCCCCGTATCATTTTCAGGGCCAGATTAAGGAGGTTGTGGGCCCCTGGGCTAGAGCAATCTTTGGGACCCCCTCACATATTTAATGGAGTATGATATGCGAAATTGCTGTGTTTACATGCACAGTAATAAACCGTTAATAATCGGATTTCTGAAGTTATTCACTTCAATTCAACTTTATTTGTATAGCGCCTAGTCACAACAAAAGTCATATCAAGGTGCTAGATACATAAGTATAAATAATTACTAATTCAGAGAAAAGCTCCAACAATCAGATGATCCCCTATGAGCAGTACTAGGCGACAGTGGGAAGGAAAAACTCTCTTATAGGAAGAAAACTCTGGCAGCACCAAGCTCAGGGAGGAGCAGTCTTCTACGACTGGTTGGTGGTGGTGGTGGTGGTGGTGGGGGGGTGGAGAAAGAAGACATACTATTCACAACATAACAGCAACATGCAGGGAGAACAACGTTGGCACAGATATGACGTGCAAGTTCTATCAAAGCTAATTTGACCGAAGATTGCAGCATTTTTATTGGCTTTTTTCAGGCTTATTGAGCTAACTAAAGAATTTCATAGATGGCACTGCAGGCAGACACTTCTGTAGCTGGACCTGGTGGTGTAATGCCCAAACACTATGCACAGTCAGCATAAATAGCAGTTGTATTTTTTTGAGTGGACATGGTAGGTACAAATAGTAAAATTCAAAACTATGACATGCTGATTCTAATCTACACTTGTGAATGACGTCCAGTTAAAACATGATATCGCCATCTAGCTGGCAGCTGTCATATAGCTGATGCACACAATCACACGCATGCGCAGAGGGGCCCCATAGATGCGGACTGTAACACTATGCATGCATCTAACTGGAACAGTATGCATAGTACCGTTGTACTACTAGTTACAAACATATACAGTAAGATAAGATAAGCCTTTATTAGTCCCACAGTGGGCAAATTCCAGGATTGCAGCAGCACAGGGATAGTAGCACTCAGAGCAATAATTAATAAGATAATAAGAACAAATGAATATACATATGTACACAGATATGTACACAGTGCGGGAGCATTGCAGCTAGGTGGTATAGACAGCATTATGGTCTGTTAAGTTACCCCGCAGAATACAAATATGTACCCAGACAGTATATTTCGTATTTGAATCAGCCGTTTTGTCACCCTCAGTAATGATTGATATTGTCCTAGTTGTATAATGGAGGGGACCATTTATTGTGCAAGGTTGTTATGTTTTGTACATTCAATACGACCTCTACGGGCAGCCCTGGTTAGGTTATAAAGTCTGACAGCCGTAGGTAGGAAGGACCTGCGGGACCTTTCTGTCGTGCACCGAAGATGGTACGGCCTACTGCTAAATGAGCTCCTCAGTGCGTTCAGCGTGTCCTGCATGGGGTGGGACTCAGACTCCAGCAGAGATGACAGCTTAGCCACCATCCTCCTCTTTCCTGTCTCCTCCACTGGGTTGAAGTGCTGCCCCAGAACAGAGCTAGCCTTTTTGATCAGTCTGTTCAGTCTCTTCCTTTTGGCTGCTGTGATGTCGCTGCCCCAGCAGACCACTCCAAATGTGATGGCTGATGCCACCATTGAATTGTAGAAGGTCTTCAGGAATGCCCCTTTCACTCCAAAAGACCTGAGCCTCCTCAGGAGGAACAGCCTGCGCTGCCCCTTCTTGTAGAGCACGCTGGTGTTGTGTGACCAGTCCAGTTTATTGTTCAGGTGAACACCCAGGTACTTGGAGGATGTTACCATCTCAATGTTTGTTCCCTGTATGTTTACTGGTGCTGTGGGGGGTTGTCATCACCTGCGGCAGTCCACCACCAGTTCCTTAGTTTTCCTCACATTGATCTGGAGGCAGTTCTGTTGGCACCAGTCCACGAAGTCCTGGATAAGTCCTCTGTACTCCGCATCATTTCTATCAGAGATGAGGCCGACGATCGCAGAGTTGTCGGAGAACTTCTGTAGGTGGCAGTGTGGTGTGTTGTGTGAAAAGTCCGCAGTATAAAGGGTGAACAGGAAGGGAGCCAGAACTGTTCCCTGGGGGGCCCCATACTGCAGATGATGGTGTCAGACACACAGTCCTGGGTTCTCACAAACTGTGGTCGGTTTGTGAGGTAGTCCAGGATCCACGATGACAGGCGCTGGTCCACCCCTGCGCACAGTAGCTTGTCCTTCAGGATCACCGGTTGGATGGTGTTGAAAGCACTGGAGAAATCAAAGAACATGATCCTCACAGTGCTCCCAGGCTTCTCCGGGTGGGACAGGGAACAGTGTAGGAGGAAGATCACTGCATCCTCCACCCCGATGTCATGCTGGTAGGCGAACTGGAGTGGATCCATCGCTAGTCACACCAGGAGGCGGCGGTGGGCAATGAGCAGCATCTCCAGGGTCATCATTAGGTGTGATGTGAGGGCCACTGGTCTGTAGCTGTTCAGATCCTTGGGGTGAGGGGTCTTTGGTATGGGTAAAGCACAGGATGTTTTCCACAGCTGTGGTACTCTCCCCAGCTTCATGCTCAGGTTGAAGATGTGCTCCACAGTCACACGCAGCTGGTCTGCACAGGACTTGAGGAGATTCGAGCTGATGCAGTCCGGACCCGAGGCTTTCCTTGCCTTGATCTTCCTCAGCTCCGCTTTCACCTGGGTCTTAGTGAGGGTCAGGTTGGGGCAGGGGGGCTGTGTGCTGGGAGTGGGGGGTGTGGGAGGGGGGAGGCCATGGACAGCGGGATGAAGGTGGAGGCAGTAGTGGTTGGTGGGCAGGCGGAAAAGAGGGCAGTTGGTCAAACCTGTTAAAAACAGGTTCAGGTTGTTCACCCACTCCCTACCCCCATGGCCTGGGAGGAGGTATTCTGGTGCCCAGAGATGGTTTTGAGGCTTCTCCAGACCCCACTGATATCACTCTGTTGGAGCTTGTCCTCCATCTTCTTCCTGTAGCTGTCCTTTTCCCTCTCTGATCTTCCTCCTTAGCTCCCGCTGTACTGACTTCAGCTCCTTCTTATTTCCCGACCTGAAGATCTTTTCTTCTCTTTCAGTAGTGACTTTATCTCAGGATTGATCCAGGGTTTATTTGAGAAACACTGTATGGTCTTGGTGGGTATGGTGCTGTCCACACAGAAGTTGATGTAGTCTGTGATGGTGTGTGTGAGGCCATCGATGTCCTCACCATGTGGATCGCAAAGCTGCTCCCAAGCAGTGGATTCAAAACAGTCCTTCAGAGCGTCCATCGCCTCCTCAGACCATATCTTCACTGTGTGGGTAACAGGAGGTTGTCTGTGTACTGGGAGTTGTACACAGGCAGGAGGTGAACCAAGTTGTGATCCGATCTCCCGAGGGGGGGGAGTGGCGATGAGGTGTACGCTTCCTTAGTGTTTGTGTAAAATAAGCCCAGTGTTTTATTGTCTCTGGTGTAGCACACGACATACTGGATGAACATGGGCAGAATGGAGGACAGTGAAATATAGTTAAGATCACCCGAGATGAGGAGGGGCGTATTTGGGTGCTGTTTGCAGCCTGCTAGTGACTGAGCGGATGACGTCACGTGCTGCCTCAGCGCTTGCGGAGGGATTTACATAAATAACAATGCAGAGGACATGTGAAAATTCCCTTGGGAGATAAGCTGGTCTCATGCTAACAGCTAGCAACTTAATGTCCTTGCTGCAATGTTGTTCTTTAATTGTGATGTGCCCAGGATTACACCGTCTGTTGTTCACATACATTATCAGCTCCCTGCCTCTGCTCTTCTTGATATCTGATGACCGATCTGCCCATATTGCGTGAAAACCCTCCAGACTGATGTAAGCATCTGTTGCTAGTTCTGTTAGCCACGTCTCAGTAAACAACATAATGCTAATCTTTCTGAAGACGCTCTCATACCGGGACATAGCCGCCAGTTCGTCAGTCTTGTTAAGCAGCGATCTCACATTTCCCATAATAACGGATGGAAAGGTGGGTCTGTACCTTGTTTTCCTCTCGTGTCGCTTCAATCCAGCTCGACATCCATGCCGTTTTTGCCTGATTTCTCTTGGTATATCGAGTTTTTGCGTTAGCACCATGGGGCAGTCTAAGGCTAACAGCTGACTCCTACTGTAAACAATAGCTCCTCCACTCACACACAGACATTTGCGATATTAGCCGAAAGATGACTAATATCAGCACCAGTGCGGCGATCTGAGTGTCCTTGGCGTCCGTGGTGGATATGGGGTCGCAAGATCTTCAAGTTGTGGCAAGAAAAAGACAGATAGTAAATAAAAACGAGAAAGAAACTCAGAATTGAGCCACTGCTGTAAAAAGGCAGCTGACTCTTGTGGTGACTCTTAACTGCTGACCAGTATCACTTACTCTTATTCTACACTTTATTGCATGTATAGTTTATTTCTTTTATCTTATCATGTTTAATGTTGCAGCATTGCACCGAGACAAATTCCTAGTTTGTGTACTACATGAACAATGGCAATAAACCTGATTCTGATTCTGATTCTGCCGGAAGTTGAATTTCATGTGGGAAGTCTATTTATTTATTTATTTATTTACTGTTTATTTGTATAGGGACAAGTATGAAGGATAAATTATTACTACAGACCAAAGCATTTGTAGCCTAAGCTAATTTGCAATGCAAGTCCCTAGCTGGGCTTTTAAAATACACAAAACATAATATACAACTACACAAAATACATACACAGTCCCAATAGTACACAACACAAACCGACAAGACACAACAAAACTAACAGCAAATTATTCATGACAACAGGACTGTTCTCTCTTTAAAAACTGTTTCAAGTTCAGTTTAAAATAATTCCAGTCTGTATCCAGTTTGTGTTCTGCAGGGAAAACGTTCCGCATCTTAATTCTACCAATGGAGAAGGCAATTTGTCCAAATGAGGATTTGCGTAAAGGGACCTTACAGTTCCTGCTGGATGCTCCTTGCATTACTGAGCCTACATCTCTAAGAGGAACCATGAGGTCACTAAGGACCTGAGGAGCCTGATTATGAAAACATTTTTAAATGAGTTTTAAATTTGCAAATTTAATGAAGTGCTCAAAACTTAACATACAGTCATGTGAAAAAAAGTTAGGGCACCCTGTATAACCCGTTTGTTTTTTTTTGTAAACATATTTGGACATAGGGATATTTAATATCAATGTTAAAAATACTGGGAGATTCATGTAATACAACTAAACAATTAAAATGAATTAGACTTTTTTCAGATTTTTTGTAAAATGTAATTCTAAACAAATAGTGAGGAATGAATTAGGACACCCCCCCCCATTTTTTTAGGACACCCCCACATTAATTCCCACTTAAAATGGCTAAAATAAATGTTAAAAAATGCAAACAAAAACCAAAACAAGGTTAGACATAGATATGTGAACATTTCTTAATAAAGAACTGAATATTTAATGGGGTGTCCTAATTTTTTCACATGACTATTTAATTTCTTTAAAACATGACAATGATGTGATCTTATTGGCTTCCTAGCCAGAATTTTAATTGCCTGATTGTATATCATCATAAGAGGCTTAATTGTTGTTAATGTTGCTTGTGACCAAGAAGTGACACAGTAACTTAAACGTAAAAGTATCATAGCATGCATAAAACTGTTTGCAGCATAAAATGATAAACAATCTCTAATAAGTCTGAAAGTGTGCAAGTTTGCTTTTGTCACTCTACTTATCATTTTAACATGCTTTTCAAATTTTAGATTAGAATCCAGTATGAGGCCAAGATACTTTCAGGTGGACCGACTTTTACTGACGTTTTGGCAAACGTCTGGCTCTGCTGGCTGCTGTTTGTTGGCAAACGCAGGTGAAAGTGGTGAAAGTTGTGTTCTTTGGAAATTTTCAGCATGCTGAAAATTTGCCAACGTTTGGAAATAAACGGTGAAAGTTGTGCTCAGTTTGTACAAGTTCTGGAGCGCTGGGCTAAGTTATGCAGAGTTTACCTAAGTCAGCCTAAGTTAAAGCTGTGTTCACACTGTAGCATCTGGACCGACTTTTACAGATGTTTTGAAAAATCAGAAAAAGTCAGTGCAGGTCAGCTGACATCAGCGTCAGGCGACGCTTATATAAAAATCGGCGTTTGTGGAGGCTTCCTGCCAATCTGGACCTGCTTTTGGAGTGAACACATCTCGTTTGGGCATACACTACTGTTCAAAAGTTTGGGGTCACCCAGACAATTATTTTGTGTTTTCCATGAAAAGTCACACATATTTACCGCCATGAGTTGTAAAATGAATAGAAAATATAGTCAAGACATTGACAAGGTTAGAAATAATCTGGGCAAATAATGGGCTGCACGGTGGCGCAGTGGTTAGCACTGCGGCAGCACAGTTTACCCTCGGCCGGGGGATCGCGGGGATCATGAGATCGTGGGTTCGATCCCTGCCCCCGGTCAACAGTGATCTGTGTGGAGTTTGCATGTTCTCCCTGTGTTGCGTGGGTTTACTCCGGGATTTCTCCGGTTTCCTCCCACATGCCAAAAACATGCAGGTTAGGGATATGGGGCGCTTGTGCACGCAGCGACCGGCAGCTGGTGGCTTGTCACCAGACTGCAGAACAAATCTACCTACGGGTACAAAATAAGTTTAAAAAAAAAAAAAAAATGATTTGTATTTGAAATAATAATTTTTTCCTTCAGACTTTGCTTTCGTCAAAGCATCCTCCATTTGCAGCAATTACAGCATTGCAGACCTAACATGATTGCACAAGGGTTTTCTAATCATCCATTAGCCTTCTGACGCAATGAGCAAACACATTGTACCATTAGAACACTGGAGTGATAGTTGCTGGAAATGGGCCTCTATACACCTATGTAGATATTGCACCAAAAACCAGACATTTGCAGCTAGAATAGTCATTTACCACATTAGCAATGTATAGAGTGTATTTCTGATTAGTTTAAAGTTATCTTCATTGAAAAAAAGTGCTTTTCTTTCAAAAATAAGGAAATTTCTAAGTGACCCCAAACTTTTGAACGGTAGTGTACGTTTCAGTATTTATTTTCATTTTATTTTCGTATGTAGTTACTTATGCATACCCTTTTCCCCTTTTTGTTCATTCATTCATCAAAAAAAAATGCTATGGACTCCAACACTAAATCCACAATTAAAATGTGAATGTGGATGGAATTAAAAAAAAAAAATAGTGTATAGTCATATAAATAAAATGATGGGTGATTATATTTTGACTGTTACAACTCTCTCCTTTAAAATAACATAAAATCCCGTTAAATGTCATTTAATTTTTGACACCACATCGGCAATGTTTGATTCCCCACAATGGAAGCCGAACCAGTAAACCCTGGAGAATGATGATGCATGGAGCAGAAAATTAAAAACAGTAAATTTCTCAATGATATTTCTTTTTCCTTTTGGGCTGTCACATTTTTGGGAGATCATATCTATATATGTAGCAGGCAGAGAGTAGACAGACTCTGACTGAATATGTCACGAAAAAACTTTATTCCAAAGACCAAGAAAATGTTTTTTCAGACAGCAAAAAAAAAAAAAAGATCGGCGTCTCCAACGGCTATTGTTTCCAAGGCAACCAGTAATCCGTACTGGCAAAAGACACGTTTGCACAACAGCACAGCCTAGTGGTAGAATAATAACACTGCAAAGACATGAAACCACACCCATTACCTGGAGCAAACAAACCCACAAACAACTCAAAACTAATCAAATGCCCATTTTATTTATATATATATATAAGTGGTGTTGCAGGTGAAGAAAGCAAGTAAGTTGTCCACTCCCATGTTTATAACAGTATGAGAAACTTGAAAAATTACCAACTTAAGGTACACTGTATCTGAATGGAAAAACACACGATTAACGTGTTATTAATCGCGATTAACTCAATGTTCCAAAAGATTAATTGCGATTAGAAATTTTAATTGTCCAACACCACTAATATATATATTAGTGGTGTCTAGGGCTGTCGCGGTAGAGGAATTTCCCCTGCGGTGATGATGGATAGCTCAATACCGCGTTATGCGGTTGTAGCATCATCTCACTTTGGCTCAGCAATAATTATTCTTCTGCTTAAAGACATTTTTGTTTCACCCAGGAGTAAGACAAAAGAATGGATTTTCTTCCTCCAGACCACAGCTGAAATCCCCTTTCTTTTGTTAAAACCAACCTAAGGAATTTCCCCAATGTCCGGCTTTGCTTTTATTGCCCCCATAAAACATGCAACAGACCTGGCCTTCACAGATCCACAACTCAGTTAATTTCCTTATACTCTGGAAACGCTGGATTTAACCAGTGAACTTTAAAGTACATTATTACAAACTCAATTCTAAACCTTCATTCTTTTCAGAACTATGAAAATGCAGATGGACTCTGATGTCTTTAATGTGGAAAATCAATAATATGTGTGAAATGCATTAATCTGTGATTTTATATATATGCATGTTAATGTTTAAATGAATGTTTATTCCTGCATGTTGATTTAGAAGCACTGCTTATAATTTATACTAATCACTAAAGTTATCTTAGTTGAATACATAAGGGGAAATATTAACTTCCAGTATGTATCAAAGTTTGCCTCTAAAACCATGTGACTCCAGCAGCCAATCTCTGTATGACAACTCTTCATCCCAAAGAGCTCCAAACAATAGACTGTTTGTTCATTGGACGGAAAGTTCATCGGGCCTCCCACGAAGGACACTCATTGGCTGAGATCCCGGAAGCCCGCGAAGCTCAACAGAACTTATAAATAACAGAGAGACCCCTGCTTCAGGCTCTCTTCCCCTTTGGCCTCTTTTCTGGATCCTCTTTTCGGCTGCTCTTCTCCTCTTTTCTTTTCTCGCCACTGGTCCGTCTCTTCTCCATTGTCTACACACAGCAAGGAAGAACAAAGGACCGTCTGAACAAAGACTTCGACCACGTGTCGCTTTTCTGAACACAGAGCAGATAACTCGTAATTTGTTTATGTAACTTTGTATCTTAATGTTTTCTTTTTCTCTTAAATGCCTAGGAATTCCTATTTCTTTGAGCTCAATTCTTAATCGGAGTTAAACTCCAATTTTTTATTCATCACTCTTTCTTTGTTAAACTTTCTGTAAAATCACCGTTTGTTTAATTTTAATGTAAACTTTAATCTTGACTTTATTTTTATATTTTTCTTGACCAAGCACCCACCAGAAGCTATTATTTTATCTAAAGTCCGAAAGTTTTTTTCTCTTCTAATTTGAAATCTGATCAGATATCTTTAATTATTCCCGAAGACCTGCAGCGCTTGTCTACCAGGAAGAAAACGCAGCTCTCCACATCACGCGCAGGCTGAGGAATCAGCGTGCTTCTGCAGCATCTCAACCATCGAGATCCAACTTACGATCTCATGAATATCATTCATCATCAAGAGAATATTTGCGGGACAAATATTCTGGGTTTTGCCCCTGAACAACACTTCAAAACTTCATGAGGACGACGACAGACCCATCATCACCGAGGATCACGTGAGCTGCAAAACTTTAATTCATCTGCTGAATTAAACATCTGAGGTTCGGTAATAATTTGTGTATCCTAATCAGATGCAAATTAAGAAGCCCTTAACATAACTCTTCTTTTCATTAAAATTCCGTTTTTATTTCTTAAGATTAATTCAGGACTTTTTCATATAATTAGTAAACTTTCTCCATAAATTTGCGTTGTTTCCATAATCTATTAACTCAAACTGATAGAGATTCATTTCTCAGTTTAACCCTGGTTCCGAAAATATTGACATTGTTAATCTATCATTTACAAGATTGATTCTATGATTAATGAAATTACTGCAATGTCTGTTAATCATTTCGTTTAATAAATCTGTAAAAATGAGAAGTTGTTGAGAATTTATTTCATTCTGAGTCTGTTTCAAGCCCAGGTATCAAATTCACGGAAAATTTTTGAGACTGATTATTGATTAATTTATTGAGTGATTAAACAGGTATAAAGTGAAATTAAAGATTAAATTGCTTCTTAAAGATAGAAGCTGGTGCCCCTTACGAGTGTTATTAACTTTTCTGGTGTATATGAAATGAGATTTGATCTCAGATTCCAATACATCAATAGAAATTAAATAATTCATACCTGATCATATTCATATTTATTAATATCCCATATATTTCCTCCTATACGGTATTATTGCATTGTTTTTAGGACCCTGTGGATTTGTAATTTAAACAGGGTTTATAACTTAGGTGGCAAATGAGGGAAGCTGTAAATCTCACTGCAGCTCGCTCTCAACTTTATGCGCGTGTTGTACAACTGTGCGGAGCTCTGCTCTTTATGCAGGCATGAACTGCTGATTCTGTTAAAAAAAAAAGCAAACAATCATTTTCATAAAGCAGTGGCGGTAACTAAAGGTGCGTTCACACCAAACACGAACGGACAAATTTTTCGCGCAGCATGATTATAACTCAGTGTAAACATGTGAACAGACCTGACTTCAAATCAAATCAAATCAAATCAAATCAAATCAAATCAAATCAAATCAAACTTTATTGTCATATTGCTGTACATACAACTGTAGTGCAGGCAAGATGAAATTGCGTTTCTCTCGGCATCCATATAAGAAGCAGCGTGATTTAAGACACATTCCCACATAGCTCCCCCCCACCCCCACCCCCCCATCCATTCACACATCCCTGAGACATACTTGGGGAAAAAAAAAGAATAACTAACTATAATATACAAAATGTCCGTAGGTGCAGTAGTGTGTATGAGAGATTCCGGGTCAACTGTTCAGCATCCTGACAGCTTGTGGAAGGAAGCTGTTGATCAGTCTGGTGGTTCTGCCTCTGATGCTCCGGAATCGTTTACCAGATGGAAGAAGTTCAAAGTGTTTATGCAGAGGGTGAGAACGGTCCTTGACAATGTTTAGTGCCCTGCTCCTATAACGGTTCTGAAAAAGTTGGGGAGGGAGACTCCAATTACCCTCTCCGCCCCCTTGACTATCCTCTGCAGGGCTTTTTTGTCTGACATACTGCAGCTGGAGTACCATGTAGCAATGCAGTACGTCAGAACACTCTCCACCACACCTCTGTAGAAGGTCCTGAGGATGCAGATGGGGAGAGAGGCCTGTTTGAGTTCCCTCAAGAAGTGCAGTCTCTGCTGAGCCCGCTTCCTGATCTCCAAGGAATTCTTGCTCCAGGTCAGGTCCTGCGAGATCTGCACTCCGAGGAACTTGATGTTCTCTACTCTCTCCACTAAATGGCCGCCGATGCTGAGGGGGGCGTGCTCAGGCTGCGACCGCCGGAAGTCGATAATCATCTCCTTCGTTTTGTCCACGTTGAGCACCAGCTTGTTCTCCCTGCACCAGCCCTCCAGGTCTCTCACTTCTTCCCTGTACATTGATTCCTCATCCCTCTGGATAAGTCCCACCACCGTGGTGTCATCTGCAAACTTAATAATCTGGTTCCCCTCGTGTCTGGATACACAGTCATGTGTAAGTGTAAACAACAGTGGACTGAGTACACAGCTTTGAGGGGATCCGGTACTCAGCGTGACAGACTTGGAGATGTTGTTTCCAACCCGGACAGACTGAGGTCTCTCAGTCAGAAAATCCAGGATCCAGAGACATGTGGCGGTGTTCAGACCGAGAAGGAGTAATTTCTCCATCAGTCTCTGGGGAATAATGGTGTTGAATGCTGAACTGAAATCAATGTACAGGAGTCTGGCGTAGGTGTCTTTCTGGTCCAGGTGGGTGATGACAGAGTGTAGGGTGGTGACTATAGCATCCTCCGTGGAGCGGTTTGAACGATATGCAAACTGGAGCGGGTCGTGTGATGCAGGGAGGCAGGCTGTAACGTGTGGTTTGACAAGCCGCTCAAAACACTTCATCACAATTGGTGTCAGTGCAACAGGACGATAGTCATTCAAACAGGACACCACTGGTTTCTTTGCCACCGGTACAATGATAGAGGTCTTGAAGCATCTGGGAACGATGGCCTGACTCAGGGAGATGTTATAAATGTCAGTCAGGACATCCGCCAACTCGCTCGCGCAGTCTCGGAGCACACGTCCCGGAATGTTGTCTGGACCTGCAGCTTTGCGTGGGTTGACTCTGGTTAGGGTCCTCCGTGTGTCCGCTGTGTTGATGGTAAAAGCTGGCCCGACCGATGGTGGGGGAGGGCCAGCCCTCCCTCTGATTGTCGAGTTTGATGCTTCAAAACGTGCAAAGAAGTTGTTAAGCCTGTCTGGAAGCGAAGCGTCGTCATCATCGACCCCCTGCCTAGGCTTAAAGCCCGTCAGTGTCCGAACTCCCTGCCACATCTGCTTGGTGTTCCTAGTGTCACAGAGGTGTCCCTGGATTTTCTCCGCATAGGCGCGCTTTGCCGCCTTAATTCCCTTAGAAAGCGCAGACCTGGCTGAGCGGAGGGCAATCCTGTCCTTCGCTCTGAAGGCTGCATCTCTGGCTGTGAGCAGCGAGCACACCTCTGCAGTCATCCAGGGCTTATGATTACCCCGCATAGTGATGGTCTTCACTGTAGTGAAATCCTCTGTGCACTTCGCGATGTAGCTGGTGACCGTATCAGCATACTCCTCCACATCTGTCCTGTCTTCCTGGGAGGCTGCTATTTTGAAGACCTTCCAGTCTGTGTGCTGAAAACAGTCTTTCAGTGCAGGGGTTGCACTCTCTGGCCAAATCCTGATTTGTTTCACTGCTGGCCTGCTGCGCTTCAATAAAGGTTTGTAGGCAGGCACCAGCATCACGGATATGTGATCAGAACGGCCGAGATGGGGGCGGGGTATCGCTTTATATGCATCTGTGTTTGTGTATACTAAGTCCAACATATTCTCTCCTCTGGTCTTAAAGTCTACACATTGTTTAAACCTGGGGGGCACAGTCTTTAGGCTGGTGTGGTTAAAATCCCCCGCAACCACCACAAAACTGTCCGGGTATGAAGTTTGGATTTCACTGATTGCATTGTGCAGTTACCCGAATGCCTTCTTAGCATTAGCTTTAGCATTAGCGCTCGGCGCTATGTAAACACCGACTACAAACACGTTGCTGAATTCCCTAGGCAGATAATAAGGCCGACAATTTACAATAAGGAACTCCGCCAACGGAGAGCAGTGTTTAGACACTAACGTGGCATTAACGCACCAGTTCTTGTTAACATAGATGCATAGCCCACCCCCCCGGCTCTTACTGGAGCTCGCCGTTTCCCTGTCGGCACGGAACATCGCCATATCTTCCAGTTGAATGGCCTTGTCAGGAATGTTGTCGTGGAGCCATGTCTCGGTGAAAACAAACACACAGCAGTCCCTCCACTCTCTCCGGGTTTCTCTCAGCAGACGCAGTTCGTCCACCTTGCTTTCGAGGGCGCGGACGTTTGAGAGAAGAAGCGACGGTACCGCTGGTCTGGAGGGGTTAGCTTTTAGCCTAGCATGGATCCCGGCCCTTTTTCCTCGCTTCTGACTTCCCCTTCTGAGTGAGATGTAGACAGATGAAGTTGCCTTTATAACTTCTGCAGCTGTATTGAACCTGCTGTGGAAATTCCCAAAATAACGTCATGCTTAGGTTTACATTATCTGACCCAGGGCTCACCTCAGAATGTCGTCTCAAGTCTCCGAAACTTCATAGAACATGGGTATTTTAGCTGCTAGCTTGTACAGACATGGACAAAATTGTTGGTACCCATCTGTTAATGAAAGAAAAACCCACAATGGTCACAGAAATAACTTGTAATCAGTCAGTCAGCCTGTTTATTAAAGGGTGACAAGTAGTCACTGTGCTGTTTGGTGACATGGTGTGTACCACACTAAACATGGACCAGAGGAAGCAAAGGAGAGAGTTGTCTCAGGAGATTAGAAAGAAAATTATAGACACGCATATTAAAGGTAAAGGCTATAAGACCATCTCCAAGCAGCTTGATGTTCCTGTGACTACAGTTGCACATATTATTCAGAAATTTAAGATCCACGGGACTGTAGCCAACCTCCCTGGACGTGGCAGCAGGAGGAACCTTGATGAAAAATGGAAGAGATGGATAATACGAATGGTAACAAAAGAGCCCAGAACAACTTCTAAACACATTCATGGTGAACTTCAAGGTCAAGGTACATCAGTGTCAGATCGCACCATCCGTCGTTGTTTGAGCCAAAGTGGACTTCATGGGAGACGGCCAAGGAGGACACCACTGTTGAAAACCAAATCATAAAAAAGCCAGACTGGAATTTGCCAAACTGTGTGTTGACAAGCCACAAAGCTTCTGGGAGAATGTCCTATGAACAGACGAGACAAAACTGCAACTTTTTGGCAAGGCACATCAGCTCTATGTTCACAGACGCAAAAAAGACGCATACCAAGAAAACAACACTGTCCCTACTGTGAAACGTGGAGGAGGTTCTGTTATGTTCTGGGGCTGCTTTGCTGCATCTGGCACAGGGTGTCTTGAACCTTTGCAGGGTACAATGAAATCTCAAGACTATCAAGGTATTCTAGAGAGAAATGTGCTGCCCAGTGTCAGCTTGGTCTCAGTCGCAGGTCATGGGTCTTGCAACAGGATAATGCCCCAAAACACAGCTAAAAACATCCAAGAATGGCTAAGAGCGAAACATTGGACTATTCTAAAGTGGCCTTCTATGAGCCCTGATCTAAATCCTATTGAACATCTGTGGAAGGAGCTGAAACATGCTCTCTGGAGAAGGCACCCTTCAAACCTGAGACAACTGGAGCAGTTTGCTCATGAGGAGTGGGCCAAAATACCTGCTGAGAGGTGCAGAAGTCTCATTGACAGTTACAGAAATCGTTTGATTGCAGTGATTTCCTCAAAAGGTTGTGCAACAAAATATTAAGTTAAGGGTACCATCATTTTTGTCCAGGCCTGTTTCATGAGTTTGTCTTTTTTTTTAAAATAATTCTGTTGAACCACAATTCAAAAGCATTGTCTGATTTTCATTGGTTAATTTTCATAGAATTTTTATTTATTACCACTTTTGTCAGATTTCTGTGACCACTGTGGGTTTTTCTTTCATTAACAGAGGGGTACCAACAATTTTGTCCACGGCTGTATCTAACCAGAGACCGAGTCTCTGATGTTTTTTGGGCCAATTACGATAACTTCGGTTTTGTCTGAGTTAAGTAGTAAAAAACTGTGATTCATCCAGGTTCTAATGTCTATAAGATATGCGCGTAACCTTGTCAATTGGTTACTGTCTTCTGGTTTCATTGGCAGGTATAGCTGTGTATCATCCGCATAACAGTGGAAATTTATAGTGTGTTTGCTGATAATATTGCCTAAGGGGAGCATATACTGTATATAATGAAGAGTATTGTTCCTAACACAGCCCTGTGGACTCCTTGACTGAGTTCTATGAGTAGAGGTGGCTCACCATGAACATCAACAAATTGAAGTCTATCTGACAAATATGATTTGAACCACTGCAAAGGGGATCCTTCAAGCCCTACAGAATGCTTCAGTCCATGGAATAGAATATTATGGTCAATAGATACAGTAGATCGATAGATGGATGTACTTTATTGATCCCAAACTGGTAAATTGTAGTGTAACAGCAGCATGACGGTAGACAACCAAACGGCACAAACACAGCATGACAAAGGGATTACCCATGGAAAGTAAAACTAACACTACTATCAAAAAGTCTATCTACACCATAGCTGAATAGATGGTGACCCGTATAGACACATGAATGATACCCGCTGTACAATGCAAGACTATCAGGAGTAGAGTGAAATGTGAGGTACCAATTAGACTGTAAGGTGCAGTATGGCAGCATAGGTATGACCACAATACAACATAAGAGTGAGTTATTGTACAGTGAAATGGCATGCGGCAGGAAAGATTTCCTGTACCTAACTGTTCAACAGCGAAGTTGTAGCAGTCTGCTGGAGAAAGTGCTTCACTGTCTGTCCAGTGTGTGGTGGAGGGGGTGATCAGGATTGTCCATGATGGATCGCAGTTTATTTAGTGTCCTCTTCTCCACCACTGTCTCCAAGGTCTCCGGCCTGAGACCAATTACAGAGCCAGCCCTCTTGATAATCTTGTAAAGTCTGTTGGTGTCACTGGCTGTGATACTGCTACCCCAACACACAGCAGCAAAGAAGATGGCGCTGGCAACAATGGTCTGGTAGAAAAGCTCCAGCAACCTGCTGCACACGTTGAAGGATCTCAGCTTCCTCAGGACGTAGAGTCTGCTCATCCTCTTCTTGTACGCAGCATCGGTGTTGGATCTCCAGTCCAGCCCACTGCTGATCCTGACACCCAGATATTTGTAGTCCTCGACCACCCCTACATCCTCCCCCCTAATCTGCAAGTGTCAAAAGCTGCACTGGGATCTAAGACCACAAGAATGGAAACAAGTCCATTATCAGATGCTATCAACAAATAACTAGTGACTTTTACTAGAGCAGTTTCAGTATTATGATGAATTCTAAAACCAGATTGGAACTCTTCAAATAAATTATTACTTCGTAAATAATCACAAAGCTGATTAGCAACAACTCTTTCTAGGATTTTTGAGAAAAAAGGGAGATTAGAGATTGGCCTTTAGTTAGCTAAAACAAGAGGATCCACTGTTGTTTTTTTAAGTATAGGCTTAATTAAAGCGGTCTTTAAGGCTTGGGGCACATAGCTTGTAGTTAAAGATAAATTAATAATCTGAAGTGGATTACTAATGAATGGTAAGATTTATTTGAGCAGTTTAGTGGGAATAGGATCTAATAAACACGATGGTTTGGATGAGGAGATTAATTTTATCAGAGTTGAGAGATTGGTGTAAAATTGTCTAAACTAAAGTCATTTGAAGCAATTGTATTGGATTTGAAGTACACAATGTCTGTAGGAAGATTACTATGAATTTGGTCTCTAATAGCTGAAATTTTATTGGTAAAGAAGTCCATAAAGTGATCACTGTTAAACTTGGGGGATTCTGGGTTTGACTGAATCCTGACTCCTAGTCAGTTTGGCCTCTGTATTGAAAAGAAATTTGGGATTATTTATGTTATATTTAATTATTGATGAATAGTAAGATGTTCTAGCATTCTTTAAAGATTTTTTGTAGATTAATAATTTATTTGTCCGTGCTAAGTAAAATTCGTCTGATTTGGATTAGCACCATTTTCTTTCTAATTTCCAAGTTTACTATTTTAAGCTGCGGGTTGTTGCATTGTACCATGGGGTTAATGATCTATGATTAGATTTTTCCTTTTTAGAGGGGCCGCTGAGTCTAACACTGACTGTAACGCATCTGTGACATGATTAACAATATGATCTAGTATAGGCAAATTAAAGTATTGATCGGATTCAGTTTTAGTGTTGCAAGGGATAAGTGAGTGTGAGGAAATTATTTCTTCAAAAAGCCACCTCAAAAACCAATGTGTTTTTGCCCAAAATAGTGTATTATGTCTTTATGCACAAAAAAGCTTTCATTGCCTTAGAATGGCTTGGAAAGAGCTTTTATGTCTTTGACCTACTTAAGTATGCACCGATCTATGAATATTCTAATTAGCTCCACCCATACTCCCACCGCCCAGTAGCTGGAAGAAGACAAGAACATTGTACAAGGCTCCGAGAAGATGATCTAACTTGAGGAAGTACCGTCATAGGTGAACCCACGGAAGAGCCACTGCCCGGCCCAGCATGGAGGCTGGAAGGGTCACCGCCCGTCTTTGGTTACTCACTCACCGCAGATCGCCTTGCTGGGGGCCGGTGAGCAGTTCACCTCAGTCTGGTGCACCAGCCGGCTTGCCTCTGTGGTGCTCCCCGGCCTCCTTCCTTCAGAGCTCGTCTCGCTTCGAGCTGCTCCAAGGCGAACTGCTCACCGGTTCTCAGTGAGGCGATCTGCGGTGAGTGGGTAACCAGAGACCATTCCTTCGGGGGAAGAGGGAGGAGTCGAGGAGTGCTCAGTTCCTTTGTGGCCCTTTTCCACTAGTACCTGTTTGGCCCTACTCACTTCGACTCGGCTTTACTCAACTCAGTTCGCTTTTGTTTCCATTACAGCTGAGTACCTCCTGGGGTGGGTGGGACTTTTTTTAACAGCAAGGCGGTGCCACACTCCCGTGACGTAAAAAACGTGACACAAGCAAAGCACAACATGGCGGCTTACGAGGTGACTGCTCGGTCTCTGGCTTTTTGTCAGAGTAAAGGCAAAAAATGGGAGCCAGAGAAGGGTACAGGCAGTGAGATGAAACACTCTAGAAAAGTAAAAGAAAGAAAATTTTGACAATAAACCTTTGTACTTTTTGCAGCTCTCTCTCCACTTTTGTTTTATGTGTGAAGGTTACCACCAAGTGACAAAAATTAAATACTAAAAGATTGGAAAAGCTGTCTAAGAACAATCCAGCAGTTTGAGAAATCACTTTTGGCATGGTGCAAGTCTGTCAATAGAATTATGAACCATAAAGCAGTTTTCTGTTAAAATGTTAACCACTTGCACTCCGGGCAATTTTCCTAAAAAGGCCAAAAAATAACGTGCCCAAAGTAAATCGAAAGCTGTTCTTCAACCCTTTGCAGCATCTTCATGGGGTTGGTCTCATTTAAAAGAAAACACTTTGAATTTTTTGGCAAAAAAAACATAATCTCTCTACGTGCTCCGGCCACTGAGTTACAGTCATCTAAACATACTGAACTTGAAGAAAAAAAATTTGGACACAGTGTTTTTTTTGATACAAATGCTTGTAAATAACACACAGCTGTCCGATCCGGCTGGAAAATGCAACAGAATTGTAGAACCAAGTGTTATCCAGCTGAGATCCAAATTTGGTAACAATACCACAAAAAATGAATATTTTACACAGCTTTGTTCTCAGGCTGTTCCCAGGCGTTTTGGAACTGTGCCAAATTGTGCCAAATGGCACAGTTTGGAAAAACGTCTGTAACTTTTGAATGATTCAATGTAGAAGCTTCATTTTAGGCTCAAAGGAAAGGTCACACTCAGGGCTGTGTTGGTGTGTGTGGGGGGAGTCGCCCCCCCCCCCCCCCCGCTACCAAGGACAGAGTTCAGCCCTCGCTACATGACAGATTACACTCGTTGCATGTTTCCACAGCAACGCTGTCACAGCGGCCCCCCCCCTCGCTACTGTGTGTGTGGGGGGGGGGGGTTGTCCCCCCCACTCGCTACAGAGGATGGACTTTAGCCATCGCTACACAACGGATTAGTCTTATGTGGTGATGTAGGACAGCAGTGCAGTCACCGCGGCTCCCCCCCCCTCGCTGCAGAAGAATAGCGGGGGTGGGGGGGGCATTCACAGCCTGTACACTGCGAGCAACCCCTTGTACCGCGGCGCACGAACTTCAGACTTCGTGAACCGCACAGCTGTAATTTACTGATCGGTCAAAAGTCATTTTGGATTACAATTTTCAGGGATAGAGAATAATTTAGCTTATAACACCTTACCTCTTCACAGCGGAGTCTTGGCGAACTTGTCTTCCTCATTGTCAGACGAACGCGACGCTGGTCCGCTCTGGTTCTGGTCTCGTGACTCGATCAAAACATAATTCCATTATTGCGGTTTTGTGCTTCCATGATTGCGGTTTTTGGCGAACGATTTTTCAAAACAAATAACAGTAGTAATTAAAAAAAGACTGGCGAAGGCGTGTGTGTCACTCAGCCTTCGTCGTCAGCCTCCGTCGGTCTATAATGACCATGGAAGAAATCATAGCGTCTACTCTGCTGGAACCAATACAAAATAAGCACCGCCTGTGGCCGAACATGCCGATCCACGAATGGCACTCCCTGTCACACAGGTTGCATTTGTGGATGGTCTCCATGCTGCTGGGTCTGTGGAGCTCTTCCTGTGTCCTTTTTTGATCCGCTGCAGCAGCCAGTCTTCACCCAGCCTGAAAAAAAAACAGCTCACGAACTTCTCTGCTTCAATTGGCTCACTGCATTCAAAGCGTTGGGAGGCGGGTCCTCCTTCCTAGGTTTTCATTCATTGGTTCTTCAAGGTTTCAGAAACCCAATTCAAGGCTCTTATTAGTCGAATGAGAGGTCAATCAGATGAACTAATCTGTTCGTGGCTGTGTTTATAGATTTTTTTTTTTTTTCAGTGGCGCTTGGAGGCCACACCACCTACACCACCACCATCAATATCCTTATCATGCGTCGTGCGCCCTAGGACGCAGAGACTTGCCCACCCGTGGAACAACGGAGTGCAAGTGGTTAAATCCCATTAATCCCTAACCCAGGGGTGTCCAGTCATGTGCCATGGAGGGCCAAGACCCTGCAGGTTCTCTCTTCTACCCAGTCTCTTCAGCAGGTGTTTTCACTGGTCAGCAGTCAGTGGAAGAAATTCAGTGGAATCTGCTGTTGAAGACACTGGTTGGAGATATAGCCTGCAGGGTTGCAGACTATATCTCCATGCAAACTCCAACAGTGATCTGTGTGGAGTTTGCATGTTCTCCCCGTGTTGCGTGGGTTTACTCCGGGATTTCTCCGGTTTCCTCCCACATGCTAAAAACATGCAGGTTAGGGATACGGGGCGCTTGCGCATGCAGCGACCGGCAGCTGGTGGCTTGTCACCAGACTGCAAAACAAATCTACCTGCGGGTACAAAATAAGTACAAAAAAAAAAAAAAAAAAAAAAAAAGGGTCTTGGCCCTCCATGACACATGATTGGACACCCCTGCCCTAACCCATTATTAGAAAATAGAGATGCTAATACGGCCCAGAATTCCTCCATATACTGGTACTATCACTTGAATGAATGAATGATTGAATGAATGAATCACTTAAGTGTGCAGTGTCTTCTGCACTGGCACATCCAGCAATACAGTTTTCAGTAAATAAAATAATTATTTTTGGTTACTTTTTCTTTAAAATGAGCCATTATTTTCAACAGTGTGGCATAACCCCCACAACAGACTGGGACAGGCAAAGTGCTCAACTAGAGCAACTAACAGAACAGTGAAATGTGTGTATTAATGTCAACAGGCAGCCCCGCTTCTTCTTAAAACAAGATGGCGCCCACAGCGGCCGCCGTGGTGTATCGCTGCCCTTTAATTTTTATAATTTGTCTGTTTTTGTTCACTGATTGTGCATCTGCCGGTTCATACACCCGTGAAGAACTATTAAATATCAGGACTCTCACCCCCATGGACCTTCTTCCAGTTTTTTTAGCTCCTGCCGCCGATCTGATCCATTGTTTGGCCAAAAGAGCTAGACGGCGGAAAAGAGGGAAGAGAGGGGGGATTCTCGCTCGACTACGAAAAAGAGGCACGCGAACAGCCTTGCCTGGCATATTTCTATCCAATGCCAATTCTCTCCTGAACAAGGTAGAAGAATTAAGACTGCTGATGCGTTTCAAGGACCTCGCTTCCTCGTCTGTCATCTGCTTCTCTGAGACCTGGCTTAATGAGAACATTCCAGATTGCGCAATCAGCCTCGAGGGATTTCAGCTGATTCGTGCTGACCGCGTCACAGAGCTGTCCGGTAAGTCTATTGGAGGAGGAGTGTGCTTCTATATTAACAACAGCTGGTGCTCTGATGTAACGGTGATTTCCAAACACTGTTCTCCCGCCCTGGAATTTCTTTTTATTAACTGCAAGCCATTTTATTCCTCGCGGGAGTTTGCCTCATTCATCCTCGTCGCTGTGTACGCCCCTCCCGACGCGGACACGCGCGAAGCTCAGCGTGTGCTCGCAGATCACATCCAACTTACGGAGCGGAACTTTCCAGACTCCCTGGTTATCGTGGTGGGCGATTTTAACCAGAGCAATCTGAGTCACGAGCTCCCCCGCTACAAACAGTTTATTAAATGTCCAACCAGAGGAAATAACACGCTAGATCACTGTTATACTTCAGTAAAGGACGCATATCGCGCTGTTCCCCGCGCTGCGCTGGGACTATCTGATCACGTGATGGTTCACCTCATCCCCACATACAAACAAAGACTGAAACTCACTAAACCTATTGTGACCACCACAAAGAAATTGACCAGTGAAGCTGGAGAGAAACTGAACACATGCATGGAATTAACTGACTGGGGCATGTTTAAAGGAGCCACACATGATCTTAATGAGTACACAGACACTGTGAACTCGTATATCAACTTCTGTGAGGAGGACATTCTCCCATCGCGCACCAGGGTAAGATATTCTAATGACAAGCCCTGGTTCACAGCTAAGCTCAGACGGATCAGGAAGGAGAAGGAAGCAGCGTTGAAAAGTGGAGACAGGGACTGCTACAGAGAGGTCAGATATCGGTTTAACAGAGAGCTGAGGAAAGCTAAATCTGTGTATTCTGAGAAACTCCAGCAGCAGTTCACTGCTAATGACTCGGCTTCTGTGTGGAGAGGACTGAGGCAAATCACCAACTATCGGCCTCAGGCTTCTAAAGGTCAGGATGACAAAGCCCTTTGTCAAAGACTGTCCCAACATTACGCCCGTTTTGACACCTCGTCAGCTGTGTCCAACTCACCCACTCCACCCAGCTCCACTGCCTCCTCAGCCCCTAATTCATCGAAAGCGGTCCCCCCCTCCTCCTCCTCCTCCCCCCCCCTCCCCTTGTCATCAGTGAGCAGGACGTGCACAGACAGTTCTCCAGACTGAACCCGCGCAAGGCCCCCGGGTCGGACGGTGTGTCTCCCTCCACCCTGAGACACTGTGCGAAAGAGCTGGCTCCTGTCTTCACAGACATTTTTAACACCTCCCTTAAGCAATGTCACGTGCCGACCTGCCTCAAATCCTCCACCATCATCCCTGTCCCCAAGAAGCCACGGATTACTGGACTTAACGACTACAGACCTGTAGCGCTCACCTCTGTAGTCATGAAGTCCTTTGAGCGCCTGGTCCTGTCTCACCTCAAGTCCATCACCACACCCCTCCTAGACCGCTGCAGTTTGCCTACCGTGCTAACAGGTCTGTGGACGACGCAGTCAACCTGGCCCTCCACTCCATCCTGCAGCACCTGGACTCCCCGGGAACCTACGCCAGGATTCTGTTTGTGGACTTCAGCTCCGCATTCAACACCATCCGCCCCGATCTGCTCCAGGACAAGCTGTCCCTGCTCAACGTGCCTGACTCCCTCTGCAGGTGGATCACCGACTTCCTGACGGACCGGAGACAGCATGTGCGGCTGGGGAAGTCTGTCTCAGACTCTGTTAGCATCAGCATTGGATCACCCCAGGGCTGTGTACTTTCCCCCCTACTCTTCTCCCTTTATACCAACTCCTGCACCTCCTCCCACCAGTCTGTTAAGCTGATTAAGTTTGCGGATGACACCACCCTCATCGGGCTCATCTCCAACGGCGACGAGTCCGCCTACAGGGAAGAGGTGGCCCAGCTGGTGTCCTGGTGCAGCCACAACAACCTGCAGCTGAATGCTCTGAAGACAGCGGAGATGATTGTGGACTTCAGGAAAGTCACATCCCCCCTGCCCCCCCTCACCATCACAGGCTCTCCCATCACCATTGCAGATTCCTTCTGCTTCTTGGGCACCACCATCACCCGGGACCTCAAATGGGAGCCAACCATCAGCTCCCTCATCAAAAAGGCCCAGCAGAGGATGTTCTTTCTGCGGCAGCTGAGGAAGCTCAAGCTACCCACCAAGATGTTAGTGCAGTTCTACACGGCCATCATCGAGTCCATCCTCACCTCCTCCATAACTGTGTGGTATGCAGGAGCCACTACCAGGGACAGACTAAGGCTGCAGCGCGTCGTGCGCACTGCTGAGAAGGTGATAGGCTGCGAGCTCCCATCTCTCCAGGACCTGTACATCTCCAGGACCCGGAGGCGTGCTGGCCGGATCATAGCCGATCCTTCACATCCTGGTCACGTGCGGTTTGCCCCCCTCCCCTCAGGTAGAAGGCTTGGTCCATTCGGACTAAAACCTCCCGGCACATGAACAGCTTTTTCCCCTCTGCCATCAGACTGCTGAACACTAAGTGACTTTTGACTCTCGTGCACTATGTACAGCAGCTCAACCAGACTCATGTCAATCATCACTGTTTTTCTGTTGCATTATTGACTGCACTATGTGGTACTTCACATTATCTGCTACATGCTAATTTTTTAAAACTGCCTTGACTAGTACTACTCATTATTACTAGTATTATTATTATTATTATTACTTATTATTACTTATTTTTCTACACTTATTGCACGTTTCTAGTCCTTTAGTTTTTTAGTTTATCCCTTTTTCTCATTATGTTTTTAATGTTGCAGCATGGCACCGAGACAAATTCCTAGTTTGTGTATTACATGAACAATGGCAATAAATCTGATTCTGATTCTGATTCTGGCTTTTTCCGGCTCAGTACTGTGATGTTAATGTGCCATTCATGCATTGTGTTCATGCTTCCTGCCCTTACTGTGTCTATACACTGATAACAATATGTAGATGTGCCTTGTAACCTCTTTTGTCCTGCAGTTCCGGAGCTGAGGCGAATTACGGCCAGCAATCTCCTTATTGTTATGTGTGTCTCTCAAATGCAAATGCCCATATCTACTGCTGTGAATGCCTTTCATGTATTGTCTGTAGTTGGGTATATAAGCTGCATCACTCATTCTCTCACTCTCACTCTGACGACTGCTCATCTGCACACTTTGCTGGAGAGCCTCCGGGCTGGCCCATGGGGCGAGCTCCGTGACGGCGGTATGATAATAAACCTATTTAAAACCTCACTTCGCTGCCTTATTTTATCATCCGCCGCACTGGTGACCCCGAGAATGCACACGCTTTGTGCAACGCAACCTTCTGGTTTGGACAGCCACGCTGGTGTCCTGATGGCAACGAACGCAGCACCCGGCGGTGATTCTCCGAAGACAAGCGAACGCAGCAGCCTGACTGATCTGCCTTCCCTTCTGCTTCAGGGAGACTTCGACGCAGAGTTTCCAGGCGAAACTCTCCGGAGACCACCCACGACTAGGACAGCTGCGGAAAATTTCATGGTGAGATCTGCACGCCTAGATCGGCACATCCACGCTTGGACCGGCCGCTCTCACAGCTTCTGACACACGATTCTGTGTCTCCTTACGAGAGCGCACGCACCTCGTCCTCTCTCCACGACGGCAACCTCCATGGCCGACGGAGAACACGTGGACCTGAACGCACCATGACCCATCTACAACAACTACAACAGGGATGATTAAGCTCCCTGACCCTGACTCTCCCTCTCCAGCAGGCCCACCCACGCACGGAACCCTGGCACACGCACTGGAGAGTTACGAGGACGGCGCACCACGCACGGGACACATACGGCTCCACAGACCGCCTTCCTCCTTCGCCGCTGCACACAGACCCTTCAGGCTTGCTTGTACACCTGAGGCACGCACGCAGCTTGCTCACTGGACTTTCTAACGGTCTTAGCCATGGCGCACAACGGGAATTCAGCAGTCTGCGGTCCCTGAAGGCTTTAAGGTTGTGCCCGCACCTAAAGTCAACACGCCAAGTCCCTTTGCTTTTGTTTTTTTTTTTTCTTACAGCCGCCCCTGTTTTTCTTCATGGCCGCTGTTAATCCTCGCCGCTCCTTTTTCTTCACGGCCGCTATTAATCCTTGCAGGACTTAATCGTGAGAGGAGTCAGTGACTAATTTTTCTTCTTGTGGATCTCCGCACGTTCAGCGGGACAGCCCCTCAACATCGCGGACCCACAAGCAATATTTGCGCGGCTCAGACGATTTCACCGTCCCCGGACGGCATTTACTACCCCCCTCCACCTCCGCCTGCACAGAGCTTTCCCTGCTCGCTGCCAAAGCCGGACTATCGAGGCCTCGGCCGCCTGCTGAGCCCTCTGGGGGGGAGCGTGTGGCGTAACCCCCACAACAGACTGGGACAGCAAAGCGCTCAACTAGATAAACTAACAGAACAGTGAAATGTGTGTATTAATGTCAACAGGCAGCCCCGCTTCTTCTGGCTTTTTCCGGCTCAGTACTGTGATGTTAATGTGCCATTCATGCATTGTGTTCATGCTTCCTGCCCTTACTGTGTCTATACAGTGATAACAATATGTAGATGTGCCTTGTAACCTCTTTTGTCCTGCAGTTCCGGAGCTGAGGCGAATTACAGCCAGCAATCTCCTTATTGTTATGTGTGTCTCTCAAATGCAAATGCCCATACCTACTGCTGTGAATGCCTTTCATGTATTGTCTGTAGTTGGGTATATAAGCTGCATCACTCTGTAACTCACTCTCACTCTTCCACTTCACCTGCTTGTGGACTAGAGGCACAGGGCTCGCTCCTGCGCGCGCTCACAGCGCAGGGGCGAGTTTTGCCCTGCCTATTTTATCATGCCGCCGCAAACACCACTGATAAATGGTTTGTCCTGTTGACTCTTTTCACAATGGTGTCCTAGCAGACAAAATAGAAAATCATGATGCAAACACAAACTTTTTCCTTTTTCTTAACCCCTTAGCATTACTGCCAATTTTCCAGGGTGGAAAAGTAGAATTTTGGTTAAGAAAAATCTTTCATTATTTACCATAACACACAGATAACATGGAAATTATTTACCATTACACACAGATAACATGGGAACCTGGGATGGCTGGATTACCAAAATGTGTCTATTTTTTTTTTTTTTAACTACAATGTCATGACTCACTGCATCAAAAAATTTTGTTGGTCCAAAACTCGCTCCCACAACCTCTAACCTGACCTTGATCCATAGACTTTTATAGGATGTTTAAGTAATTAGACTCCATAACATACTCTAATAAAATTGTCTAGCAACCTTTTTTTTGTAAAACTTTGGAGAAAATTGGTAATGTACTGCAGACACATAACCTGATTTACAGCCAAATTTGGTCAGAGGAGAGGATGTGTATGTAATTATTGACTCTTTTCTCACCAGTGTCATAACAGACAAAACACAGTCATGATGCAAACGCAGTCACTGGTTTATTACAAGTAGCAGCACAATTACAGACTGTTTTGTTTCACATGTACACAAGTTAAAAAAACACTGGGGGTGGAGAGACAGGGTCACACATGCCGGCCACTCATCGCGTTCACAAGCTTGCCCAGTTCAGCCAGGAAAGCTTGATTGAAGGCAGCAGTTTGTGTCATCTCCTCCCTTCGGAAGGCGACTTCGTGCTCCCTTGCTTCACGTGCGTCATTGGCAAGCCGGTTAATGGCCTGCATGTGCTGGGCAGGCAAGTGCTTCACGGTGCTGTTCATGCTGCTGTTCTTGGAGCCGCACCTCGTCACTATGCATCTGGGCAAACACAGTGGCAAGGCCTGTTGTGGGGTGGCTCCTTTTCCTCTTACCTAGACTAAAGACAGAAATAGATGGTGGTTAGTTAAAGCAAGTTCAAAACATATATTAGGGAACTACACTTGTGAAAGCCAGTGGTGGGATGTGACAAAAATGCTTTGTTGTTGTATTTAAGCACAATTGTCATGTTGCTGCACCTCAGTAGAGCAGATTTTGCAGGCACCAGGTTATGTTTAAAATAATTTGTTTTTATTGTGGCCTCAGAAATCTGAATGAGTTAATACAGTCAGTTGACTTGAATCATTTCAATGAAGCACGTTGACTGCAAGTACATTCGAAAGTGAGTTCATGTGCTACATCAGTTTTTCAAAAACAAGAATTGTATCAGTACTTCCTCCACCACAGCTAAAAATGGGACCAGGTTGTAGACCCCTGACAAGTGAGCACCCCATTATCCACTCTGTACATGTACAAGTACATTTTCAATCCAAGGATTCATCCATCCATCCATCCATCTTCTTCTGCTTAATCCTTTTTGAGTCGTGGGGGGGCTGGAGCCTATCCCAGCATCTTTGGGCGAGAGGCAGGGTACACCCTGGACAGATCAATCCAGGGATTTATGGTGGAAACGAAACAGTATGACAGTACTGTTCCAACATTGATTTTGGAAAATCCACAGAATAGGTATGTGGGTCTATTATGAGGCTTTAGGAAATTATACGACTCACTTTATAAATCACTGGTTTTAAAATGTACTTGTATATGTTGAGATTTTGGATCCTGGGGTTCACTTGACCTGTATCCATAAACAGAACAGGGTGTTAATCTTTTGTTTATTGTGCCTTACCAGCACTTGAACGTGTCGTGCCAGATGTTGACGGAGCTGAACCCCTGGCATGTGGAAACAGATTCTAGAAAGAAAATACACACAACTTAATGCACAGCACCAAAGTGCAACACATACACAAAACTTTTTAACCAGGATTAGCATATTTCATTGTTTTGCTCTCACAAGCGAATACTTCAGACAAAGCAAGCACGAATCAGCAGAGTTGGCTACTAGCTAGCTAGTGCTCCTCGCTAAGACTCGTTAGCCAGGAGAGAACAGCGTTGTTATTGCTCAAAAAAGTGAGCTTGCCACCAATAGGATAAACAAGCGAAAAGATGCACAATATCACAAAACACTGACCATCCATGGTTTGCAACAATGACGTGTTGACCCCAATCTCCCTATCATTGCTGGCCAGCCGATGGTCATAAATGGCATCCATTGAACCACTTCCAGTCCTTTCTGTTCACCCCACTTCGACCATTGTGATCCTTGATGGCCCGGTAATCACTTTTCATTTTCTTCAGCTTCTCCCTACATTATTTTAATGTCCGGTTGTTCCGTGGGCTGCCATCTGTTTGGAGACCTCCTGGTTAACTTTTTCGTTGCGGGTCGCTCCATCTAAAACTCTCTCTGGATTCTGTCATCAGCCACCAAGCACAGAAAAGTCCACACCTCTTCGTTGGATCATGGTGTAAATTTCCACGAAACCTGCGAAGCTATCTCTCCCGTGTTTACTTGCTGAAGAATTTTTTGCAAATGTTGTATATGTAATATGTAATGTTGCTCTTGTTTTTTCTTGTCTTCTTGATTGTTGCTCTGAGTCTTGCTATCCCTGTGCTGTTGCAATCCTGGAATTTCCCCATTGTGGGACTAATAAAGGCTTATCTTATCTTATCTTATATTCTGCAGAAGACTGCACACTCATGACATTATGCCCTGACCAATCAGTGGCCTGCAGTCTGTTGATGTCACATTTTCAGCCCGACTCAGCACGGTTGGTACCCCAGTGGAGTAGGTACGAAAAAGTACCTGGTATGGTACCAGGTACTAATGGAAAACCCTACAAACCAAGTAGGGTTGAATAGGTACTAGTTGAAAAGGGGCTTTAGAGTGTTCTCCTCAGCTCACTCTGGGGAGAGGCAAGGCGGCTGGCAGGGTGCACCGGTGGGTGCTCCCAGTGAGGGGAGCCCTCCAGCCGGGCAGCAATTTGGTGATGGCATTAGCCATCACATTTGGAGTGGTCTGCTGGGGCAGCAGCATCACGGCAGCCAACAGGAAGAGACTGAACAGGCTGAGCAAAAAAACTAGCTCTGTTTTGGGGGTGATGCCTCAACCCAGTGGAGGAGATGGGAGAGAGAAGGATGGTGGCTAAGCTGTCATCTTTGCTGGAGTCCGAGTCCCACTCCGTGCAGGACATGCTGAATGCACTGAGGAGCTCATTTAGCAGTAGGCTGTGCCATCCTAAGTGCTCGAGGGAGAGGTTCTGCAGGTCCTTCCTACCTACAGCTGTCAGACTTTATAACTTAACCAGGGCTGTTTGTAGAGGTTGTATTAAATCTACTAAACGGAACAACTTTGCACAATAGAGATCGTCCCCTCCAATACACAACTAAAACAATAACAGTTATTATTGAGGGTGGCAACAACACTGTTGATTCAAATGTGAAATATACTGTCTGGGTCCATATTTATATCCTGCCGAGTAATTTAACTAACTGTAATGCTGTTGATACCATCTTGCTGCAATGCTCCTGCACTGTGTATATAACTGAGGACATACAGTATGTACTGTATATTTATTTACTGCTTTGGCTAACCTGTTCTTATCTTATCTTATTTACTATTGCTCTTGGTGCTACTATCCCTGTGCTGCTGCAATCCCAAAATTTACCCATTGTGGGACTAATAAAGGCTTATCTTATCTTATCTTATCTTATCTTAAGCAGGAATGCTGATGTAGCTAGAAACACTCTGTCCATAGCTGACTTTTTTTTTTGGGGGGGGGGGGTGGAGCTTAAGCCGACATTCACACCAGAAAAATGCATACTTGGAAGTTTGGAATGATTTTGCTCTTGATATGTCTTGTAAATCACAAGAAACATGTTACAGACATGTTAACAACAGGAAAGGAAAAAAACATGATTTTTGTCCGAGTGTCACTTTAAATTTAGCTACAGCACCATCAGAGAGACACCATCTATAATGGTACTAGTCTTTGGGCGTCGAATAATCAACAATGGTGAATTCGACTTCCGGTTATGGCTGCCACGTAGGACGGACGTGTCTCGCTCTGCTCTGCTCCTGGAGAAAAAAAATCGGCAAATAACTCTCTCATTTGGGACAGAACGTATCCCAGCGTTTGGGCGAGGATATGTCGGCGAAGCCTAAGGCTGGAAAACCAGGTAAAGGAAAAAGCGAGCCGCCGAAACAGTCCAAATTAACAGACTTTCAGGTCTGTGACGCAGCAAATAAAACTCCATATATGGCGGAGGAGGCTGGCAACGGTGCGATGTCTGCGGGGGGAGGCGCAGATGCGCTGATGGCTGCCATGAGTTCAATGAGAGCGGACTTTTCCTCTAGATTTGATGGGATTATGACAGCGTTGGAAGGAATAAGAAAGGAATTGGGTGACTGTGTAGAACGAACGGCGCAGATGGAGCTCCGTCTCGCTAGTGCTGAAGATGACGTCACCCGTCTTCAATTAAAGGTGCGCACTTTGGAAAAAAAAAATAAATCTCTGGAAGATAATATTTTGGATTTGGAATCTCGGTCGAGACAGAATAACTTGAGGCTGGTGGGTCTTCCAGAGGAATCAGAAGGTCGGGACGTATGTTCCTTTCTGGAAAAGTGGATTCCGGAGGTGCTGGGCAGCGAGGAGTTGCAATCAGCAGTGGTTCTGGAAAAAGCACATCGTATTGGCCCACGGAGAGATAAGGGACCGCCGAGGACCTTAATTATGAAGTTTCTTAGCAACAGAGACAGGATGAAGATCTTCAACGCTGCACGAGCTAAAGGAGAGATTAAACACCAGGACCAGCAGGTGCGGTTCTACCCAGATTTGGCCACAGGAATCCAGCAATTGAGGAAGCAGTTTGATCCCGTACGTAAGGAGCTGCGCAACCTTGGGATTCGTCATGGTGTAATCTATCCTGCGAGACTGCTGACCACGTATGAGGGCAGAACCCACATCTTCAAGACCCCAGAGGAGGCGCAGGAGTTCATCAAGAAGATCAAAGAAGAAGAAGAGACTGGTGGGAGCTAAGCATGAACAAAATATAAGGTAGAATAATTAAGCATTTGCACAGGCATCTGACTGACTTGAAGTAAATAGTAAGTTTACAAAATATAGATTGTATTATATATTAAAAAAACAAAACAAAAACAAAACAAACAAAAAAAAACTATGATGTACAAAGTTGTTAAAAATTTTGGAGTTAAGTTGGAAAACTACAGAGGAGAGTTAATGTTACGTCATTAAAAGCAGTAGAGTTAGGGTGATTGGGAGGATGAAGAAGGAGTGGCTTAGGCTGTTCCCCGTGGGTGTGGAACGGTCGATGGCTATATCGGGAGACAGAATTTTTCTTTTGATTTTGGGGGGTTTGCCACAAGTGTGGGAAGGGGAAATTTGTTTGTGTGTAGTTTGTAGGATGAATGTTCAACCACTCATGTTTTTGCTTCTCTGTATGAGCATGTTTACACTGCAAGGTAATCCCAAACTCTCTATTGATCATAAACCAAAGTGTTAATCTTAATTTAACTTCATGGAATTGCAGAGGTCTACAAAATTTAAAAAAACTTAAACAAGGTATGAATAAAATAAAAGACATGGGTTCAAAAATTGTGTTTTTACAAGAAACTCATCTAATAGAGGAGGATGTTAAAAGAATTAGGAGTAGATGGCAAGGAAGTGTATTCACCTCTTCATTTTCATCCCGAGCCAGGGGAGTTATGACTCTCATACATAAATCAGTTCCTTTTCAAGTGAAAAATGTAATTGGAGACAAATTTGGAAGATATGTAATCATTCAAGGTTCTTTGCTATTAGAAAATATAAATCTTGTGAACTTATATGGTCCCAATATAGATGATCAGAAGTTCTTTGCTAATTTATTTCTCATCTTATCATCACTTACAGGGCAACATATAATAGCAGGGGATTTTAATTGTACATTGAATCCAGGTATAGATAGATCAACAGGACTGGATTGTACGCACATTGGATGTAGGATGACTATTAATCATTTTATGAAAGAATTGAGATTGTTAGATATATGGAGAGAAATGAAACCACAAGTTAAAGCCTATTCTTGTTATTCCAGTACCTACAAGACATTCTCACGTATTGATTATTTTTTGATTTCCACAGAATTAAGGTCCAAGATTCAAAACTGCTTTTATGATAACATCGTGATCTCTGATCATGCACCCTGTTGTCTAATATATGTAGATAAAAAATTGACAAAGGAATCAGGTAGATGGCAATTTCAGCATAAATGGCTTCAGGATGAGGAATTTGTCAAGTATATAGAAAAACAGATAGATGAGTTCTTTGACATCAATACTACACAAACATCAGCATGTGTAAAGTGGGAGGCTTTCAAAGCTTTTATTAGGGGACATATTATTAGTTATACAGGATCAAAATCTAAGAAGACTCGAGAGGAGAGAGCCCAATTGGAACATAAAATAAAAAGTCTTCAGGAAAAAGTGTATGCAGGAAGTGACCCAAGGTTGGAGAATGAATTACTGATTTTGAGAGATGAATACGACAAAAAATCAGCGAATAGAGCTGCCTCGAGTCTTCTAAGATTGAAACAATCTTTTTATGAACAAGGTGAAAAATCAGGAAAATTATTAGCATGGCAGATTAAACAATTAGAAATTAAAACACCAATTACCAGTATTATAAGTAACGGACAGGTAGTTATAGATCCTTTAGAAATTAATAGAGCCTTTAGAGATTACTATGAAAAATTATATGATACCAAAAATGAACCTGATTTAACAAAACTAAATGGGTTTTTGAACGAACTATCTATACCGTGTATTCCAAATGAAAACAGGGAGATATTGGAGTCTAAAATTAGTCAAGAAGAAGTTGGGCTAGCCATTGATAATATGAAATCAGGAAAAAGTGCAGGACCAGATGGTCTTCCAGTTGACCTTTATAAAAAATTTAAGAATAAATTAATAAAACCTTTTTTGGAAATGGTTTTAGAAGCATTTCAAAATAATAATTTACCATCATACATAAATAATGCCTTAATTATACTGCTGCCAAAACCAGGTAAGCCCTCTAATAAATGTGAAAATATGAGACCAATAAGCCTATTAAACGCCGACCTTAAGATAATCTGTAAAATTTTAGCAAGACGAATACAAGAAATTTTACCAAATATTATTAATCGAGATCAGAATGGCTTTATAAAGGGTAGACAAGGCTTCCATAATGTAAGAAGACTATTTAATATTATTTATTTTAATAAAGAAGCACCGGATACAGCTCTCCTATCATTGGACGCCGAAAAGGCCTTTGATAGAGTTGAATGGCCCTTTCTTTTTGAAGTCCTACAAAGGTTTGGACTTGGAAATAATTTCATAAAATGGGTTCAAATAATATACAATAATGCTACAGCAGAAATCCTAACAAATAACAATATTTCAAAACCAATAAAAATCAATAGAGGATGTCGACAAGGCTGTCCACTTTCACCTTTACTGTTTACTATGGCAATTGAACCTTTAGCGATAGCGATACGTTTACATTCACAAATATATGGAATTAAAGTTGGACCAACAGAACATAAAATCTCCCTGTACGCCGATGATATAATTTTGTTTATGTCGAATCTAAAAAAATCAATTCCAACCTTGTTGAATTTAATAAAGAATTTTGGGGAAATATCAGGATATTTTTTTTTTTTTTTTTTGTTACTTATTTGTACCCGTAGGTAGATTTGGTTTGCAGTCTGGTGACAAGCCACCGGCTGCTGGTCGCTGCGTGCGCGAGCGCCCTAAACCTACATGTTTTTTGGTGTGCGGGAGGAAACCGGAGAAATCCCGGAGTAAACCCGCGCAACACGGGGAGAACATGCAAACTCCACACAGCTCACTGTTGGTCGGGGGCTGGGATCGAACCCACGATCTCATGATCCCCGCGGTCCCCCGGCCGAGGGTAAAACTGTGCTGCCACAGTGCTAAACCACTGCGCCACCGTGCAGCCCGCGCCACCGTGCAGCCCACGTGCCACGTCCTGCCACCGTGCAGGATATAAAATAAATAAAACTAAATCTTCAATATTAATGCTAAATGAGACCCAGAGAAATTACCCAACCCCTGAGGTAAATCAATTCAATGTTGTAAATCAGTTTAAATATTTAGGAATCCAAATTGTGCCTAAGCTAGAATCAGTCGCCAGTGTCAACTTTGAAGCCTTAATGTCAGATATCAATGAGTTAACTCAGAGATGGATGTCACTACCAATGTCGATGATCGGGAGAATCAATATACTTAAAAGTAATATTTTACCTAAAATACTTTATTTATTTCAATACATTCCCTTATCACCACCTTTAGATCTATTCTCAAGAATAAAAAAAAAGTTAGTGGAATTTATATGGAACAACAGGAGGGCTAGATTACGTTTGTCTTTATTATATTTACCATTTGATCGTGGAGGTCTGAAATGTCCAAATTTTATGTTGTATTATTGGTCGGCACAACTGAGGTCTATGACATATTATTTTTCATCAAATGATCTCCCTCACTGGACTGAAATGGAATCATACAATTTACCTTTACCTCTTCCCATATTCATATACTCAGATTCGGCAAAAAAATTACAAAAACAAGTTAAAAATCCATTTGTAAAGCATATGATCAAAATATGGTGTGAAGCTAAAAACTATTTAAAAGAACCACAGTTATTGTCACAATTTAGTCCAATATGGGGTAATCAATATTTTAAACCAGGGAGAGCGGACGCTGTATTTAAAGTATGGAATTTAAAAGGGATACAAAAGATTCAGGATTTATATTTGCCATGTGCAGATAACATAATGTCTTTTGAAGAGCTGAGGATCAAATTTAATCTCAATAGAACACATTTTTTTAAATATCTTCAACTTAGAAACTTTATTCGATCAAATCAAAATAAAGCTCTCACTCGACCTATTTATTCATCCTTGGAAAAAATGATGATGAAAGATAGTAAAAGAAAGGGTATTATTTCAGAGTTTTATAACTCATTGACACTATCTTCAAGTGAAAATTCACTGAAAAGATTAAACTACTGGAAAGAAGATCTGCAAATTGAAATTTCAGAGGAACAATGGGAATTGGCTTGTACAGAAGCTCAAACCAAATCAATAAATGCACGCCTTAAATTGATACATTTCAAATGGTTAATGCGGATGTATGTTACACCGGAGGAGTTAAATAGATATAACAAAAATATACCAGATACATGCACAAAATGCATGGAAAGTAAAGGAACCCTATTTCATTGTTTATGGGAATGTAGATTAATAAGAATGTTTTGGGAAGAGGTGAGGGTAACAATTGAAAAAATAATCTCAAAACAAATCATATTGAATCCTAAACTGTTTTTGTTGGGTCTGTACCCAGAAAAACATAATTTTAATAAAAGTGAAAGAACATTCATAGACCTCAGTTTGCTTAATGCCAAAAAATGTATTGCACTATTATGGAAAAAGACTCATAGACCAGATGTGACTCAGTGGTTAAGACAGATGTTAACAAACCTTCCATTAGAAAGAATAACATATATACTGAAATCAAAGGAAATTGTGTTTGAGAATATATGGAGACCTTTTATTGATTATGTAAAAAATTTAAACATAACTCTTGAAGAAGAAGGTGAATGATGTGTGTGGACCTTGTAAATTCCAAACTGGTGAACATAATATGTATACTTATGTATTGGATTGTCTAGACTAAACAGAGGAGCATTGTTGAAGACTTGATTTTGTTGGTGGTTGTTGGTGTTTTTAGTGCATTTTTTTTTGTAGTACTTTAGTGTTAGTGTTTGATTGTTTGTATCATGTTTGTTAAAAAAAAAAAAGTTTCAATAAAGATATTGTGGAAAAAAAACAATGGTGAATTCAGACATTAGTAGAAAGTGATCTGACAGAAAGGAATTCAGAATATGGGGATGACGGGCGATACACTACAGCTAACAGGATTGGCTTCACTGTAATGTGAGATTAATATTGGTAGACAGAATAAATGGACCATTGTGATTGGGGTGTAAATGATCTGGTTGAAAAAGGTAAAGACGGTCGTGAAAAGATGAGAAATTATCTACATAGGGAGTCCTTTTGACCCAACAGAGTCCCATCAGGCAGGTGTGCAGCTGGCACAGCCGGCTGAACTAAACGTCTCCAAAACGGGGTGATGGCAGAGGACCTTTTATTGGTGTCTATAAGTGAGTCTATGAGGGTGGTTAGGGTTGTGCAATATGATCAAAAATTCATATCACGATATAATTCTTATTTGACGATAACAATATATATCATGATATACATTTTCAGTAAATTCTATTGTTTATATACAATAACCAATAAAAAGGACCATCTCTTTTTCTACATTTTAAATTACATACTGAAAAAAATCAATTGTACAAATTTATCTGTAGGGGTGGGTTCAAAAGATCGATCCAACGATCTGGATCGATCCACATTTGACTGAGCCGATATCGATCCACAAAAACCGTGGATCGATCTTTTAATATAATGCTTTTACACCTGAACGTCTGCTGAGTCTGATCGGGTTGAAACCGGGTCAGTGAGCCAGGAACAGCGGCTAAGAACCAGAAGCACCCGGAGCGCTAACAAGCTAACGGAGATGCTGGTTCCTCTGTGGTGTTAAAATGGTTCTCATCCGGCAAGAGTTCCCTGTGGCGCGTGCACACATCTTTACTTCCGTGTTTACATCAGAGCGGAGTTGACATGCGTGTCTCTTAATTTACCAACAAAAGTCACCGTAAAGACTGTCCTCAACAGCTTCCGAATATTTTTCATAAAGCGGGGATAAACGGTTTTGTACTATGTGCAGTGCTGTGTTGGAACATAAAGTTGACAATTAAACTGAAAACGCACGGAGAATAGCTGAAACCCGTGAAGCGAGAGGGAGACTTGGAGCTGCTGAGATTGTAAGTAAAATATCATTTTTGTTTGATTTAACATTTGCCGTAAATTAATAATTTATCCGACATGATGGTGTTTTGTTTTTTTTTGCAAACTACGGATACAGTAGTTAACTGTTGGTTAAGTGCTGTGAATAAATGCAGAATAAAGGTATATTTTATGATATTATGGACTTCTAGCACTTAAGTGAGAGATTTGAAGATAATAATAAATCACAATAAAATGAAAATAGCAAAATTAATAAAGGCTGCAGTACAATGAGCCATTTTTACTCAGTAGAACTAAACTGAAATGAACAAATCTTTCCAGGAAATGAATTGAAACCCTTTTCAAAAATTGCAAGTTAATTTGTAGTTAAAATATAAACAACAAAAAATAAAAGAAACTAAATTATTAAACCCTACTGTGGTGTGGGGAACTAAAAGTATGTTTATTAATTTTACTGTGAAATCTATTCTCCTTTTCATCTTCCCTTCAGATGTGTGAAGACTGGGTTTCCACTCCAAGATCCATCCTGCACTGAGACCTTCTGAAGGGAAGAGGTTGTCAGTGGAGGACCATCCCTGCTTCATGTGGATTTGACCACAGAAGAAGACCTCACATTTTTCAGGGTCTTGGTTTGTAAATTGAAGATTCAAGAAGGTGCTGCCATAATTTGCTCCATACTCTAACATGCATTCAGTGCAATTTAGTTGTTCTACTGACTAATTCTTTTGTTTCTTTTTTAATTTAAGTTCTCAGCAAGAATACAATGTTGGTCATTTTTTGACAACTTTACTGAACATTTAATTCTACATAAATCATTGTTTAACAGGAAATTGGTGGCAATCCTGTGCTTTTCTTGTGGTGTTACATGGAACGGCATCACTGTAAACTATGGAAAAAGCAGCTACTTTCAAATCTGTACTTCCTCACACAACTTTCAGTGCAAAAACCTCTAAAAATGTCACAACTCTTTGGAAAAGCTTCCACAAATTCAGGATTTTTGGGCCACAACAATCAAAAATAGCCGACGAAATCCTGGAGGGACTGAAATACAGTGAGATTATGTCTACGTGTTTCATGCATTGAATTTGTTTACCGACTCTGAGTTGTTAACTTGACACCACACACCCTTTGCACTAAAGAAAACACTTGTGAGATGAGATGAGATGAGATTCAACTTTATTGTCATTACACATGTATGAATACAAGGTAACAAAATGTGACTTGGCATTTGGGCACGCTCTGCAGAGCGCATCCAAGGCCGGGGCAGCCGCTAGGCGCCAGTCATTGTGAGCCGCTAGGCGCCAGTCATTGTGAGCACTTTGTGAAATCATAAGTTGAATAATAAAAAGTGCATTATTGTAACTGATTTTGGGTCAATTCTTTATGTGATAATTTATGTATTAACAAAGTTAGAGTATTCTTGGTACAATTTGCAGAATTAGAGCTCGAAGATTTTTTTTTTTTTTTTTTTTTTTTTTACTGGGAGGTAAAATGGCTATTAAAATGGTAATTTCCCAGATTGGATCAGCTCGAATCGGAATTGAATCGATTCAGAATCTCAAGAATTAGAATCAAATCAATTCTGGAAATTGGAGATTGTTCCCAGCCCAAGCAGAAATGTTTACGTAGCTAGAAACGCTCTCTCCAAACTCACTTTTTTTTTTTTTTTTTTTTTTGGGGGGGGGGGCGCTTAAGTGAAACTTTACAGCAAAAAAAAAGCCAAATAGGAGACATTTGAATGATTTGGCTTTGATATGTCTTGCAAGTAACAAAAATCATGTTACAGACATGTTGACAACAGAAAAAATTGATTTTTGCCAGAGTGTCACTTTAAAGAATGTAAAGACAAATTGAATTATACTATGTTGAGCTGCCACTCTAAAGAGACAGAATGCAGGGGTGAAGGAATTGTATTGGTTCTTCAAAGAGGTGATCTTCCCTGTTCTGATGTGCAAATAGCATACAGAGTGGGATCCACAGTTAAATCTGACTTAAGGCTTTTGGCTGTCTGGATGTAAAAGTATCGAGCCAAAGGCAAGGCAAGGAAAGGCAGCTTAATTTGTATAGCACATTTTGTGTCCAAGACAATTCAAAGTGCTTTACATAAAAACATTAAAGCATTGCAGCAAGTTGCAAAAGGAATACATAAGAATTTAGAAGCAAACTATAAAGTAAATTAAAGAGAAACAAAAACAAGCTAAAATAGAATACGACCGAAATAAAAGTTACAGTACATTGTGGGAGATTATCAATTGTTCTACCGAAAGACCGCGGCAAATAGGAAAGTTTTTAACCTTGATTTAAAGCAGCGAAGAGTTTCAGCAGCCCTATGCTTTCTGGGAGTTTGTTCCCTATGTGAGGGGCATAAAAACTAGATGCTGCTTCACCATATGCGATATCTGGCGCCGGAGGCAGGGTGGCCGTACCAGCAGCAACTCTCTCGTGTCTTTGTGTTTCTATCTGTTTATACCTGTATATAGTGTGTCTCTTATTAACCAGGGCTCTGTGGGAATACTCGGACTAAGACTGGCCAACTTATTTTCTCTATTTTAGTCGGTCTTTTTCTAGTGTTCGTCACTTTTTCCCTTCCTCGGACAATGGAGATCAACAGAGGTGGGGGCGGACGCATTGTTTACACACGCGAACAGCTGATTGCGCTGAGGAGGCCGGAGCCTGGAGCGCTGTGGCTGGCAGTGAAACCCCTCATCCCGGATGAGCTGAAGAGGAGACACTGCGGGCGAAGGGCTGGAGTGAAGGTGAGGAGGAGGAGGAGGAGGAAGCATAAGCCGGCTGTCCCGATGATCATCACCGGGAACGTGCGATTGCTGGGAAATAAAACAGACGAGCTTAGTTTCATGTGTTTTACGGAGATGTGGTTACACTCACAGATCCTGGATGTAAACATAGCGATACCTGGCTTCAGGACTATACGAGGGGACAGAGACGTGAAAAACAGCAGGAAAAAGAGAGGAGGAGGAGTGGCACTTCTTGTTAATGAATGATGGTGTCACCCCAGGCACATTTATGTGAAGGAAAAATGCTGCAGCCCGGACATTGAATTGCTGGCGTGAGTATGAGACCCTATTATATGCCGCGAGAAATGAAGTGCGCTTTAATTGTTATCGTCTACGTCCCTCCGTCAGCTGACGCAGCGGTGGCCTGTGACGTCATCAGCTCCACTGCGGCCACATTACTGGAGAAACACCCGGATGCATTCATGGCCATCACAGGTGATTTTAACCATGTCTCAGTGGGAAAAACACTACCAAACTTTCACCAGTTTGTTGACTGTCCCACCAGAAAGAACAAAACACTGGATTTACTGTATGCCAATGTCAGGGATGCATATAATGCCACAGCTCTACCCCCCCATTGGTAAATCAGATCACTGCATGGTCATGTTATCACCCAAGTATGTCCCCCTTGTGCAAAGGCAGCCTGCTTATACACGGACTGTGAGGAGGTGGACACAGGAGGCTGCTGATGCACTGCAGGACTGCTTCGAGACGACAGACTGGAGCGTACTCTGTGAACCACATGGGGTGGGCATAGACAATATGACCGACTGCATCACAGAATACATTAGATTCTGTGAAGACATGACCATGCCAACTCAGACTGTACGCTGCTTCTCCAACAACAGACCGTGGGTCACCAGTGACCTGAAAGCACTTCTGAACAAAAGGAAGAGAGCTTTTAGGGCTGGAGACAAGGAGAAGCTGAGGGGAGTGCAGCATGAGCTGAGAGAGATGCTAAGGAGGTGCAAGGATGATTGTAGGAGGAAGTTGGAAGAGAAACTCAGGCAAAACAACACTAAAGATGTGTGGGAGGGAATGAAACAAATAACTGGGTACAAGGGGAGAGTCCGGCAGCCATCTGGGAGCCAGGAGAGAGCTGAGGAACTGAATCTGTTTTTTAATAGGTTCAACTCACAGCCTGTCACCCAGGCAACACAACCAGACCTCCATGCACCCCTCCCCACCCACGCTCCCATGCAGAACCTCTCTCCATCTCCCTCCTCCTCAGGGGGCACCAGGATCCTCCCTCACTTCACGGTGACTACAGATCAGGTGGAGAAACAGCTGGAGAGACTCCGTCAGCGGAAGGCTTCGGGCCCTGATGGCATCTCCGTAAGGACCCTGAGGACCTGTGCCAGCCAACTAGCTCCGGTACTGAAACACCTGTACAACCTGAGCCTGAGTCTGGAGAAAGTACCGGTGCTGTGGAAGACATCCTGCCTGGTTCCTGTCCCCAAGAAGTCATCTCCATCGGATTTGAATGACTACTGACCAGTTGCCCTCACATCTCATGTGATAAAGGTCCTGGAGAGACTGGTCTTAGTCCACCTGAGGCCACAGGTGAAGACGTGGCTGGACCCTCTGCAGTTTGCATATCAGCCCCATTTAGGAGTTGAAGATGCTGTCATCTACCTGCTGCAACAAGCCCATCTGCACCTGGATGGGGGAGGAGATACTGTAAGAATCACTTTTTTTGATTTCTCCAGTGCCTTTAACACCATCCAGCCACTGCTGCTGGGCGAGAAGCTGCGGGTGATGGGGGTTGACAGCTCTGTGATCCTGGATTACTGACTACCTGACAGGCAGACCACAGTTTGTCAGGCTGGGCAGTCTTATCTGGAGTGGTGGCTAGTGATATGGGAGCGCCACAGGGGACTGTGCTCCCTCCTTTTCTTTTTACCTTATACACCACTGACTTTCAGTACAACACTGAGTCATGCCGCCTGCAAAAATTCTCTGATGACTCAGCTGTTGTGGGGTGTATAAGAGGAGGAGAGGACGGGGAGTACAGGGCACTGGTAGACAGATTTGTGGAGTGGACGGAGCAGAATCACCTGAGGTTGAATGTCAGCAAGACCAGAGAGATGGTGATTGACTTCAGGAAGAGGAAGGCTCCTTCTCAGCCACTGCAGATTAGGGGGGAGGATGTGGGAGTGGTTGAGGACTACAAATATCTGGGTGCCAGGATCAGCAGCAGGTTGGACTGGAGATCCAACATCGATGCTGCGCACAAGAAGGAGATGAGCAGACTCTACTTCCTGAGAAAGCTGAGATCCTTCAACGTGTGCAGCAGGATGCTGGAGCTTTTCTACCAGACTGTTGTCGCCAGCACCATCTTCTTTGCTGCGGTCTGTTGGGGTAGCAGTATTAGGGCCAGAGATACCAACAGACTTGACAAGATTATCAAGAGGGCTGGTTCTGTAATTGGTCTCAGACCGGAGACCTTTGAGACAGTGATGGAGAGGAGAACACTAAATAAACTGCGATCCATCATGGACAATCCTGATCACCCCCTCCACCACACACTAGATACACAGTGAAGCACTTTCTCCAGTAGACTACTACAGCTTCGTTGTCGAACAGCCAGGTACAGGAAATCTTTCCTGCCACATGCAATTTCACTGTACAATAACTCACTATAATGTTGTATTCTGGCATAGCTATTCTGCCACACTGCATCTTACAGACTAACTGGTACATCACTTTTCACTCTGCTCCTGATGGTCCTTCTTTGTGCAATGGGATGATTCATGTGTTCATACTGGTCATCATATATTAAGCTATGATGTATATAGGTTTTATAGTCGTGTTAGTTTTTTACTTTCCATGGGTAATCCCTTTTCTGTCATGTGTGTGTTTCTGTTGTTTGGTTGTCAACTGTCATGCTGCTGTTACACTGTAATTTCCCAGTTTGGGATCAATAAAGTACATCCATCCATCCATTCATCCAGTGGGGTAAAAAAGTATTTAGTCAGCCACCAATTTGTGCAAGTTCTCCCACTTAAAAGATGAGAGAGGTCTCCAATTTTCATCATAGGTATACCTCAACTATGAGAGACAAAATGAGAAAAAAAAATCCAGAAAATCACATTGTCTGATTTTTAAAGAATTTATTTGCAAATTATGGTGGAAAATAAGTATTTGGTCAATAACAAAAGTTCATTTCAATACTTTGTTATATACCCTTTGTTGGCAATGACAGAGGTCAAATGTTTTCTGTAAGTCTTCACAAGGTTTTCACACACTGTTGCTGGTATTTTGGCCCATTCCTCCATGCAGATCTCCTCTAGAGCAGTGATGTTTTGGGGCTGTCGCTGGGCAACATGGACTTTCAACTCCCTCCAAAGAGTTTCTATGGGGTTGAGATCTGGAGACTGGCTAGGCCACTCCAGGACCTTGAAATGCTTCTTACGAAGCCACTCCTTCATTGCCCGGGCGGTGTGTTTGGGATCATTGTCATGCTGAAAGACTCAGCCATGTTTCATCTTCAATCCCCTTGCTGATGGAAGGAGGTTTTCACTCAAAATCTCACGATACATGGCCCCATTCATTCTTTCCTTTACACGGATCAGTCGTCCTGGTCCCTTTGCAGAAAAATGGCCCCAAAGCATGATGTTTCCACCCCCATGCTTCACAGTAGGTATGGTGTTCTTTGGATGCAACTCAGCATTCTTTCTCCTCCAAACACGACAAGTTGAGTTTTTACCAAAAAGTTCTATTTTGGTTTCATCTGACCATATGACATTCTCCCAATCCTCTTCTGGATCATCCAAATGCTCTCTAGCAAACGTCAGATGGGCCTGGACATGTACTGGCTTAAGCAGGGGGACACGTCTGGCACTGCAGGATTTGAGTCCCTGGCGGCATAGTGTATTACTGATGGTAGCCTTTGTTACTTTGGTCCCAGCTCTCTGCAGGTCATTCACTAGGTCCCCCCGTGTGGTTCTGGGATTTTTGCTCACCGTTCTCGTGATCATTTTGACCCCACGGAGTGAGATCTTGCATGGAGCCCCAGATCGAGGGAGATTATCAGTGGTCTTGTATGTCTTCCATTTACTAATAATGGAAGACATACAAGACAATTGATTTCTTCACACCAATTGATTTCTTCACACCAAGCTTCTTACCTATTGCAGATTCAGTCTTCCCAGCCTGGTGCAGGTCTACAATTTTGTTTCTGGTGTCCTTTGACAGCTCTTTGGTCTTGGCCATAGTGGAGTTTGGAGTCTGACTGTTTGAGGTTCTGGACAGGTGTCTTTTATACTGATAATGAGTTCAAACAGGTGCCATTAATACAGGTAACGAGTGGAGGACAGAGGAGCCTCTTAAAGAAGTTGTTACAGGTCTGTGAGAGCCAGAAATCTTGCTTGTTTGTAGGTGACCAAATACTTATTTTCCACCATAATTTGCAAATAAATTCTTTAAAAATCAGACAATGTGATTTTCTGGATTTTTTTTCCCTCATTTTGTCTCTCATAGTTGAGGTATACCTATGATGAAAATTGGAGACATCTCTCATCTTTTAAGTGGGAGAACTTGTGCAATTGGTGGCTGACTAAATACTTTTTTGCCCCACTATATATATATATATATACGTATATATATATATATACGTATATATATATATATATATATATTTGGTTCTAACTCTGGGCACAGATAGTAGGCCTGACCCTGATGACCTGAGGGCTCTGGGTAGTTGATAATGGACCAGTAGATCTGAAATGTGTTTTGGCCCTAAACCATTCAGAGCTTTATAACCCAACAGCAGTATTTTGAAATCTATTCTTCGACAGACAGGAAGCCAGTGTAAAGATCTGAAAACTGGAGTTATATGATCCACTTTCTTGGTCTTAGTGAGGACTCGACCTGCAGCGTTCTGAACCAACTGCAGCTGTCTGATGGACTTTTTAGGGAGACCTGTGAGGACAGCATTACAGTAGTTCAGCTTACTGAAGATAAATGCATGGACAAGCTTTTCTAGATCCTGCTGAGACATCAGACCTCTAATCCTGAATGAATGAATGAATCTTTATTTCGGATAGAGTAAAAGTAGAGATTAAAAAAGAAACAATAATATAACAAAGGGGGAAAGAAAATCCAACAAGGTCAAATTAGACAGTAACTCCTCTGATTATACAGTTCAACATAAGTTATCCGAAATGGGTGATGGCTGAAGCCGCAGCTTATATTGCCCACCCATATTCCATCCAAGAATTCAAAAGAAAAACAAAACAAGAGCGATTACAATTCAGAACAAAGCTAAGACAAAATGTGACCAAATAAAAAAACAAAACCCCAAAAAAACTAAGCAACAACACAACACAGACTGGATATGACAATCCTTATGTGATTTTACATGTCATCTTGTATATACGTTTGGAGTATTTCTTCCTTTAGTTTTTGTTTAAATTGTCCAAGCGTTGTACATGATTTTAATTCAGGTCCAAAATCGTTTCATAATCTGACTCCTTGCACTGAGACACAGTGTTGCTTGGTGGTAGTTCTCACTGAAGGTTTTTGAAATATACATGTTCCTCTGAAATGATATTGTTTCTCCCTTATTTGGAACAACTTTTGGATATTTGCGGGCAGCGATAGATTCTTCACTTTAAACATTATTACTGCAGTTTTAAAGTCAACCAGATCTTTCAACTTGAGAGCTTTTAATTTAAGAAAAGTGGGTTTGTTGGTTCCCTGTAAGCAGCTTTGTTTATTATTCTAATAGCTCTCTTCTGAAGCATAAAGACTGGATATATGTTTGTTTTGTATGTATTTCCCCATACTTCAGTACAATATGTCATGTATGGGAGTATTAATGAATGATACAAGGTATATAGTGTGGGTTGATTCAGCAAATATTTCACTCTGTGTAGTATTGCAATTGATTTGGATATTTTACCTTTAATATAATTAATATGTGACTTCCAACACAGTTTATTATCAATTATTACTCCAAGAAATTTAGTTTTGGGTACCATTTCAATCTCTACACCATTTACACTGAGTTTAGATACTAAGTTGTTGTGATGGTTGTTAAAAACTATAAATGTTGTCTTACTTAAACTGAGTGTTAATTTGTTTGAATCAAACCACAGTTTAAGCTTTCCTAATTCCTTTCCGAGTGTATCCAAAAGTTGTTCCAAATTGCTTCCACAGCATAATAAATTACTGTCATCGGCAAACAATATTGAATCCATTTTTTCCGAAACTTAACCTATATCATTTATATACATATTGAATAACAGTGGCCCCAAAACTGAACCCTGTGGGACTCCACAAGTAACCTTCAGTAACTGTGAGTTTTTGTTACCAACACATGCATACTGATATCTATTTTTTAAGTAACTACATAACCAGGACAGTGCTACCCCCCTAATACCACAATTTTGTAGTTTCTTTAATAATAAATTATGATCTACTGTATCAAATGCTTTTTTTAAGATCCAGGAATACCCCAACTGAATACTCTTTATTTTCAATGACAGTTGAAATTTTTTCTATAAATTCCATTAGAGCAAATGCAGTTGTCCTCTTGTGTCTGAACCCATATAGCTGCTCACACAATAAATTATTCTTCAGTATGAAGTTGTCAGTTCTCTCATAGAATATTTTTTCAAGTATCTTGGAAAATTGCGGCAATAGTGAAATTGGTCTATAGTTTGAGAATTCCCCTCTGTCACCCGTCTTGTATATCGGAATTACTTTAGCTATTTTCATTGCATTGGGAAATATACCTGTTTGGAGAGACAGGTTACAGCTATACGTCAGTCGTTTCACTAAGCATTCAATAATAGTTTTGACTAAGAGTATGTCAATACCATCACAGTCCGTAGATGTTTTACTTTTAAACGATTTAACAATTTCAATGACCTCTCTCTCGTCTGTGTTCTTTATGAAAATGGAGTCTTTTATAGCAGTGTTTTTGCTTATTGTATCACCTGTGGGTACCGTAATGGGTATTTCTCGAGCCAAATTAGGACCAATGTTAACAAAAAAGTTATTAAATTCATCTGCAGGTGAGGCTGCATTCACACTCTGAGTCGTTTTATTACTTTTTGAAAAATTGGTTGGGTAGCTTGTATTTCTGTTTTTATTTCCAAGAATATTGTTAAGTGTTGTCCATGTATTTTTAATATTGTCTCTGTTTTTCTCCAGTTCATTACTGTAATAGTCTCTTTTACTACATCTTATTATATATGTTAACTTATTTTTGTATGTTTTATACCGCTGCTCTGCTTCTTTTGTCCTTTTCTTTAGGAAAGCTTTATATAATAAATTTTTCTTTTTACATGCCTTTTGTAATCCTTTAGTTAACCATGGCTTATCGGCAAATTTATATTTAAGCTTTTTCTTTACTAATGGACAATTTTTTGCATAAAGAGTGGTTAAAATGTTTATAAATGTGTCATAGGCTTCATTTACATCTGATACATAGACTTTTGTCCAGTCTTGCTTCAGCAAGTCTTCTTTAAAAGAACTGATTGCATTTTGTGATTTGTATCTAAACAATTTTAAAAATTTTTCTGTATTGGCCCCTGTGTGGCCATAGATAAGTGCAAAGGTTGGCAAATGGTCACTTATATCATTTATCAAAATCCACTTTCTATTTTCTTATCAATAATATTAACAAACAGGTTGTCAATAAGTGTAGCAGTGTGAACTGTGATTCTACTGGGATGTGTTATTGTGGGATATAGACTCATGCTGTACATAGAGTTCATGAACTCTGTAATTACATTTTGTTGATGTGGATTCAGTAGATCAATATTGAAATCTCCACAAATTGCTACCATTTTCTTACTAGTAATATTATTGTACAGCTCGACTAATTTATCTCTGAATGTCTCAATGCAAGTTCCCGGCGTTCTATAAATACAACTTATAATTAGATTTTTTGTTTTATCTTGGTCAATCTCAACAGTAACACATTCCAAATTCCCTGGTAGTGCAAAGGACATTCCATTTACAAGCTTACACCTATACAGGTCATCAATATACAGTGCAACACCACCACCCTTTTTTTGAGATCTGTTAATATGAAACATCTGATATCCCTCTATTGCCATCAGAGGAGCCTGCTCTTCATTAAGCCAAGTTTCAGAGACTGCGATAGCTGAAAATTTTCTGTCTAGCTGTTTTAAATAGTCCTGAATCTGTGGAAAGTATTTGTTAAGACTTCTGCTGTTGAAGTGTATTATTGATAGTTTACCATCTAGTTGCACTTGACTTTTGAATTGCTTTTCAGTGTAATATTCACAATGATTATGAATATTATTGAAAAAGTGGTTATCAGGATCAATATCATTCTCCATCTCTTGTAGTTTATGTTCAGCATAATGGCATATTTTCAGAGTTTGAATTTCCTCACTCTGTGTCAAATGACTTCCTCCAACTGGGGATAATTGATGTCTACTCAAGTCAGTCATAAGTTTTTTTGTTTTGTTTTTTTTTTAAAGTACATTGACATGGTATGTCAAAAGAACTATTCTTGCCTTGTGTGTGGATATGGATTATCATGTCTCTTAATTTTCTTAATCAGTGTTCATCTATATTTATTTAAGTCAGTAACATCTCTGATTATTATACTCTTTGCTTCCTCAGGTGTTCCATTTAGTTTGATCCAAACTCTACAATTTCTTGTCCATGTTGCCTGTATCTTATTTTGTCTTTTCAGCATCCGTGCTTGCCGTGCTATTTCAGTATTAGTTTTTGTTAGATGTTCATTTAGGTAAACTCCTGTTCCCCGTAGCTTTCTGGTCTGCCTCAGTATGTCATTCTTTACCCTTCTGTTCACAAAGCGCATCACAATTGATTTCTTTGTTTTATTATCCTTTCTGGGTAAAGCATGACAGGCTGAAATTGCATTTGCTTCGACCTTTATATTTCTACTTTCAAGGAACTGAAGCACCTGGTTTTCCAGGGACACTGATTCACTTGTGGGAGCCTCATCACCTCTCATTCCTGCTGTAGCATGAGCATATGATTGATATTTAATGTCTAGTCCACTTATAATTAGATCATCCATACGAGAACATTGTTCAAGATCCTCGACGCGTCGCTCCAAGTCTGCAATTTTTTTGTCTTTTTCCTTAATTGTTAATTTTAATTCTCGGACTTCTTCCATTAGCCCTAATATTTTAGCCTGCTGACTAGCCACTTTGGTCAGTTCTTCTGACAAAAAGTTCAGAGATTTTTTGATGTCTTCCATTTCCTTCTTCTTTGGTGGCATTTTTACTGACCTGTTGATAGTAAAACAATCTCTGCTGGTGTCGCCGGTATCCGATTCGACCGACCTCGAATCCAGCTGGGCCTCAGCTAGCCCCCTCCGCTGCTAGTCCCGCTGCAATTGAGCTCCTGTCCAGCCGGGGTACCGGCCGCTCCTCCACCGAGTCCCGCTGCCCACTGCCGCTGTAGTTGAGCTCCGATCCTGCTCCTGTCCAGCTGGGGTCCCGGTAGTTCCTCCGCTGAGCCCCACCACCTACCGCCATCTTCCTCAGTAGATCCTCCGCTGAGCCCCGCCGCTGTAACTGGGCTCCAATTCCGGCTCTTATCCGGCTGGGGCTCCGGTGGTCCTCCACTGGTCCCCGTCTCCTACCACCGCTGTACTTGAAATCCGATCCGGCTCCCGTCCAAATGTTGCCTCGGTTAGTTCCTCCGGCGAGCCCCAATCACCGGAGACAGAGTCGCTTCTTTGTGTCGGTGTTAGGTGCTACAATTGCCGAAACTGCGCCAAAACCTTTTCCGGGTCAGCTTATCTGTCGTCTTACAAATAGTCCTTCCATTTGGTGGCGACCGAGAGACTTTTTTTTTTTTAACAGTTTTCAAACCAAGTTTTGGTTGTGGTCTTAAAATTCAACTGGTCTCGCTGCCATTCTGAGTCGAGAAACGCATCCTCACTATGTTCTTTAAAATGGTAAATGGCATTCATTTATATAGCACTTTTCTTCTCATCTAGGATGACCAAAGCGCTTTACAGATCCTGCAGTCCACCCATTCACACACACATTCACACACTGATGGCGGCAGAGCTGCCATACACACAGGCGCTAACCAAGCCACCAGGAGCAACTGGGGGTTCAATGTCTTGCTCAAGGACACTTCAACATGCGGACAGCAGACAGAGCGGGAATCAAACCCATGACCCTCCGATCAGTAGTCGGTCACACTACTCCTGCACCACTGCCGCCCCCTTTAAGTAATAATAAGCTGACTTCGATACTGTCTTAATGCAGCTGTTAAAATTCAGGCCTAAGTCCAGAATCACACCCAGGTTTCTAGCTTGGCTTTTGGTTTATAGCATCATTGATTGAAGCAGAGTACTAACTTTGAGTCTTTCTTCTTTGGTTCTGAAAACTTTTATTTCGGTTTTGTCTTTGTTTAACTGAAGAAAATTCTGGCACATCCACTCTTTAATTTGACCATTGCATTTGATCAGGGTTTTAATTGGACCATAGTCTCCTGGTGAGACGGTTATGTAGATTTGTGTATCATCTGCATAATTATGGTAATATATTTTGTTGTTTTTTATGAGTTGAGCTAGTGGGAGCATATAGATGTTGAAAAGCAAAGGTTCTAAAATGGAACCTTGGGGAACTCCACAGTTTATTTTTGTTTGCTCAGATTTGTAGTTACCTATAGACACAAAATAGTTCCTGTCTTTTAAATTGGACTCAAACCAGCTAAGTGCTGTGCCAGAAAGTCCCACCCAGTTTTTCAGCTGGTCTAGTAAGATGTTCTGGTCGACCGTGTCGAATGCAGCACTGAGGTCCAGTAGAACCAAGACTGAAATGTTGCCATTATCTGTATTGGAGTGGATGTCATTAAGTACCTAACTAGAGCTGTCTCAGTGCTTTGGTGTGGCCGAAAACCTGACTGGAAGACGTCAAAATAGTTATTTAATGTCAGGAAGTTTTACAATTGTTGAAAAACAGCTTTTTCTATTATTTTACTAAGAAAGGGGAGGTTTGATGTGGGTCTATAGCTGTTCATGAGTGAGGTGTCTAGGTTGCTGTTTTTTAGAAGTGGCTTGATAACCGCTGTTTCAAAGTACTGAGGGAAGACACCTGAAGGCAGAGACATATTTATGATCTGTAGTAGATCTGAGGCCATACAATATGAATTTTTTTTTTTTTTTTTTTAAACCCTGTTGGGAGAGTATCAAGGCAGCAGGTAGTGGATTTCAGGTGGCGTATGATGTCATCCAAGATTTTCTGATTGATTGGAAAATATTTTGCCATGGTGTTTACATCTTCTCTACGTGGACACAGAGGAAGCACATGTCCAACACCTGGCATAGGAGCACTGACCGACTGTCTAATTTTCTGAATTTTGTCAGTTAAGAAAAAGGCAAAGCCATTGCAGACATGGTTGGATAGAAATTCAGGAGCTACTGACACAGGGGGATTTGTTAGCCTGTCAACAGTCGTGAACAAGGCACATGCATTATTGTTGTTTTTAGCAATGATGTCAGAAAAATATGCTTGCTTTGCATTTCTCAGCTCCAAATTATAAATGCTCAATCTTTCATTATAGATTTCATAATGAACCTGTAATTTAGTTTTTCGCCACCTGCGTTCAGCTTTTCAACACTCTTTTTTCAGCTCTTACTAGTTTGGCATTTTTCCATGGAGGTTTCTTTTTAATAGTGACCACCTTCACCTTGATGGGAGCAATGGCATTGATAATATTTGTAATTTTACCATTGGAATTTTCCACAAGCTCATTTACTGAAGGTGGGGGGGGTGAGGAAGAGAAAGCTTGGATGAATGTTTCACTGGTATTATCACTGATGTACCATTTTTTGATGACCTCTGTCTGGATATTTCTGTTGACATTAATAGCACTCTCAAAGAAAACACAAGAATGGTCGAACAGAGCAACGTCCATCACCATAACCTTAGAGATCAGAATCAGAATCAGAATGAGATTTATTGCCATTGTTCATGTAGTACACAAACTAGGAATTTGTCTCGGTGCAATGCTGATGTTCAGACCTTTAGATGTTTAGATGTTCAGACCTTTGTGTGGTTTAGTAATATGGCGGCTGTGGCACCCTGGGTGTAGCGGGAGGTGACGGCCCACCTTTCCAGTGGTGGTGTCACCCGGAGTATAAAGGGCCAGGGTGGAAAGGACGTTGTCTCTTTCACCATCGACTTTTGGCCTGTACGGAGCGCCTGTTATATTGTTGATTCATTAATAAAGCTACGTTCAACTACACCTCCTGCCTACTAATTGGTAAAGTAAGTTATGGACATAACATTTGGCGATGAGGTAAAGGGTATGGAGAGGGATTTTTCCGGGTTGATGCCATTTGTGGACATCCTGGGCAAGCCGCCTGTTCCTTGGGAGAGGTATGCGGCCTTCCAAAACTATCTGGTGGCTCTGGACCTCGGTGAGTTGGAAAAACTGCATGCGAGAGCCATTTTAATCCATGGTCTTGGCATGGAGGGTCATCGGATTCTCGGCACACTGGGCGCTAGTGATAGCTTTGATGATGTGGTGGGGCTAATGGCGTGATATTTTTGCACACCGGAAAACATCACTGTCAAAAGAATTTGGTTTCGGCAGTGCCGCCAGCGGACTGGAGAGTCAGTACAGCGGTTCATCGCAGATCTGTGGCAGCTGGTGGTGGAGTGCCATTTTGGAGCGTTAGAGGATGAAATGGTCCGTGACCAACTAGCGGAGCACGCCCTCTGGTCTGCAGCATGATCAAGGCTCCTGACACACACGGGTGAAATGATGTTAGCCATGGCCGTCGAGATAGCCCAACAGTTCGAGACTGCAGAGAAGTTATCAAAGGTTTTGGGAGAGAGAAGTTCACTGGGGCACACAGAACCACGGGTGAAGGTGCTGGCTGTGGACCCGAATAGCGAGGACAGCAAGGACGAAGAAGAGTATGCTGCTGCAATAAAAATTAGGTCCGTCCCAGGTTCGCCAAGATGTTATGGCTGTGGGTCCATGAGGCACCGGTACAAGGCAAGAGCGTGTCCGGTGAAAGGCAAGCATTGTGGCAAGAGCGGTCTCCTGCATCATTTTGCCAGGGCCTGCAGGAGTTTTGAGCGGGAGGACCAAAGACGTGGAGCGGATTCCCCTGCCATGACTCTTACGGTTGTTTGTACTGTCTGTGTGAGCAGAGATGGGTACATTTATTGTAATGTGTTGCTGGACCGCGTGGAAGTGCCGTTGTTAGTGGACACGGGAGTGGTGGCTTCGGTGCTGAGCCGGCCCACTGTGAAGAGGCTATTCCCGTACTACCACATAAGAGAACTGTTGGCATCATACCACGGCTATGGTGGAAACAAACTAGCCATTGTGGGTTTGCTGGACTTAACGGTCTGGTTCAAGTTGGTAATTATGACAAGTGTCCAATTTGTGGTAACAGCTAGAGGGTCGGACATCATGAGGTGTGACATGTTCTATGGCCTGGGCTTCAAAATCACCAGCGACACCGGAGAGGAGTGGTCGGGCTGTGGTCTGTGGGACCGACCTGCCCCGTATGTGGAAGGTGATGCAGTTTGGGATACTGACTGGCCTAGTAGTCTGGAAATGGATCAGGACGAGACCCACCATGGATCGTCACGGGAGGGTCCCGGTGCCAGTGTCCACGTTGCCCTTGCTGTGGGAACTGGACGGCACGGTGGGACACCTGCGGCGACAGATGGAGCCGAAATGTTAGCCCCCTCTGCTTCCGTAGTGCGGCCTGAGGATCACGAGAAGAAAGGAGCTACAGTGGCTTTGCCGGCACGTAAAATGAAAGCGAGCAGGGCAGGATCGGCTGGCTCGGTAGTACGACATGCCACCCAGCAACACTGGAGGCCAACAGGAGCTTCGGACCGGGTCGTAGGAACGGTGCGACCCAGAGAAGAAGTCCGGATCAGACATCGGGGGCGTCTGAAGCTGAGTCATGCTCCACTACGGTTTGCAAACAAGGTTCGGCCCAGGGGGGAGGCTCGGCTGAGGGGGGCCCATGAGAAAAGAAAACAACATGATGGACAGAGGCAGCTGAGAGTGATAGCTACCTGGGAAGATGGCTACCTGAAGCTGTCTGATGACTTGTGGAGACACCCCAACGAGCTGCAACGTATGAGGAAGGGGAGACGCCGATGCAGCTCATCCCCGGAGGCCAAGAGGCGGAGGCACTCCGGGCGGGACCCACCAGATGGAAGTCCGAGGGGTGGCCCATCCACCAGGCTGGTAAAGTGATTGGGGGTGACTTTTGATAAATGTTTGCTTTAGTTTATGACCCCAAGTCATGTTGTTAATATGTTTTACATTCTTATTGTGTGTTGTTTGCCCTGTGTTTTCTAAAAAAATAAAATAAATAAAAATAAAAAATAAAGAAGAAGAAGTCCCCAACACTGTTTGTTTAATATTCTAAAAAAGTGTTTTGTGTGGTATGCCCAGGTTGTGGGATGGGTGTGTTGGGGTGGGGGCTGCCAATAGGAATGTGAATGTACATATTACGTGTTATAGTTTGTTGTATTATAAAAGTTTGATTGTATTTACTGTATACATTGTTCTGGGATTAATTTGGTTGTTTTAGGAACACGGCTATTTTTCTTTTGGACTTTGGTGATCAAGGCAGCAGAATAATCTGCCTGGCTGTGTAGGGGTGAGCCAGCAGTCCACCCGGCCCCTCTAGTTTCGTTATTTTGTGTACATGGGTAGGATTGTATATATTGTATATTCTGTGTTTTAGCGCATGAGTTGGGTTATAAATTTGAGTGGGCCTAATTGGTGTGCTCGCATTTTTCTACAGGGGAGGGAAAATGTGGTGTAGTAATATGGTGGCTGTGGCACCCTGGGTGTAGTCGGAGGTGACGGCTCACCTGTCCGGTGGTGGCGTCACCCGGGGTATAAAGGGCCAGGGTGGAAGGGACATAGAGCAGCTGGCCGGCCAGCCGGCGCAGCTATTGATGCCGCCTAGGACACAGTCCAAGGACGGATAATTTTTTTTCACACATAAGGAGTTGTTCAGAACTCTTTATAAGAACTCCTTATACAAAGATATAGAGTGATGATAATCAAGTCAGTGGCGGTAATGCACCTGTAAGCTGGTTGCCAGCCGCCAATCAAATCTAAAAGAAGAAGAAGACATTGTCTCTTTTGCCGTCGACTCTTGGCCTGTACGGAATGCCTGTGATATTGTTGATTCATTAATAAAGCTACGTTCAACTACACCTCCTGCCTACTCATTGGTAAAATAAGTTATGGACATAACACTTTGGAGATGACCAAGTCCAGACTATTTCCTCTGTTGTGTGTTTTTTTTTTCGTTACATGCTGTGTCAGTCCAAAGTTATGAAGGACACAACACAATTCTAGATTGTGTTGTGTTGATTGATTCTTGGACACCCGAGTAAAGAGAGGTGCAGAGCTGTCAACTGATCACCACCTGGTGGTGAGCTGGATCCGATGGCAGGGGAGGAAGCCATTCAGACCTGGTAGACCCAAACGTATAGTGAGGGTGTGCTGGGAGCGTCTGGCTGAGGCCCCTGTCCGGGAGGTCTTTCAACTCCCACCTCCTGAAGAACTTCAACCACATTCCGAGGGAGTCTGGAGACATGGAGTCTGAATGGGCCATGTTCTCCACCTCTGTTGTTGAAGCGGCGGCCCAGAGCTGCGGCCGCAAGGTGGTCGGTGCATCTCGTGGTGGCAATCCCCGAACCAAGTGGTGGACACCAGTGGTGAGGGGGGCCATTAAGCTGAAGAAGGAGTCCTATCAAGCTTGGTTGGCTTGTGGGACTCCCGAAGCAGCTGAGGTGTACCGGCAGGCCAAGCGGAGTGCAGCTCGGGTGGTTGCTGAAGCAAAAACGCGGGTATGGGAGGAGTTCGGTGAGGCCATGGAACAAGACTTTCGGTCGGCTTCAAAGAGATTCTGGCAAACTGTTCGGCGGCTCAGGAGGGGAAAGCAGCTCCCCGTCCACACTGTGTATGGTGCGGATGGGACACTGTTGACTTCAACTGGGGATATCGTCGGGCGGTGGAAGGAATACTTCGAGGATCTCCTCAATCCCACTGATACGCCTTCCACAGAGGAAGCAGGGTTTGGGGACGAGGGGGATGACTCGCCTATCACAGGGGCTGAGGTCGCCAAGGTGGTTAAAAATCTCCTTGGTGGCTGGGCCCCGGGGGTGGACGAGATTCGCCCTGAGTACCTCAAGGCCCTGGATGTTGTTGGGTTGTCATGGTTGACACGCCTCTGCAACATTGCGTGGAGGTCGGGGGCAGTGCCTTTGGCATGGGAAACCGGGGTGGTGGTTCCTCTCTTCAAAAAAGGGGACCGGAGGGTGTGCTCCAACTTTAGAGGGATCACACTCCTCAGCCTCCCTGGGAAGGTCTATGCCAAGGTACTGGAGAGGAGAGTCCGGCCGTTGGTCGAACCTCGGATTCAGGAGGAGCAATGTGGTTTTTCGTCCTGGCCGTGGGACATCGGACCAGCTCTTTACCCTCTCGAGAATTCTTGAGGGTTCGTGGGAGTTTGCCCAACCAGTTCACATGTGTTTTGTGGACTTGGAGAAGGCATTTGACCGCGTCCCTCGTGGATTTTTGTGGGGGGGTGCTTCGGGAGTATGGGGTATCGGGCTTGTTGTTACGAGCTATTCGGTCTCTGTACGACCGTTGTGAGAGTTTGGTTCGTATTGCCAACACTCGGTCGGAGTCATTCCCAGTGAGAGTTGGACTCCGCCAGGGCTGCCCTTTGTCACCGATCCTGTTCATAATTTTTATGGACAGGATTTCTAGGCGCAGCCAGGGAATGGAGGGTGTCATGCTTGGTGACCACAGGATCTCATCTCTGTTGTTTGCAGATGATGTTGTCCTTTTGGCTTCATCCAGCAATGACCTACAGCTCTTGCTGGGACGGTTTGCCGCTGAGTGTGAAGCGGCTGGGATGAGAATCAGCACCTCCAAATCCGAGTCCATGGTCCTCAGCCGGAAAAAGGTGGATTGTCCTCTCCGGGTTGGGGACAGGCTCCTGCCCCAAGTGGAGGAGTTTAAGTATCTTGGGGTCTTGTTCACGAGTGAGGGGAAAATGGAGCGAGAGATCGACAGACGGATTGGAGCAGCATCTGCAGTGATGCGGACGTTGTACCGGTCTGTTGTGGTGAAGAGGGAGCTTAGTTCTAAGGCAAAGCTGTCGATTTACCAGTCAATCTACGTTCCTACTCTCACCTATGGTCACGAGCTTTGGGTAATGACCGAAAGAACGAGATCGCGGATACAAGCGGCTGAAATGAGCTTTCTCCGTAGGATTGCTGGACTCACCCTCAGAGATAGGGTGAGGAGCTCAGTCATCCGGGAGAGGCTCAGAGTAGAACTGCTGCTCCTCCACATTGAAAGGAGTCAGTTGAGGTGGTATGGGCATCTGATTAGGATGCCTCCTGGACGCCTCCCACTTGAGGTGTTTCAGGTACGTCCCACTGGGAGGAGACCCTGGGGCAGACCCAGGACTCGGTGGAGAGACTGTGTCTCCCAGCTGGTCTGGGAACGCCTTGGTATCCCCTCTGAAGAGCTGGAGCAGGTGGCTGGGGAGAGGGAAGTCTGGGCTTCTCTGCTTGAACTGCTGCCTCCGCGACCCGGACCTCCGGAAAAGCGGTAGAAGATGGATGGATGGATGGACAACACAATTCTATGGTCCCTCTGTCCTGAGGGTTGTCAACATGAATGTTAAAATTACCAACAATAACTACACAGTCAAAGTCAACACAGATAATACACACATGGACAAAATTGTTGGTACCCCTCTGTTAATGAAAGAAAAACCCACAATGGTCACAGAAATAACTTGAATCTGACAAAAGTGGTAATAAATAAAAATTCTATGAAAATTAACCAATGAAAATCAGACGATGCTTTTGAATTGTGGTTCAACAAAATTATTTTAAAAAACAAACTCATGAAACAGGCCTGGACAAAAATGATGGTACCTTTAACTTAATATTTTGTTGCACAACCTTTTGAGGAAATCAGTGCAATCAGACAATTTCTGTAACTGTCAATGAGACTTCTGCACCTCTCAGCAGGTATTTTGGCCCACTCCTCATGAGCAAACTGCTCCAGTTGTCTCAGGTTTGAAGGGTGCCTTCTCCAGACGGCATGTTTCAGCTCCTTCCACAGATGTTCAATAGGATTTAGATCAGGGCTCATAGAAGGCCACTTTAGAATAGTCCAATGTTTTGCTCTTAGCCTTTCTTGGGTGTTTTTAGCTGTGTGTTTTGGGTCATTATCCTGTTGCAAGACCCATGATCTGCGACTGAGACCAAGCTGTCTGACACTGGGCAGCACATTTCTCTCTAGAATACCCTGATAGTCTTGAGATTTCATTGTACCCTGCACAGATTCAAAACACCCTGCGCCAGATGCAGCAAAGCAGCCCCAGAACATAACAGAACCTTCTCCATGTTTCACAGTAGGGACAGTGTTCTTTTCTTGGTATGCTTCATTTTTGCGTCTGTGAACATGGCGCTGATGTGCCTTGCCAAAAAGTTCCAGTTTTGTCTTGTCTGTCCATAGGACATTCTCCCAGAAGCTTTGTGGCTTGTCAACATGCAGTTTGGCAAATTCCAGTCTGGCTTTTTTATGATTTGTTTTCAACAGTGGTGTCCTCCTTGGTCGTCTCCCATGAAGTCCACTTTGGCTCAAACAACGACGGATGGTGCGATGTGACGCTGATGTGATGACCTTGGAGTTCACCATGAATGTGTTTAGAGGTTGTTCTGGGCTCTTTTGTTACCATTCGTATTATCCGTCTCCTCCTGCAGCCATGTCCAGGGAGATTGGCTGCAGTCCCGTGGATCTTAAATTTCTGAATAATATGTGCAACTGTAGTCACAGGAACATCAAGCTGCTTGGAGATGGTCTTATAGCCTTTACCTTTAACATGCTTGTCTATAATTTTCTTTCTAATCTCCTGAGACAACTCTCTCCTTTGCTTCCTCTGGTCCATGTTTAGTGTGGTACACACCATGTCACCAAACAGCACAGTGACTACTTGTCACCCTTTAAATCGGCCAACTGACTGATCACAAGTTTGTAGACACCTGTGATGTTAGAGGACACATCTTGGTTGAACATGTCCCTATGGTCACATTATTTTCAATCTTTTCTAGGGGTACCATCATTTTTGTCCAGGCCTGTTTCATGAGTTTGTTTTTTAAAATAATTGTGTTGAACCACAATTCAAAAGCATTGTCTGATTTTCATTGGTTAATTTTCATAGAATTTTTATTTATTACCACTTTTGTCAGATTCAGGTTATTTCTTTGACCATTGTGGGTTTTTCTTTCATTAACAGAGGGGTACCAACAATTTTGTCCACAGCTGTAGACAGCAGCTTTGTAAAATCATCCAAAAAGGTTGCATGGTATTTAGGTGGTCTGTAAACATTGAGAACCAACACACGGGAGGAGGAATTCAGCTGAAGAGCCACATATTCAAATGAACTAAACTTATCATAAGATATCTGCTTACATTGGAGGGAATCATTAAACAGAACAGCTACTCCTCCTCCTTTCTTATGCAGCCTGGGTTCACTTATAAAGTTATAGTTGGGCGGGGCTGCTTCGATAAGAAGAGATCCACTGTTATATTGGTCTAACCAGGTTTCTGTTAAAAACATAAAATCCAGTTTGTGTTTTATAATGAGATCATTAGTTAAGTGTTTTTCTTGCCAAAGACCTAATATTTAATAAAGCTAGTTTCAGTGTGTTAAGAACATCATCTGCCAGATGAGACAGAGAGAGTAATTTACAAGTAGCCAAAAAAAAAAGTTTTGAGGAATAAAATGAAAATACTGCTGGATTTTACAATGACATATTCAAAAAGAAGAGCAAAGTTCAATGGCCTCTCACATCGGGAGTAAAACATGGTGCCATCCACTCAACAACTACAACCTTCAACAGAGAAACTCAACATTTCCAGGAGCGCAAAACAGTAGAAATGTGTGATTTAGACCAAAGCAAACAAACTCAGACATAAAAACATACCATTAGACAGGCCAACCTTAAATTGAGTAGTTTGAATACTGTAACGGAGGATGTATTCATCACCAAAGATGGCATTGGAGCAAAAGAAAGAACATTTTCACATGACTCTGTACTGTATATGTACCACAGCACCCATGAATTGGTACCAATTTCAGTGGTTCAGGTCTGGTACATGGACAGAACAAAACCTTTTCTATTTCTGTGCAGTTACGGTGCAACACCAAAATCTAGCTCTGATGGGATGATTGACAAGGTCTGCAGGATGTTTTTAACTTCACTAATCATTTATTCCTCGGGTCTGCAACCTGTGGTTCTTTCTGCCCATAGACAGTGGCTCCTTGAGGTCATGAGAAAAAAAAACCTCATAAATTTCCAAGAAAAGAAACAATAACAAAAAGTTGCAAATTTACAAGAAAAAAGTTATAAATTTGAGAAAAAGTTGCAAATTAATGAGAAAAAAGTTGCAAATTTACTTGAAAAAGTTGCAAATTTATGAGGAAAAAAGTGACAAATTTCTGTGAAAAAGTTGCAAATTTACAAGATAAACGTTGCAAATTTATGAGAAAAAAGACAGCTTTATGGGGAAAAAGTTGAAAATTTACAATTAAAAAAGCTTCAAATTAATAAGAAAAAACTCTAAATCCTGATGTTATCAGGTCAGATTGTAACTGTAATTCTGCTGTTTCACTGTAGTTTTTAGACTCAGATATTTTTGTGGCTCCATGCAGATTTTTTTATTTAAAAAAATCACTCACAGTGGCTCTTCGTGTAGTACAGGTTGCCGACCCCTGGTTTATTCTATGGACAACTGACACCTATGGCCAGTTTAGCTTTACAAATTAACCAAGTACGGCTTTGGGACTGTGGGAGGAAATGAGTGAACTGTAATAAAAATCATCACACACTACAACAGCCTGGCCAGAGCTGTTTCTAGCTTTTTGAGAGCCCTGTGCAAAATTGGTGTTTGGGGGGGGTCCATATTTTTGTGATAGGGAAGTGTTCAACCCTTTAAAAATTAGAAAGAAAACTCCCCTCTGCTTGCCTAGATGACCAGAATGTAAATTAAACCATTTCATAGAATAAAGATGTAACTGCAGCCATACGAACAGCAGAAGATGACAATAAGCTAGCAGTATATGTAGACTATGTCGGATGACGATATAAAAACATCTGTCGTTTCATAGAATACTCTATTGCTTATATCGTGATTTAAAATGCACATACTCCCATTTCTTGAGCAAAGCTCCTCACTCAGGACTCGTCAACGCCACGCCTCTTCTCCGCAGTGCGCGCGGGGTAACAGGTGTGTGGTGGGTGGCCAGGCTTCAGTCTGGTGGTTGCTAACTCTAAACTACCGGTTTGATGAAATAGCTGCTACTCCTGTTTGTCAGGGATGTGGGACTGTTTTCCATGATGCTGCGTCAGAGAGGATAGTCTGCTAACCTCGTTTTAATAGGAGGTTGTGGAGGAATTAGATCAGGTGAGATGCAACGAGCTGGAAGGTTGCAGAGTTTTATTTCCTCCATCATAATGAGACGCACTTGTAGCACTGTGCGCTACTGTGCTGTACTGTGTTGTGCTGCTGAGACATGTATCGTCAGCTCTTTTATGTTATACAGACAGAGGGAATGCATGGCACATTAGCATATTGATATACATATCAGTCAATACATATGATTAGCATGACCAACTGGCGCCCGGACGTCTTCTCCTTAATCCGGGGATGTATAAACAATAGTCCATTGTTCTGGTTGTCCCCACAGGGGCTCTCTGTCCGTATGTGAATGGTCCTCTGCTTCTTCTGGACCTACTGAGTGTGAGGATGAATGTCCCTGTAGATTGTGGTGGGTCACCACAAGGTAACATTAACACCATGTCTAATTATAAAAGGGCAAATGCTAAAAGATGCTAAGTTGTGCTTACTGGAAACACTATCAGATCATTGTTCCTTTGGTTTAAATTACTGCTGAGTTTCTTAGTTTTGTCTGGAAAAAAAAATATATTAAAGCTGCAAAAGTGCATGATGGTGGTACATACACGCAAAATAAATTAAAACGAGTCAGAGGAGCAGGTTGGCCCTTAATGTAATTTATTTGATTGCTAATCATTTTAATTAGTCAAGCAGCGATAATGAATAAAGTTAGTCGTCACATGCATTTTATTACGTTTCCTTTTGTGTCTTTGATTTTCAGATCCTGACCAATCTGAAATATTTTTACTAAGAAGCAAACATGTTAAATCAGGCCAGAATAGCAGGCATCAGGACCTACACTTAAATTTTCATTGATTTAAACTAACACCTAATTTACTGTATATGGCAGCCTTAGGTAATTTTCTCATTTTCAGACATTTTTTTAACTTATTGATGTTTACTTTTTATTCTTATGATATGATTTAGAAGAAAAACCGGAAATTTATGAGAATCAAGTCTCAAATGCACATTAAACAACTATTTTATAACAACACTGCAAAATTATGAGGGAGACAGGTGCATGTAAAAAAGTTAATAAAAAAAAAAAAAAGACATGGTCCTTTTTATGTGATTATCTAAACTAGAATTTACAGAAAATGTGCATTGCGATATATAATAAAATAAGTATTTTAAAGTGCAAGCAGTAAAAGTAAAACCAGAAGAAGAGTAATAGTTATGTTGTAGTTTGAAAAGACCTGATCAAAATTGGTTTGAGAAAATGTAAACTCTAAAATTTCGGAGGTGTTTATATGTGTGCAGAGCTTGGAATGTAAGCAGAGCTGAAGCGTTATCTACAGGTTGTGGTCACAGATTAAACTGAGTTAAGTGTGTGCATGCGCACGTGCATTTACCTGCCCGTGCACCAGCTTAACCTTCAAGGGTTAACCCGCTGACACAGTTCTTCTGTCTGTGCCTCCTGCACAGCAGTACAGGGTCATCTTCCATACTTCAGCACAGTCATGTAGTCTCTCTGTATCCCTCTCTCCCTCCACTCATTCTTTGAGGTTTTTCACTTCATATACTTTTTTTAAAACGCAGGCCAACTCTAGATACCAGGAGCAAAGAATGTTTGACTGTGTATGAGTGCGTTTGTAACCATAGATGGGTGGGGAGATTAAGTGCCAGTGTGTCTTGAGGGGTTGCCATTTTGACATGATATTTAATGTTTAGTTACAGATGGTTTTGAAACATGCGTATGAGACTAGTTGCGGGCTGGTAATTACCCTGCTGCACTCCAGTGACAGTTAAGCTGCTTATTGGCCAGCTGGAGATTAACCAGAAAGTCCCCACTTCACAGGGGTCCATGCACACACTAGTCAATAGGTGCTTAGTGAGGCAGGAGCAGTCTGTCACCCCTTTGCCAAGCTCATTTCTCTTCAGTAGGGCTGTCCTAAATGCCTTTTTGGATATTTGCTTGAGTTTTGGTGGGTTATCAAGTCAAGTCAAACATTATTTGTATGGCATTTTACGACTATATGCTGTACATTACAGACTATATAAAATGTAGATGATGTGCCACCATTTAGGCAGCATGGTGATGTGCAGGTAAAGCTCAAAAAATTAGAATATCATGAAAAAGTTGAATATTTTTTTGCCAGTCATTTCTGAAAGTGAAACCCATATATTATATAGATTCATTACACAGAGAGTGATATATTTCAAGTGTTTATTTATTTTAATTTTGATGATTATGGCTTACAGCCCATGAAAACCCCAAATTCATTTTCTCAAAAAATTAGAATATTACATTAAATTGACTTTTAAAAAAAATGTTTGTTAATAGAAATATTGGCTGACTGATAAGTATGTCCATGTACACAATACTTGGTCTGGGCTCCTTTTGGATTCATTGCTGTATCAGTGTGGCGTGGCATGGAGGTAATCAGCCTGTGGCACTGCTGAGGTGTTATGAAGGTCCAGTTGCTTTGATCGTGACCTTCAGCTTGTCTGCATTGTTGGGTCTGGTGTCTCTCATCTTCCTCTTGACAATACTCCATAGATTCTCTATGGGGTTTAGGTCAGGAGAGTTTGCTGGCCAATCAAACACAGTGATGCCATGGTCATTAAACCAGGTTTTGATACTTTTGGCAGTGGGGGGGGGGGGGGTGCCAAGTCCTGCTGGAAAATGAAATCAGCTTCTCCATAAAGCTGGTCAGCAGAGGGAAGCATGAAGTGCTCTAAAATTTCCTGGTAGACGACTGCACTGACTTTGGTCTTGATAAAACACAGTCGACCAACACCAGCAGATGACATGGTTCCTCAAATCATCATTGACTGGAAACTTCACACTAAACCTCAAGCATCTTAGATTTTGTTCCTCTCCACTTTTTCTCCAGATTCTGGGACTTTGATTTCCAAATGAAATGCAAAATTTACTTTTATCTGAACAGAGGTCATCTGCAGGTGTTTGTCCACTGTGTTTTATCAAGACCAAAGTCAGCACAGTCGTCTACCAGGACATTTTAGAGCACTTCATGCTTCCCTCTGCTGACAAGCTTTATGGAGAAGCTGATTTCATTTTTCAGCAGGACTTGGCACTCCCCCCCCCCCCTCACACACACACACACACTGCCAAAAGTATCAAAACCTGGTTTACTGACCATGGCATCACTGTGTTTGATTGGCCAGCAAACTCTCCTGATCTAAACCCCATAGAGAATCTATGGAGTATTGTCAAGAGGAAGACGAGAGACACCAGACCCAACAATGCAGACGAGCCGAAGGTCACTATCAAAGCAACCTGGACCTCCATAACGCCTCAGCAGTGCCACAGGCTGCTCACCTTCATGCCACGCCACATTGATACAGTAATTAATCCAAAAGGAGCCCCAACCAAGTATTGAGTGTGTACAGGGACATACTTTTCAGTCGGCCAACATTTCTATTAAAAAACAATTTTTTTTAAATTAATTTTATGTAATATTCTAATTTTTTGAGAAACTGAATTTGGGGTTTTCATGGGCTGTAAGCCGTAATCATCAAAATTAAAATAAATAAACACTTGAAATATGTCACTCTCTGTGTAATGATCGATATACTATATGGATTTCACTTTATGAAATGAGTGACAAAAAATATTGAACTTTTTCATGATATTCTAAATTTTTGAGATGTACCTGTATTTGTCAGCACGATTGCCTCACAGCAAAGGTCCTAGGTTTGAATCCACCATCCTACCAACAAACCAGCAGGGATTATCTTTGCGGACTGTGCATGTTCTCTCTATGCTTGCATTGCTTTACTCCTTACACTCCGGTTTCCTTCCCCAGTCAAGGACATGCCTCTCGGGTTAAAAAAAAAAAAAAAAAAATCGTAACTTGTATTATAAATGTTGAAATGTATACAATGTTGAAATAATTATTTTATTTGTAATTATAGGTTCAGGTTACTTTATTTGTACCCGTAGGTAGATTGGTTTTGCAGTCTGGTGACATCCATATTTACAAACCACAATTACATTCAACATAAACACAAACAGACACACGTGAAGCTGACTATAAACATGATAAAAATACTCAAGGCTCCATCAATCAGGATATAAAGACAAAGAGATGGGAGAAAAACCAGAGATAAGAGAGAAGGGTCATATTAAAAAGTTAAAGACTAGTCAAAGAGGTTCCAAGGTTGTCATAGCCAGGAGCGGCACTGGGGTTAAGCTCCCAGTGCTCATAAAATGCTCCTTATGGCGTGCGTCTCGAAAAGCCTCTGACAACTAAGTCCAACTCCTAGCCTGCCCGTGTGGTTTAGTCTCTAAGCCCGGCGGAACTGCTTTTACTAATAGGAGAAGGGGCGAGGGCGGATCTCTGGCGCCTTAAAACCAGATGCTTCGGGTAGATGGTGGCTCGTCAACCTGGGACAGTAGCCCATCTAGGGGAAGGTAAACCCTGATTTCAAACCTCCGCTGCCTTGCGGCATACCCGGTCACAGGGAAGGCTTTGGGAGTCAACCCTGAGGAAAAATCCGGAGTCGGAGCCCCTAAGGCAGTTCTATGTTGTGCTCAACATCGTTCTGGCAGCTCCTGCAACGGCGCTGGTGCCAAACTGTAGCAGCCCTGCTGTTCCTTTGGATTCATCAGTGACGTGGAGAGGGGGGACATGCTGCATGGGCAACATCTTGTCCTCCATATCTTCCTGCCCAGGCTTGAATCCTACCAGCGCCCAATGCTGGAAGGTAGAACACTGGATCACTGGAGAGGACACTCCAGCTTCGCCTTTGGCGTAGACAAAACACGGGGAATGACAGTTACCGGTTATAAGCCACCGCTCAATTGGCGTAGAGCGCGGCGCCAGGGGTTATTCCCGACGGTGGGAGGGATCATTGGATCTCACTGGACAGCTACCGCCCGCCTCAAGCTGGGCAGCCCCCAGCCAATAAGGTGTTGTCCCGCCACAGCTTGCTTTCCTCATTGGGTGCATGGGGATGAGGAGAAGTCCGAACAGCAGGCTGAGAACCTTCGCACCAGGCAAGACAATAAAACAAAAGAGACCAACTCTAAAACTGGGAACTTGGAACGTCCGCACTATGATGACAGGACTCGCTGCTAACCTCAAGGACATCAACGACACCAGGAAGACTGCCATCATCAATAATGAGCTGAAGAGACTGGGAGTGGATATCGCCACTCTCCAGGAAGCACGGTTGGCTGACGCAGGCACACTGAGAGAGAAGGACTACACGTTCTACTGGCAGGGAAAGGACAGTGACGAACACAGGGAACACGGAGTGGGCTTCGCAGTGAAGAACACCTTGCTGAAGATGGTGGAACCGAGCAGCACTGGCTCTGCACGACTCCTCACCCTCCGCCTGAACACCACTCAAGGCCCAGTCACCTTCGTCAGTGTGTATGCCCCAACATTGACAGCCACACTAGAGGCAAAAGACAAGTTCTACGAGAATCTCGCAACAACTGTCAGGATCATCCCCAACTCTGAACAACTCATTCTCCTTGGAGACTTCAATGCCAGAGTGGGTGCTGACCACGACTCCTGGCCCTCCTGTCTTGGACCTTTTGGCGTGGGCAGAATGAATGACAACGGACAGCGGCTGCTCGAGTTCTGCACATATCACGATCTGTGCATCACAAACTCGTTCTTCAAGACCAAGCCCCAACACAAGGTTTCCTGGCAACATCCGCGCTCAAAGCACTGGCACCAGCTGGACTTGATCCTGACCAGGCGCACCTCACTGAAGAACGTGCTAATCACCCGTTCGTTCCAGAGTGCAGATTGCGACACAGACCATTCATTGGTGTGTTGCAAGGTCAAGCTGCAGCTGAAGAAATTCCATCGTGCTAGACAACCTGGAAAGGCATGGATTGACACCAGCAAGATGGCTCAACCAGAACTTGTTGAACAGTTTGCCTCCACCTTTGAGAAGGAACTTGGTGTACCACAAGAAGGAGAATCTGCAAAGCAGAAGTGGGAAGAGCTGCGAAACACCATCCACCGCACAGCCTTGGCTACCTTTGGGAGGAAGACCTCGAAGTCACAGGACTGGTTTGATGCCAAGTTGACCGAGATGACCCCCGTCATTGAAGCCAAGCGCTCAGCACTTGCTAAGTACAAGAAGTACCCAAACGAGAAGAATCTCCAGATTCTCAGGGCTGCGAGAAGCAAAGTTCAGCAGACTGCTCGGCGCTGTGCCAATGAGTACTGGACTCAGCTCAGCCAAGACATTCAAACCGCTGCCATAACAGGGAACATCCGTGGTATGTACGATGGCATCAAGAAAGCACTTGGTCCGGTTCAGAGCAAGACGGCCCCCCTCAAATCCTCCACTGGGGAGATGATCACAGAAAAGAACAAGCAGATGGAGAGAAGGGTGGAACACTACTCCGACCTCTACTCCAGACAGAACACCGTGACACCGTCAGCCCTTGATGCCATCGACCGTCTGCCATCCATGGACGAACTTGACGCCGAGCCAACCATCGACGAACTCAGCAAGGCCATTGATAGCTTGGCCGCTGGCAAGGCACCCGGCAACGACGGCATACCCCCTGACCTGATCAAGCACTGCAAGACCGCCCTACTGCTGCCATTGCATGACGTCCTCTGCCAGTGCTGGAAGGAAGGTGCCGTACCACAGGACATGAGGGACGCCAAGATCATCACCCTCTACAAAAACAAAGGGGAGAGAAGCGACTGCAACAACTACAGGGGCATCTCCCTCCTCAGCGTTGTTGGCAAAGTCTACGCACGAGTTGTTCTCGTTCGTCTACAGAAGCTTGCCGAACGTGTCTACCCCGAGTCTCAGTGTGGCTTCCGCGCTGAGCGATCGACGGTAGACATGATATTCTCCATCCGCCAACTCCAGGAGAAGTGCAGAGAACAGAACATGCCCCTGTACGTTGCCTTCAATCGACCTCACCAAAGCGTTCGATCTGGTCAGCATAGAGGGCCTTTTCAAGATCCTGCCAAAGATAGGATGCCCACCAAAGTTGCAAAGCCTCATCGAATCGTTTCACACCAACGTGCAGGGGATAGTGCAGCACGATGGTAACGTCTCAGAGCCATTCAACATATGCAGCGGAGTGAAACAGGGCTGTGTACTTGCGCCAACCCTCTTTGAGATTTTCTTTGCTATGCTCCTGAGGCATGCCTTCAGCACAGCAACAGAGGGAATCTACCTGCACACAAGATCTGACGGCAGGCTTTTCAACCTCGCCCGCCTGAAAGCCCGAACCAAAGTACGCAAGGCTCTAATCAGAGACATGCTGTTTGCAGATGACGCTGCAGTCGCAACCCACACACAGCAGGAGCTTCAGACCCTGATGGACCGCTTCTCCCAGGCATGCAAGGACTTCGGGCTTACCATCAGCCTGAAGAAGACTAACGTCTTGGCGCAAGGCACGGAAGCACCACCAACCATCACCATCAACGACTACGAGCTGGAGGTCGTGAATCAGTTCACGTACCTGGGGTCCACGATCAGCAACGACCTCTCCCTTGATACAGAGATCAACAAGAGGATTGGAAAATCAGCCTTCACACTCGCTCGCCTCACCATACGAGTGTGGGAGAATCCCAAACTCTCTGTCAAGATGAAGATGGCAGTGTACAACGCCTGCGTCATCAGCACACTGCTCTATGGGAGTGAGACGTGGACAACATACACCCGGCAGGAAAAGAGACTGAACTCCTTCCACTTGCGCTGCATTCGCCACATCCTGGACATATCCTGGCAGGACAAAGTGCCCAACACAGAAGTTCTGTCCTGCGCCGGCCTTCCCTCCATGTTCACTCTACTCAGGCAGCGCAGGCTCCACTGGCTAGGCCACTTTCACCATATGGAGGATGGCAGAATTCCCAAAGACGTCCTCTATGGAGAACTGGCAACTGGCAGGAGAGACGTTGGCCGCCCACAGCTGCGCTTTAGAGACGTCTGCAAGAGAGACATGAAGGCCCTGGAGATCAACAGAGAGCGCTGGGAGGACCTTGCAACGGACCGCTCCAAATGGAGAGGCACCCTGACCAGACAGCTCAAGGCGGGTGAAGAGAGACTGACTGCTGCAGCAGATGAAAAAAGGACCCGCAGGAAGAACCGCCACAGACCCAGCAGCACGGAGACCACCCACAAGTGCGACCTGTGTGACAGGGACTGCCATTCGCGCATCGGCCTGTTCAGCCACAGGCGGTGCTGTTCCAGCAGAGTAGACGTTTAGGATTCTCTTCCATGGTCATCATAGACCGACGGAGGCCGACAGAGTCAAAGAGGTTAAAAACTCAAAGGTCTAGAACCCAATAAAAGATTTAGAACCCAAATAAAAATCCTACAAAAATAAGTAAATATAAAATGGAGTTAATAAATAGGTACCTAAATTATGTGCAATATATTGTTACAACTTGTTAAACTCTCTGACAGCAGCAGGAACAAAGCTGTTTTTGTAGCGCTGGGTTTTATTTTTTGGGACAGCAAACCTCCGTCTTGAGGGAAGAAGCTGAAAGTTGCAGTGCAAAGGGTGGGAGTCATCATTTAAAATGGAGGTAGCAATCCTCTGTACCTGTCTGGTGTACAAGGATGTCAGGCTCAGCTGTGACTCACCAAGCAAACAACTGGACCATCTGACTACCTGATCCAAGGATTTCCTCTGTTTCAGTTTTATCTGACCAAACCATGACACTCAAGAAAAGGATAAAACAGATTCAATAAAAGCCCGATAAAACATTGTCATTATGGTTCGGTCAGTTTGGAAGTGTGCAAGTTTCCTCAAACAATGCAAATGTTGCTGACCCTTTTTGCACACCCTTTCACAGTTCTCTTCAAAGTTTAAATTACTATCAATAATTGTACCAAGATATTTGTAGGATTGTACACATTGGGTGGTCTGGCCTTTTAGTACAGTGACTTTGTGCCTGGGAGTTTTCCTCCTAAAGTCAATAATCATGTCTTTAGTTTTTGTCGTATTCAGCTGCAGGTAGGAATCCTCACACCAGTGAACAAAATCATCAACTACTGGGCCGTGGCCACTCACACCATCCTGGAGGAGACTGACAATAACTGAATCATCAGCATACTTTATAATGTGTCTGTTGTCACGTCTGCTCCGACACGTGTTTGTGTACAGGATGAAGAGTAGTGGTGACAACACACACCCCTGAGGAGAGCCAGTAGAAGAGCACTTTAGGTCAGACAATGTACCATTGACCCTTACTCTCTGTGTCCTGTTGGTTAAGAAATCCAGAATCCAACCCACCAGATTATTGCTCAAATCAAATTGTTGCAGGAGCCTTTCAACTAAAATATGAGGTTGGATTGTATTAAAGATGGAGGAAAAGTCCACAAATAAAAGCCTGGCATGTGTCCCATTAAAATCCAGATGTTTAAAAAACATGTTAAACAGAGTGACAGTGGCATCCTCCACTCCTTTGTGAGGCCTATATGCAAACTGCAAAGGATCCAATGCATGTTCAGTCTGCTTTAGGACCTCAAATCTGACCAGTTTTTCAAAAATTTTCATTAAAATTGAAGTCAAAGCAACTGGTCTAAAGTCGTTTACCGTTTTAGGACAGCTGGATTTTGGAACGGGAACAACCACAGCATCTTTCCAGATCTTAGGCACATGTTGTGTCTGTAAGGACTTACTGAAAATGTAATGAAATACAGGACTCAGTTCATGTGCACAGGACTTTACCAATCGCCCACATATATTATCAGGGCCCTGACTTTTGTTCACTTTTACAGCACAGAACGCCCTTTTAATATCCTGCACCTCAGTATTAAAGTGCTGATTGTCTTTGAGTTTCTGTTTCAAATCTTGGGTTTCTGTGCTAAAATCAGAGGAATCAAAACGACCATAAAAACAATTAAGAGCATTAGCCAGCTCTGTGTCTGAATTAAAACCATCTAAAAACACACGATTACTGCGCTCTGTGCTCTGAAGGCCTGCAATAGTTTTCATACTGGCCCAGGCTGAACCAAGTTTCTTTGTTGCCATCTTGCTTTCCAATTCTGATTTATAATTCTGTTTTGCTCTTAAAATTTCGGACTTCAGCTCTTTTGTGGCAACCTGTAGCTCAGAAACAGACCCCTGTTTAAAGGCAAGTGCTTTCCTGTGTAAGCAGGATTTAACCGATTTTGTAACCCATGGCTTGTTGTTGGGATATATTTTGACACGTTTACGTGGAACAATCATATTTTTACAGAAAGCCATGTATGAGCATGTGACGTCTACCAAAGAGTCCAAATCATCCCCGCAGGACAGTGTGAAAACCTCCCAGTCCGTACAGTTGAAGCATTCCTGGAGGCAGTGCACTGAATCCTCTGTCCACACATCTGTGTCTCTGGTCTTCACCTTGCCTCTTCTGAGAGCAGTTGTATGTGTGGGCAGCAAATGTACACAGTTGTGATCTAAGGATCCTAAAGGAGGAAGGGGAAGTGATTTATAGGCCCTCTCAATGGATCCATAGCACAGGTCCAATGTCTTTTTTCGCCTGGTTGGGCAGGAAACATACTGATACAAGTTTTTAAGTGTCTTCTTTAAAGAAACATGGTTAAAATCCCCAAGAATAAAGTTTGGAGCCTCTGGAGAAATTGACTGCAGCCGCTGTACCACATCAAAGACAGTGCTGGAGGCAGAGTCAGCGTCTGCCCTCGGGTGAATGTACACAGTCATGATGAAAAGTTGGGGGAACTCGCGGGGCAGATAAAAGGGGCGTAGCGATACGGACAGAAGCTCCACATCGGGTGTACAGCCCTCTGACCGTGACAGATGTGCAGTACTGTTTATTAATATATAAACATACGCCGCCCCCCTGACATTTCCCCGTTACCTCTTCCTGCCGATCCGAGTGAAGTGGGGCTCCAAAGCTGTCAATCCACAGGTCCGCATCCGGGTCTTGCGCCGTAAGCCACGTCTCCATGTAAGCCATGACACAGCAGCTCTTGAAGTCCTTCTGGTAGCGTACATTCCCTTGAATTTCATCTACTTTATTTCTCAGGGATTGTACGTTCCCCAAAATCATGGAAGGAATTTGTTTTTGTCCTGGCCATGGCACATTGGACCAACTCTCTACCCTCTCAAAGATCCTTAAGGGGTCATGGGAGTTTGTCCAACCAGTCTACATGCATTTTGTGGACTTGCAGAAAGCATTCAGCCATGTCCCTCATGGTTTCTTGTGTGGGTTGTTTTTTGAGTATCTGGTCTCCATATGACTGTGAGAATTTGGTTCATATTGCCAACAATCATTCAAACTCATTCCCAGTGAGAGTTGGACGCCACCAGGCTGCCCTTTGTCACCAGTCCTGTTCATAATTTTTATGGACAGGATTTCTAGGTGCAGCTAAGGAACGGAGGGTGTCATGTTTGGTGACCACAGGATCTCATTTCTGCTGCTTGCAGATGATGTGGTCTTGTTAGGACTGGGCGATATGAAAAAATTCCAGTCACAATAAATTTTTTCCATATTGAAAAATATCAGTATATATTGCGATAAATCACTATTTCTGTCAAGCTTAAAGGTTCGTTTTTACTCCTAAGTGAGATGTGAAGCTATAACAAGATTAATTTTAAATATTTATTTTCTGTCAGATGTTGAACTTGACAAATAGTGTAGAACATTATACAACTGTATTTCAAATAATTCTAAAACATAAAATATAAATATTTTATGATATTCTGCTCATCAACTTATTGATTGCTGAGTGAAGTACATGCCCAAAGCACTGCAGCCTTTGTCCCACTGTCTGTCGTGATGCAGACTTGTTTTTATTCAGTCTCCAGGATACTTTGGTCAATCCTACATGACTCCACCTGTATGGACTTCAGTAAAGTTTGAAGATATTTGCTTTTCAAATTCCAATCTTTATCAATGAAGTGGGCAGTGAGGTTCATATACGGTTCAGATGTGCGACTTGACCACAAATCTGATGTAGTAGTGAAGTGTGGCAGACTTTGCAGCTCCTTTTCAACCATTTCTCTACATTCCGTGTACAGCTGGGAAAGTGCCGTGTGGGAGAAATATTTACAGCCAGGGAGTTGGTAACGAGGGTCAGTTACTTTAATCAGTTGCTTAAATCTGACATTCTGTTTGCACTACTGACTTCCTCGGACCCTTCTTTTCAACAATCTCCTCGAGTACTGGGCGGCACCCGTTTTGGTGTTTTCTTTGGTAATACTGTCACTGGACCTTTCATTACGGTAATGTTTTCTGTCATTTTCTTTTGAACTACTCTCCAACTTCAACACAGCTGCACTAGCCCAAACATTAGCAGATGTGCTAAGCCCCTAAGCTGGATTTATGCTGCATCTCTGCTGTCCACGTACGTGTAACTGGAAACCTCGTGTGATGAAATTTACATCATCGTCTCCACTCCGCTAGTGTCTGCAGTGCTCGATTACAGACGACCGACCGCGTGCAGCCCAAATTTTGTGACCATGCCGCCTGCCCACAACCTGAATGCGTTGACAGCGCATGCGCAAGACTGAATGTCCCATTCACAAGGTGACGGTATTGACACAGCATACAAAGAAAGTAGATGAAAAAGACAACAAGGAAGCGGAAGACGAGCATAAAAACATACAGTACATGAATCATACTTTCTTACAGTGGCAGCAGCATCTTCGTGGAAAAGGAGTGAAAACTGGGAAGTCAAGCAGCAGAAAGCAAGCAGCATTTCTTCGTGGGTGAAGATCCTGGCCTGTCAGCGCATTGGTGCTACCTATAGGGCGGGAGTGAAACTACAAATGATGGTTGTGCGCATGCATCAACCGCTTGGCCTGGGTAGATGAAAAAAGTGAGCATGTACAGCGCCGTGTGCGTGCCGGGCTCGTCCAAAGCACACGCAAACCAAAGCGGACTAGAAGGGAAATGCAGCATGAGAATAAGACTTTATATGCATCAATCCATCATGACTTTCAGCCACATAATTGGTTCGGTGCAGTGTATACTCATTTTCATTGGCTTTTCATGCTGTCTGTCACAACACAGAACGAATTACTTCTATCGATGTTCTATCAAAAATGTATTATGTCTCTATCAAGGAAAATATGTTTCGTGATAATTACTGTCATCATTTTATCGCCCAGCCTTAGATCCTGTTGCCTTCATCAAGCAATGACCTACAGATCTTAGTGGGATGGATTGCTACTGAGTGAGAAGATGAGAATCGGTACTTCCAAGTCTGAGACCATGGTCCTCCAGGTTGGAGTCAGGCTCCGACCCCAGTTGAAGGAGTTTGAGTATTTCAGGTCTTAGTGAGGGAAGGATAGAGCAGGAGATTGAGAGATGAATGGAGCAGCATCTGCAGTGATGTGGATGCTCTGTTGGTTGGTTGTGGTGAATAGTGAGCTGAGCTCTAAAGCAAAGCTGGTCAGTTTACTGGTCATTCTACATTCCTACCCTCACCTATGGTCATGAACTCTGGGTTATAACCAAAAGAATGGATACAAGTGACTGAAATGAGCTTTCTCCGTAGGGTGGCTGGACTCGCTGGGATAAATAGGGCGAGGAGTTTAGTTATGTAGGATGGGCTCAGAGTAGAGCTGCTGCTCCTTCATATCGAAAGGAAGCTGAAGTGGTTTGGGCATCTGATCAGGATGCGTCCTGGATGCCTCTCATGTGAGGCGTTTTGCGCACGTCCCACTGGGAGGAGACCCCAGGGCAGACCCAGGACAAGCTGGAGAGACTGTCTTCCAGCTGGCCTGGGAACACCTTGGTGTCCTCTCTGAAGAGCTGGAGGAGAGTTGGGGAGAGGGAAGTCTGAATTACTCTGCGTAGACTGCTGTCTCTGTGAGTAGGACCCCCAGATATGCGGTAGAAGATAGATGGATGGACCATCTTATGTCTCTTTGAAAGTTAGTTTGCTTGAATGAATGAAGTAAAATGGTTTTGTTTTTTAATTAAATGAAGTTCTTTAATTAGATAAATCATAAATCAAGTTTAAACTGAGATAAAAAACACTTCTGAGAGAGAAGAAGAGGATCTTCAGGTCGGGGAACAGGGAGATGCTGAAGTCCGTACAGAGGGAGCTGAGGAGAAAGATCAGAGAAGGCAAGGACAGCTTCAGGAAGAAGATGGAGGACAAGCTGCAACAGAGCGACATCAGCGGGGTCTGGAGAAACCTTAAAACCATCTCTGGGCTCCAGAATACCTCCCCCCAGGCCACGGGGGGCAGGGAGTGGGCGAACAATCTGAATCTGTTTTTCAATAGGTTTGACCAACCGCCCTCCCCCCCAACTGCACAACAGCCACTGCTGCCTCTGAAGACATTGAGTCCTGCTGCCCACTCCCCACTCCACCAACACCCCCCCACTCCCAACACACAGCCCCCCAACCTGACCCTCACTAAGACCCAGGTGAGGACGGAGCTGAGGAAGATCAAGGCGAGGAAGGCGTCTGGACCGGACGGCATCAGCGCAAAGCTCCTCAAGTCCTGTGCAGACCAGCTGTGTGGGATTGTGGAGTACGTCTTCAATCTGAGCCTGAAGCTGGGGAGGGTACCACAGCTGTGGAAAACATCTTGTGTGGTACCTGTACCAAAGACTTCCCACCCCAAAGATCTGAACAGCTACAGACCAGTGGCCTTGACGTCCCACATGATGAAGACCCTGGAGAGACTGCTCCTTGCTCACCTCCGCCCCCTGGTGGGACCAGCGATGGATCCACTCCAGTTCGCCTACCAGCATGGCATTGGGGTGGAGGACGCGGTGATCCTCCTCCTTCACCATTCTCTGTCCCACCTGGAGAAGCCCGGGAATGTGGTGAGGATCATGTTCTTTGACTTCTCCAGTGCTTTCAACACCATCCAACCGATGATCCTGAAGAAAAAGCTGCTGTGCGCAGGGGTGGACCAGCACCTGTCATCATGGATCCTGGACTACCTCACAAATCGGCCTCAGTTTGTGAGAACCCAGGACTGTGTGTCCGACATGATCATCGGTAGTACGGTGGCCCCCCAGGGAACGGTTTTTGGCTCCCTTCCTGTTCACCCTTTATACTGCGGACTTCTCACACAACACAACACACTGCCATCTACAGAAGTTCTCTGATGACTCTGCGATCGTTGGCCTCATCTCCAGCGGAGATGAAGCTGAGTACAGAAGGCTTATCCAGGACTTCGTGGACTGGTGCCATCGGAACTGCCTTCAGATCAACGCGAGGAAAACTAAGGAGCTGGTGGTGGACTGCCGCAGGCAAGGACAACCCCTCACAGCACCAGTAAATATACAGGGGAGAGACATCGAGATGGTGACATCCTGTAAGTACCTGGGTGTCCATCTGAACAATAAACTAGACTGGTCACACAATACTGATGCACTCTATAAGAAGGGACAGCGCAGGCTGTTCCTACTGAGGAGACTCAGGTCTTTTGGTGTACAAGGGGCGCTGCTGAAGACATTCTATGACACGGTGGTGGCATCAGCCATCACTTTTGGAGTGGTCTGTTGGGGCAGTGGCATAACAGCAGCCGATAAGAAGAGACTGAACAAACTGATCAAGAAAGCTAGCTCTGTCCTGGGGCAACGCCCTGACCCAGTGGAGGAGATAGGAGAGAGAAGGATGGTGGCCAAACTGTCATCTCTGCTGGAGTCCGAGTTCCACCCTATGCAGGACATGCTGAATGCACTGAGGAGCTCATTTAGCAGCAGACTACATCATCCTAGGTGCACGACCGAGAGGTTTCGCAGGTCCTTCCTACCTACGGCTGTCAGACTGTACAACCTAAGCAGGGCTGCTTGCAGAGATAGCAAAAAGACGTGACAACCTAATAGTTTTGAGTGCAGAAGACGCAATAGACTTACACAATGGTCCCCTCAGGTATACAACTAGGAAAATACCGGTCGCTATGGAGGGTGAGAATATGTATGGGTACATAATCATACCATGTAGGATAACTAAGTAGACGGTTGTGCTGTTTCATTCCATCTAGCTACAATGCTCCGCACTGTGTGTATTTATATATTTACATATTTATTCCATCTAGCTACAATGCTCCGCACTGTGGGTGTTTATATATATATATTTATATATTTACTCTATCTAGCAACAATGCTGCACACTGTGTGTGCTTATATATTTACATATTTATTCCATCTAGCTACAATGCTCCGCACTGTGGGTGTTTATATATATATATATTTATATATTTATCTAGCAACAATGTTCCACACTGTGTGTGCTTATATGTCTACATATTTATTCCATCTAGCTACAATGCTCCGCACTGTGTTTATATATTCATATATCTATTCCATCTAGCTACAATGCTCCGCACTGTGTTTTATATACTCATATATTTATTCCATCCAGCTACAATGCTCCACACTGTGTTTATATATTTATATATCTATCCCATCTAGCTACAATGCTCCGCACTGTGTGTCTATATACAGTATATATATATTTATATTTATATGTACATATGTATACTTGCTGCTCTTGTTTTGTTTGTTTTTTTCTCTTGCCTTCTGATTGTTGCTCTGGGTGTTGCTATCCCTGTGTTGTTGCAATCCTGGAATTTCCTCATTGTGGGACTAATAAAGGCTTATCTTATCTTATCTTAAACGATGACCAATCACTATATAATCACCAGGCATGTCTCCAGTGAGTTGAAACAGTTTTTTTGTTTGTGAAATGATAAATTATGGAATGGTCATTGATAAATTATGGAATTGATCATATAAATCAGGGATGTCAAACTCATTCCATGGAGGGCCAAGACCCTGCAGGTTTTACTTCCACCCAGTCTCTTCAGCAGGTGTTTTCACTGATCAGCAATCAGTAGGAAGAAATTCAGAGAAATCACCTGTTGAAGACACTGGGTGGAAGTAAAACCTGCAGGGTCTTGGCCCTCTATGGAATGAGTTTGACACCTGGGATATAAATGATCAACAATGGAATGGAGGAGGGAAATTTGTGGCGGCGCCTTGCATGGCAGCGGCCCTCTGATTCTACACTTGGGTGTGTGTGATTAACACTGTAGATAGGTAAAGCACAATCTCGTTCTACTGTACATGATTGGTTGTACAGTTGAATGACAATAAAGGGTGATTTAGTATTTAGTATTTAAAGCAGCAGTGGAAGTGAAGATTTTAAGTTTAACCATCTTTTTAGTGTGTGTGTGTGTGTGTGTGTGTATTCCTGTGTTTATGAAATCCTCCCTTATGTCTTGCTCTCTCCCCCCTCTTTGCTGTCTCTTCATGTTTCAGATAAATAAAATGTCAGAATCAGATTTTCTTTTTCTTCCTTTTCTTTTTCGGTGGTCACATGATGGAGTGGTTAGCACTGTTGCCTCACACTGGAAAGGTTCTCTTGTGGGCTGAGGCCTTTCAGTGAGGAGCTCGATGTTCTCCCTCTCCTTGAATTGGTTTCCTACCACAGTGTAAAGACATGCTTGTTTGATGAATTGGTGAGTCTATCAGTCATAGGTGTCTGGCTGAATTTGGCTGCTTGCTAAAAGTGCTTTGGGTGCTTCTTAATACTACAACAGCATTAGAGTAGATGAGAAAAGCAAGTGCATGTCATTCATTTTTAGTAAAATGCTAAAAGGTAACATGTTAGTATGACCTGTGTAAGCTTCTTCCTTCTTGCCTTGAGAGAGAACAGTCGCATTTTTCTTCCCTCCTCCCCTGCCTTCCTGATCTATTCCCAGCTTTTGCAATGTTGCGTTTTTGTCTGTGTTTAGTTGCTCTTCTTCTGCTGAATCTTAATCTAAACGGAAATTATGGATTTGGAAGCGGCTTAAATGTGCTATTGTCACTATTTTTCAACAAGAATTGGTCCAAGGGGGAGCCCAAGAATTGGAACCTACGAGGAGACTCATGGACATTGGAATTCATGCGTCTATGGAAACATTATTGGTTATGATCTCAGGACTTCTGTTTTTGGCTGTGGAGTTCCCTGATGCATCAGAAATTGAAGGAAAGTGAGAGAGCTGATCAAAGCGGACCCGGCAAGCTCCTTCATCAAATTCGACCAGTTGGGGAGGGCACGAGTAGCGGCAAACGGTGAACTGAATGACAGTGATTCAGTGAAGGAATACATCTGAAGCCCTGTGCTCTCTATGGAAAAACAGTTTAAGCCTGCATATATAATGGAAGCACAGAATTACACGGGTGAGGACAAATTCTATTCTCTGAGTGCACTGTGCTGATTTGATTTGATTTGATTTGACCTTGTTTGCCCCGTGTTTACATTCCTCCTGACTGAGATAAGCGGAAGGACCGGCTCATGTCTACCCAAACAATCAACAATCAGTTGTTTGTCGTCAGCGGATTGGACCCTCAAGGACAATGCCCATGTGCCTTCTGCAAGCAAGAGAGAGAGAGAGATAGACTCTGGACTCTGTACTTGTTTATAAGTCACATGATTATAACATCTATCCACTGCCAGGAGGCGCCCTCTGCTGCTCACTAACAACTGTTACATTTACACTACACAATGCATACAACACTACATGCATACGATATACACACACTGCTCTCCCTCTGCGTGTGATGTGTCTACTAAATGTCTGCTAAATATGCATTGAGGGTTTTTTTGCCTGCAATCAAAATTTCGCTTACTCATTAAGCGTCAATTTGATAAAACATGTTTTTTTCTCTCGCCTACTGTGTCATATCCTTTCTTCTCTTTTTTTTCCTTTCTTCTTTATGACTGGCGCCTAGCGGCTGCCCCGGCCTTGGATGCGCTCTGCAGAGCGTGCCCAAATGCCAAGTCACGTTTCGTTACCTTGTATTCATACATGTGTAATGACAATAAAGTTGAATCTCAATCTCAATCTCAATCTATAGTTGGCTCTAAAAACAGGGAAATATGCATTGACTGTGAAGTCCAAAAACAAGTAGTTTCACTTACTGAGCTTTTCACTTCAGCAGTTACCCTCATAGTTACTTCACATTTGTACACGCCACAGAATACATTGGCAGTGGGAAGGTTCCAGCAGTATCTGTTTACCATGACCACAAGTTTACCCTGTCTATAATACTGTGCAATGAACATCTCTGACTTTGTTAGGTCTCAACTCTTTAAACTATTACCAAGTCCTCCAGTGACCCACAAGTGGACCAGTTGAATTGTATGATTGAGGAACATGTAGAAAGTCTCATGGGAAAACAAGCACACCTGCTTACTCAGGATATTAGAAATATGGAGGAAATGGAAAGAATGTGGCTTCATTTTAACAAGACATCCAAGCGCGCGCGCGCGCGCGTGTGTGTGTGTGTGTGTGTGTGTGTGTGTGTGTGTGTGTGTCTGCGCGCCTGTAAGCATACACATGGGTAATCAAAAATGTGGAAGAGAGAGCTGATGTAGTGAGTGGGAAGACAAATTACTGTGTGGGTGTTTCTGTATGTGTTGACACTTAGTAATTACAATTTTGTTGAGAGAGCAAGTCCTTTATACCAAATTTTGAGGATTTTTTTTCATGTTGCATGAACATACAGGTGGTGGTGGTGGGGCACTAGAGCTTATCCTGTCCGGGATGTAACTTACCTCTTTAGGCAAGAGGTAGGTTACACCCCGGAGAGTTTGCCAGTCCATGGCAAGCCCAACAGCAGACTTGCATTCACGGGCATATGGAAATGACCCTTGTGCTCATATTGTTTTGACCACAAGAAAACCTGTCTTATTTAGTTTATGATCTCTAACACTAGGCCTTATTCAAAACTTTGCTGTATATCTTCCTTAACATTAAAGAAATTATGGAGATTATGCGGCAGTGGAACACCTTGTGAGAAGTTTTAAGACTTTCATGGCCAGATTCATCCCTCAATTGTTACAGCTTCCTAAGATAAGAGCAAAAGGCTCATACTAAAGCTCCCCAACAGTCCACTAACCAGCAGTGGTTGATCTATCCTGTACATAGGATTAGTGCTGTGAATGGAGATCCTTCTTGGATTTATTTGGCCTGTCATACAGTGTATCTGGAAAGTATCCACAGCGCTTCACTTTTTCCATATTTTGTTATGTTGCAGCCTAATTCCAAAAAGGATTAAATTCATTTTTCCCTCAAAATTCTACACACAATACCCCATAATGACAATGTGAATTTTTTTTTAGATTTTTGCAAATTTATTAAAAATAAAAAACTAAGAAATCACATGTAACCAAGTATTCACAGCCTTTGCCATGAAGCTCAAAATTGAGCTCAGGTGCATCCTGTTTCCACTGATCATCCGTGACATGTTTTTACAGCTTAATTGGAGTCCACCTGTGGTAAATTCAATTGATTGGACATGATTTGGAAAGGCACACACCTGTCTATATAAGGTCCCACAGTTGACAGTGCATGTCAGAGCACAAACCAAGCATGAAGTCAAAGGGATTGTCTGTAAACCTCCGAGACAGGATTGTCTCAAGGTACAAATATGGGGAAGGGTACAGAAAAATGTGTGCTGCTTTGAAGGTCCCAATGAGCACAGTGGCCTTCATCATCCGTAAATGGAAGAAGTTCAGAACCACCAGGACTCTTCCTAGAGCCGGCCGGCCATCTAAACTGAGTGATTGGGAGAGAAGGGCCTTAATCAGGGAGATGACCAAGAACCCGTTGGTCACTCTGTCAGAGCTCCAGCGTTCCTCTGTGGAGAAAACGTTCCAGAAGGACAACCATCTCTTCAGCAATCCACCAATCAGGTCTGTATAGTAGAGTGGCCAGACGGGAGCCACTCCTTAGTTAAAGGCACATGGCAGCCCACCTGGAGATTGCCAAAAGGCACCTGAAGGACTGACAGACCATGAGAAACAAAATTCTCTGGTCTGATGAGACAAAGATTGAACTCTCTGGCGTGAATGCCAGGCATCATGTTTGGAGGAAACCAGGCACCGCTCACAACCATGCCAATGGTGGCGGCAGCATCATGCTGTGGAGATGTTTTTCAGCGGCAGGAACTGGGAGACTAGTCAGGATAGATGGAAAGAAAAAACCTGTTGCAGAGCGCTCTTGACCTCAGACTGGGGTTCATGGTTCATCCTTCAGCAGGACAACGACCCTAAGCACACAGCCAAGATATTGAAGGAGTGGCTTCAGGACAACCCTGTGAATGTCCTTGAGTGGCCCAGCCAGAGCCCAGACTTGAATTCAACTGAATATCTCCGGAGAGATCTGAAAATGGCTGTGCACCAACGCTTCCCATCCAACCTGATGGAGCTTGAAAGGTGCTGCAAAGAGGAATGGGCGAAACTTCCCAAAGATAGGTTCGGCAAGCTTATGGCATCATATTCAAAAAGATGAGGCTGTAATTGTTGCCAGAGGTGCATCGACATAGTATTGAGCAAAGGCTGTGAATACTTACAGTATGTACATGTGATTTCTTATTTTTAATAAATTTGCAAAAATTTCAAAAAACTTTTTTCGTATTGTCATTATGGGGCATTGTGTATAGAATTTTTAGGAAAAAAATTAAATGTAATCCCTTTTGGAATAAGGCTGTAACATAACAAAATGTGGAAAAAGTGAAGCGCTGTGAATACTTTACGGATGCACTGTAGATCTGATGTAGGTTTGTAGTCTGCTCAAGTAAACTTTGGCTGAAATTAGAAATCATACCTTATGTGTCCAACTCATTAGTGCAGTCTTTTAGGAATAGAAAGTGTTCATTTTACTGAGTGCAGCTACTTAGGTTTAAGTGCTAACTGATACAGAGTAATGATGCCACCACATGATTTTATGTTACTTTTCCCACTGTATACATCCTGCAGTTTGTATGTTAACATTACTAACAGTAAAGTTCTCCCACACTTCTCACATTTCTGCAACACTTTTCTGCTCACCAGCTGAGAGACGATGAAAGAGTACATGCTAGATGTAGCTCCTGTACCATATCATCAGGAATCCCTCGATTTGCATCAAACTGGGGATTCTAAATTGTCCTTAGGTTTGACTGTGAGAATGAATGGTTGTCTGTCTCTCTGTGTTGGCCCTGCGATGGACTGGTGATCTGTCCAGGGTGTACCCTGCCTCTCGCCCAAAGATGCTGGGATAGGCTCCACCCCCCTGCAACCCGAAAAGGATTAAGCGGAGGAAGATGAATGAATGAATGAATGAATGAATGTCCACAAGAATTACAGTGCATCCGGAAAGTATTCACAGCGCTTCACTTTTTCCACATTTTATGTTACAGCCTTATTCCAAAATGGATTAAATTAATTTTTTTCCTCAAAATTCTGTACACAACACCCCATATGGCCCTTTTCCACTAGTACCCAATCAGCCCTACTCTACTCTATTCTACTCAGCTGGGTTCTGTTTCCATTACAGCTGGGTACGCCTGGGGTGGGTGGGATTTTTTTACAGCAAGGTGGCGCCACACTCCCATGATGTAAAACACACAACCCAAGCAAAACATAACACTGCGGCTGTACAAGGCGACTCCTCGGTCTCTGGCTTTTTGTCAGCGTAAAGGCCAAAAAGGACCGCCAGAGAAAGGGACAGGCAGCAAGACGAAACATTCTGGAAAAGTACTGGAGCGTCTAGGAAGCCATAGAGCGGAAGACGTGAGGATATAAATTAGATCACATATGATGGTAAGCTAATGATTGCTAATGCTAGTTTGCTTTAAGTACGTCGTACTACGTTGTAATGTCTGCAAGTTAGCACTATTAGGTACTAAAATATGTGTGCTGTGTGTGTATTTCAGATGGCTCTGTTGTGGGAAAATTACCGCTTCAAACCATCAGTCTGGGCGTTCAACACAGCCTCTCACTGATGTCACCCCAGCTTCACAAACGATCAGTGGTTATAGCGCTTAAGAATGCCTGTAGAAACGTTTAGCTTCCTGTGCAACAAATTGCTCTGATCTGCATGAAAATCATGGACAGACTGTTGAGACATCATGTCATGTAGCTGCTCCAGCAGCACTGAGTCTGTGGTGGTGTCATGGCAAAATCTGTTCAGCTGACACAACTTGATCGCCAGGTTGTAGTTATGGGGTTATATTAGCCACAAAATATATATTCAAAAGGTAAACAGTACTGAGTTAGGTATAATAAGATACTGTATATTTGACAATTACGATGCATTTTAGGCCAAAACAAACTTGATCTAGGATTAAAAGCAATTAAAATAATGCAATCACAAGGTTACATGGAAAATACTTGATTTACTAGATACTGTAGAAATATACTGTATATTCTCTGCATCAACAATGTACTATACATGTATTCATGTAGTATTGCACTGGGAATTTTGACAATAAACCTTTGGAATTTTGGCAGATATCTCTTTTGTTTTATGTGTGAAGATTACCACCAAGTGACAAATTAAATACTAAAAGATTGGAAAAGCTGTCTAAGAACAGTCCAGCAGTTTGAGAAATCACTTTTGGTTTGGTATAAGTCTGTCAACAGAATTACGAACCATAAAGCAGTTTGTGTTAAACTGTTAAATCCCATTAAACCCTAATCCAGGGGTATCCAATCATGTGCCATGGAGGGCCAAGACCCTGCAGGTTCTGTCTTCAGCAGGCGTTTTCACTGATCAGCAGTCAGTGGAAGAAATTCATTGGAATCTGCTGTTGAAGACACTAGTTGGAGGTAAAGCCTGCAGGGTCTTGGCCCTCCATGGGACATGATTGGACACCCCTGTCCTAACCCATTATTACAAAATACAGATGCTAGTATGGCCCAGAATTCCTCCGTATACTGGTACTATCACTAAAGTGTGCAGTGTCTTCTGCACTGGCACATCCAACAATACAGTCTTCAGTTAATAAAATAATTGTTTTGGTTACTTTTTCTTAAAAATGAGCCATTATTTTGAGATTTTTGCAATTTTATTAAAAATAAAAAAACTAAGAAATCACATGCACGTAAGTATTCACAGCCTCTGCCATGAAGCTCAAAATTGAACTCAGGTGCATCCTGTTTCCACTGATCATCCTTGAGACGTTTCTACAGCTTAATTGGAGTCCACCTGCGGTAAATTCAGTTGATTGGACATGATTTGGAAAGGCACACACCTGTCTATATAAGGTCCCACAGTTGACAGTGCATGTCAGAGCACAAACCAAGCATGAAGTCAAAGGAATTGTCGGTAGACCTCTGAGACAGCAGTGTTTCCTCTGGCTTAAAGACCTTGGCGCGGTGGCAACATACTCTTTTTTTTGGGGGGGGGGGGGGAAACACATGACGTGATTGTAACCGGAAATGTTAATTTTACACTATTTCTTTTTTTTTTTTTTCCACAATATCTTTATTGAACCTTTTTTTTTTTTTTAACAAACATGATACAAACAATCAAACACTAACACTAAAGTACTACAAAAAAAAAAAAAATGCACTAAAAACACCAACAACCACCAACAAAATCAAATCTTCAACAATGCTCCTCTGTTTAGTCTAGACAATCCAATACATAAGTATACATATTATGTTCACCAGTTTGGAATTTACAAGGTCCACACACATCATTCACCTTCTTCTTCAAGAGTTATGTTTAAATTTTTTACATAATCAATAAAAGGTCTCCATATATTCTCAAACACAATTTCCTTTGATTTTAGTATATATGTTATTCTTTCTAATGGAAGGTTTGTTAACATCTGTCTTAACCACTGAGTCACATCTGGTCTATGAGTCTTTTTCCATAATAGTGCAATACATTTTTTGGCATTAAGCAAACTGAGGTCTATGAATGTTCTTTCACTTTTATTAAAATTATGCTTTTCTGGGTACAGACCCAACAAAAACAGTTTAGGATTCAATATGATTTGTTTTGAGATTATTTTTTCAATTGTTACCCTCACCTCTTCCCAAAACATTCTTATTAATCTACATTCCCATAAACAATGAAATAGGGTTCCTTTACTTTCCATGCATTTTGTGCATGTATCTGGTATATTTTTGTTATATCTATTTAACTCCTCCGGTGTAACATACATCCGCATTAACCATTTGAAATGTATCATATTAAGGCGTGCATTTATTGATTTGGTTTGAGCTTCTGTACAAGCCAATTCCCATTGTTCCTCTGAAATTTCAATTTGCAGATCTTCTTTCCAGTAGTTTAATCTTTTCAGTGAATTTTCACTTGAAGATAGTGTCAATGAGTTATAAAACTCTGAAATAATACCCTTTCTTTTACTATCTTTCATCATCATTTTTTCCAAGGATGAATAAATAGGTCGAGTGAGAGCTTTATTTTGATTTGATCGAATAAAGTTTCTAAGTTGAAGATATTTAAAAAAATGTGTTCTATTGAGATTAAATTTGATCCTCAGCTCTTCAAAAGACATTATGTTGTCTGCACATGGCAAATATAAATCCTGAATCCTTTGTATCCCTTTTAAATTCCATACTTTAAATACAGCGTCCGCTCTCCCTGGTTTAAAATATTGATTACCCCATATTGGACTAAATTGTGACAATAACTGTGGTTCTTTTAAATAGTTTTTAGCTTCACACCATATTTTGATCATATGCTTTACAAATGGATTTTTAACTTGTTTTTGTAATTTTTTTGCCGAATCTGAGTATATGAATATGGGAAGAGGTAAAGGTAAATTGTATGATTCCATTTCAGTCCAGTGAGGGAGATCATTTGATGAAAAATAATATGTCATAGACCTCAGTTGTGCCGACCAATAATACAACATAAAATTTGGACATTTCAGACCTCCACGATCAAATGGTAAATATAATAAAGACAAACGTAATCTAGCCCTCCTGTTGTTCCATATAAATTCCACTAACTTTTTTTTTATTCTTGAGAATAGATCTAAAGGTGGTGGTAAGGGAATGTATTGAAATAAATAAAGTATTTTAGGTAAAATATTACTTTTAAGTATATTGATTCTCCCGATCATCGACATTGGTAGTGACATCCATCTCTGAGTTAACTCATTGATATCTGACATTAAGGCTTCATAGTTGACACTGGCGACTGATTCTAGCTTAGGCATAATTTGGATTCCTAAATATTTAAACTGATTTACAACATTGAATTGATTTACCTCAGGGGCTGGGTAATTTCTCTGGGTCTCATTTAGCATTAATATTGAAGATTTAGTTTTATTTATTTTATATCCTGATATTTCCCCCAAATTCTTTATTAAATTCAACAAGGTTGGAATTGATTTTTTTAGATTCGACATAAACAAAATTATATCATCGGCGTACAGGGAGATTTTATGTTCTGTTGGTCCAACTTTAATTCCATATATTTGTGAATGTAAACGTATCGCTATCGCTAAAGGTTCAATTGCCATAGTAAACAGTAAAGGTGAAAGTGGACAGCCTTGTCGACATCCTCTATTGATTTTTATTGGTTTTGAAATATTGTTATTTGTTAGGATTTCTGCTGTAGCATTATTGTATATTATTTGAACCCATTTTATGAAATTATTTCCAAGTCCAAACCTTTGTAGGACTTCAAAAAGAAAGGGCCATTCAACTCTATCAAAGGCCTTTTCGGCGTCCAATGATAGGAGAGCTGTATCCGGTGCTTCTTTATTAAAATAAATAATATTAAATAGTCTTCTTACATTATGGAAGCCTTGTCTACCCTTTATAAAGCCATTCTGATCTCGATTAATAATATTTGGTAAAATTTCTTGTATTCGTCTTGCTAAAATTTTACAGATTATCTTAAGGTCGGCGTTTAATAGGCTTATTGGTCTCATATTTTCACATTTATTAGAGGGCTTACCTGGTTTTGGCAGCAGTATAATTAAGGCATTATTTATGTATGATGGTAAATTATTATTTTGAAATGCTTCTAAAACCATTTCCAAAAAAGGTTTTATTAATTTATTCTTAAATTTTTTATAAAGGTCAACTGGAAGACCATCTGGTCCTGCACTTTTTCCTGATTTCATATTATCAATGGCTAGCCCAACTTCTTCTTGACTAATTTTAGACTCCAATATCTCCCTGTTTTCATTTGGAATACACGGTATAGATAGTTCATTCAAAAACCCATTTAGTTTTGTTAAATCAGGTTCATTTTTGGTATCATATAATTTTTCATAGTAATCTCTAAAGGCTCTATTAATTTCTAAAGGATCTATAACTACCTGTCCGTTACTTATAATACTGGTAATTGGTGTTTTAATTTCTAATTGTTTAATCTGCCATGCTAATAATTTTCCTGATTTTTCACCTTGTTCATAAAAAGATTGTTTCAATCTTAGAAGACTCGAGGCAGCTCTATTCGCTGATTTTTTGTCGTATTCATCTCTCAAAATCAGTAATTCATTCTCCAACCTTGGGTCACTTCCTGCATACACTTTTTCCTGAAGACTTTTTATTTTATGTTCCAATTGGGCTCTCTCCTCTCGAGTCTTCTTAGATTTTGATCCTGTATAACTAATAATATGTCCCCTAATAAAAGCTTTGAAAGCCTCCCACTTTACACATGCTGATGTTTGTGTAGTATTGATGTCAAAGAACTCGTCTATCTGTTTTTCTATATACTTGACAAATTCCTCATCCTGAAGCCATTTATGCTGAAATTGCCATCTACCTGAAATTGCCATCTACCTGATTCCTTTGTCAATTTTTTATCTACATATATTGGGATTATCTGATCACGTGATGGTTCACCTCATTCCCACATACAGACAGAGATTGAAGCTCACTAAACCTGTTGTGAGCACTACGAAGATACGGACCAGTGATGCTGAGGAGAAGCTGGAAACGTGCATGGAAATATCTGACTGGGGCATGCTTAAAGGAGCCACGCATGATCTGGATGAGTACACGGACACTGTGAACTCATATATCCACTTTTGTGAAGAGAACATTCTTCCATCACGCACCAGGGTGAGTTACTCTAATGACAAACCCTGGTTCACAGCTAAGCTCAGACAGATCAGGAAGGAGAAGGAAGCAGCGCTGAAAAGTGGAGACAGGGACTGCTACAGGGAGGTTAAATACCGGTTTAACAGAGAGCTGAAGAGGGCTAAATCTGTGTACTCAGAGAGACTCCAGCAGCAGTTCACTGCTAATGATTCGGCTTCCGTGTGGAGAGGACTGAGGCAGATCACCAACTATCGGCCTCAGGCTCCTAAAGGTCAGGATGACAAAGCCCTTTGTCAGAGACTGTCCCAACACTATGCCCGTTTTGACACCTCGTCATCTGTGTCCAACTCCCCCCCTCCCTCCAGCTCCACAGCCTCCACATTCCCTACTTCATTTAAGGCACCCCCCCCCACCTCCCCCCCTCCCCTTATCATCAGTGAGCAGGATGTGCTCAAACAGTTCTCCAGACTGAACCCGCGCAAGGCCCCCGGCCCAGACGGCGTGTCTCCCTCCACCCTGAGACTCTGTGCGAAACAGCTGGCTCCTGTATTCACAGACATTTTTAACACCTCCCTTAAGTTATGCCACGTGCCGTCCTGCCTCAAATCCTCCACCATCATCCCTGTCCCCAAGAAGCCACGGATCACTGGACTTAATGACTACAGACCTGTAGCGCTCACCTCTGTAGTCATGAAGTCCTTTGAGCGCCTGGTCCTGTCCCACCTCAAGTCCATCACCACCCCTCTCCTGGACCCGCTGCAGTTTGCCTACCGAGCCAACAGGTCTGTAGACGATGCAGTCAACCTGGCCCTCCACTCCATCCTGCAGCACCTGGACTCCCCGGGAACCTACGCCAGGATCCTGTTTGTGGACTTCAGCTCCGCATTCAACACCATCCGCCCCGCTCTGCTCCGGGACAAGCTGTCCCTGCTCAACGTGCCTGACTCCCTCTGCAGGTGGATCATCGACTTCCTGACGGACCGGAGGCAGCATGTGCGGCTGGGAAAGACTGTCTCAGACTATACTAGCATCAGCACCGGATCACCCCAGGGCTGTGTACTTTCCCCCCTACTCTTCTCCCTTTACACCAACTCCTGCACCTCCAGCCACCAGTCTGTCAAGTTGATCAAGTTTGCGGACGACACCACCCTCATCGGGCTCATCTCCAACGGCGACGAGTCCGCCTACAGGAGAGAGGTGGCCCAGCTGGCGTCCTGGTGCAGCAATAACAACCTGCAGCTGAACGCTCTGAAGACAGTGGAGATGATTGTAGACTTCAGGAAAGTCACTACTCCTCTGCCCCCCCTCACCCTCTCAGGCTCTCCCATCACCACTGCTGATTCCTTCCGCTTCCTAGGCACTACCATCACCAGGGACCTCAAATGGGAGCTGACCATCAGCTCACTCATCAAAAAAGCCCAGCAGAGGATGTTCTTCCTGCGGCAGCTGAGGAAGCTCAAGCTACCCACCAAGATGTTAGTGCAGTTCTACACAGCCATCATCGAGTCCATCCTCACCACCTCCATAACCGTGTGGTACGCAGGAGCCACTGCCAGGGACAGACTAAGGCTGCAGCGTGTCGTGCGCACTGCTGAGAAGGTGATCGGCTGCAAGCTCCCATCTCTCCAGGATCTGTACATCTCCAGGACCCGGAGGCGTGCTGGCCGGATCATAGCCGATCCCTCACACCCTGGTCATGTACTGTTTGCCCCCCTCCCCTCTGGTAGAAGACTTCGGTCCATCCAGACTAAAACCTCCCGTCACATGAACAGCTTCTTCCCCTCTGCCATTAGACTGCTGAACACTAAGTGACTCTCGTGCACCATGTACAGCAGCTCAACCAGACTCATGTCAATCATCACTGTTTTCTTCCTGCATTACCGACTGCACTATATAGTTCTCCACAGTATCTGCTGCTGGCTAATATATATTTTAACTGTTGACCAGTATCACTTAATCTTATCCTACACTTTATTACATGTATAGTTTATTTCTCTTATCTTATCATGTTTAATGTTGCAGCATTGTACCGAGACAAATTCCTAGTTTGTGTACTACATGAACAATGGCAATAAACCTGATTCTGATTCTGATTCTGATTCTGATTCTGATTCTGAATTGCCATAGTAAACAGTAAAGGTGAAAGTGGACAGCCTTGTCGACATCCTCTATTGATTTTTATTGGTTTTGAAATATTGTTATTTGTTAGGATTTCTGCTGTAGCATTATTGTATATTATTTGAACCCATTTTATGAAATTATTTCCAAGTCCAAACCTTTGTAGGACTTCAAAAAGAAAGGGCCATTCAACTCTATCAAAGGCCTTTTCGGCGTCCAATGATAGGAGAGCTGTATCCGGTGCTTCTTTATTAAAATAAATAATATTAAATAGTCTTCTTACATTATGGAAGCCTTGTCTACCCTTTATAAAGCCATTCTGATCTCGATTAATAATATTTGGTAAAATTTCTTGTATTCGTCTTGCTAAAATTTTACAGATTATCTTAAGGTCGGCGTTTAATAGGCTTATTGGTCTCATATTTTCACATTTATTAGAGGGCTTACCTGGTTTTGGCAGCAGTATAATTAAGGCATTATTTATGTATGATGGTAAATTATTATTTTGAAATGCTTCTAAAACCATTTCCAAAAAAGGTTTTATTAATTTATTCTTAAATTTTTTATAAAGGTCAACTGGAAGACCATCTGGTCCTGCACTTTTTCCTGATTTCATATTATCAATGGCTAGCCCAACTTCTTCTTGACTAATTTTAGACTCCAATATCTCCCTGTTTTCATTTGGAATACACGGTATAGATAGTTCGTTCAAAAACCCATTTAGTTTTGTTAAATCAGGTTCATTTTTGGTATCATATAATTTTTCATAGTAATCTCTAAAGGCTCTATTAATTTCTAAAGGATCTATAACTACCTGTCCATTACTTATAATACTGGTAATTGGTGTTTTAATTTCCAATTGTTTAATCTGCCATGCTAATAATTTTCCTGATTTTTCACCTTGTTCATAAAAAGATTGTTTCAATCTTAGAAGACTCGAGGCAGCTCTATTCGCTGATTTTTTGTCGTATTCAGCTCTCAAAATCAGTAATTCATTCTCCAACCTTGGGTCACTTCCTGCATACACTTTTTCCTGAAGATTTTTTATTTTATGTTCCAATTTAGCTCTCTCCTCTCGAGTCTTCTTAGATTTTGATCCTGTATAACTAATAATATGTCCCCTAATAAAAGCTTTGAAAGCCTCCCACTTTACACATGCTGATGTTTGTGTAGTATTGATGTCAAAGAACTCGTCTATCTGTTTTTCTATATACTTGACAAATTCCTCATCCTGAAGCCATTTATGCTGAAATTGCCATCTACCTGATTCCTTTGTCAATTTTTTATCTACATATATTAGACAACAGGGTGCATGATCAGAGATCACGATGTTATCATAAAAGCAGTTTTGAATCTTGGACCTTAATTCTGTGGAAATCAAAAAATAATCAATACGTGAGAATGTCTTGTAGGTACTGGAATAACAAGAATAGGCTTTAACTTGTGGTTTCATTTCTCTCCATATATCTAACAATCTCAATTCTTTCATAAAATGATTAATAGTCATCCTACATCCAATGTGCGTACAATCCAGTCCTGTTGATCTATCCACACCTGGATTCAATGTACAATTAAAATCCCCTGCTATTATATGTTGCCCTGTAAGTGATGATAAGATGAGAAATAAATTAGCAAAGAACTTCTGATCATCTATATTGGGACCATATAAGTTCACAAGATTTATATTTTCTAATAGCAAAGAACCTTGAATGATTACATATCTTCCAAATTTGTCTCCAATTACATTTTTCACTTGAAAAGGAACTGATTTATGTATGAGAGTCATAACTCCCCTGGCTCGGGATGAAAATGAAGAGGTGAATACACTTCCCTGCCATCTACTCCTAATTCTTTTAACATCCTCCTCTATCAGATGAGTTTCTTGTAAAAACACAATTCTTGAACCCATGTCCTTTATTTTATTCATAACTTGTTTAAGTTTTTTTAAATTTTGTAGACCTCTGCAATTCCATGAAGTTAAATTAAGATTAACACTTTGGTCCATGATCAATAGAGAGTTTGGGATTACCTTGCAGTGTAAACATGCTCATACAGAGAAGCAAAAACATGAGTGGTTGAACATTCATCCTACAAACTACACACAAACAAATTTCCCCTTCCCACACTTGTGGCAAACCCCCCAAAATCAAAAGAAAAATTCTGTCTCCCGATATAGCCATCGACCGTTCCACACCCACGGGGAACAGCCTAAGCCACTCCTTCTTCATCCTCCCAATCACCCTAACTCTACTGCTTTTAATGACGTAACATTAACTCTCCTCTGTAGTTTTCCAACTTAACTCCAAAATTTTTAACAACTTTGTACATCATAGTTTTTTTTTTTGTTTGTTTGTTTTGTTTTTGTTTTGTTTTTTTAATATATAATACAATCTATATTTTGTAAACTTACTATTTACTTCAAGTCAGTCAGATGCCTGTGCAAATGCTTAATTATTCTACCTTATATTTTGTTCATGCTTAGCTCCCACCAGTCTCTTCTTCTTCTTTGATCTTCTTGATGAACTCCTGCGCCTCCTCTGGGGTCTTGAAGATGTGGGTTCTGCCCTCATACGTGGTCAGCAGTCTCGCAGGATAGATTACACCATGACGAATCCCAAGGTTGCGCAGCTCCTTACGTACGGGATCAAACTGCTTCCTCAATTGCTGGATTCCTGTGGCCAAATCTGGGTAGAACCGCACCTGCTGGTCCTGGTATTTAATCTCTCCTTTAGCACGTGCAGCGTTGAAGATCTTCATCCTGTCTCTGTTGCTAAGAAACTTCATAATTAAGGTCCTCGGCAGTCCCTTATCTCTCCGTGGGCCAATACGATGTGCTTTTTCCAGAACCACTGCTGATTGCAACTCCTCGCTGCCCAGCACCTCCGGAATCCACTTTTCCAGAAAGGAACATACGTCCCGACCTTCTGATTCCTCTGGAAGACCCACCAGCCTCAAATTATTCTGTCTCGACCGAGATTCCAAATCCAAAATATTATCTTCCAGAGATTTATTTTTTTTTTCCAAAGTGCGCACCTTTAATTGAAGACGGGTGACGTCATCTTCAGCACTAGCGAGACGGAGCTCCATCTGCGCCGTTCGTTCTACACAGTCACCCAATTCCTTTCTTATTCCTTCCAACGCTGTCATAATCCCATCAAATCTAGAGGAAAAGTCCGCTCTCATTGAACTCATGGCTGCCATCAGCGCATCTGCGCCATTCCCCGCAGAAATCGCAGCGTTGCCAGCCTCCTCCGCCATATATGGAGTTTTGTTTGCTGCGTCACAGACCTGAAAGTCCGTTAATTTGGACTGTTTCGGTGGCTCGCTTTTTCCTTTTCCTGGTTTTCCAGCCTTAGGCTTCGCCGACATATCCTCGCCCAAATGCTGGGATACGTTCTGTCCCAAATGAGAGAGTTATTTGCCGATTTTTTTTTTCCAGGAGCAGAGCAGAGCGAGACACGTCCGTCCTACGTGGCAGCCATAACCGGAAGTCCCACTATTTCTTTTTATTTTTTTTTAAATTTTGCACAGTAATATTGCATAATCGAACTTACCATTTGAAGTATTGTACTACCAAGGCTTGAATGTTGGAATACTGGGCCAGTTGGGGTCCCACCCAGATGTCCTGTGTTTGGACTTTTTACTGGTGTCATCCTTCTCTCCTCCCTCTGCTCCCACCTCTCCTGGACCCTCGGCCTGAACACTTTCCTCTCCTTGACTCCTCTCTTCGGTCTCATCTTTCCCTCTCTGAGCTCTGTCTAATTCAGGTTCTCTCTCTGTCTATGATGGTATACAAACATGTTAGAAAATACCATGTGTTGTGTTTTTTCCTGCAGGATTTTTTTTTTCATGGTTAACATAAATAACCAAAATGTGTATTTTTTTTGTATTTTTATTCTAGTGTTTCTTTTTTCTGTTGACAAAGAGTAGGAAGGGGAAGGGAAAAACATTCATAATAGTAATTTACTCATTCATACTTAAGTTATATAATCAGAGGTGGGTATAGTAGCCAGAAATTCTACTCACGTAAAAGCAGTACTATGAAATTAATAATTAAAAGTAGACAACCAAAAATTTCTAGTTGAGTTAAGGGTACAAAGAGCACCTACTTAAAAACTTGAGTAATGACTTCAGTCTTGAAGGTTTGAGTTTTTTCTCCAAAATTTATAACAATTTTCTTATAGTTTTCTACTTTTCTCTGTAAATTTACCTAAATTTACAACCATTTTCCTCAAATTTGTAATTTTCTCTTGTAAAATTATGACTTTTCTTGTACATTTGAGACTATTATAAATTTGTGGATTATTTTATGGCTAGTTTTTATCTTTTTTAATCCAATCCAACTTTATTTACAAAGCTTGTTAAAAACAACAGTTGATACAAAGTGCTGTACATCAACAATAAATAAAATATAAAAACAATAAAATACAGCTAAAGTGCAAAACAGCACAAACAAAACAATCGTCATACAATAGAGACAATAAGAACAAATAAAATCAGTGTCTCAAACTGGGTCAAATGCCAGAGAATAAAAATGGGTTTTAAGAGTTTTAAAACTGGACAGTAAAGAGGCCTGTCTGATTGACAAAGGCAGATTATTATAAAATTGCTGGGTTTTTTTAATAAATTTGAAACAGAATATGGCAAATTTTTTACTTTTTTCCTCATCCAGTTTAAACTTTTGACCATAATTTTGTAGAGCCAGAACAGAACAATAACTCTGAATTCAAAGAAATGTAATTATTAAAATTATATTTAAAGAAATAAATTAACTTAAATGACCAAATATGCACTTATTTCTGTTATAATATTTCTATGTATTTATAGTTTTTTAGAAATCTCCTCACCACCCGACAGCAGGAAAAACCTCCCTTATTTTGAAATCCAAATGTTGGCACGTTTAGTTTGTCTGAAGACTGCTGACGGATTAAAGTCATTGACTTCGTGAATTTCAGTCATCTTAACTTGCCAGGTACATAATAATGAACATAAATTATTAGTTAATACTGTAGAAGAAGGTGAAGAAAATCCTCAGCGTTTAATCAGTCACTCTTGCTTTTTCCCTGCATGTGAAGCTTAACCAGACATGTTGGCTAAGCGTCTCCTTACTGTTGTTCCGGTTACCAGTGGGTTAAAGCCACCATAAATTCCTCCACAGCTAATCTTTTGTACTTTTTTCTGCATTTAAAGTTCTTTAATAAGCTCATGCTTCTCTCGGACAGCAACGCTACAGAGACACGCTCTGCCTGCAGAAACGGTTACGCGGGCGCTGGGTGGGCGGGGCGCTTCCGTGCGGATGACAGTCACACACATTGTTCGTGTGTGCGCTTGCGGAAAATTTCTTTCATATTTAATTTTTCTTAAATTAATATATTATAGGCATGGCGGCATACTTCCTTAGGAGGGCAGGCCGCCACACAGAAATGTTACCAGAGGAAACCCTGGACAGGATTGTCTTGAGGCACAAATCTGGGAAAGGGTACAGAGAAATCTCTGCTGCTTTGAAGCACAGTGAACACAGCACAATGAGCACAGTGGCCTCCATCATCCATAAATGGAAGAAGTTCAGAACCGCCAAGACTCTTCCTAGAGCTGGGTGGCTGTCTAAACTGAGCGATCGGGGGAGAAGGGCCTTAGTCAGGGAGGTGACCAAGATCCCAATGGTCACTCTGTCAGAGCTCCAGCATTCCTCTGTGGAGAGAGAACGTTCCAGAAGGACAACCATCTCTGCAGTAATCCACCAATCAGGCCTGTGTGGTAGAGTGGCCAGACAGAAGCCACTTCTTAGTAAAAGGCACATGGCAGCCCACCTGGACTTTGCCAAAAGTCACCTGAAGGACTGACAGACCATGAGAAACAAAATTCTCTGGTTTGATGAGACAAAGATTGAACTCTTTGGCATGAATGCCAGGCGTCATGTTTGGAGGAAACCAGGCACCGCTCATCACCAGGACAATACCATTCCTACAGTGAAGCATGGTGGTGGCAACATCATGCCGTGGGGATGTTTTTCAGCAGCAGGAACTGGGAGACTAGTCAGGATAGAGGGAAGATGAATGCAGCAATGTACAGCGACATCCTGGATGAAAACCTGCTCCAGAGCACTCTTGACTTCAGACTGGAGCGATAGGAGCGAGGAAACCAGGCATCGCTCATAACCATGCCAGTGGTGGCGGCAGCATCATGCCGTGGGGATGTTTTTCAGCGGCAGGAACTGGGAGACTAGTCAGGATAGATGGAAAGAAAAAACCTGCTCCAGAGCGCTCTTGACCTCAGACTGGGGTTCATGGTTCATCTTTTAGCAGGACAACGACCCTAAGCACACAGCCAAGATATCAAAGGAGTGGCTTCAGGACAACTCTGTGAATGTCCTTGAGTGGCCCAGCCAGAGCCCAGACTTGAATCCAATTGAACATATCTGGAGAGCTCTGAAGTGGCTGAAATTAGCTTTCTTCGTAGAATTGCTGGACTCACCCTTAGAGATGGGGTGAGGAACTCAGTCACCCAGGAGAGGCTCAGATTAGAACCACTGCTCCTCCACATTGAAAGGAGCCAGTTGAGGTGGTTTGGGCATCTGATCAGGATGCCCCCTGGATGCTCCCATTTGTGGTGTTTTGGGGATGTCCCACTGGGAGGAGACCCCGGGGCAGACCCAGGACTCACTGGAGAGACTAAATTAAAATTAAATTAAATCACCCTTTATTGTCATTCAACTGTACAATCAATCATGTACAGTAGAACGAGATTGTGCTTTACCGATCTACTGTGTTAATCACACACACCCCAAGTGTAGAATCAGAGGGCCGCTGCCATGCAAGGCGCTGCCACAAATTTCCCTCCTCCATTCCATTATTGCTGAGCACCAAGCTGGATTGCAGGAAGTTCCACTTTTATATGGTCTTCGGCATGACCCGGCCGGGATTTGAACCCCTGCCTCCCGGGTGTGGGGCGGATGCTCTACCAACTGAGCCACCACTCCGGTAACTATGTCTCCCAGTTGGTCTGGGAACGCCTTGGTATCCTCTCCGAAGAGTTGGAGCAGGTGGCTGGGGAGAGGGAAGTCTGGGCTTCTCTGCTTGAACTGTTGCCTCCATGACCCGGACCTCCGGAAAAGCAGTAGAAGATGGATGGATGGATGGATGGACAGATCTGAAAATGGCTGTGCACCAATGCTTCCCATCCAACTTGATGGAGCTCAAAAGGTGCTGCAAAGAGGAATGGGTGAAACTGCCCAAAGACAGGTGTGCCAAGCTTGTGACATCATATTCAAAAAGACTTGAAGCTGTAATTGCTGCCAAAAGTGCATCAAGAAGGTATTGAGCAAAGGTTGTGAATATTTATGTACGTGCGATTTCTTAGTTTTTTATTTTTAATAAATTTGCAAAAATCTCAAAAATAAACTTTTTTCATGTTGTCATTATGGGGTATTGTGTGTAGAATTTTGAGGGAAAAAAATTAATGTAGTCCATTTTGGAATAAGGCTGTAACCTAACAAAATGTGGAAGAAGTAAAGTGCTGTGAATCCTTTCTGGATGCACTGTACTGTAGCTGGAAGCTTGAAGACAGTGTTGAATCTTGGCATCAATGTCAGTTTTGCAGCGAGGACACAAAACAAGGAGGGGAAAGGTGGATGCCTTGTGAATGAAATCTTTTGATTGGTGCACAGCAGTAAACACATGGTGCTTTGCAGAGAAAAGTCTGAGTGGAAAGGAAACCTTGACAACCGGGGATCTAATCCCTGCAGCAACTTATCCCAAGGTGGCAGGAAGGTCAAATGAACTGCACCTGTATGATGGTCCACCTTTGGGGATTAATGGTGGAAAAAAATCCACTGGGATGGTGGGTTTTAAAGGGGTTGTCTCCCCTCGATCCACCATGTTCAGTGAAACCCGGCACAGCGCTTAGAGCTACTGCAGACAGTCTTCATCATTTGAGAGGCTAGATGGTGAGGCCACTTGCTAATGATAGAATTAGTTGTATTTTCTGTGCCACATGATGCTGGATGTGGCATTGACATTGTGTGTCAAAGTGCTCTTGGTACAGAGTATTGGTGCAGGTTTGTGAGCAAGAGTACTAAACCCAATGATAATAATAATAATAATAATACATCAGTCTTATATAGCGCTTTTCTAAATACTCAAAGACGCTTTACAAAGCAGCATAGGGACAAACATATAGAGAACGAGTAAACAGACAAGGTAGGTACACATAGGTAGAAGAGGCAGTCAGTTTTTGTAGGTAGATTTGAAAAGATGGGTTTTGAGTTCACTTTTAAAAGAAGCAAGTGTGTTGGCAGACCGGATGTGAGGGGGCAGGGAATTCCAGAGGGTTGGTGCGGCAATGGCGAATGATCTATCACCCAGGGTGCGGAATTTTGTCTTGGTGATGGGGGTAAGAAGGTGAGCGTCAGCAGAGCGGAGGAGACAAGTGGGAGAATGACGAGACAGAAGGTCCGTTAGGTATGAGGGGGCGAGGTTATGAAGAGCTTTATAGGTGATGAGGAGGATCTTGAAGTTGATGCGCTGTTGAATGGGGAGCCAGTGGAGCTGACGGAGGAGAGGAGTGATGTGGTCTCTGGAGCGGGAGTGAGTAAGTAGGCGGGCGGCTGAGTTTTGGACATACTGTAGTTTTTGGAGGATGGTGGAAGGAAGTCCATACAGAATGCTGTTACAGTAATCAAGTCTGGAGGTGATGAAGGCATGGATGAGTATTTCAGCAGCAGAGGGTTAGAGGGTTGGACGGAGGCGTGCAATATTACGAAGATGAAAAAAATGCTGTTTTGGTGATATGGTTGATGTGAGATTTGAAGGAGAGGGTGGGGTCCATGATAATGCCGAGGTTTCTGGCCAGGGGGGAGGGGGTGACTGAGTGACCATCGATTTGGAATGAAAAGTTCTGGGAAGAGGGTAAAAGAGATATTTGGTCCCAAAAATGATGATTTCTGTTTTATTGCTGTTTAGCTTGAGAAAGTTGTTAGGTCATCCAGGTTTTTATGTCTGTAAGGCAGTTGGGTGATGTGGAGAGAATGGCGGGGTTGATGGATTTAGAGGAGATGTACAGCTGGGTGTACGTCGGCGTAGCAGTGAAAGTGAAGACCATGTTGACGAATGATGTGACCAAGCGGAAGCATGTAGAGAGTGAAAAGGGTTGGACCGAGCACAGAGCCTTGAGGGACACCGTGTGAGACGGGGGTGGTGCGTGATTTATGATTGTTGATGGAGATGTACTGGAATCTCTCAGACAGGTAGGAGGTGAACCAAGAGAGGGCGGAGTCAGTGATGCCAATAGAAAGCAGACGACGGAGCAGGATGGAATGATTGATGGTATCGAAAGCAGCGCTGAGATCGAGAAGGAGAAGAATGGTGAGGGAGCCAGAGTCAGAGGCGAGCAGAAGGTCATTGGTGACCCTGAGGAGGGTGGTTTCAGTGCTGTGGTGAGAACGGAATCCAGATTGAAATGTTTCGTAGAGTTTGTTGGAGAGGAGGTGTTTCTTGAGTTGGATGGCAACAGCTTTTTCCAATATTTTAGCCAGAAATGGGAGGTTGGAGATAGGTCTGAAATTGTTGGGGTCGTCAGAGTCCAGGCCAGGTTTCTTAAGGAGGGGGGTGATGGCAGCAATCTTAAGTGATGGGGGGACAATGCCAGTGGTCAGGGAGGAGTTGATGGTGTCGATGATAAGGGGGGCAAGAGGGGTGAGACAGGCTTTGATAAGGGGGGTGGGGATGGGGTCCAGGGGGCATGTAGATGATTTCATGCTGGAGAGTATTTCGGAAAGTTCATCAGTGGTTATGGGTGAGAAAAGGGAGAGCTGTTTATCTATGGGTGGAGAAAAAGTGGGTTCTGGGTCAGGGGTGATGGCTGGGGAGGAGGCAAGTTGGTTGTGAATGTTGTCAATTTTGGAATGGAAAAATGATAGAAAGCTATTGCATTTTTCAGGGGTGAAGGATGATGAAATGATGTCCTGGGGTTTGAGGAGTTTGTTGATGGTGGAGAACAGAGTGCGGGGGTTGGAGGATCCAGAGTGAATGATGCTGGAGTAATAGGCAGAGCGAGCTTCATTGAGTGAGGATTGATATAGGTGCATCAGTTCTATGTGAGCGAGGGTGTGTACAGTCAGACCAGTTTTGCAGCTCAGGCGTTCAAGCTGCCGCAGTTGTTTTTTGAGTTTGTGAAGTTCTAAGGTGTACCAGGGGGCCGAATGAATGAAAGTGACGGATTTTGTTTTCATGGGGGCCAGTTTGTTGAGGGAGGTAGACAATGTGTTGTTGTAGATGTTTACTAAGTCCGTAGGGGTTGGGTTTACAGGGAAGGTGAGGTTGGAGAGAGTGTTAGATATGCATGTGGAGAGAGAAACTGAGCAGATGGACTTAAGATTCCTGAAGGTTATTGTTCGGTCTTGTTTGGGTTGAGGGGCCGGGATGTCAATGTCCAGTGTGATGGCGAGATGATCCGAGATGGTGAGGTCAGTGCTGGAGATGTTGTGAATGTGGAGACCAGTGGAGCAAACCAGATCCAGGACATGTCCACGTCTGTGGGTAGGGAAAGTTATGTGTTGGGTGAAGTTTAGACACTTTAGTAAGTCCAGAAAATCGTTTGCGTATTTGCAGTCAGAGGAATCAATGTGGAGGTTGAAATCGCCAAGCAGTAGGACAGATGGTGAGGTTGCAGACAGTACTGTAATGAGTTCTGAAAGATCTGATAAGAAAGATGGATTTGGTTTGGGAGGGTGGTAAATAATTGCAATGAGGAGAGGTTTTGGGCCGGGGAGTTTAAAAGTCAGGTGTTCAAAAGAGGAAACAGTGGGTATGGAGAGAGGTCGTGGATTAAGGTTATGAAGATGAATAGCAGCAACGCCTCCTCCACGGCCTTCAGGGCGTGGGTTGTCCAGGTATGAATATCCAGCAGGGGTGGTTTGGTTAAGTGCGATGTAATCCAGGGTTTTTTGCCAAGTTTCAGTGAGACAGAGGAGATCCAGTTTATTATCAGTGATGAATTCATTTAGAATGAGGCTTTTATTGTTAAGGGATCGTGTGTTGAAGAGGGCAAGTTTCAGGTGCTTTTGTTTTGAAAATGCGGGTGCGGAAGTCGGGATAGGGCGGAGATTGAAAGGTTTCACGTTGGGGTTGTTCTGATGACGCGTCACATTGTTGTGATGATGCAACGCGGAAGTGCGGAAGCCGGTGTCCATGCAGCGATTTGACCAGAGAACGGGGATACAGTTTGTTGTGGTGAAGTGGTAATTAAACTTGCGGCGTGAACTTCGGTGGATATATCGGTGCCGGAGGAGAAGTCTGGAGCTTTTTAGTGAGGCAATGAGTTCCAAGGAAGGAGAGGTTTGGTGGTTTAGCCGGAGGAGTTGCACGGATGTGTAGCGTAGCGCCATAACTGGGGCTATGCCGGTGCTGGAGGTGGGTGATGGAGGTCCGAGTTTGTTGCAGGCGTTAAAACCAATGAGTCGGCAGAGTTGCAGGATGAAGTGACAGAACGTGTCGACCATGGAAGGACGCTTCCCAGCCTCTCTGATTTCTAGCCGAGCAGCGCTAGCACCAGGCAGCAGCCAGTTAGCCGTTGACCCGCCAGCTTGTAGCGAGACACCCGGTAGCGAGCTCGGTAGCGAACTAGCTGATGGCCCAGCGATGTTAGCAGGGAGTCCCAGACAGATGACAGCCAAAGCACGGACAGGTAGCGGTGGGCCAGCCGTCAACTGGCTGGCTAACAGCCAGTTTCCCGCTAGCCCGCTTTCCCGCAGGCCAAGGCCACCAGCAAGTCACGGGTAGATGTTCCAGAGATGGAGAGTAGAGAGGCAGATGAAGACAATCCAAACCATGACAGGACAACAGAACAGTTTGTGACCGGAGTAGCACTTGACTCAGCCCGGTGGGTGAAGTTGACAGCCAAGATCGTCTTGCAGGTAAGCGTCCACACCACCAGTAAAATGAACAAAAAATAGTAGTATCCAGGTCTAGCAATGTAGGGAAATGAACAAACAACACAGAAACTGTAAAGTTAAAAAAAAAAAAAAAAAGAAATTACGAATGAATCACGAATGGGGAAGTGGCGAACAGAGCAGCGCCAGCGTCCTCCCTCCTCGTTAGACAATCTGAAAATCGTTAGAAAAATGATACTGGTATCAGTGCACCTCCATGGTTTTTACACTATTTTCAGCCTAAAAAAGGCCACTGTGCTCTTTATCTAGTCTTATTAGCAAGTCTGTATATCAAACTTACAAATCTAGTATACTGTATTTATAGCAAATTACATTCCATCCATCCAGCCATTCATCTATCTTCTACCGCTTATCCAGGGTCTGGGTTGGGGGCAGTCCAAGCAGGAAAGCCCAAACTGCCGCCTGGTTCACACAGTATCATGAACCCTCTGGCAGGTGATGAGCCCACTGGAGGGTGGACCCATTCGGCTCCTTTGGGTAAACTGGATCCTTGCTGTAACATTTTCATGGTAATCCACTGGACCTCTCTTGGGGGAGGAGTCAAATTACATTATACCAACATAATTACATAGAAATAATAGGAGTGGTGGCCTAGAGGTAGAGCATCTGCCCCACAACCGGGAGACCTGGATCTGAGTCCTGGCTGAGTCATGCCAAAGACCATAAAAATGGAACTTTCTGCCATCCAGTTTGGTGCTCAGCAATAATGGAATGGAGGAAGGAAATGTTGGTTACCCAGCCACAGGGATTGCATAAACCAGTGTACTCCCTGTGCCGATCCCAAGCCTGGATAAGTGGGCCCGGTTGCATCAGGAAGGGCATCCAGTGTAAAAATCCTTGCCAAATCAACATGTGGATCATTGCGATATCAGATGATGATACGCTGTGGTGACCCCAAAAGGGGTCAGCCAAAAGACAAAAAAAATTACATAGAAATAAATCAGAATTAGAAACATCTAAAACTCCATCTGATATGCAGTGCTGCAGACATGCCAACTGTCAGTCAAGTAGTTGATAATACAGGACACTGGGTGGTCATCCACCTGCATCACTGTCAGCTTCTCACCCAGAAGAGATGGACAGATGTACTGAATAAACTGGAGGAGACTTGGTGTCGAGCTTTGTCTGGGTATCGAAAAACCTTAACGACTGTAAAGTGTTCTTTCATTCTATACTTAGACTTTCCAAAGGCATTGCATTACCCAATGTACATAAAATACTGTAAATGCATGCAAATCCTCTCCTTGGATCGTGGTGCCCCTGGTGGGATCTCCCAAAACAAACTGGTCCTGGGTGAAGGGCCAGACAAAGAGTGGTCCAGTCGATCCCCATGAAAAAACTTGCATCGAGGACCCAGTGTACCCAAAGGAGCCACATGGGTCCACCCTCCAGTGGGCTCACCAGGAGGGATCATGGGAATCATGGCACTATGTGAACTGGGCAGCTGTTTGGCCTACTCTGTGTGGACTGCTGCCCCCACAATCCGGACCCCTAGAAAAGCAGTAGAGGATGAATGGATGGATGGAAATAAGGAATGGATAGCCTGGCTGCCTTTGTCTCAAAAGAAACCTATCCCAATCTAATTGAATTGCATGTCTGTTGATGGATAGCTGGCTTGATAACTGTCTATTCTAAATTTAACATATTTCTAAATCAGAAACTGGAGCTTACACAGCTGTAAATCAGTGATCCAATGAGCAATTTCAGTGGGATCACGTAGAAGAGGTTTGAAGACTATTGCCGAATGGCAGGAGGGAAACCAGACCCAAATCTTAATCCCAGTGAAGTGATACTAGGTGATTTAACATGGAGTGTAGATGCAAGATGCCCCTCTAACATGACAGCTGAAAAAAATGCATGGAGGTCTGGGAAACTTTCCAACAGTCAGTGTTTGAGACTGGCAGAATATTCAGGGAAATGTTAGATATTAGGGTGAAGATGTCCTCAGTTAATCTTTGTCGAAATTTAGAATGTAGTACTGTATATCAGTGATGTCATTACATCACTTTTATCTATAGATTTATTTAAAAAGAAAATTAAATAGCGATATGTTCCTAATTCACTTTTTCCCTCCACCAAGGAGACAATGTAATCAAGACGGTTTGTTTGTCTACTCAACAGATTTATAGATTTATATTTATAGATTTAGATTTAGATTATAGATCAACAGATTTAGATAAATGAAGGTTTTTATTATTAAGGGTAAAAAAAAAATCCAAACCTACATGGCCCTGTGTGGAAAAAGTGACACCCCCCCCATTAAAACATAAAATAACTGTGGTTTATCACATCTTTGGAAAGCTGAGTTCAATTTCTCTAGCCACACCCAGGCCTGATTACTGCCACACCTCTTCTCAATCAAGAAATCACCTAATTAGGACCTGCCTGACAAAGTGAAGTAGACCAAAAGATCCTCAACAGCTGGACGTCATGCTCCGATCCAAAGAAATTCAGGAACAAATAAGAAGCAAAGTAACTGAGATCTGTCAGTCTGGAAAAGGTTATAAAGCCATTTCTAAAGCTTTGGGACTCCAGTGACCCACAGTGACAGCCATTATCCACAAATGGCGAAAACATGGAACAGTGGTGAACCTTCCCAGGAGAGGCCGGCCGACCAAAATTACCCCAAGAGCACAGCGATGACTCATCCAAGAGGGTCACAAAAGACCCCACAACAACATCCAAAGAACTGCAGGCCTCACTTGCCTCAGTTAAGGTCAGTGTCCATGACTTCACCATAGGAAAATGCATGTGCAAAAATGGCCTGCATGGCAGAGTTCCAAGATGAAAACCGCTGCTGAGCAAAAAGAACATAAAGGCTCATCTCAGTTTGGCCAGAAAACATCTTGATGATCCCCAAGACTTTTGGGACTGACGAGACAAAAGTGTGTGTCCCATTACATCCAGCGTAAAAGTAACACAGCATTTTAGAAAAGGAACATCATACTAACAGTAAAATATGGTGGTGGTAGTGTGATGGTCTGGGGCTGTTTTGCTGCTTCAGGACATGGAAGATTTGCTGTGGTAAATTGAACCATGAATTCTGCTGTCTACCAAAAAATCCTGAAGGAGAATGTCCGGCCATCTGTTCGTGACCTCAAGCTGAATCGCACTTGGGTTCTGCAGCAGGGGAATGATCCAAAACAACACCAGCAAGTGCACCTCTGAATGGCTTAAGAAAAACAAAATGAATACTTTGGAGTGGCCTAGTCAAAGTCCTGACCTGAATCCGATTGAGATACTGTGGCATGACCTTAAAAAGGTGGTTCATGCTCGAAAACCCTCCAATGTGGCTGGATTACAACAATTCTGCAAAGATGAGTGTCATGGGCTGCCTGCCTCACCTTCATCAACTCATCATCACCTGAGGCAGAAGACGCACCTGTGCCTGTTCATCAGCCAGCGTACTTAAGAAGGCTCCCTCCGCGCATTCAATGCTGGCTCGTCTGGGTATACTGCTCGCTTCACAGACAAGTAAGTATAGCTTAACAAGCTTAGACACGCTGTCTCACTTTGTTACTCTTCTCTCCTCAGGTTGCTGCCACCGTGCAGGTGTGTCTCCAGGACTGCGTGCGCTCTCCTGCCACATCTCATCATTTCCTCAGCTTCCTATCTCCACCCGGTCAGGCACCACCAGCTTATCCCCACACCCTACTGGTTCGTCTATTCTCCGCTGGGGCCCTGCCGGTTCTCCCTGGATTCCCAAGTAAGTGGCAATTTGGCTCGCCCATTTCCCCTTACTCTGTTCCTCCGCCACAGGTCTCATCTTCTCTCCACAGGGTGGTTCCTCTGGCGAGTGACTGTTTCTGCAGCTGTGCGCTTGTTTTGCAATTTAATAAACTTTCAAACGTACTCCTTTGTGTGGCTACTTTCCTGTGCTGTTGCATCCTGCACGTGAGCTGTCAGATTAACAAACCATGACAGAACGAGCCAGCCAGGACGGTAGCTCAGCCACTGTGGTTACTGACACTGGCGGTGCCGGCTTTTCGCCCGAACTGATGGAGCTCTCTTGGCATTTGACTGATGATGAGCGAAAGTGAAGGGCTGGCGCGTGTGTGTACTGTGGTTTACTGAACCACAGTCTGGACGAATGTCGCCAGTGGCCAAAAGACGCGGCCCATCAGTAACCATGGGGGGGTCTGGCGGGCGGGACTAAATCTACTCCCCCAGGTAATTTTTCAATTTCGGCCCTTGTGCAGTTGCCAGGGGGCGAGAGGAGGACTATGACACTGGTTGATTCGGGGTTAGAGGGTAATTTTGTCTCTGCCCAGTTCATGCGGCAGGTGGGTATTCTCACACACAAATTGCCCCACAACCAGAGAATAACCACCATATCTGGCTGGGAGGTTGCGGTAGTCACTGAAAGCACAGCACCGATCTCCATCCTCCTTTCCGGGAACCACTGGGAGGAACTCACGTTCTTGGTTCTTCCTGTTTCATCTTCCCCGGTGGTTCTTGGCTACCCATGGCTTCATAGGCACAATCCGATTATTAATTGGGGACAAAATACCATCTCCTCCTGGAGCCCATTTTACATGGCTAATTGCATGCGTTCAGCAGGGTGTTCCCCAACTCTGTCTGTCTCCCTCCCTCTGGCCGAGCCGCCGGAACTCACCTTCGTCCCCCAGGCATACCACGATTTGGGGGAGGTCTTTAGCAAATCGAGGGCGTTATCGCTACCGCCTCATCACTCCTACGATTGTGCTATAGACCTCATCCCGGGGGCGAAACTGCTGTCCAGTCGGCTATACAGTATTTCTGGTCTGGAGAGGGAAGTGATGGAGAAATGCATTAAAGAATCATTGAACGCCAGCCTTATTCGGCCATTTTCGGCCCCACTCGGGGCTGGGTTCTTCTTCGTCGGGAAGAAGGATGGCTCATTGCGCCTGTGCATCAACTACCGGGAGTTCAATGCTATTACTACCAAAGACAAGTACCCTCTGCGTTTGATTAATTCAGCGTTCAAGCTCCTTCAGTGCTCACAGGTAGTCACCAAGTTATACTTAAGGAATGTGTACCATCTGATCCGCATTTGCGAAGGTGATGAATGGAAGACAGCATTTAAAACTCACCAGGGGCAGTTCGAATACCTGGTGATGCCATTCGGGCTCACCAACGCCCCCGCCGTCTTTCAACGGTTAATTAACGACGTCCTTCGCGACATGCTTTGCCAATTCGTTTTTGTCTACTTGGATGATATTTTGATTTTCTCCCGCTTGCCAGAGGAACATGAAGCCCACGTCAGAGCCGTCCTGCAACGGCTTCTGGAGAACCAGCTCTACGTCAAGGCCGAGAAGTGTGAGTTCTCCACTACATCTACCACCTTCTTGGGCTTCATAGTGGCTGAAGGGAGACTGATTGGCGACCCGGCCAAGGTGTGGGCAGTGCTGGATTGGCCAACTCCCCACTCCCGTAAGGAGCTTCAATGCTTCCTTTGGTTCGCAAACTTCTATCATAGTTCATAAGGACCTATAGTGGGGTGGCACTGCCCTTAATGCAGCTGACCTCCTTTAAGGTACCCTTTCACTGAGCCGAGGCAGCTGAACAGGCGTTTGTAAAATTAAAGCGCCTGTTCACAGAAACACCAATCTTGGCTCAGGTCGACACGCAGCTCCAATTCGTCCTCGAGGTGGACGCGTCTGATTCGGGGGTAGGCGCCGTACTGTTGCAGTGCACGCCCCCCCAATCAGAAGCTTTGCCCGTGTGTGTATTTCTCTCGTTGGCTTACGCTGGCCGAGAGGAATTACGACGTGGGGGAAAGAGAGCTGCTTGCCATTAAATTGGCATTGGAGGAATGGAGGCATTGGCTAGAGGGGGCTATTCACCCCATTGTCGTGTGGACTGATCACAAAAACCTTGAGTATTTGCGATCGGCCCACCAACTTAACGCAAGGCAGGCTCATTGGGCCCTGTTTTTTCAGAGGTTCAACTTTTCCATCACGTACCGGCCTGGCGCTCGGAACACCAAACCGGACGCGGTATCGCGCCAGTTTGATTCCAAGGAGGTGGCACCCCGCCCCCCAAACCATCATCCCGCCTTCGCATGTCCTTGGAGCCCTTACTTGGGATATTGAGCGGAGGGTCCGCCAGGCCCAGTCCCAGGAGCCTGTGCCAGTAGGGTGCCCCCGGAACCGTCTGTACATCCCGGCCGCCCTCTGCAGTGATGTCATCCAGTGGGGTCACACCAGTTGCTTCGCTTGCCATCCTGGTATTGCTCGAAATGTGAACTTCGTCCGGCGAGTGTTCTGGTGGCCCACGCTGCCGCAGGACGTATGGGAATACGTCAAAGCATGTCAGACCTGTGTCCAGGGGAAATCGGACCCCCCCCCCCCCCCCCGTCTGGTCTCCTCCATCCCCTCCCCACCCCTGGTTGTCCTTGGTCTCACATTGCCGTGGATTTCGTCACCGGATCCCCCCCCCCCCTCCCGTGGCAAGATGGTGATTCTCACCATTGTGGATCGCTTCTCCAAGGCGGTGCATCTGGTGGCCCTCCCAAAGCTCCCCTCGGCCTTGGAGATGGCAGTCCTGCTCACCGACCACGTCATTCATATCCACGGCCACCCCATTCATATCCACCCCTTAGACATTGTGTCTGACCGGGGTCCTCAATTCACGTCCCACATCTGGAGGGCCTTTTGTCTGACCCTGGGAACAACGGTGAGCCTCTCGTCCGGTAATCACCCACAGAGCAACGGGTATGTGGAGTGCGCCAACCAGTCCTTGGAGGCCGGCCTGCGGTGTGTAGCAGCTGATAATCCCTCATCTTGGAGCATGCACCTGACCTGGGTGGGAGTATTCAATGAACTCAGCCGTCTCCACTGCCACTGGACTCACTCCGTTCGAGGCATTGCTGGGGTACACGCCGCCACTTCTACCCATGGCCAAGAGGGAGGTAGCAGTTCCGTCCGTGGGGGTCCATGCTCGTCACTGCCTGCGTGTCTGGAGGTCTACCTGGGATGCCCTCGCCTGCTCCACTGAACGCACCCGGGCTGCTGCTGACAGAAAGTGGGTCCCTGCCCCCAAGTATGTTGTCGGGCAGCAGGTGTGGCTGGCAGCGAGCCAGATTCCTCTCAAGGAGAAATCTAAGAAGCTCTCTCCCCGCTTCCTGGGCCCATATACCATCTCTCGGGTGATAAGCGACACGTCGGTCCAGCTTAAGTTGCCACCGACCCTGCAGGTGAACCCTACGTTTCACGTCACCCACATCAAGCCCCTCTCAGCCAGTCCCCTCTACCCCCCCCCCCCCCCGCACCGAAGCCGCCTCCTTCCCCCCGGATCATCGACGGCCACCACACCTACACTGTTCGTCGTATCCTGGATGTTCGCTGTCGGGGCCGGGCCTTCAATATCTGGTGGACTGGGAGGGCTATGGCCCGGAGGAGCGTTCCTGGGTCCCTGCATCTCGGGTCCTGGATAAAGGGATGCTCCGGGCCTATCACCGAGCTCACCCGGAAAAGCCCTCTGGACCGCCAGGAGACACTCCTAGAAGGGGGGGGGGGGCTGTCATGGGCAGCGAGAGTGCGTCCCTCCCGTCCTGCCTCACCTTCATCAACTCATCACTGCACCTGAGGCAGAAGACGCACCTCCGCCCGCTCATCAGCCAGCGTACTTAAGGAGGCTTTCTCTGCGCATTCAATGCTGGCTCATCTGGATATACTAACCGCTTCACAGACAAGCAAGTATAACTTAACAAGCTGAGACACGCTGTCTCACCTTGTTACTCTTCTCTCCTCATGTTGCTGCCACCGTGCGAGTGACTGTTTCTGCAGCTGTGCACTTGTTTTGCAATTTAATAAACTTTCAAACGTGCTCCTTCGTGTGGTTACTTTCCTGTGCTGTTGCATCCTGCACGTGAGCTGTCAGCTTAACAAACCATGACAATGAGTGGGCCAAAATTCCTCCACATTGCTGTAGAAGATTCATTGCCAGTTATTGCAAACGCTTGATTGCAGTTGTTGCTGCTAAGGGTGGCCCAACCAGTTATTAGGTTTCGGGGGCAATCACTTTTTCACACAGGGTCATGTAGGTTTGGATTTTTTTTCCTGAATAATAAACACCTTCATTTAAAAACTGCCTTTTGTGTTTACTTGTGTTATCTTTGTCTAATATTTAAATATGTTTGATGATCTGAAACATTTAAGTGTGACAAACATACAAAAAATGAGAAATCAAGAAGGGGGCAAACACTTTTTTACACCACTGTACCTCCACCCAGGCCCTATCTCACAATCAGAGGTTGCACTAGGATTTATTGCCGTCTGTCAACATGTTGGAGTTGTATAAATTTCGTCATGACCCATTACAATCTATAATAAATAAATAAATAAAAATGCACGTGTGTGTGTATATCTATAAATAATTTTTAAGTCCTTATTATACTAAAAGTTGCCAACTAGCAACATAAATAAAATGTTATATATAATTATTTTTGGTGTAGTTTTTAAAGAAAATGTGCAGTAAATCACCACAGGAGCACAGCCTCGGCATTGAATTACAGCTGCCTCAGCTATTAAATTAATTAAATGATAATATCTGATACAAATGAAACTATTTAATGATAATTTCATTTTAATATATTTTTCCAATGACAAAAAGTACTTGTCAATAATGAAAAAGTTCAAAAAACACTCACCTGGATTAGGGATTAATTTGAGTCATGGTGAGAAAATCAATATCCCAGAGAGGAGATCAAATTTCCTTTGGATTAAAGTTTTATCTGTTATATTCTGGCATTGACTAAATCCCTCCTGATGGGTGCTTGGTCACAGCAACTGTAAAAGGCTGAGTGCGCACAGCAGCTGCAGGTTCCTCATGTTGTCCTGCAGTGAACAAGACGCTGGATCCTCTGATCCAAGCCAATGTCAGGTACTAGCCAGGAGCAGCACAAGCAAAGAGGATAGGAACCGATGCGTGTTGTGATAGGAGCCGAACAAACAGGACCTCAGCAAGCCTCTCTGCTTACATATCCCAGCTTGGAAGGTAAACTGGTATTAAAGCTATGGTCACAAAGATTCTTATGAACAATGGGTTTGTAAGAATCTCCCAGTTCCTATGAATTCTGGAGTTTGTAGACATTCTTGGAGGGGGGGCATAGTTTCTTCGGCTGCCATTCAATTCACAAGAGCAACTTGAGGCATTCTTGAGAAATGAGGTGCTTTTCTGTTGTACGATGGCCCTACAATTCTTATGTTCTTCATAAGGGTGCCTCGGGATCTTCCTACGGCATACTTACTGCCACCTTACAAAAATTTTTTTGCATCTCACCACACTCTCAAGTCACTGGTAGGAAGATCTTATGGCTTTCAGTACATTTTGTCGGCACAAATGTACACAAACTCCATCCCTCCTCCACTCTGACCTCCCACCAGCACTAACGATCTGTGAAGAGCAGGTGCGCCGGGTCTTTCAGAGACAAAAGATCAAGAAGGCTGCAGGACCTGATGGTGTGTCTCCGTCCTGCCTGAGAGTCTGCTCCAACGAGTTGGCCCCCATCTTCACCCGGATCTTTAACAGATCACTGGAGCTGCGTGAAGTGCCTTCCTGCTTCAAACGCTCCATCATCATTCCAGTTCCCAAGAAACCCTCTGTTACAGGATTAAACGACTACAGACCTGTTGCCCTGACCTCTGTGGTCATGAAATCCTTGGAGAGATTGGTGCTGAACCACCTGAAGGTCGTCACAGGCCCCCTGATGGACCCACTGCAGTTTGCCTACCGGTCAAACAGGTCAGTGGATGATGCAGTGAATATGGGACTACACTACATCCTGCAACACCTCGACTCCCCAGGGACGTATGCCAGGATCCTGTTTGTCGACTTCAGCTCAGCGTTCAACACCATCATCCCAGGCATTCTTCATCAGAAACTCCTCCAGCTCAAGGTGCCCCCCTCCACCTGCCAGTGGATCTCCAGCTTTCTGACTGACAGGTGGCAACAGGTGAAGCTAGGGAGATTTACATCCAGCTCCCGAAAAATTAGTACTGGCGCCCCCCAATGATGTGTCCTTTCCCCACTGCTCTTCTCCCTCTACTCCAACGACTGCACCTCAGAGGACCCTTCGGTGAAGCTCCTGAAGTTTGCGGACGACACCACAGTCATCGGTTTGATCCGGGATGATGATGAGTCTGCATACAGGCAGAAGGTGGAGCAGCTGATCCTCTGGTGCAGCCAGAACCATCTTGAACTTAACCCAGCCAAAACGGTGGAGATGACTGTGGATTTCAGGCGACACCCCCTTCATTCCCCCCACTCACCATCCTCAACAGCACAGTGTCCACTGTGGACTCCTTCAAGTTTCTGGGTACCACAATCTCCCGGAACCTGAAGTGGTCCTCCCATATAGACAATGTCCGGAAAAAGGCCCAGCAGAGGTTGTTTTTTCTGCGTCAGCTCAAGAAGTTTGATTTGCCTCAGGAGCTGCTGGTTGTCTTTTACACCGCCATCATCCAATCTGTCCTCTGCTTTTCCATCACTGTCTGGTTTGGATCTGCCACTAAACAGGCCAAGACCAGACTGCAGCGGATCATTAAGTCTGCGGAGAGGATCATTGGTACCGACCTACCCTCCCTTGAGAACTTATATCGGTCCATAACCAGGAAACGGGCGGGAAACATCTGTGCTGACCCATCACACCCCGGCCACAAACTGTTTGAACTTCTATCTTCTGGTCGTCGTTACAGATCACTGAAGGTCAAAACCACCCGTCACAGGAACAGTTTCTTTCCTCAAGCCATCACTCTGATGAACTCCTAACATTCACCTAGTCCTACCTGTTGCTGTACTCATGACTTTTCATCCATTATTACATTGCACATAACTCTCACACTGCTTTTTACTTCATTCACATTATATCACTGAATCTGAGTTCACATTGAAATACTGTGTGACTGTATATTTTTTCATATATTTCTGCAAGTGTGGTTAGTCTGAGTAAATAACTGCATATATTCCTGTATACTGTATATATATTTGCATCCTTTTATAGAAAAGTGGACAGACTAATTTACTGTACATACTCTGTTGTCATTGAATTCTTATTTAAATCTTATTTAAATCCTCCACCTGAACAACGAGAGCAAGTTTTTCGCCAAAGTCAAATTCCTTGTATGTGTTGTGCATACTTGGCCAATAAAGCTGATTCTGATTCTGATTCTGACAAATGTCACACGAATGATGTACTTCTGCCTTCTTAGTGCCTCACTACTGCCTTACGTACACTGTACAAACCTCCATACGAACAGGGCATACACTCTCCGAGTGCCCTCTTAAGTTTAAGATTTATATTTGGGCCTTTAGTTGACAGATAGGGATGCAGGAAATGTGATGAATAGCAGGGAAAAACATGCAGTAAAAAGTCAGTGTAGCTGGGAAATAAATAAAGCAGGGATCACTGCAGTTGAACAACATGCGCTCTGTGGTATGTGTAGCAACTGCTCGGACATCAAGTACCCCATGTTTGTCTGTCTGTTAAAGAAAAAAAACAAAGGGATGTCCTGATTTTTTTTCTCATGACTGTAATAGTGCAGTATTACTGTACAATGAATATACTGTATGTGGGTTTGTGAATTAACTTTTATCAACAAAGCAAAGCTGTGCTGGTCTGCATTAATACCATCAGAAACAATAAGTTAAACAAGTAGAAGGAGGGGCAGGAAAAGCTGTGATGTCAGCAAGGAAGCATTGAGGACCGCCTTTCTTTTTCCTGTTTGCCCCCCCCCCCCTCCTTCTTATCAGGGAGGTAGTGAGAGAGAAGGATCAGTAGGAGAGTGGACAGAGGATTAACAACTGTGACAGTGGACATGGGGCGAGATAAAAAGGGAAATAGAACGGCGCTGAGAGAATAAGTAATGGGTGAATAAATGTGGGGATTTCCACATGAATTAAGGAAGACCAAAACGTGAAGCCAAGTAAAGGGAAAGAAGGTGATAGAAGTACATCAAAGAAGAGTCCACTTGGAGTGTGGGCTGAGAATTTCTCTCAGGACTTGGGTGGATCCTTCATTTGGAAGCCTTGACATCAAGTCCTCTAGCTGCCATGTACAGTGGATATGGAGGTATGTGGTGCTCCAGGATTCTCACTCTCTTCTGTAATCATTAACCCGCTGTGTTTGCCAGTCGCTGGTTACCTGGGGTTTAACTTGTGAGGTGAGGTTCAATTCTAATACCAAACACCACCGAACTGTCTTGTTTTAAACCACTGTTTTGTTAAATTCATTTGATTTATTACTCATGAATGGATGTTCATTTTCCATTAATAACACGTCAGTAACCCTGGTGTTTTAATGACCCATCAGTGGTCTGCTGTGATGTTTTTTTTTCTTTTATATCGACAGGTGCATCTCAATAAATTAGAATGTCATCAAAAAGTTGATTTATTTCAGTAATTCAAAAAAAAATCAAACTCATATATACAGTATAGAGTGATATAGTTCGTGTTTTTCTTTTAATTTTGATGATTATGGCTTATAGCTCATGAAAACCCCAAATTCAGTTTCTCAGAAAATTAGAATATTACATAAAATTAATTATTGATTGATTGATACTGTTTATTTTGAACAAACAAAATAAAAACAAGAATAAAAATTTTAAAAATTTCAATGCTGTCCGAAAAGAAACAGGATTGAAGCAAAACTTATCTTGTCCTATTCTTGCTCTATTCCAGCCTTAACTAATTAACATATCTATATACTTTCATGCTTCATAAAAAATTATTTTTAATAGAAACTAATGCATACTCGTGCATGCCCGTAGAAACCAAGTATAAGCAAGTATTTATGCATGCCCGTAGAAAGCAAGTGTAAGCAAGCATTTCTGCATGCCCGTAGAAAGTTACTGTTACCATGGCAACAGTAACCATGGTGATGCCTGCCTTTGAGCTTTGACATGGTTACCATGGCAACAGTAACCATGGTGAAGCCTGCCTTTGATCTTTGACATCACCACTTGTTCAGTGATTCCTGGCTTTGAGCTTTGATGATGTGTCTGCCTGGCAACAGTCACCATGGCAACATCTGTGTGTCTATGATATCATAGCTAGGAACACCCATAGCTCACCTATGGACGTTCATTAAAGATTTCCCCTCCTAAACCTCCGAATATCCGGGGAGGCTGAAGTGCACACCCTCGTAACCTCAGCAAAGCACGTATAAAATCTGAGGCCAGTCTGACGAATGGCTCTGGAGATACGTGTGGAACACACAGACAGACACACAGACAGAGATTTCTCGCATTATAATATGATGTTGGCCTACTGAAAATTATGTCTATGTACACACTCAATACTTGGTCAGGGCTCCTTTTGCATGAATTACTGCACCAATGGGGTGTGGCATGAAGGTGATCAGCCTGTGGTACTGCTGAAGCATTATGGAGGCCCAGGTTGCTTTGATAGCGGTCTTCAGCTCGTCTGCATTGTTGGGTCTGGTGTAAAGTAGTGGGTCTGGTGGAAAATGAAATCAGCATCTCCATAAAGCTTGTCAACAGAGGGAACCAAGAAGTGCTCTAAAATTTCCTGGTAGACAACTGCACTGACTTTGGACTTCATAAAACACAGTGGACCAACACCAGAAGATGGCATGGCTCCCTAAATCATCAGTGACTGTGGAAACTTCACATTGAACCTCAAGCAACTTGAATTCTGTGCCTCTCCACTCTTCCTCCAGACTCTGGGACCTTGATTTCCAAATGACAGGCCTTGGCGCCTGATTTGGGGAGCCATGCCATCTGCTGGTGTTGGTCCACTGTGACATATACATAGATTTCCTCTTTTAATTGGACTTCTCAGTAAAGTGGTAGTAAATTAAGAGGTTGTCACACAACCTAGTTTGTAAATTACTGTATGTCATCCTAGCTCAGGGCTGTCATGACATAAGTTAGTTATTTATTTAAACTTTACCATCCAAGGCATTGAAAACAGCTTCTTATTTACAATGCCAATGTGATAAATGCTAAAAAACACTTGAATGGGGGATGGTGGAAAAGAAAGGATACCACACTAGTTGATAGAGCATCTGCCTCACAACTATGAGGTTGGGGGTTCAAGTCCTGGCCGGGTCATACCAAAGACCATATAAAAATGGTACTTCCCGCCTTCTAGCTTGATGCTCAGGGTAATAGAATGGGAGAAGTTGTTTGTGGCGGCGCTTTGCATGGTAGCGACCCCTCTGATTCTACATATATTAACATTGTAGATAGGACAAACATAATTTCGTTCTACTGTACATGATTGGCTGTATGGGCTGAATGACAACAGAGATGTCTTCTTCTCCTTCTACTGTGGTAGTTGACCAATGTTTTTACAAACTTTTGTCCAAGGCAAAGGTACAAAATTAACCCAAAGTCTGAAGTTTGGCCATTTTTTCACTGTTAAGTGTATTTTACTTTCCTTTTGAGCGTTTAATTAGATTAACCATTGAGTGAATATTTGATTGCAAGCTTGATTTTGACAGAAAGTAAATTTCTTCCATTTGCAAGGAAAGGAGAAGCGCATTTCCTTAGTTACCATGGGTACACATAGTGATAAACCAATTTGGAGCTGTACAAGGTGACAGCATAAACCATATCCAAGTGATTAAGTCCTAAATCTAAGTCATTGACTGTGGACACCACGGGTCACAAGTTCTTGTTTTATTAGTGCCTTTATGGTATTTATTTAAGGCACACAACAGGTTTTTACACTTTCAGTGATGGTTAAATATCTCAAAAGCTCCAATAATTTCATAGATTTGGTCCCTTTTAAACTACCTTGAGGTTTCTGAAAATTGCATGCTGTTATATGAATAAAATTTATAATAAATTGATATATAATACAGGGTTTCCTCTGGTAGCATTTCTCAGTGGTGGGCCGCATCGTCAGAAAATTTACCGCCACGCCAAGAAGGAGATAGGAATTTAATAAAAATATATGAAGCAATGACTTTCCGCAAGCTCGCACACATGGCCGTCATCCGCGCAGAGTTTAGAAGTGCCCCGCCCACGCAAGCTTTCCAGTCAGTCAGCAGACAGTGTTTTGCTAGCGGCAGCAACATCTTCGTGGAAAAGGAGTGAAAACCAGGAAGTCAAACAGCAGAAATGGAGTCTATTTGAAGAGAAACTTTATGAAGAAGTCCGCCGTTTCTTTGTTGGTGAAAATCCTGGTGTGTCAGCACCTTGGCGCTACCTGTCGGGCAGGAGTGAAACTACAAATGATGGTTGTGTGCATGCGTCAACCGCTTGGCCTGGGTAGATGAAAAAAGTGAGCATGTACAGCACCGCGTGCGTGCCGGGCTCGTCCAAAGTGTATATGGACCAAGGCGGACTAGAGGGGAAATGCAGCATAATAAGGCTTGACTGTCCGACAGAAACATGAGTTTATTAAAGTACTTTAAACACGGAAAAAAAAAAAAATCATAAGAGGTATGTAAGCACTGGAGGCATTTATCATGGTTTTAACCCACTGGAAATGGGAGCAATAATGGAAGAGTCGTTTAGCAAAGAGATGTGATTAGAATTCAAATGCAGCCGGCTTCATATTAAGGGAAAAGCAAGGGGGACTACTGAATTGCTGAGGATATATTTCACCAGCCACTATAATACTAAGTTATGTTCCCAATTATGTACCTGGCAAGTTAAGATGACCAGAATTAACGAAGTCAGTGATTTTAATCTGTCAACAGCCTTCAGACAAACTGAATGTGCCAGCATTTAGATTTCAAAATAAGGGAGGTTTTTCTTGGTGGTGAGGAGATTTCTAAAAAAAAAACAACTATAAATATATAGAAATATTATAACAGAAAAAACAGCATCCTTGGTCATTTAAGTTAATTTAAATCATTAAATACAATTTTATTATTATTTTTTTCTTTGTAATGAGAGTTAAATTATTGTTCTGTTCTGACTGCAAAGTTATGGTCAAAAATATAAACTGTTATAAGGAAAAAGTAAAAAAAAAAAATACCACAGTCTGTTTCAAATTTATTTAAAAAACAATAATTTTATTTTAAAAAAACAGACAAAAATAAGCCATAAAACAATCCGCAAATTTATAATAAAGTTTCAAATGTACAAGAAAAGTCAATTTTACAAGAGGAAATTACAAATTTGAGGAAAATGGTTTCAAATTTAGATAAATTTACAGAGAAAAGTAGAAAACTATAAGAAAACTGTTATAAATTTTGGAGAAAAACCTCAAACCTTCAAGACTGAAGTCATTACTCAAGTTTTAATTGAGTGCTCTTTGTATCCTTAACTACAAATTTGTGGTTGTCTCCTTTAATTTACATGGCACTTGATATTTTCTAACCTGTTTGTAAACCACCATAGACAGAGAGAGCCTGAATTAGACAGAGCTCAGAGAGGGCAAGATGAGACAGAAGAGAGGAGCCAAGGAGAGGAAAGTGATCAGGCAGAGGGTCCAGGAGAGGTGAGAGCAGAGGAAGGACAGAAGGATGACACCAGTGAAAAGTCCAAACACAGGATGTCTGGGTGGGACCCCAAATGGCCCAATATGCCAACATTCAAGCCTTGGTTGTACAGTACTTCAAATTGTAAGTTCCATATGCACGGCAGTGGCTCAAGAGGTAAAGCAGGTTGTCCAATAACCGGATAGTTGGCGATTCGAATCCCACGCTCCCCAGATATCCTGCCGTTGTGTCCTTGGGCAAGACACTTTACCCACTTTGCCTCCAGTGTCCATAACACTGGGTATGAATGTGTATAAATGTTTGGTGGTAGCTGGAGAGGCTGCACGGTGGCGCAGTGGTTTAGCACTGTGGCAGCACAGTTTTACCCTCGGCCGGGGGACCGCGGGGATCATGATATCGTGGGTTCGATCCCAGCCCCCGACCAACAGTGAGCTGTGTGGAGTTTGCATGTTCTCCCCGTGTTGCGCGGGTTTACTCCGGGATTTCTCCGGTTTCCTCCCGCATACCAAAAAAAAAAAAAAAAAAACATGTAGGTTTAGGGCACTCGCGCACGCAGCGACCAGCAGCCGGTGGCTTGTCACCAGACTGCAAACCAAATCTACCTACGGGTACAAATAAGTAACAAAAAAAAAAAAAAAAAAAAAAAAATTTGGCCGGGATTGGCAGCCATGTTTCCATCAGCCTGCCCCAGGGCAGCTGTGGCTACAGTAGTAGCTTGCCACTACCATTGTCTGTCTGGAGTGAATGAATAATGTATCTGTAAAAAGCGTCTTTGAGTGTCTATGATAAAGCTCTGTATAAGTCTGATGCATTATTATATGCAAAGTTACTGTGCAAAATTAAAAAAAGAAATGGTATAAAATTAACATATTCTTACAAACGTGTTTTCTGCCCCCCCCCCCGGAAAAATATGTTGCAACCACACCAAGGTCTTTAAGCCAGATGAAACACTGTAATAAATTGGTTAGTAGTAAATTGGCTTAGAAATTCCAACCCAGAAATTTCAAAGAAACATAATGCCTGCTATATCATTCAGCAATATAGATGTTGATCTTAAGCTAAGCAGTCCCTGTAAGTCTTACTAAAGATTCAGTTCTAAAAATTGTTATCTGTGCCTTCAATTCATCGCATTTCTGTTTCTTTTAGCATCTCTGTGATTTCATACACTAATACCCCCTTTCCTGGAAATGGCTAGCACTGCTACAAAGGGATATTCCTGTGACTCAGTACTACCATAAACTTCATGTCTTTTCCTGACCCTGCCCTCCATGCAGGATGAGCTGCTTTCCTGGGTTTCCTTCTCTTCAGGACAGGTCACGTGAGGGAGGAACGCTCTTCAAGCTATCCAGCTGAACTCTGTTCAGAATGAACGGAGAACAAACCGTATGAATGTGTGTATTTATGTGAAGAGGAAAATCACAGCTAGAAGTACAGCGGGGAAAGTAAGTGTTGAACACGTCAACATTTTTCTCATTAAACATATTTCTGATGGAGCCATTGATCTGAAATTTTCACCAGAGAGTAACAACCCAAGTAATCCATACATAAAAAGAAATCAAGGCAACTGTTCACAAAACAAGTTATATTTAATAAATTAGAATGACACAGGAAATAAGTATTGAACACATTTGGTGAAATTCATTTAATATTTAGTAGAAAAGCCTTTGTTGTTAATAACAGCTTCCAGACTCCTCCTGTATGGAGAAACTAGGTGCAGGCGTTGCTCAGGAGTGAATTTAGCCCATTCTTCCACACAAACTGTCTTCAAAGCTTGACAGTTCCATGGGTGTCTTCTATGAACTCTGATCTTCAGTTCGTTCTATAGATTTTCATTTGGATTCAGGTCAGGTGACTGACTGGGCCATTCTAGCTGCTTTATTTTCCTACTCTGGAGCCATTTGAGTTTCCTTGGCTGTGTGTTTGGGATCATTGTCTTGCTGAAATGTCCACCTTCATTTCATCTTCAGGATCTTGGCAGATGACAACAGGTTCTTATCAAGGATGTCTCTGTACATTTGTCCATTCATCTTTCCTTTAATTACAGTGCTGTGAGAAAGCATTTGCCCCTTCCTGATTTCATATATTTTTGCATATTTGTTACACCTAAATGTTTCACATCATCAAACAAATTTTAATATCAGACAATGATAACCTAAGTAAATACAAAATGCAGCTTTTAGATGATGATTTCATTTATTAAGGGAAAAAAGCTATCCAAACCTACCTGGCCCTATGTGAAAAAGAAATTGCCCCTAAATGCCCTCTAAACCTAATAACTGCTTGTGCCACCATTGGTGCCAACAATTGGCAGTGAGTCTTTTACATCGCTGTTGAGGAATTTTGACCCACTCTTCTGTGCAGAATTGTTTAAATTCCATCACATTGGAGGGCTTCATGAACTGATGGCCAGACATTCTCCTTCAGAATTTTTTGGTAGAGAGCAGAATTCATGGTTCTGTCAATTAGGGCAAGTTGTCCAGGTCCTGAAGCAGCAATGCAGCCCCAGACCATGGCACTACCACCACCATGTTTGACTGCTGATACAGTATTTTTTTGTTTGAAATTCTCTGTTAGTTCTATGCCAGATAAAACAGGACACATGCATTCCAAAAAGTTCAACTTTTGTGTCGTCAGTCCCCAGAATATTTTTCCCAAAGTCCTTAGGATCATCTAGATGTTTTCTGGCAAATGTGAGATAAGGCTTTGTGTTCTTTTTGTCCAGCAGCGGTTTTTGTCTTGGAAGTCGCCCATGGATGCCATTTTTGCCCAGTCTCTTTCTTATTGTTCCATCATGGACCAGTGTCCAAACTGAAACAAGTGAGGCCTGCAGTTCTTTAGATGCTGTTCTGGGTTTTTGTTTCTGATCTGTTCTTGAACTTCTTTAGCTCACCATGGGATGTGTTGCTTTTTGAGATCTTTTAGCCTACTTCAGGTTGTCAGACAGGTTCTATTTAAGTGAATTCTTGATTCAACAAGTCTGGTAGTAATCAGGCTTGGGTGTAGGTACTGAAATTGAACTCAGCTTTCCAAACATTGTGGTTAATCACAGTTAATTCATGATGCAACATGGGGGGGCAATTACTTTTTTCACATAGGGCCAGGTAGGTTTGGATAGTTTTTTCCTTTAATAAATGAAGTCATAATTTGAAAACTGCATTTTTTATTTATTTAGGTTATCTGTGTCTGATATTAAAATTTGTTTGATAATCTGAAACATTGAAGTGTGACAGATATGCAAAAAATGTGGGAACGTGAACGTGGGAAAAACCAAGGAGATTGTGGTCGACTTCAGGAGGGGTCACACACAGCATTCGCCTCTGATCATCGATGGAGCAGCTATGAAGAGGGTGAGCAGCACCAAGTGCCTGGGGGGCACATCTCTGAGGATCTCTCCTGGTCCAACAACACCACATCACTGGCCAAGAAGGCTCAAACTCGCCTCCATTTCCTCCGCAAACTGAGGAGAGCACAAGTCCCACCCCCCATCATGTGCTCTTTCTATCGGGGCACCATTGAGAACATCCTCACCAGCTGCATCACGGTGTGGTATGGAAGCTGCACCGCCTCCTCCTGGAAGACACTACAACGTACAGTGAAAGCAGCCATCAAGATCATCGGTACTCCCCTGCCCCCCCCCAGACATCTATCTCACCTGCCTCACCCACAGAGCCATCAACATCGCAGGTGACACCTCCCATCCTTCACACTCCCTCTTCAGCCCCCTGCCCTCAGGGAAAAGGTCCCGAAGCCTCCGGGCCTGCTCCACAAGACTGCTAGACAGCTTCGTTCATCAGGCCATCAGGACCCTGAACTCTGTCGACTCCTTCCCCCCCCGGACCGTAACACACTCACCTGCACAATAACTCCCTCAGCTGTTTGCAGAGAAAGACTGGCACACCAACAGTAATACATTTGCTGCTTTATGTCTCTGCACTTTAACTGCAACCATTTGCACAAATGCCATATCTGCTGCCGTCTGTCTGTCATTGCAATACTAATCATGTGCAGTCCTATCTGTTACTATCTGCACCGACACTACTGCATGGAACTGCAACTACGTGTATTACATCTAGTTCTCTGTATATAGGATTGGTGGGTTTCATCATCGTTAATCGTTTCTCTATTTGCACTATGGGATGTCTGGGTCTATCTTTGGTTGCCATTTGTACTACTGGTTGCATTACTCTACATAGACTGCTATTTTTTTCCCAGCCTTATTCCTTTTTCTTTTTTTATATTGTACACACCACTGAAGAGAGAAACGTCATTTCAATTCTCCTCTATGTCCTGTACGTATAGTAGTATTGACAAATAAAATCTTGAAATCAGGAAGGGGCAAATACTTTTTCACAGCACTGTATAAGAAGTGTGCCTGTACCATGTGCTGAAAAACAACCCCACACCATGATGCTCCCACCTCCAGACTTCACTGTTGGTATGGCGTTTTTGGCTTGTTGTGCAGTGCCATTTCTCCTCCAAACATGCTGTGTGTTGTGGCATCCAAAAAGTTCAATTTTGCTCTCATCTGACCAGACTATATTCTCCCAGTATCTTATTGGCTTGCCCAAATGTTGTGCAGAAAACTTAACGAACTTCAACATGCTTTGTTTTCAGCAATGGACTCTTGTGAGGTGGACAGGAATAGAGCCCATGTCGGTTGAGGGCATTACTTATTGTTTTCTTTGAAACCGCAGTACCTGCTAACTCCAGGTCTCTCTGGAGCTCTCCACGAGTGGTCTTTAGCTCTTGGAAAACTCTTCTGATAATTCTTTTGACTCCTCTGTCAGAAATCATGTGAGGAGCTCCTGTTTATTGTTTATTATTGATGGATACCCATTAGCTTCCACATTTAGCAGTTGCTAATCTTCGTGGGGACCACAGTTAAAATTCACAGGGCAGGAAGCCGACCCGTGGAGGAGACTGACGGCTGCACCAGCTATGATCGGGTCAGTTTATTTGCGCTAAAAATATCTATCCATCATATAAAAGCAAGAAATCTCTGTGTGTCTGTCTGTCTGTGTGTGTGTGTGCGTCACGCTTCATAGAACATCATAGGACGGCCTATGAACTCAGGCATCATAGGACAACAAATGTGTCTTTATGATGTCACAGCCCACAGAGATCATAGGACAATTTGTCTTGTATGATGTCACACATAGATTTGTCTATGTGTCGACAAATGTGTCTTTATGATGTCACAGGCCAAAGAGATCATAGGACGATTTGTCCTTATGATGTCACACATAGATTTGTCTATGTGCATAGGACACATAGACAAATGAGTTTTATGATGTCACATAGACCACAGAGATCATAGGACGTCCTATGACACATAGACAAATGTGTCTTTATGATGTCATATGATCTCTGCCTGAACATCATAGACAGGAGGACACCCTTCACCAGCATAGGATAGGGTATGACAGACTTTAAAGCACGTTTCTAGGACATCACAGGACGGCCTATGATCTCTGCCTCATCATCATAGCCCGTCCTATGAACTCAGGCATCATAGGACGACTCGCCATGCCTACATGACGGCAAATGTGTAACCTTGACGAATGCCACTCTACACTACAAATGTGTAAAATGCCAAGCAAAGCACTGATTTTGTCTGGGTGCTCCAGTTTCTTGGTTTCTACAGGCATGCATGGGCCTTCCTGAACAGGGTCGAAAGCCACTTTTTCAGGATCGTGCCCATGAGCTGGAATTATGACGCACCTATCCCTCAACCAGTGGTCTGAACGAAAAAGAAGACGACCCACCAGATGGACAGCAATAGAATGAGAACTGCTGCCCATTAGAAAGGATGCCGTGAACATGAAACACCTCAGGTTCCACCAGTACGCTGCAGGCATGACTGTGAACAACACAGCTGTCTGAGACAGGAGGAGACCCTTCAGTGGTCTGAACGAAGAAGAAGAAGACCCAGATGATGTCTACACACGTGGACAAAATTGTTGGTACCCCTCTGTTAATGAAAGAAAAACCCACAATGGTCACAGAAATAACTTGAATCTGATAAAAGTGGTAATAAATAAAAATTCTATGAAAATTAACCAATGAAAATCAGACAGTGCTTTTGAATTGTGGTTCAACAGAATTATTTAAAAAAACTCATGAAACAGGCCTGGACAAAAATGATGGTACCCCTAGAAAAGATTGAAAATAAAGTGACCATAGGGACATGTTCAACCAAGATGTGTCCTCTAATTAACATCACAGATGTCTACAAACTTGTAATCAGTCATTCGGCCTATTTAAAGGGTGACAGGTAGTCACTGTGCTGTTTGGTGACATGGTGTGTCCAACACTAAACATGGACCAGAGGAAGCAAAGGAGAGAATTGTCTCAGGAGATTAGAAAGAAAATTATAGACAAGCATGTTAAATGTAAAGGCTATAAGACCATCTCCAAGCAGCTTGATGTTCCTGTGACTACAGTTGCACATATTATTCAGAAATTTAAGATCCACGGGGCTGTAGCCAGTCTCCCTGGACGTGGCTGCAGGAGGAAACTTGATGAAAAATGGAAGACACGGATAATACGAATGGTAACAAAAGAGCCCAGAACAACCTCTAAACACATTCATGGGGAACTCCCAAGGTCAAGGTACATCAGTGTCAGATCGCACCATCTGTCATTGTTTGAGCCAAAGTGGACTTCATGGGAGACGACCAAGGAGGACACCACTGTTGAAAACAAATCATAAAAAAGCCAGACTGGAATTTGCCAAACTGCATGTTGACAAGCCACAAAGCCTTTGGGAGAATGTCCTATGGACAGACGAGACAAAACTGGAACTTTTTGGCAAGGCACATCAGCGCCATGTTCACAGATGCAAAAATGAAGTATACCAAGAAAAGAACACTGTCTCTACTGTGAAACATGGAGGAGGTTCTGTTATGTTCTGGGGCTGCTCTGCTGCATCTGGCACAGGATGTTTTGAATCTGTGCAGGGTACAATGAAATCTCAAGACTATCAATGTATTCTAGAGAGAAATGTGCTGCCCAGTGTCAGACAGCTTGGTCTCAGTCACAAGTCATGGGTCTTGCAACAGGGTAATGACCCAGAACACACAGCTAAAAACACCCAAGAGTGGCCAAGAGTGAAATATTGGACTATTCTAAAGTGGCCTTCTATAAGCCCTGATCTAAATCCTATTCAGCATCTATGGAAGGAGCTGAAACATGCCGTCTGGAGAAAGCACCCTTCAAACCTGAGACAACTGGAGCAGTTTGCTCATGAGGAGTGGGCCAAAATACCTGCTGAGAGGTGCAGAAGTCTCATTGACAGTTACAGAAATCGTTTGATTGCAGTGATTGCCTCAAAAGGTTGTGCACCAAAATATTAAGTTAAGGGTACCATCATTTTTGTCCAGGCCTGTTTCATGAGTTTGTTTTTTAAAATAATTCTGTTGAACCACAATTCAAAAGCATTGTCTGATTTTCATTGGTTAATTTTCATAGAATTTTTAATTTATTACCACTTTTGTCAGATTCAAGTTATTTCTGTGACCATTGTGGGTTTTTCTTTCATTAATAGAGGGGTACATGACTCCCTACAAGACATATATATATAGACACAGGTAAGCAACATAACACAGAACGGTAACGGGCAGGAGAAGAAGTAACAAGCAGGGGCAAACAGCCCCTGATGACAGGGCATATTTTGTGTGATTTTTATGTTTTGCTGCATACAAAAGCCGTCACATGTGATTGCCACTTAGTGCTGTGTTGCTATACCAACTGTCCTGTAACTGGCAAGAATTCTGTTCCAATGCATCTCCTCCACGGGCATGCACGGGTTTCTACGGGCATGGACGGGTATGCACTAGTATTAATAAAACGAGTAACACATCTGATCAAATTTCAATTACTGTAAGGCATTACTGAATTTTCAAGCAGTAATTTCGTTACACGGCATGTTACTGCAAAAGTAGTGGCGTTACAGTAACGCGTTACTCCCAACACTGGGAGTACACACACACATACTGTGAGGGGGAAAATGCATAAAGCTGCATCGAGAATCATTTTAGAATCAAACCGGATCCCTGAGTCATAATTGAATCATGAGGCACCTAAAGATTCCTATACCCAGTTCATACCTCAGCTGTAGAGGAGGACCGACTTATAGGAACTCTTGCAGTTTTAGTTGGCAATCCCTGTACTCGGCCAATCATTTGATGCATGCACATAGTCATCATTTATAGTTTCACCCCAGACCTAAAGGTGGCACAAATGCACTGAGGCGCCAGTTTGTTCACCAGCTATTTAAAGGAGAAGAAAAGTAAGAACCACACACAGTTTAGCAACAACAATAGCAACTGTTCTTTCTCTTCTTGCTGTGTTGGTAGTGCCACTTTTTGAGTGGGAGGGTGAATCTTGCACATGTGTAGTCAGTGTGCACAAGCAAAGTGGTCACAAAATTTGGGCTGCACACGCTTAGCGGACTGGTGAGGATGACAAAATTTCACAAGCCTCGTGCTCGAGCAGACAGCCAGAGTGGAAGTGGAGCATAAAACCAGCTTAAGAGGGAGGACGGAGTTAAAGGCAGCTCTTGAGCATTTAAAGAAACGTGCACTGAAACGAGCCGTTATGAGGAAGGCTGCAAAGGATGATTCATAAGGGTGCTGCAGTAATTAAATGGTTAAAGAAAATTTGACCAAAATATGTCACAAACATTTCATTAAGACCTGTGGGAGTTGTCAGCATGTGGGAAAAGTGCAGTGATCACCCATTTTAAAATGTACAGATAAGGGAAAAGTGTAACAGATTGGGTGTGTTGGTAGACTTTGCTCTTCATGCTGCTTAAGTTGAAAACACAGCATCATCACTGTCACTAGAACTGCTGACAGCTGCGTGAAAGCCACAAAGGTCCTGGGTTATCATGCACATTTTTAGCCGTATCCTGTTCAAGGCTCAGCCACTGTGAAGAAATTCTTAAGGCCATTACATACTCTGTAAGAACAGAGAATTTTTGTTCTTCTTCTTGAGGTGGCAAGACCAAGAACAAAGTTCTTTCTGGCCAGGACATTTCATACTTCACAAGAAACTCAAGTCCAGAACTGCTGGGAAATTCACATGTCTGACCAGTCACACAATAGTTCTTGGACACCACACAAGAAAAAAGTTCTGCCACGATGATGTGTCAAAAACAAGCTGCAAGAACTCCCAAACCAGGGATGCAAGGACAAAATGATGTCAGCTCTAAGAGAGAACAAATTTCTCTGTTCTTGTGGAGTATGCAAAGGCCTTTACTCTGCTGTGGAACAAACTGCTATTGCTTTAGTGAAGTATGGCCATTAGAGAAACGAGTACAGGTTCTATTAAAGGAATTAAACATTTGCACTATGGGTTTCTGAACTACAAGTTCCCGACCCACTTCTCCACCTTTTCTGCACCTGTCTTGACTGAACTGTTCCACACACTAACTAACTAACTAACCTGCACTTATATAGCGCTTTTCTAGTCACAAAGACCACTCAAAGCGCCCTCACCAATACCAACCCTCCATTCTAAGGGCCTATAGGAAACAGATATCTAGGGACAATTTAGAACAGCCAATTAACCTAACATGCATGTCTTTGGCATGTGGGAGGAAACCGGAGAAATCCCGGAGTAAACCCACGCAACATGGGGAGAACATGCAAACTCCACACAGATCACTGTTGGTCGGGGGCTGGGATCGAACCCACGATCCCACGATCCCCACAATCCCCCGGCCAAGGGTAAACTGTGCTGCCGCAGTGCTAACCACTGCGCCACCGTGCAGCCCACACCTGGCTTGATTAAAGACTGAAGGTATCCTCCCTCACTTCAGTGTGTTTTCCTCTTTCCATACAATGTTGTTTTTAGTCCTGGACCTGCTAGTCTGGCTACGTTTGACATTCCTCACATAACAGAGGGACGCAGACCTTATTTTGTTTTCTGAGGAGGCTCAACAGAGTGCAGAGTGGATAAAATCTTTGTTCAGCAGTAGGCCAAAGATGGAAAAAAGTGACTGATCACATGATTACAAAAACAAACAACATTATATATTCTATGTTTATTGCAGAATATGCAAGACTGTGTGTAGAAAACAGATATGTGCATTATATCAAACATTTTTGTTGTAATAATCAGTGTGCACTGGTCCTAGTGCATCATTATGCTTTCCTACTTTCTTTTTTTTGTTCCTAGGCCTCTAACAGGCTGATGAGGAATTGTTGTCACCTCGTTGGGTCGATGGGCAGCAGTGGCGGCATCAACATCTACCTTGTATTTAGGTGAATTTAAGTGACCTTGACCTCAAGGTCAGAGGTCAGATTTTCCATAACTCTTGTACGCATGACAACTCCAGAAGAATTTTTGATGGTAATACCTAGGGGTGGGAATCGTGAGGGACCCCGCAATTCGATTCGGATTGTAACACTTACAGTGGATATAAAAAGTCTACACACCCCTGTTCAAATGCCAGGTTTTTGTGATGTGTGAAAATGAGACCATTTCAAAACTTTTTCCACCATTAATGGGACCTATAACCTGTACAACCCAATTGAAAAACAAACTGAAATCTTTTAAGGGGAAAAATAAAAAATAAAAACTTACAATAACCTGGTTGCATAAATATACACACCCTGTTATAACTGGGGATGTGGCTGTGCTCAGAATTAACCAATCACATTCAAACTCATGTTAAATTGGACTAAGCACACACCTGCCACCATTTAAAGTGCCTCTGATTAACCCCAAATAAGCATGATGCTGACACCACTATGCTTCACTGTAGATATAGTGTTCTTTTGGTGATAAGATAAGATAAGCCTTTATTAGTCCCACAACGGGGAAATTCCAGGATTGCAACAGCACAGGGATAGCAACACTCAGAGCAATAATCAGAAGGCAAGAAAAAAAAAACAAGCAAGCAAGAGCAGCTAATATACATATGTACATATTACTATAAAATATATACAGGATATACACACACACAGACACACAGTGCAGAGCATTGTAGCTAGATGGAATAAATATGTAAATATATAAACACCCACAGTACGGAGCATTGCAGCTAGGTGGAATAAATATGTAAGTATATAAACACACAGTGCGGAGCATTGTAGCTAGATGGAATAAATATATAGATATATAAAAACACAGTGCGGAGCATTGTAGCTAGATGGAATAAATATATAGATATATAAATATGAACACACCCAGTGCTGAGCATTGTAGCTAGATGGAATAAATATGTAAATATATGTATAAACACACATAGTGCAGAGCATTGTTGCTAGATGGGATGAAACAGCATAACCCTCTACTTATTTATCCTACATGGTATGATTATGTACCCATACATATTCTCACCCTCCATAGCGACTGGTATTTTCCTAGTTGTATGCCGGAGGGGACCATTATGTAAGTCTATTGCATCTTTTGCATTTAAAAACTATTAGTTTGTTACGTCTTTTTGCTATCTCTGCGAGCAGCCCTGCTTAGGTTGTACAGTCTGACAGCCGTTGGTAGGAAGGACCTACGAAACCTCTCGGTTGTGCACCTGGGATGATGTAGTCTGCTGCTAAATGAGCTCCTCAGTGCATTCAGTACGTCCTGCATAGGGTGGAACTCGGACTCCAGCAGAGATGACAGTTTAGCCACCGTCCTTCTCTCTCCTATCTCCTCCACCGGATCAAGGCGCTGCCCCAGGACAGAGCTAGCTTTCTTAATCAGTTTGTTCAGTCTCTTCCTATCGGCTGCTGTAATGCCACTGCCCCAGCAGACCACTCCAAAAGTGATGGCTGATACCACCACCGTGTCATAGAATGTCTTCAGCAGCACCCCTTGTACACCAAAAGACCTGAGTCTCCTCAGCAGGAACAGCCTGCGCTGTCCCATCTTGTAGAGTGCGTCAGTATTGTGTGACCAGTCTAGTTTATTGTTCAGATGAACACCCAGGTACTTATAGGATGTCACCATCTCGATGTCTGTTCCCTGTATATTTACTGGAGCTGTGAGGGGCTGCCCATGCCTGCGGCAGTCCACCACCAGCTCCTTAGTTTTCCTTGCGTTGATCTGGAGGCAGTTCCGATGGCACCAGTCTACGAAGTCCTGGATAAGCCCTCTGTACTCAGCTTCATCTCCATTGGAGATGAGGCCAATGATCGCAGAGTCATCAGAGAACTTCTGTAGATGGCAGTGTGTTGTGTTGTGTGAGAAGTCCGCAGTATAAAGAGTGAACAGGAAGGGAGCCAGCACCGTTCCCCGGGGGGCCCCCGTGCTACTGATGATCGTGTCGGACACACAGTCCCGGGTTCTCACAAACTGAGGCCGGTTCGTGAGGTAGTCCAGGATCCATGATGACAGGTGCTGGTCCACCCCTGCGCGCAGCAGCTTGTCCTTCAGGATCATCGGTTGGATGGTGTTGAAAGCACTGGAGAAGTCAAAGAACATGATCCTCACCATATTCCCGGGCTTCTCCAGGTGGGACAGAGAACGGTAAAGGAGGAAGATCACCGCATCCTCCACCCCAATGCCATGCTGGTAGGCGAACTGGAGTGGATCCATCGCTGGTTCCACCAGGGGGCGGAGGTGAGCAAGGAGCAGTCTCTCCAGGGTCTTCATCAAGTGGGACGTCAAGGCCACCGGTCTGTAGCTGTTCAGGTCTTTGGGGTGGGAAGTTTTTGGTACAGGTACCACACAAGATGTTTTCCACAGCTGTGGTACCCTCCCCAGCTTCAGGCTCAGGTTGAAGATGTACTCCACAATCCCACACAGCTGGTCTGCACAGGACTTGAGGAGCTTTGCGCTGATGCCGTCCGGTCCCGACGCCTTCCTCGCCTTGATCTTCCTCAGCTCCATCCTCACCTGGGTCCTGGTCAGGGTCAGGATGGGGGGCTGTGTGTTAGGGGTGGGGGGGTGTTGGTGGAGTGGGGAGTGGGCAGCAGGACTTGATTTCTTTAGAGGCAGCAGTGGTTGTTGTGCAGTCAGGGGGGAGGGCGGTTGGTCAAACCTGTTGAAAAACAGATTCAGGTTGTTCGCCCACTCCCTGCCCCCCGTGGCCTGGGGGGAGGTATTCTGGAGCCCAGAGATGGTTTTGAGGTTTCTCCAGACCCCGCTGATGTCGCTCTGTTGCAACTTGTCCTCCATCTTCTTCCTGAAGCTGTCCTTGCCTTCTCTGATCTTTCTCCTCAGCTCCCTCTGTACGGACTTCAGCATCTCCCTGTTCCCCGACCTGAAGATCCTCTTCTTCTCTCTCAGAAGTGTTTTTATCTCAGGTTTGATCCAGGGTTTGTTGTTTGAGCAACACCGTATGGTCTTGGTGGGAACGGATTTGTCCACACAGAAGCTGAGGTAGCCCGTGAAGGTGTGAATGAGGCCATCGATGTCCTCACCATGTGGATCGCAGAGCTGCTTCCAGGCGGTGGCTTCAAAACAGCCTTTTAGAGTGTCCATTGTCTCCTCAGACCATAACTCCACTGTGTGCATGGCCGGACGTTGTCTGTGCACCAGGGGTTTGTACACCGGCCGGAGATGAACCAAGTTGTGATCCGATCTCCCGAGTGGGGGGAGTTGTAATGAGGTGTACGCCTCCTTAGTGTTTGCGTAGAATAAGTCCAGTGTTTTATTGTCTCTAGTGTGGCATGTGACATACTGGGTGAACGTGGGTAGAATGGGAGACAGTGAAACATGGTTGAAATCGCCTGAGATGAGGAGAAGAGCATCTGGGTGTTCTGTCTGCAGCCTGCTGGTTACTGAATGGATGACGTCACGCGCTGTCCCAGCGTTCGCCGTCGGATTTGCATAAACAACAATGCAGATCACGTGTGAGTGTTCTCTCGGGAGATATGTAGGCCATGATAAACAGTGTTGTGTTTTGCCAAATATACCTTTTGGAATTATGGCCAAAAAGTTCAACCTTGTTTTCACCGGACCATAACACATTTTCCCACATGCGTTTGGGAGATTTCAAATGTGTTTTTGCAAAATGTAGCCGGGCTTGGATGTTTTTTCTTCATAAGATAAGGCTTCCGTCTTGCCACCCTAGATGGGAGATTGTTGTCACATGTACTAAACAGCCAGTACTTGCCGGAATTCCTGCAGCTCCTTCAATGTTGCTGTCGGACTCTTGGCAGCCTCCCTGACCAGTTTTCTTCTTGTCTTTTCATCAATTTTGGAGGGACATCCAATTCTTGGTAATGTCACTGTTGTGCCATATTTTCTCCACTTGATGATGACTGTTTTCACTGTGTTCCATGGTGTATTTAATGCCTTGGAAATTCGTTTGTCCCCTTCTCCTGTCATGTGCGCCTTTACGCGGCGCACAGAGAAAAGGACAAACCCAAACGCAGAATGATGTTGTGCATTTATTAACAAAAGAATACACAAAGCACTCCCAAACTGACTGGTGAGCAAAAGAGAAAAATACACATGTTCCCAAACTGACTGGTGAGCAAAGAGAAACCTACAAACTCTCCCAAACTCACTGGTGAGCGAGGAGAAAAATACAAACGTTCCCAAACTGACTGGTGAGCGAAATAGATTACTTACAGGGAGTTGTTCTGGTGGAGAAGAAAGCAAAACACATTCAATGAACCGGCAAGGAACAAATGAGCAGCCTGAGCTTAAATAATAAGTGAGACAATAACATAAGTGATAACAGGTGTGTGAGCTGAGCGGCAGGTGAACTAATTGCAGCGTTGCCCACAGCTGAAGGCAAGCAGACTTTGAACAGCCAGTGGGAAGTGTCTGGAGAGAGAGGGGCAACACCAAAACAGGGACCAAACCTAAACACATGAATAGACACAAAATCAATGACAGAAATGCAAAAATTCAACAATAAGGGGGGTCTGAGCTCAGACACATGACATCTCTTGACTGATACCTTTGAACAATGAGATCCTTCTCATGCTTTGGGAGCTCTCTGCAGACCATGGCTTGTGCTGTAAGATGTGACTACAGAAATGTCAGGAAAAGCCTACTAGAACAGCTGTGTAAGTGTTGTTATAAAATTATATATATTTTCTGTACATTACATGTTGGTTGTTGCGACTGTATATTTTGTTGAAATATATTTGTTTCCTGACCGGAACTGATGTTTTCCGTCTGCAGTGCCGCTGGGATTGTTTGCATTGTAGCACATAGCGGAAATAAGAAGAACGCTGTGCCATGTTATTCAGCTATCTTGCACTTAAGTTTGATTGAAGATTGAAGCCAAGCAGTTTGTTTTACCTTCAGAACTCTTTTCATGACAAGCGGCCAACGAAGTATTTGTTTTGTAAATTCTTTGTTATTTCGCTCTGTACTGTATATATGGTTATGCGTTATGTTTGCTTATACAGTTCTCACGGCGTGACCAAGAGGGGGGTGCATAAGTCCCAATAAACGCCCGTTCAAAGGAACCGACCTGTGTCTGTTGTCGTGAAGAGAGCTACAGTGAGAACTCGCCTGCTCAACATGGGTAACAAGGACTCCGAGATCACAGCGGGTAGCGATGAGAGGAAGATCCAGGTCGTCAGTTAAGCAAGTCCATACCGCACTGTCGTCATAGCAACTGCAAGTAACGGCCGTTAGACTGTGTTAAAGCGCAACTTTACAAGTTAAAGCCAGAAAGCGCTCCACCTCAAGTTTCAAGTTAAGGTGGTGTGAGAAGTGGTTCAACTTGGACATTGCAATAAGGACTCAGATCTATCAACTTGTGTGCTATTTAGTTGTTGTGGTTGGAGATTATCAGATGTCCTGATTTTCACAGTTGCTTCATGTTACAAGGTTAAAGTCGATGTTAAATTTATATGTAAATCAACAACCTTTGATGAACGCTAAAAAATAAGGACATTTTAATCTGAAACTAAGATTTATGCAAGCTTTGTGTCTGTAAAATTTCAACAAGCTTAAAGGACATTTTCAGTGACGTTAAAGGGCACTTAACCCAACTCTGTTTTCCTATCTTGTAAAATAAGCAATTTAATGCATTTCTAAACGTATTATCTCAGCTGTTAAAGTTCATACTTACATATTTTGTTAAAGTAATTTCACTGTTCTTATTCTTGCTTTGAAATTGAAGTTAGCTGAAAAGTGGCTAAGTTTAAATGTTTATACAGTTATCTTAATGCGGTATTGAAGTCAGTATAATTACAAACTGGTCATCATCCAGTTGTTTCACTGTTGTTCAAGTTATCTCAGAATGTCTGACACAAACACTGAGACCTGCCACAAGATGGCTGACTCATCTGCCCAACCTGAAGTTACCAAATCTGCAGAAGCAGAAGGGCTGCGAAGAAGCGATAAGAGTTCGAACCCTCACAGAGAAGGGGAGAGAACTTCCAAGAAGACAAGATGAAAAGTATCCAACGACGGTACAGAATCATTTATGAGAAATGGAGGTACCATGCTAGAATAGGCAAGGAAATACTGACCAATGAAGCCTCAGAGGATGAATTGAGTGAGCTGATTGAAAGTATAAGCAGCACTTGCTCCGATGTAAAAGCCATATATGAAACATTACGCAAAATACAAACTCCTGAGCCAGATCTGCGACGCAGAGTAGACACCTGCATTTCACTCTCAAGAGTTCATCATTCAAAAGGCAAAAGGGCAGCTTAAGAAGCCTAAAACAGAAGAAGAGGATGAACCTTGGCCCGATTTTGGATCAGTTCTAGACTCAACTTGCAACTTATCAAGGCCACCATCTCATCAATCAAAATGTTCTATTCGTTCTAGTACTAACTCAACCAAAAGATGCGAGGCTGCAGCGGAGGCTGCCGCATCCCAGGAAGTCTTAGCAGTATTGGATGAACAAGAAAGGGAAGAGGCTGAACTCCAAAGGCTAGAGGCTGAAGATAAACAACGGCTTGCACAATTTGAATCTGAAACCTTTGCCAGACAACAAGAAATGCAAGACAAACATAGAAGGCTTAAACGCTTGGAAGAAGTGAAGAAGTTAAATGCTGCAAGAGCACGAGTAAAGGTCTATGATCAAGTTGAAGAAAATTTTAAAACAGCTGAATTGCTGTATGATGTTGAATTTGGAGAAACACCAGCCCTCAATGCCTCAAGTCCCTCCTTCATCCCTCAGTCCCTGCCAGTCACCACACAAGCCCTCAATGCCTCAAGTCCCTCCTTCATCCCTCAGTCTCTGCCAGTCACCACACAAGCCCTCAATGCCTCAAGTCCCTCCTTCATTCCTCAGTTCCTGCCAGTCACAGCTCAAGCTCCACCCATGCCTACAGTACAGAACACCTCAGATTTGGTCTGCATGCTAACAGAAGCTATAAATGCGAATCGTCTTCCAACACCAGAGCCTGCATTATTCACTGGAGATCCTTTGAAATTCCAAGGACTGGCGACTCTCTCTTTGAAACATTGATGACAGGAAAAACATCCCAAAGACTGAAAAACAGTATTACCTAAGGAAGTATTTAGGATGGTGCTGCAAAACAGGCCGTTGAAGGATTCTTCTTATTGGGCACTGAAGCTGCATATGACTCGGCCTGGCAGCTTTTGGAAAAACGTTTTGGAGACCCATTTATAATTGGGAAATCCTTCAGGGACAAACTACATGGATGGCCAAAAATAAGCTCAAAAGATGGTTGTGAATTAAGGGAATTTGCAGACTTCCTTAAGAGCTGTGAGGCTGCAATGCCCCACATGAAGACATTAGAAATTCTTAATGACTGTAATGAAAGCCAAAAAATTCTGCTGAAGTTACCAGATTGGCTGGTATCCAGATGGAACCGTAAAGTGATGGAAGTCAGACAAGCAAACGCTGATTATCCACCATTTAAAGAGTTTGTAGACTTCCTGTCTAAGGAAGCAGACCTTGCTTGTGATCCCATATCCTCAATGCAAGCGCTCAAGAGTGTGGAAAGTGAGAAAACAAAACACACCCGAAGCCAAACTATTCAAGCAAAGACACTGGTCACAGATACAAAACAGAGCAGCATTCCATCATGTGTTTTCTGCAAAAGAACAGGACATGACCTTGCTAAGTGCAGAAAGTTCGGTGAAAAGACAGTTCAAGATCGTGTCAAGTTTGTGCAAGCAGAGAAGCCTATTGTTTTGGATGTCTTGAATGTAGGACTATCACTCAAAGGGGTGTGACAACGATGTACATGCCAGAGGAGCCAAAAGAAGACAACCGACTTGTTTGCCTGAGGAGAAGTTTTAAAGACCATCAAAGGCTGACTGCTCCCAAAGGTAGAAGATAACTCAAAGGACAAAGCAGAGTACAAAGAAGTAGCTGCGATCAGCAACTACCTACCAGAGTCATACAAGGAGGGCCCCATACACACAAACATCCTCAATCGTACCAGTCTGGTCTCGCTACAAAGGCACCCTGACCACGCAGTTCTAGAGTTATGCACTCTTAGTACTCAGAAGCGATACCACTTGCATCCTCGACAAAATAGCCGAAGACCTCGATACAAGCAACTGAGACTGTCAGCTTGCGGCTATCCACACGAATAGACTACAAATCTAGTAGTCATAACCTCTCAGAACTGAAAACTTGCAAGAGAGAGGATACAACTTCTAGACGAGAGCCTTCCATTGCCAGCCACTTTTCACACGAGAGATCATCCCAGCAGATAGTTCACACATTCCAACCTCTGAAACAGCACTAAAGTGGCCTCATCTTGAACAACTGGCAGACAAGATTCCACCACCACTAGATTGTGAAGTAGAACTATTAATTGGCTTACAACTGCCAACAAGCCCTTCTTCCAAGAGGAAATTCTGTTTGGGAAAGACAATCATCCATATGCACAGTGAACTGATCTGGCTGGAGTAATTGTCGGGCTGTGCAAATCCCGCAGCTAACTACAGTGATGCAATTGGGAATAGTCACAGAATTATAATGCGACAAGTAACACCTGCTGTAACAGCCACAAGCAGAGAACTGAAGAAAGAAGTATACTTTGTGTGCAGAACTCAAGTTAAAGAAATCAACTCAGCAGATATAATCAAAGCTATTGAAGCCGATTTCGCAGACCACACAACAGATAGTAAGCTACTTTCTCAAGAAGACCTTCTCTTCCTATCTAAAGTGAAGGATGGTATAAGGCAGAAGGAAGACGGCCACTATGAGCTCCCGCTTCCTTTCAAGACGGAGAAACCTAATCTCCCAGACAATAAACAAAGTGCAGTTCACAGGCTGAACTCATTAGAGAGACGACTAAGAAGGAATAAGCAGTACTATAAGGATTATGTCCATTTTATGAATGACGTCATAATGAGAGGAGATGCGGTGAAGGTCCCACAGGCTGAACTTGGTAATCAACCATCATGGTGCATTCCTCACCACGGAGTCCATCATCCCCACAAGCCTGGAAAAATCCGTGTGGTCTTTGACTGTTCGGCACGCTTCCAAGAAACCTCTCTGAATGACCATCTATTAACCGGACCAGACCTGAAAAACACCTTAGTTGGCGTGTTATGTAGATTCAGAAAGGGCCCAGTTGCCATAATGTGCGACGTTGAAAGGATGTTCCACCAATTTCATGTTGCTAAAGAACATCAAGACTACCTAAGATTCCTCTGGTGGGACGGAGGAGACCTGGACTCCAACCTTCAGTGTACAGAATGAGAGTGCACTTATTTGGGGCAGCCTCATCCCTGGTTGCTCCAACTTTGGACTCAAGCATCTAGCATTTCAGGGCCATGGGAAGTTCAGCAAAGAGTCCATCAACTTCATCCAGAGAAGTTTTTATGTTGATGATGGCTTGATAAGCGTCAAGTCACCTGCTGAAGCCATACATCTGGTGGAAGAGTCGAGGGCATTGTGCAAAATGGGAAACCTTCGACTACACAAGTTTGTGTCTAACAACAAGGAAGTGATCACTGCTATTGCACCCAAAGAACGTGCTCAGACCAAGGACTAAGACATGGCTCTAGGAGAACCTCATGTCGAGAGGGCACTGGGAGTTCAGTGGTGCATTGAATCAGATGAATTTCAATTCAGGGTTGTAGTTAAGAAAAACCCACTGACAAGGAGGGGGGTTCTCTCAACTGTATCCTCTGTCTTTGATCCACTAGGGTTTGTGGCCCCCTTCGTACTAGTCGGTAAACAGATCCTTCAAGTTCTATGCAAAGACAAGATGGGTTGGGACGACAACCTCCCCGAACACATTCTGCCTCAGTGGGAATCCTGGCTTCAAGATTTGCCTCATTTGGCAGCCTTAAAAATTCCAAGAAGCTACCTTCCATTGGCCTTTGATGAGGTCACACAATATGAGCTTCACAACTTTTCGGACGCAAGTCTCAACGGATATGGTGCATGTTCATATCTTCGAGCAATAAGCAAAACAGGACAGATCAGCTGCTCACTTGTGATGGGGAAGGCAAGAGTAGCTCCTACCAAACTACTAACTATCCCAAGAGCTGAACTGTCAGCAGCTGTGGTTGCAGTCCGCAACAGCGACATTGTCAAAGGGGAGCTTGAGATTGAAAACCTACAAGTGTATTACTGGACTGACTCAAAGGTGTTCCTTGGCTATGTGAACAATGATGCAAAGAGATTCCACACATTCGTAGCCAACCGGATCCAGCGCATAAGATCTAGCACAGATCCCGCACAATGGCGACATATCAGCACTGAAAACAACCCAGCTGACTGCGCTTCAAGAGGACTGAGTGCAGCTCAGTTAAAAGAGTCTAATTGGCTGACAGGACCTGATTTTCTTTGGCACCAGAATCTTCCACGTGAAGAGGAAATGGTGGGAGATGTTGAAAGAACTGACCCTGAACTTCGCAAAGCCCATGTCCATACAGTCATGATGAAAGGAATAGAGTCAGTGGCGAAACGCCTCGCCAAATTCTCTGACTGGTCCAGGGCAGTTAGAGCCATTGCTAGGCTCAAGAGATTTGCCAAAGAAATCAAAGGACTTCAGCCAAGAACAAATGAAGTAACTAGTCTTGAAGAAAGAAAGGAAGCAGAAAGCTTTATCATAAGGCTAGTGCAAGAAGATGCCTTTGCTGCGGACATACAAAAAATCAAAGCTCAGAAGGGAGACACTTTGAACAAGTACAGCAAGTTATATAAGTTGAACGCCTTCTTGGACAAGAGCAATGTCCTAAGGGTAGGAGGACGATTGTCCCAGTCAGCCTTGCACCATGATGTAAAACATCCGGCGATCCTTCCAAAGAAATCCCATGTTTCAACACTGCTTGTCAAGCATCATCATGAGCGTGTACACCACCAAGGAAGAGGTATAACCATTTATTATTTATTTAGCGAATGCAAAGTCCTTAAGCCAAGCAGTTGCCTCCTGGTTTGCTGTATGGAGGGTGTGTAATCCTCCTTCCAGTCTTTGGAGCGGGCAAGCCTCTATGATGTGTTCCATTGTTTGCTCCTCTCCACATGCGCACAGTGGGCTAGGGCTACTGCCCCATCTGTAAAGGCTGGCCAAGCAGGGGCCATGTCCAGTCCTGAAGCGATTGAGTGTAGACCACTGTCTCCTTGGGAGGTTGGTGCCCGGGACCTGTTGGTTGGGGTTTATCACCAGCTGTTTGTTTGGGACCTCCTTGGTCTCCCATTCCTCTTGCATGCTGTCTGGATGGTAAAGTCAGCTGGGGAGGGTTTTTCCAAATCGGCCGTCTGGATGAAAGTCGGGCAGTGGGTGGAGTGTAGATATCTGCATGGATTGGTAAGTGAGGAGAATCTTTAACTTTTTGGAGCATCCTTTGAGTTAATGCTGCTCGCCGGATGTGTGGAGGGGCTATGTTTGACAGTACAGAGAGCCAGGGGAGTGGTGTTGAGCGGATTGTTCCAGTTATAGTTCTCATGGTTGTGTTGAGCTGGGTGTCTACATGGTGTGTGTAAGATGACCTGGACCAGACAGGGGCACAATATTCTGCTACAGAGTATGAAAGGGCCAGTGCTGAGGTGCGCAGGGTGGAGACTGCCGCCCCATGAATGAGTTGCGTGCGAACGGAATATGGATCTTAGGATGTGGAAATGTTGTGTCCTCACACATTTACAAATGTGTAAAATGTAGGAGATACAGACAAACTACAGAGGTCCAGCAAATGGCAGACCTGCCAGAAGAGAGAACTGAGACATCCCCTCCCTTTACTTAGTGGTCTTGATTGTTTTGGCCCCTTTATTGTGAAGGAAGGAAGAAAGGAAGTGAAACGATATGGATTGTTGTTTACCTGCTTATGTTCCAGAGCAGTACACATAGAAACCCTAGATGACTTGACAACAGATGCCTTCATGAATGCGCTTCGAATAGTTGTAGCCATCAGGGGACCTGTGCGGCAACTAAGATGCCGCACATGATGATGATGGAACAAATTTCATGGGCGCCAGGAGAGAGTTTTCTCAACTGCTCAAGACAATGGATCAAGAACGTCAATGAGCAATTGGTTGCGAGTTTGTAGTGAATATCCCCTCAGCAAGCCACATGGGAGGAGTCTGGGAGCGCCAAATCCACACAATCAGAAACATCTTGACTGCCATGCTTGACAAGTCTGCAAGTAGACTCGACACTACAACTCTGTGGACATTTCTCTATGAAACAATGGCCATAATCAACAGCAGGCCACTGAGTGTTGAACATCTTCAGGATCCTTCTGGTCCAAAACCTCTCACTCCGAACCACATCTAACTATGAAATCTTCAATAATACTGCCCCCACCTGGACAGTTCTGCAAGGAAGACCTCTATCTGCATAAAAGGTGGAAAAGGGTGCAGTTCCTAGCCAATGAATTCTGGCAAAGATGGAAACAAGAATATCTTCTAAACCTCCAGCAACGACAGAAATGGCAAAAACCAACACGAAATTCACAAGTAGATGACATTGTGATTCTACAAGATGACAACTCACCAAGAAATGAGTGGAAGCTCGCCAGAGTTGTAGAAACTCACCCTAGTACAGATGGCATGGTACGAAAGCTGAAACTACAAGTTAGTGACGCTACACTTGACAAAGGAAAACCTAGACTGGTTTACCTTGAAAGGCCCATTCACAAGGTGGTTACCTTGCTTGAAGCAAATTAAGTAGAAATTAAACAAAAGTGGGTCACATTCTTTCAGAGTTAAAACAACTCAAGCCATTGATTCCATTTATAATCTGTGTTTAAAGGAAATCCCGCATTTAAATCAATGAGTGATTTGGTGGGAGTGTAAGTGTTGTTATAAAATTATATATATTTTCTGTACATTACATGTTGGTTGTTGCGACTGTATATTTTGTTGAAATTTATTTGTTTCCTGACCGGAACTGATGTTTTCCGTCTGCAGTAGCACTGGGATTGTTTTCATTGTAGCACATAGCGGAAATAAGAAGAACGCTGTGCCATGTTATTCAGCTATCTTGCACTTAAGTTTGATTGAAGACTGAAGCCAAGCAGTTTGTTTTACCTTCAGAACTCTTTTCATGACAAGCGGCCAACGAGGTATTTGTTTTGTAAATTCATTGTTATTTCGCTCTGTACTGTATATATGGTTATGCGTTATGTTTGCTTATACAGTTCTCACGGCGTGACCAAGAGGGGGGTGCATAAGTCCCAATAAACGCCCGTTCAAAGGAACCGACCTGTGTCTGTTGTCGTGAAGAGAGCTACAAGCTGAATTTCGCCACATCATGCTTTGGGGCTGTTTTTCTTCAGCTGGAACTGAGGCCGTAGTCAAGGTGGAGGGAATTATGAACAGTTCCAAATACCAGTCAGTATTGGCACAAAACCTTTAGACTTCTGCTAGAAAGCTGAAGATGAAGAGGAACTTCATCTTTCGGTACTACAATGACCCAAAGCACACATCCAAATCAACAAAAGAATGGCTTCACCAGAAAAAGATTAAGGTTTTGGAATGACCCAGCCAGAGTCCAGACCCGAATCCGATCGAACATCTGTGGGGTTATCTGAAGAGGGCTGTGCACAGGAGATGTTCATGCAATCTGACAGACATGGAGCATTTTTGCAAAGAAGAGTGGGCAAATATTGCCACACAAAGATGTGCCACGCTGACAGACTCCTACCCAAAAAGACTGAGTGCTGTAACAAAAGCCAAAGCTGCTGCAACAAAGTATTAATTTAAGGGTGTGCATATTTATGCAACCAAGTTATTGTAAATTTTTTATTTTTCCCCTTAAAAGATTTCAGGGTTTTTTTTCAATTGGGTTGTACAGGTTTTAGATCCCATTAATGGTGGAAAAAGTTTTGAAATTGTTTATCTTGGTCTCATTTTTTTACATCACAAAAACCTGGCATTTGAACAGGGGTGTGCAGACTTTTTATATCCCCTGTAGGTCATGATACGATCCCATCATAATTTTAACAATAATCACGATATCATGATGCCGAGAATCGCAATACCATAGCTTTCAAACTTTTTTAACCTTATTCAACCCCAAATCATTTCCCAAAGTAAAACTGTTGACATCTCTTCCATATAATAAAGTATTCTCGGGGCTTTAATTTTCTACGGAGACATGTCTCTGCACACAGGGAGGGTAGTGGACTGTGCTGTTTGGAACAGATTCCTACTCCAGCTACGTTAATCTGATTCTTTGGGCTCTTTTAAAAAGCAGCTGAAAACTTGTTTTAAGGAGGCTTTCCATTGAGTTTCATTTCAGCTGCTTTTTAATGGTAAGTCTGATATTTTTAAATTATATTAATCTTGCTTTAACTTGTTTTTGTATTTTTAATTTTTTTTCCATGCATGCTCTGTGCTGGTGTGTTTTTAGCTTAGCCGTTGCTAACGCTGCTCTGAGATGTGTGCTGGCCTGCATGTTTTTTGTTTTTTTTTGTGCAGCGCTTCTTGCGAGTTGTGTGTCAAGATATTCTATCTTTGTTCTAAAATTCAAAAAAGGTCCGACAAAGGTTCGACCACAGCTAACTTTGAGCTAACTGCTTCCTAACTTTCAAAGCTGGCTGCAAATCATCAAGTCAAGCTACAGTATGACTTCACTTGACTGGGTGCTTGCTTTGCGCCATCTAGTGGCCTGAAAACGCTGTTGGTTTAATACCCAAGAGAGCATGTAACGTTTACATGAATATACATAATAACAAAAGATCGATCCATCTGTTGAGGGATTGGTGGATTGTCGTTAGTGTCAAGTATCACAATCCATCACTGAATCAATCTTTTGTCCCACCCCTACTGATACCATAGTTACCTCCGCAAAGGAGGTAATGTTTTCATCCTTGTTGGTTTGTTTGTTGGTTTGTTGGTTTGCCTGTCAACAGGATTATGCAAAAACTACTGGATGAATTTGGATGACATTTTCACCAGAGGTGGTCCTTGGGTTGGAGAGGAACCCATTAGATTTTGCTGATGATCCGAGAATGCATACCTCTGCCAAGGCTCTTATCTTCTCACACTGTGTTCGCAAGAATACTCCAAAACTACTGGACAGACTTTGATGCAATTTCACCAGAAATGGCTCTTGGCCTACACACGGACCCATAACATTTTGGAGGTGATCCATGAGGGGGGCGGAAGGAGCCTTCGCAGAGGTATGTGCGCTCTGAGTACTTTTCTAGTTGTATCTGAGGCCTGCTGCATATGTTGACGTTTTTGCCTAGAACTGGCAACGAAGATCTATGTGCACATGACATGTCACAGAAGGAACCACCTGTGCACACAGATCCACTGAAGGTGTGAAAACTGCTGTTGGAACTAATGGATGATGAGTAGAAGTTTTACTCAGAGGGACTTTGGGTTATAAGACTACAACTATGAATTCCAGATTACCCCTGCAAGAAATATACAGTGGTGTGAAAAAGTGTTTGCCCCCTTCCAGATTTCTCATTTTTTTGTATGTCACACTTAAATGTTTCAGATCATCAAACATATTTAAATATTAGACAAAGATAACACTAGTAAACACAAAATGCAGTTTTTAAATGAAGGTGTTTATTATTAAGGGAAAAAATCCAAACCTACATGGCCCTGTGTGAAAAAGTGATTGCCCCCTAAACCTAATAACTGATTGGGCCACCCTTAGGAGCAACAACTGCAATCAAGTGTTTGCAGTAACTGGCATTGAGTCTTTTACAGTGCTGTGGAGGAATTTTGGCCCCCTCATCTTTGCAGAATTGTTGTAATTCAGCCACATTGGAGGGTTTTCGAGCATGAACCGCCTTTTCAAGGTCATGCTGCAGCATCTCAGTCGGATTCAGGTGAGGACTTTGACTAGGCCACTCCAAAGTATTCATTTTGCTTTTCTTAAGCCATTGAGAGGTGGACTTGGTGGTGTGTTTTGGATCATTGTCCTGCTGCAGAACCCAAGTGCGCTTCAGCTTGAGGTCACGAGCAGATGGCCAGACATTCTCCTTCAGGATTTTTTGGTTGACGGCATAATTCATGGTTCCATTTACCACAGCAAGTCTTCCACTTCCTGAAGCAGCAAAACAGCCCCAGACCATCACACTGCCACCACTGTATTTTACTGTTAGTATGATGTTCCTTTTCTGAAACGCTGTGTTACTTTTACACCAGCTGTAATGGGACACACACCTTCAATTCAGCTTTATTTATATAGTGCCATTTCACAACAACAGTCATCTCATAGCACTTTCAACTGTAGGGGGAACCCCTACAGTTGCAGAAAGACCCCAGAAATCAGGCGATCCCCTGTGAGCAAGCGCATGGCGATGGTGGAGAGGAAAAACTCCCTTTTAACAGGAAGAAACCTCCAGCAGAACCAGACTCAGGGAGGGGCAGTCATCTGCTTCGACTGGCTGGGGGGTGAGGGGATAGAGAAGATGAAAAGAACAGACATGTAGAGAGCAAACAGCACGATGGGGCCTCAATCTATGGGAGAGAACAAACAGATGTTAATGACCAGCAAAAAAAAATATTTTGTTGAGAGTGAAGAAAGGAGTGAGGCCAAGTGCATTATTGGAGGTCCCCTGGCTGACTGAACCTATTAGCAGCATAACGAAGGGAGGGTTCAGAAACACATGATCCCTCCCTAATTGTAGGCTATATCAAAAAGGAAGGTTTTTTACCCTATTCTTAAAAACAGAGATCGAGTCTGACTCCCGAATCCAGATTGGCAGCTGGTTCCACAGGAGAGGAGCTTGATAACTGAAGGCTCTGCCTCCCGTTGTACTTTTGGAGATTCTAGGTATAACAAGTAATCCTGCATTTTGGGAGCGTAGTGCTCTAATTAGGATAATACGGTAGTATCAGATCTTTGAAATAAAAAGGGGCCTGATTGTTTAGAGCTTTGTAAGTAAGAAGAAGGATTTTAAACTTAATTCTAAACTCTATGGCAAGCCAATGAAGGGAGGCCAGAGCCGCAGAGATATGATCTCTCTTTCTAGTACCTGTTAAAACTCTTGCTGCAGCATTTTGGATCAGCTGAAGACTTTTTAAAGATGTTTTAGGACAACCTGATAATAAAGAGTTACAATAGAGCTAACAAAAGCGTGGATCAGTTTCTCAGCATCACTCTGAGACAAGATGCTCCTAATCTTGGCAATATTACGCAAATGATAGAAGGCAGTCTTAGAAACAATAATAGAGCTAACAAAAGCGTGGATCAGTTTCTCAGCATCACTCTGAGACAAGATGCTCCTAATCTTGGCAATATTACGCAAATGATAGAAGGCAGTCTTAGAAACAAATTTAATATGTGAATTGAAAGACAGATCTTGATCAAAAATAATTCCAAGGTTCCTCGCAGAGCTATTAAGAGAAAGAGTAACCGCATCCAAACTGAAAGTTTGATTTGGAAAGGTATTTCTAAGGTTTTTTTGGACCAACAAGAATGACTTCAGTCTTATCTGAATTTAGTAGCAGGAAATTACAATTCATCCAAGCTTTGATTTCCTTAAAACAGGCTTCCAACTTGGCTAATTGATTACTATCATCTGGCTTCATTGACAGGTATAATTGTGTGTCATCTGCATAACAATAAAAATGTATACAGTGCTTTCTAATAATGTTGCCTAACGGAAGCATATATAAACTAAAAAGAGTAGGGCCTAATACAGATCCCTGTGGAACTCCATGACTGAGCTTTTTTTTTTTTTTTTTTTGTTACTTATTTGTACCCGTAGGTAGACTTGGTTTGCAGTCTGGTGACAAGCCACCGGCTGCTGGTCGCTGCGTGCGCGAGCGCCCTAAACCTACATGTTTTTTTTGTTTTTTTTGGTGTGCGGGAGGAAACCGGAGAAATCCCGGAGTAAACCCGCGCAACACGGGGAGAACATGCAAACTCCACACAGCTCACTGTTGGTCGGGTGCTGGGATCGAACCCACGATCTCATGATCCCCGCGATCCCCCGGCTGAGGGTAAAACTGTGCTGCCACAGTGCTAAACCACTGCGCCACCGTGCAGCCCAGTTGTGCGCTCACCGTGCTTTGAGTTGAAAGAAAACTCATTATTGACATGAACAAACTGGAACCTATCAGATAAATAAGATCTAAACCACTGCAACAAAGTTCCATTAAGTCCAACACAGTGTTCTAATCTATCAAGTAGAATATTATGATCAATAGTATCAAAAGCTGCACTAAGGTCTAAAAGGACAAGTACAGAAACAAGTCCAGTATCAGATGCGATGAGGAGGTCGTTAGTGACCTTCGCTAAGGCTGTTTCAGTACTATGATGGATTCTAAACCCAGATTGAAGCTCTTCAAGTAAACCATTTCCCTGCAGGTGGTCAAATAATTGCGTAGCAACAACTCTTTCTAAGATTTTTGAAATGAAAGGGAGATTAGAGATTGGTCTATAGTTAGCTAAAGTGCCTGGACCCAGCGTTGGCTTTTTGAGTAAGGGTTTAATTACAGCCGTTTTAAAAGCCTGCGGTACATGGCCAAAAGTTAATGAAGAATTGATTAGATGAAGACTAAAGCTACCAATAAGTGGGAAGACTTCTTTAAATAACCTGGTAGGAATAGGGTCTAAAAGACAAGTTGAAGGCTTGGATGAGGAAACTATTTTGTCTAACTCTAAAAGGTCAATTGGAGTAAACTCATCAAGACAGATATCAATTGAAGGAGTTGTAGTAGTTACTGTATTTAAGTTAACGGTGGGAAGAATCAGATTGATTTTATCTCTGATGGATGAAATTTTATTATTGAAAAAGTTCATAAAGTCCTGACTAGTAAGCTCTAAGGGAATGCTAGGATTGACAGAGTCCTGACTCTTTGTCAACCTGGCTACAGTACTGAAAAGAAACCTGGGATTATTCTTGTTCTCTTCTGTTAATGCAGAATAATAACTTGTTCTAGCTTTTCTAAGAGATTTTTTTATAAATTAAAAGATGATTTCCCCAAGCTAAGTAGATTTCATCTAAATTAGTGGAGCGCCATTTTCTTTCTAATTGACGAGTCTTCTGTTTTAAGCTATGAGTTTCTGTGTTGAACCAAGGAGTTAGAAATCTCTGATTAGACTTTTTCTTTTTTAAGGGGGACACCAAGTCTAGAGTCTGATGCAGAGAAGCTGTAACACTATCTACCATGGTATCAATTACAGAAGGAGTAAGCTGTCTATAGCTTATTTCCGTTATGTTGACACATGGCATAGAGGAAACAATCTGCATAAATTTGGTAACAACATCATCTGAGAGGCATCTACTGTAGTAGTATTTTTCTTTAGGAGCCAAATAGTCAGAAATAGTAAAATCAAAGGTTAACAGACAATGGTCTGACAGTACAGGGTTATGAGGAGACACTATCAGATTTTCTATTTCTATGCCATATGTCAGAACAAGGTCCAATGTATGGTGGAGATAATGAGTAGAATTTCCTACTTTTTGAGAAAACCCCATCGAGTCTAATATTGAATTAACCCCTTGCACTCCGGTCAATTTCCCTAAAAACGCCAAAAAATAACGTGCCCAAAGTAAATCAAAAGCTGTTCTTCAACCCTTTGCAGCATCTTCATGGGGTTGGTCTCATTTAAAAGAAAACACTTTGAATTTTTTGGCAAAATAATCATAATCTCTCTAAGTGCTCCGGCCACTGAGTTACAGTCATCTAAACATAGTGAACTTGAAGAAAATAAATTTGGCCTGGGTGTTTTTTCGGAATGCTTGCAAATAACACACAGCTTCAGATCCGGGCTGGAAAATGCAACAGAAATGTAGAACCAAGTGTTATCCAGCTGAGGTCCATATTTTGTAACAATACCACAAAAAATGAATATATTACACAGCTTTTTCCTCAAGTAGTTCCCAGGCGTTTTTGAACTGTGCCAAATTGTGCCAAATGGCACAGTTTGGAAAAACGTCTGTAACTTTTGAATGATTCAATATAGAAGCTTCATCTTGGGCTCTAATGAAAGGTGACACTCAGGGCTGTGTGTGTGTGGGGGGGGGGTTGTCCCCCCCCCCTCACTACAGAGGACGGACATCGCCCGTTGCGCCACGGTCCGTCATGCAGCGATGACGCACAGCTGTAATTTACCGATCGGTCAAAAGTCATTTTGATTACAATTTTCAGGGATAAAGAATAATTTAGCTTAGAACACTTACCTCTTCACAGCAGAAGCGGAGCTGGCGAACTTCTTCCTCATTGTCAGACGAACGCGACACTGGTCTCGCGACCCGATGAAAACATAATTCCATTATTGCAGTTTTGCGCTTCCATGATTGCGGTTTTTGGCGAACGATTTTTCAAAACAAATAACAGTAGTAATTAAAATTAGACTGGCGAACGCGTGTGTGTCACCCAGCCTTTGTCGTCGGCCTCCGTCGGTCTATGATGACCATGGAAGAGAATCCTAAACGTCTACTCTGCTGGGACAGCACCGCCTGTGGCCGAACATGCCGATGTGCGAATGGCAGTCCCTGTCACACAGGTTGCACTTGTGGATGGTCTCCGTGCTGCTGGGTCTGTGGGGTTCTTCCTGCGGGTCCTTTTTTCATCTGCTGCAGCAGTCTCTCTTCACCCAGCCTTACACAAAAAAGCTCGCGAACTTCTGTGCTTCAATTGGCTCGTTGCATTCACAGCGTTGGTAGGCAGGTCCTTCTTGCTAGGTTTTCAGTCATTGGTTCTTCAAGGTTTCAGAAACCCAATTCAAGGCTCTTATTAGTCGAATGAGAGGTCAATCATTATCTGATCTGTTCGCGGCTGTGTCTGTAGTGGAAGAACTTTTTTTTTTTTTCAGTGTGTGCTTGGAGGCAGCGCCCTCGTGCGCTCTGGGACGCAGAGACTTGCCCGCCCGTGGTACAACGGAGTGCAAGAGGTTAAATGCCACATTAAGGCAATCACTATCTACATCTACAGTACATGTATATTAAAATCCCCTACTATAATTATTCTATCTGATTTCAGCACTAAATCAGCTAAGAATTCGGCAAATTCAGATAAAAATTCTGAGTAGGTTGATGGAGGATGATAAACTATGGCAAATAAAATTGAGTGTAGCCTAAAATTGCTAAAGTGCCCAATACTGAGGACCAGGCCCTCAAAGGAATTATAACATGTTTTTTGCTTTACATTAACTAGTAATTTGGAATGGTAAATTGTTGCTACTTGAACTTCTGGGATTTTGACAGTTTAAATAACCAGAGGGAGTTGATTCATTCAAACCAACATAATCCTCTCGCCCTAACCAAGTCTCTGTGAGGGATATTAAATCAATCTGATGATCAGTTAACAGATCATGGACTAGCAAAGACTTGGGAGTTAGAGACCTAATATTTAAAAAACCGCATTTAATTTTTAAATTATGAGGAGGAACAGAGGCCAAGTCATTCAATTTAGAGGCTTCATGTTTAATTTGAGTTTTACCAACTTTTTGTTTAATCACTTTGGGATACTTACACATTATATTTTTATTTGCTTTGGAGGGCGCAGACAATGATTCTCTGATGGGGAAGACAGGAGCTAAGTTGAGGGGTGGCGGATGAAGAGGAGCTGCAGAGAGGCGTTTAAGACCGCGACTCTGCTTCCTGGTCCCAACTCTTGAGTTGTCAAGGTTTTGGAAATTTGGATAAAAATGATGCCAGATTGTTAGATAAATGAGACGCACCATCCAAAGTGGGATGGACGCCGTCTTGTCTAATAAGACCAGGTTTTCCCCAAAATGAGTTCCAATTATCAATGTAGCCCACGTTGTTTGCAGGACACCACACAGACAGCCAGCGGGTGAAGGATGACAAGTGGCTAAACATGTCATCACTGGTCAGATTGGGGAGGGGCCCAGAGAATACTACAGAGGCAGACATTGTTTTGGCAAAGTCACACACCGATTCTACATTAAGTAGAATCGGTGTGTGTTACTTTTACACCAGATGTAATGGCACCTTCCAAAAAGTTCAACTTTTGTCTCGTCAGTTTACAGAGTATTTTCCCAAAAATCTTGGGGATCATCAAATTGTTTTCTGGCCAAACTGAGATGAGCATTTATGTCCTTTTTGCTCAGCAGTGGTTTTCATCTTGAAACTCTGCCATGCAGGCCATTTTTGCCCAGTCTCTTTCTTATGGTGGAGTCATGAACACTGACGTTAACTGAGGCAAGTGAGGCCTGCAGTTCTTTGGATGTTGTTGAGGGGTCTTTTGTAACCTCTTGGATGAGTCGTTGCTGCGGTCTTGGGATAATTTTGGTCAGCCAGCCATTCCTGGGAAGGTTCACCACTGTTCCATGTTTTCATCATTTGTGGATGATGGCTCTCACTGTGGTTCGCTGGAGTCCCACAGCTTTAGAAATGGCTTTATAACTTTTTCCAGACTGATAGATCTCACTTACTTTGTTTCTCATTTGTTCCTGAATTTCTTTGTATCGCAGCATGATGTCTAGCTTTTGAGCTACTTCACTTTGTCAGGCAGGTCCTATTTAGGTGATTTCTTGATTGAGAACAGGTGTGGCAGTAATCAGTTCTTGGTGTGGCTAGAGAACTTGAACTCAGCTTTCCAAAGATATGATAAACCACAGGTAATTTATATTTTAACAGGGGGGCAATCACTTTTTCACACAGGGCCATGTAGGTTTGGATTTTTTCCCCTTAATAATAAACACCTCCATTTAAAACTGAATTTTGTGTTTACTTGTGTTATCTTTGTCTAATATTTAAAGTTGTTTGATGATCTGAAACATTTAAGTGTGACAAACATACAAAAAAATGAGAAATCAGGAAGGGGGGCAAACACTTTTTCACACCATTGTATATATTGTTTTTTTAAGTTGAAAGAACAAGGGAGTCATAAATAAATAAATAAATAAATAGACTGAATAAATAACCTGTGTAATTGTGGGCAATAAAAAAAAATCTGAGTTACTGACATCTGGTTTTAATATTTGATAATGAGTCTTCAGTCATAACTTTTAGAACAGCATTACAAGTAAAAAAAAACAACAGTGATATGATGTGATGTCGGTGAGCTAAGGAGCTGTGCAAAACTGGGTATAAAACATTGGCTGCTCCACAGTGATTTTTTTTTCATCATTCAGCAAAGGTTGGCATTGTTACCTCTGCCAAGGAGGTAATGTTTTTGCCGGGTTTGTCTGTCTGTCTGTCCATTTGTCTGTTACCAACATAACTCAAAAAGTTATGAACGGATTTTGACCAAATTTTCAGGAAAGGTGTGTAATGGCACGGGGAACAAATGATTAGATTTTTGTGATGATCTGAGAGTGCGTACCTCCACCAAGGGCTTTGTTTGTATTTGTGCAGCAGGATTACACAAAAACTACTGGATGGATTTGGATGAAATTTTCACCACAGGTGGTTCTTGGCCTAGAGAGGAACCCATTATATTTTGGTGATGATCTGAGAATGCATACCTCAGCCAAGGCTCTTATCTTCTCACAGTGTTTTAGCAACAATACTCCAAAAGTTATGAACGCATTTTGATGAAATTTTCAGGAAAAGTGTGTAATGGCACGGGGAACAGATGGTTAGATTTTGGTGATGATCTGCGAATGCATACCTCAGCCAAGGCTCTTATCTCCTCACAGTGTGTTAGCAGCAATACTCCAAAACTGATGGACAGACTTTGATGCAATTTTCACCACAAGTGGCTCTAGGCCGACACACAAACCCTTTACATTTTGGAGGTGATCCATGAGAAACGGAAGGAGCCTTGGCGGAGGTATGCGCTCTATGAGTGCTTTTCTAGTTTTGTGGATGTATTTCAGTCAGTAAATCCTCCTAGATTATAAATTTGATGATTTTTATGTATAAGGCTGCATTTATTGTTTTTTGAAATAGAAAAAAAGTGTTTTACAGATACCATTAAGAGGCCTTTTTTACCTAATCCTAACTATAAACACATCAAGCTTCAAGTTTTACCACAGATCATGTATTTCTGTAAGAAAGACAAGCTCCTCGGTGTGTGGATATGCAGAAATCTGCTGTAAATTGTGGCTGTAATGTCACCAGTACTGTTTATATCTATTAACACCGATGTGGAAAAACTGTGCCAATAAAATCTCTCCACTGCGGAGACTGGTTTCAAATCTCTACACCGGGGGACCTCAGATGTTTTTGCCAGAGGACTGCATTTGTTTTTTCCAGTGTGCCGGAGTCTGGAGCAGTGCTAGCATGGTGCATGGGCGAATGTTTCATTTTGATGTTGGGAGGGACAACAAACAGAACATTTTCTCCAGCGTAAATATTGAGGGGACATTCTAAGTCTTATTGTAGTCAGCCACAAATTTCTGAGAAATAATGTACAAACTCGGGCTGCAGCTATCGATTATTTTAGTAATCGAGTAATTTGTCACTGTAATCGAATGATTACTCAAGTAATCGGATACTTTTTTGTATTGAAGAGACTTGCATTGACCGACATGTGCAGAACTTTATTTCCTAATGAGCAGTAGTAATTGTACCAAGCACTTAATAACAAAGGTACACATTTATTGCAGTGTTTATTGCATGTAACATAACTTTAAACGTTTTGTTGATCATAAAGTTCTGCTTTGTAGTGTTAGCTTCAACTTGCAACATAGCTAACATATACTGTAGCAGCTACCACTATTAGCGGTAGCTGCTATATATGCTATGTGCTATGCTAAATAAGCATAATTAGCATAGCTGACTACATTCTGTTTATCTTAATTTAAAATCTCAATCACGTACCTTGTCTCAGTCCGCTGCTTGTGTGTGACGGGGCTGGATGCCGAGGCACTAACATTGACACTGTGGTATGCTAGCGCACCGCTCTGCTTTACAGTGTACACACAATGTTTTCCTTCAGTTTGAGCTTGAAATGATCCCAGACTTTACATGCTTTTTGTCATTTTCTCTGACTTTCTTCCTTTTTCCGTCACTCTGTCGCTTTTCTCCCTGCTCCGCTGAATCTGTGATATCGTGCCATTAAACAAACCCACCTCTTGTTTACATAGCGCGATTGGAAGAAGGTCATATAGCCCAGAAGTCGAGGAATTTTTGTAATCAAATTACTCAAATTATTCAAGTAATCATTGCAGCCCTAGTAGAAATGTACACTTAATTTACAAGAAAAAGTCATAAATTTATGAGAAAGAAAATTACAAATGTACTAAAAGTGAATTTTCCGAGAAAAGTTGCAAATTCATAAGAAAAATATGTAAATTTACCAGAAAAAAATCATAAAATTATTTGGAAAAGGTTGCAAATTTACTAGAAAAAAAATTATAGATTTATGAGGAAAAAGTGGCTAATTTAGAAGAAAAAATTTGCACATTTACCAAAAAAAGTTGCTAATTTAAGATGAAAAGTTAATTTACAAGAAAAAAGTTTTGCATTTACAAATGTAGAATTATGAGAAAAGCTGCAAAATTTAAAGAAAAATAATTCTATTTAAATTAAATCACCCTTTATTGTCATTCAACCATACAACCAATCATGTACAGTAGAATGAAATTGTGTTTTTCCTATCTACAGTGTTTGTCACACACACCCCATATGTAGAATCAGAGGGCCGCTGCCATGCAAGTCACCGCCACACATTTCCCTCCTCCATGCCATTATTGCTGAGCACCAAGTTGGACAGAAGGAAGTTCCGCTTTTTTATATGGTCTTTGGCATGACCCAGCCGGGATTTGAACCCCTGCCTCCCGGGCGTGGGGCGGATGCTCTACCAACTGATCCACCACTCCGGAGGCTATTTATTTTACTCAGTATGGTGGGTCCTTATGTGACAAACTAGCCATGTCATACAGTTTTCACAAAAAAAAAATAATGAAACAAGTTTATTTTTTAAAAAAGCATGAAATAGTACACACGCACAGCAAAAGAATTGGCTGTAGGTTTCTGTAGCCCATATAATGGGGTGAATGTGGCTAGTAATAAGTTCTTAGAATAGAACAGAACAGAATAGGCTTTATTGTCATTGTACAGTTGTAAAGTACAATAAAATTACGTTCTTCATAAGGGTGCCTTGGGATCTTCCTACAGCATACTTACTGCCATCTTACAAAAGTTTTTGTGCAACTCACGGCACTCTCAAGTCATTGGTAGGAAGATCTTACGGCTTTCAGCACATTTTGTCAGCACAAATGTCGCATGAATGACTGCCTTCTGCCTTATGAGCGCCTCACTACTGTCTTATGCACGCTGTACGAATCTCCATACGAATAGGGATTTGTACGGTGTTTCCTAGGACTGCTGTAAGGGGCTCTCGGGAACAACTTAAGTGTTCTTGAGGCATACTTATGGCCAACATCTTGCATAGTTCTTACTTTGTTCCTATGGTATTCGTATGGCTGCCCTAAGATGAGGGGTTTTCGTGGGGTGTTCGTAGAAATTGTGGACCACAAACTCACAAATGATCTATGAATGTTGGAACTCCTACGGCCGCCTTAAGAAGGCCATACGAAATGGTCCAAAAATTGTTTGTATGGTGTTTTCAGCCATTTGTAAGGGTATTTGTGACTGTAGCTTTACTTGAGATGATTATTTTAGGTTAGTGTTTTGAATAGTTAGTTAGTTAATCCCTTCACACCTGAAGGTGTATATGGGCGGCGCCTATCTCCGTTTCTCTGACCCTAGGCCACACAGCTACTGTAAGTAGTGAAAGCTACAGCGGGGGGTCAGTCCTCTGGTAGCTCTGTGTGTAACTTTGCTTTCCCCATTCCATTATGCGGAGCACCACGCTAGAAGGCAGAAAGCACCATTTTTATATGGTCTTTGGTATGACCCGGCTAGTGTTTTGAATAAGCCTCCAGGAAATAAATTAAATAAATGGAGCTCAATGTAATGTGGTCTGCAGTCATGAATGTGTAATTGTTTTGCATTTTTGTGTGTATTAGTGTAGTGGGTGAGGGTGGTGTGTTACATTTTCCAGAATGGTCTGGGAGGGCTCAGTCAGATTGCTTTAAACAATAGGTATGGCACCACAGACTGGATTAGCACAGAAGTGAATGGGAAGCTGGCTGTGTGGCACAGAGCCACAGTCCCAGTGTGTATGTGAGATGTTGGTGGGGCTGGAATCTGTTGTCATTGGGCAGGACTGAGGCTGTTCACATCAGGTAGGGAACACCGACGAGTATAGTGTGTCGACTGCTTGGTGGGTTATCTGAGTGATGTGTTGGGAGGCTAACCAGCTGATGGGGCTAATGATGCAGCTGGACAGTAGGTTGTAACAGAGGAGAAATGTGCCGACTGCCACTTATCTGTCTGAACTGGGAATGTGACAGAGGCTCGAAAACCTATCAAGGTGGGTCTATTTATTGTCATGAGTGGATTAGGATCCATAATAGACTCATGGGGTTTTGATCTTTTGTCAGTTTTGTTTGGGTTTTCATATCTAGTTTCAGCTCTATGGGTTATATTCTCTCTTCCCTGTATTCAGTTTTTTCCATCTTGTTTCTGATTTTATTTCAGTGATATTCATGTTCTGAGTTTGGGTCTAGTTTGCAATGATTTCTATTTGACTCGTTCCATTTACATACAAGGGCTGCTGATTAAACATCCCCCCTGACTTGGCACAGTTATTAGTCTTTCTCTACATAGGTACATAGGTTTGGGGTGTATGGAGTGTCAGGGAGGGATAGTACCTCTGACAGGGCAACAGTCGCACCTCCGGGTGGTCGGTCCACTTTGGTTCCCGGTTGGCACTCAACTATGACCTGTGGCTCCAAGTAGCTGTTTGCATGCAACAGCAGCCACACCCCAGTAAACCGCTTCAACTGGCGGGTGAAACCAGGTGAGGGTAGCTGGTGGGTTTGAAACCCTCGGTGAGGTAGGGCTTGTCTACCTACACATGCGTAGACTGGACCTGGCAGACTGCACGGAGGAAACCACCAGATTGGATCAATGGGCAGGAAGGCAGACCCAGCAAAGTGTTGTGGGGCACAACTAGGGCACAGTGACACACGTAGTACACTGCTGGCCATCCACTGCATCGTAACCTATCTCCACCTGTCTTGACTACGTCTTGCCACTGGATCCAGATAGGCTGGGACGAGAGAGTGAGACTGACGACCCTGCGCAACTCTCCCTCACTTAAATCAAATTCACGCGCAAGTCAAGACATCACCCCCACAGTTTCCTTCTCATTCTCCCCCTCTCCCTCCCAGTCCTGTGGCGATGGGCAAGTGGTGAAGCAGCAAGTGTGGAAGCTGTAGCCACAATCCCACACACAGGCAGCCCAAGGCATAAGGTCACTCTCTACTGGACCGAAGCAGCAGTGGAGTTCGGCAGCCCCATGGGTGTCTGAGTAGCTCTCTTTAGGATTTGCTTTGCTCACCTCCATGGCCTGAGGAAGGGTCTAGAAAAGGTGCCTTAAACATAGCCTGCTTCACTACACCCTGGCCAGCAAGGCGTGGCCAGGGTGTAGGCGGGCTGGCGGGGATCCCACACTAGTGGTTGAAATTCTCAGAAGAAATCAACTAAGGGGACATCACTCACCATTGGCACTTGGAATGTGCAAACACTCGTGGACAGCTCCAAAGCGGACAGACCTGAGAGACAGACAGCACTTGTCGCATGAGAACTCAGCAGATACAACATCCACATCGCAGCTCTGAGTGAGACCAGGTTTGCAGATGAAGGTCAGCTGACAGAAGTCAAAGCTGGCTACACCTTTTTCTGGAGCAGCCGAGGCAGCGAAGAACGCCATGAAGCAGGTGTGGGTTTCACGATCAGATCGGCGGTGCGGTGGTGCAGTGGTCCTCATCTGTTTATCCTCTCTGTTTACCCTCGGTATCCAGTCTGAGATGCTAATTGCAGCGTCTACAGTGTTACTGATAACCGTGGTGAGATTCAAAAGGGGACAGCTGTGGAAAAGCTTGGGGTCATTTTTGATCCCACATATGGAAAAGTGTGGTACTGATACAAAAAATGCAATTACTTAAAAAATATAACAATTAGATACAAATCCAAATGGCCTCATGTCAAACACAACCTATTTGAGGAATACATGGAAGATTAAATGATAAAAAATTAAAATTACAAAGATATTGCAAAAAAAACAACCGCTGGGGTCATTGTTACCCCTCTTATGCATCAAAGGGTTAATGCCAGAGTTGGTACAGACTATCAGACATGGGAGGGAGTCCTTGGGAGAAATGGAGTTGGAAAGTGCAACAGCAACGGTCTTCTCCTGTTGAAGACACGCACCTCTCATGACCTTCTGATCACTAATACTGTCTACCGCTTGCCTAATTGCAACAAAACCTCCTGGTTGCATCCATGCAGCAAGCATTGGCATCTGATTGATTACATCATTGTGAGAAGGAGAGACAGGCAAGACGTTAGAGTGAAAGTGGAAGGCAATGTGTGGCACAGACGGCTGGACAGATCACAGACTCATTCTCTCAAAGCTCAACATGCACATCCAGCCCAAACGGTGTCCACAGGGGAAAAAGGCAAACAAGCAACTCATTGTTAGCAAGCTGGAGCAGCACTCCGACAGAACCTCAGTGAGGACTTGGACAGCAAGCTTAGTCAGCTCGACCTCGAGGCATACGGAGCAGAAGAAGAGTGGGCAGCTTTCAGATACATGGTGTACAACACCTCACTCACTCATCTGGGCCAGAACACGCACAAACACCAAGACTGGTTCAATGAAAATGATGAGGACATCCAAAACCTGCTTGACAAGAAGCGTGAAGCCCACAGAGCATACCAGCAAGACAGCAGATCTGCCTCTAAGAAGGCAACCTTCAACTCCATCAAAGGAAACGTACAGGCAAAGGTCAGAGAGATGCAGGACTTCTGGCTCAGCCAAAAGGCAGATGAAATACAGCAGTACGCTGACAGCAACAACTCCAAATGCTTCTACGATGCCCTTAAGACCATCTATGGGCCTCAGTCTTCTAGAACATCACCACTGCTCCGTATTGACAGGTCCACTCTCCTCACCGACAAGAACGCAATCCTGAAAAGATGGGCTGAACATTTCAGCAGCGTCCTGAACAGACCTTCGTCTATCAATGCAGAAACCATCACTCGCATGCCCCAAGTAAAGGTGAATGCGTCTCTGGCAGAACCTCCAATGGAATCAGAAGTCCAAAAAGCAATCAAACTCCTTTTGAACGGCAAAGCACCAGGCTCTGACTCCATCCCAGCTAAAGTCTAGCAGGGGTCAAGCAGGGCTGTGTACTCGCACCCACACTTTCCAGCATGATGTTCACAGCCATGCTATCTGATGCCTTCTGCGACGATGAAGAAAGCGGTATCAGGATCAGGTGCAGGATGGACGGCAGGTTCTTCAAACTGCAGAGGCTCCCAGCCAAAACCAAGGTGGAAGGGGACTCAGTGTATGACTTCCTGTTCACAGATAACTGCGCACTCAACGCTGCTACAGAGGACGGATGCAGCAGAGCATAAACTGATTCTCCGCTGTTTGCGACAACTTTGGGCTCACAATCAGTACGAAGAAAACCGAGGTCCTGCACCAACCCGCACCGCAGAAGACTTATGTGGAACCAGCCATCACTGTCAACGGGGAGACCCTCAAGGCTGTCGGCAAGTTTATGTACCTCGGCAGCGCACTCTCCAGGTCTGTCAACATTGACGACGAGGTTGATTCTCACATTGCCAAGGCAAGCTCAGCATTCGGACAGCTACATGCAACAGTGTGGGAAAGGAGAGGCATCAGGCTGACCTCAAAACTGAAGGTGTACAAGGCAGTTGTCCTGCCTTCCATATTGTACGCCTGCGAGATCTGGACAATCTATGAGCGCCATGCCAGAAAGCTAAACCGCTTCCACCTGAATTGCCTCAAAAAGCTCCTGAAGATCACCTGGCAGGACAAAATCCCTGACACAGAGGTCCTCTCCCAAGCTGAACTGCCTAGCATCCACACCCTGCTCAAGAAAGTCCAGATTAGGTGGGCTGGCCACCTTGTTCATATGCCTAACTCACGCCTACCAAAGAGACTGTTCTACGGTGAACTAGCAGAGGGCAAGCGCTCACAAGGTGGTCAGAAGAAGCGCTACAAAGACACTCTTAAGGCCTCCCTGAAGAGCTTTGATATCAGTCCTGACACCTGGGAGGCCCTAGCGCTTGACCGACCAGACTGATGTAGCCGTACCAGCAAAGGTGCTGCCTCCTTTGAGCTGAAAGGGATTGTCAAGGCCCAGAGAAAACATGAGCTTCGCAAGTCCAGAGCCACCCCTGTATCTTTTGCCTGCGCAGACCACCTGTGCCCGACCTGTGGCAGAGCCTACCGTGCCCGCATCGGACTGATCAGCCACAGCCGGACACACCACATCCAGTCCTCTTTCCCTGTGATGTCCTTGGTCATCATCGAGAATGACGGACGAACAACACATAGGTACCACCAAGAGTCGCATGCTTCTCCCATCACTTTATGCAGCTGTGGAAACCTCACCTGTAGATGTCTGCAGGTTAAGTCAGAACCCATGACTTGACCTTGGAAATCAGCGTTTCGTCATCTTGGAAGTGCTTGCCCTTCAAAAATGACTTCAGGGTTGGAAAGAAGTGGAAGTCAGATGGTGCGAGATCAGGGGCCTCATGTACAAAGACTTGCGTGGAGTTCCTACTGAAAGATGACGTACATTTAAATCAAGAAAACGCCATAAGCAAAAAAAAAATAAAAATCCAGATGTATGAAACGTCTATATGCAGGAATCCAAGCACATTTCCTTTGTACATTCCAGTCTGCTTGAAATTGAATGCATGTGAGGAAATAGCCGACTCCTCCCTTGACACGGCCCCATTTGAATATGAAATTAGATGCAAATAGGTATGCAAATAGATATATACAAGACCTGTACCTTTGATTCTCCTGTATCCACGATCAAAAATAATGGATTTAATGGAATTTCACAGACTGTGAGTTGGAGGCGTTCCTGCATGAGGCAGAGGCATGTAAAAACATTTTGTTTGGCATGCTGTCCTCTGGCATTAGCAACGGACACAGGTAATTCAGTAGCCTGATCACAGCCCTAAAAGATTAGTTTTTTGTTTCCTTTATTCAGACAGGGATAAGAAAGGGATGTTTATTTAACTTTAACATATTCAGACTGACGTCTGCAATCGTCCTTAGAAGCGTCAACTGATCGCTGTGATATGTACCAGTGTTTCCTCTGGCTTAAAGACCATGGCACAGTGGCAACATATTTTTCTGGGGGAAGGGGGGGGGGCACATGACACGATTGTAACCAAAAATGTTAATTTTACACTATTTGTTTTTATTTATTTTTTTTTTTTTAATTTTGCACAGTAATATTGCATAATGGAACTTACCATTTGAAGTATTGTACAACCAAGGCTTGAATGTTGGAATATTGGGCCAGTTGGAGTCCTTCCAGATGTCCTGTGTTTGGACTTTTTACTGGTTTCATCCTTCTCTCCTTCCTCTGCTCTCACCTCTCCTGGACCCTCTGCCTGAACACTTTCCTCTCCTTGCCTCCTCTCTTCTGTCTCATCTTTCCCTCTCTTAGCGCTGTCTAATTCAGGTTCTCTCTCTGTCTATGGTGGTATAGAAACAGGCTAGAAAATACCAAGTGTCATGTTTTGTCCTGCAGGATTTTTTTTTTTCATGTACATAAATAACCAAAATGTGTATTTTTATTCTTGTGTTTCTTTTTTTCCATTGACAAAGAGTAGGAAAGGGAAGGGAAAAAACATTCATAATAGTAATTTACTCATGCATACTTAAATTATATGATCAGAGGTGGGTATAATATCCAGAAATTTTACTCATGTAAAAGCAGTGCTTTGAAATTAATAATTAAAAGTAGACAACCAAAAATTTCTAGTTGAGTTAAGGGTACAAAGAGCACTCATTTAAAAACTTCCTACAAGTATCATTTTGAAGGGCTTTCAATACAGAATATGGAAAAAACGTTACCTCAGTTTTGATAATTTCCTCAAAGTGACTTATTTTGCCAGCTCGGGTCACATATTATAAACTACCACATCTTAAGTGCACTAAGGGGTGGACTGGGACAGAAATTCAGGACGGGAATTTTACTTCATCCTAGGCCACCCTGTTGTTGGAAACCAGAAACCACCACAGTTTTAGTCGGCCAACATTTTAAAATAACAGGTATCAAACCTGTCATTTCCCAGTTTGGGATCAATAAAGTACATCTGTCTGTCTATCTCCGTCTCTATCTCTCTCACTCTCTCTCTCAGCTGGGAGGAAGATTATAAATTTGGATTGTAATAGTCAACTGATCTACTAATTATTAAAACAACTGTAACTAATCTTAATTTTAATCTGGTGCTGCTTCTGATTTCTTCACCTTTTCAGAATTAAAACACAAGGTAAGAGGCTTGAAAAAGGTCACAAATTTGTCACCAAAAAGTTCAAAATTTATATTAAAAAATGTGTACCTTTATGAAAAGATGTTTAAAAAATGAGAAAAGAAAAGAAATTTAGGTGAGAATCCTTTGTCAGGAAATCTCTCATCAATACTCCATGCTGGTCCTTAAAGGCAGTGAGCATGACCTTGTCTGCTGAGAGTTGAACATGTGCCACCTTCTGAGGTGGTGAGTCATAATGCTTCCATTGCTCTGACTGGGCTTCAGTCTCTGGATCATAGTGATGGACCCATGTTTCGGCCTGCGTGATTAGTCTGTTGAAGAAGTCCTCCTGGTTTTCTTGGCACGTGGCCAAGAGGCCCTGGGAGCACGTGACTCATTCCTGCTTCTGGAAGTGTGTGAGCATCCATCGTGCAGACAACTTTGGCATGTGCAAATGGTCATGGATGATTTTTTCCACAGACTCCATGCTGATCTTGACATCTTGGGCTAGAACAGTTATGTGGCGATCCTCCAAAATGGCCTCCACTTGCTGGATGGTGTCTTCATCAATGGCGCACTGGGGTCACCTGGCAATGGGTGGCATTTCCATAAATGTCTGACCATATTTGAACTGTTGATGCTGGTGCATGACTACATCATCAGTTCTAATTGAATTGTTGCTGTCCTGCCATCAAAACAGATGAAAGAAAAACTTTAAAAACTTTTATTATTCCGACTTGGCTTGATTACTGTAAAACTTGGAAAAACACAAAGCAAACAAAAATAAACTTGGTGAAGTCAAACAGAATAGTCTTCTCAGCACTCTACAGCTTAAAGATAAAGGAAAAAGGAAAATTAACTAAAAAAGGGAAGGAAAGTTAAAAAGACAATAAGTTCTGGTTTGTTTTGGATGCTAGGAGTAGATAAACTATTTTGCCCAGGGTGCTTTGTCTAGGCAACGAATGACCGCCAAGAGTGGTGGCTGATTGACAGTGAAATTAGCCAATTAGCTCCAAAGTGTAGAAACAGGAAGGATGACAAGCCTTTGTAACCGCTCAAAAGTTATTCCTTTGATAGAAACCAGTAGAATCTCAAGAACAGGGCAACCTTTATACTGGAGCGCTATTGGTTAGTTCCAAATCATGTGACGTGATATCTTAACATCATCATGAATAACCAACATACATAAAATGCACAATTTTAATTATCTTCAGTAAAGGCACAATATACGTAACTCACAAAATCCATCACATTTACAGTATGCATTTTGGAGGTTGGTGTAATGTTTTACATCCTTGTGATCTGTAGAAGTACATAGGTTTGTTCAGAAATACTGCCATGAAACAATGCAGAAGGTATTTCAATCATCAGAGTGAAAGATCCCACTTTTGTCCAGTGGGTGTACGTATATGTGAACCAGAGGAATTTATGAAAGTCTGGAGGTCTTCGGTATCAGTCAGCACATGGGAATGTGCGTCTGTTTAATTTGATGCCCATCCCAGTACCTTCTTGGGGAAAAACAAAGCTGCAGATATGTCCGTTAAGACCTTATCTGATGTGATTTGTTGGTTGAGAGTTGACCTCGGTCCGGTGAGAGATTTCCCCAGTTGGTACCTGTACCTAGTTGGTACCAGTTGGTAACTGAAACAGTTTTTCCTCTGAAAAAGAAGGTAGAATACAGTTCCATGTGGGCAATGTTGCTGCAGCTATAATGTTTCCATTTTCTAATAATGAATTTGAAGGTGCCCTGTGGAATGTTCAGCTTGGAATATTTTTTAATAACCCAACCCTTATCTGTACTTCTCCACAACGTTGTCTCTGACCTGTTTGGAGAGCACCTTGGTTTTCATGGTGTTACTTGCTTAGTAGTATTGCACTGGTGTTGACTCTGGGGCCAAACAGGTGTGTATATCTGATTAGATTATTTGACTCTTAGACTGCTCACAGATGGATCTTATTTGACTAATTATGTGGCTTCTGAAAGTGATGGATCTGGCTTCTTGTCAGCTATGACTATTCTCTGAGTTATTACTCATTGTGTGGTATCTGGCAAAAACTGTGTAGTGTTGCCGTGACAACAGAAATCTGATGATTTATCAGGAAATAAAAGGGGGAAGTGACTGAATGGGACAACCTGCTGTGAACGGACTTTTCCACTAGCTTTTTTGTGTGCCCATTACTTCAGCCAGGCTCAGTTACTGTCAGAAATGTGTTTTCCTCCTTTATCAGTCACTCCTCCTCAGCTCTTCTGTGTATGGTAATATTTAAACTAGGTTAAGTCAACACATGATTGACCCCTGTATCCCTCAGCGCCAGTGAATCTTCTCTGCAGGCATTTACAAAAACATTCTTCTTCTTAAATGATTGTGCATAGTAGTAGAATATATTACATGAGGGACTTAATGACAGTATTATTGTTGCAATGATGACTGAATAACGTTCCAGTCACACTGATTTAGTTTAACTAGAACAGATTTGACCTTTTCTCCGCAGCCAGATGACTGCAGCCCTCGCGACGATCTTCCTTTGTTAAATTTCCTGTCAAGAGAAGCTGTTCCATCTGACTTCCTGTAGGATTGTGACATTTCCTGTGGTGTGGGTGGGGGGGTATTTGCTGTGGTCTTTCAGCTGTTGTAAGAAACAGGATGCAGGACACTGGATGGGCTACAGTTGGAAAACACTCAGAGAAGCTGAAAAAAGCTCACAGAAATAAATGATCCACTGACTTACCAAAATGTCGTTTTAGGCCACAGGCTTCAAATGCTGGGTAAAGGCTACCACTCATAAAAGTGTGGGTAGAAGCATTAAAAAGATTTACTGATGGATAAAATACATCTAGTCAGTTATTGTGAGTTTTAGGGGCCATGCACACAGCAACGTTTTTACCTCAAACTGGCAAACTTCTTCTACAGTTCAGCTGTCCGTGCCAATGACACCAGGATTCCGCAGGTGTGAAAGTGTAAATGTTTGAAACCAGTCTCCAGAGTGGAATCGTTTTCACTGGCACATTTGTTCCTCCTCTGTGTGCGTGGAGTGAAACCGTAACAGTGATGTTAGTGTCACAGTTCACGCACACGTGTGGGAAAAGAGGCACAAAAAAGAATTAACAATATTTTGTATTTTTAAAATCCAAAGTCACTGAGTAAAAGTTCCATTTTGTCATCCGTCCAGGCAAAACTTTTGTGTGCTTTTGCCATCGCTTCTTTTTTTGCATTTGTATCGCCTGCAGTTGACAGGAAGTCCTTTATACACAGGCGCGTGGTGCACTGTAGTGGTGCTGTTAAAAGTCACACTGCCACCCACAGGCATGGCATAGTTACAACAGCGGCTTTCACACCATAAGCTACGGTCACAAATACCCTTATGTGATATGGCTACAAACACCATATTGTAGCCACTCATGTGACCTACTTTATGACTTACATAATTCCTCACATCTTAGATAAGAACAAAAGCAGAGTTTCCTTGGAGATAACAAGAAGCTGTGAAAGTGTTAGCTTTGGTATGCAGAGACGGCCTGGAGGATTCTGTGTGGGCCTAAGACTATGGGGGTGATATTAAGGGATTAAAGAGGAGATGCATTGTTACTTGTGATTATAATGCAATGTGACTTGTGAGCTGTGAGAGTCCTGGGTATATAAGGGACGAGTTTTTCCTGTGATGTTCTCTTTCTACTTTGCTCATGTTGGAGACGTGTAATAAACTGCCTTGAGACAAAACAATGCCTCGTCAATTACACACTCCACAATATGAACAATTTTTTCACCATTTCGTACGGCCTTCTTAAGGCGGCCGCAGAAGAATCCAGCATTCGTAGACCGTAAGTTCGTGGCTAGGTCGATGGTCTTGTCCAAGATTTCTACGAACGCCCCACGAAAACTCCTCATCGTAGGGCAGCCGTACAAATGCTATAAGATCACTGTAAGAACTACAAAAGATGCTGGCCGTAAGCGTGCCTCAAGAACACCTTAAGTTGTTCCTGAGGACCCCTTACAGTGGTCGTAGGAAAGGGTGTACGAATCCCCGTTTGTACGGCGCTTCGTTGAGCATACGTAAAGTGTTAGTGAGGCACCTATGAGGTGGAAGTACGTCATCCATGCAACATTTGTGCTCACAAAATGTGCCAAAAAACCGTAAGATCTTCCTACCAACGACTTGAGAGTGCCGTGAGTTGCACAAAAATGTTCGTAAGATTCATTTCAAAGAGTCAAAGATTTTATTTGCCAATACTACTATACGTCCAGGACATACAGGAGAATTGAAAGGGCGTTTCTCTCTCTCTCTTCAGTGGTGTGCACTGTAAGATGATAGTACATTATCTCACAAAAGTGAGTACACCCCTCACATTTTTGTAAACATTTTATAATATCTTTTCACGAGACAACACTGAAGATACGGGTTTTTTTTTGGTTTTTAGTCAAAGTCAAATTCCTTGTATGTGTTGTGCATACTTGGCCAATAAAGCTGATTCTGATTCTGATTCTGATATGACACTTTGATACAATGTAAAGTAGTCAGTGTACAGCTTCTATAACAGTGTAAATTTGCTGTCTCCTCAAAATAACTCAACACACAGCCATTAATGTCTAAACCGCTGGCAACAAAAGTGAGTACACCTGCAAGTGAAAATGTCAAAATTGTGCCCAATTAGCCATTTTCCCTCCCCGGTGTCATGTGACTCGTTAATGTTACAAGGTCTCAGGTGTGAATGGGGAGAAGGTGTGTTAAATTTGGTGTTATCGCTCTCGCACTCTCTCATACCTGGTCACTGGAAGTTTAACATGGCACCTCATGGCAAAGAACTCTCTGAGGATCTGACAAAAAGAATTGTTGCTCTACATAAAGATGGCCTAGGCTATAAGATGATTGCCAACACCCTAAAACTGAGCTGCAGCACGGTGGCCAAGACCATACAGCGGTTTAACAGGACAGGTTCCACTCAGAACAGGCCTCGTCATAGTCGACCAAAGAAGTTGAGTGCACGTTCTCAGCGTCATATCCAGAGGTTGTCTTTTGAAAATAGACATATGAGTGCTGCCAGCATTGCTGCAAAGGTTGAAGGGGTGGGGGTTCAGCTTGTCAGTGCTCAGACCATATGCCACACACTGCATCAAATTGGTCTGCATGGCGCATCATCCCAGAAGGAAGCACCTTTTTAAGATGATGCACAAGAAAGCCCGCGAACAGTTTGCTGAAGACAAGCAGACTAAGGACATGGATCATGGAACCATGTCCTGTGGTCTGATGAGACCAAGATAAACTTATTTGGTTCAGATGGTGTCAAGCGTGTGTGGCGGCAACCAGATGAGGAGTACAGAGACAAGTGTGTCTTGCCTACAGTCATGCATGGTGGTGGGAGTGTCATGGTTTGGGGCTGCATGAGTGCTGGGGAGCTAGAGTTCATTGAGGGAACCATAAATTCCAACATGTACTGTGACATACTGAAACAGAGCATGATGCCCTCCCTTTGGAAACTGAGCCGCAGGGTAGTATTCCAACATGATAATGACCCCGAACACACCTCCGAGACAACCACTGCCTTCCTAAAGAAACTGAGGGTAAAGGTGATGGACTGGCCAAGCATGTCTCCAGACCTAAACCCTATTGAGCATCTGTTGGGATCCTCAAATGGAAGGTGGAGGAGCACAAGGTCTCCAACATCCACCAGCTCCGTGATGTTGTCATGGAGGAGTGGAAGAGGATTCCAGTGGCAACCTGTGAAGGTCTAGGGAATTCCATACCAAAGAGAGTTAAGGCAGTGCTGGAAAATAATGGTGGCCACACAAGATATTGACACTTTGGGCACAGTTTGGACATTTTCACTGAGGGGGTGTACTCACTTTTGTTGCCAGCGGTTTAGACATTAATGGCTGTGTGTTGAGTTATTTTGAGGGGACAGCAAATTTACACTGTTAAACAAGCTGTACGCTAACTACTTTATATTCTATCAGTGTGTCATATCTTCAGTGTTGTCCCATGAAAATATATAATAAAATATTTACAAAAATGAGAGAGGTGTACTCACTTTTGTGAGATACTTTAAGTATGCCGTAGGAAGATCCCAAGGCACCCTTATGAAGAACATAAGAACTCTAGGGCCATTGTACGACAGAAAAGCACCTCATTTCTCAAGAATGCCTCAGGTTGCTCATGCGAATTGAACAGCAGCCGTAAAAAACTATGCCCCCCTCCATGAATGTCTGTAAACTCCAGAATTTGTAGGAACTGGGAGATTCTTATGAACCCATCGTTTGTAAGAATCTTTGTGACTGTAGCTTTAGGTGTATCCATGTACATGTGCCATTGTTTCTATGATGGTGATGTGTGCACACAGATCTTTTTTTTCCAGTGTCAGTGAAAGCATTGTCATGTGCACAACCCCTTAATGTATTTTTATTAGTAGTGTTGGACGATTAAAATTTTTTATCGCTATTAATCTTTGGGAATGTTGCGTTTATCACGATTAATAACGTGTTAATGATGTGTTTTTCCATACAGCCACAGTGTACCTTAAGTCAGTAATTTTTCAAGTTTGTCATAATATTATGAACATGGGAGTGGACAAATACGCTTGCTGTCTTCACCTGCAGGTTTGTTAAAGCTCTCAACATATCCAAAATGACAAAAACTATCCAGAATATTCCCCAGAAATTTCTCAAAAGTAGACTGCATGTGCAAACAACAGAATGCCAGCGTTCATTAACGTCACTGCAACACAACTCAGCATCCCACCAGTCAGCGGCCACAAATGCTTGCTCTTTCTCCCATTGCAAACATCTACAACTTTTAAGCAGATCAACACAAAACCATGGACCTCGTGTGTCACAACAGACACAATTTCCCTTTTAGCAGAAAAACTACAAACATAAACAAACCACTATCTCACCAGTGATGACACCCCACCGTGCTGCAAAAACGACGTGGGAGTGAATGGACATTATGAACACAGCTTGAGAATTTTTTTAGACTGGTACTCACCAACAGTTGGACCCAAAGCTATGAGGATGAAAACAGGCGAATTTCTGTCAGTGTCAGCAGCTGAAGGTCAGCTATAACCTAGCATGTAGGTACTAGCCAGCTAGCTAGCTTCCACAGAAGACGAACAGCCCAACATTCAGGCGAAGTTTTGGAAGAGGCTGTAACAATTATCCAGGTAAGAGCTCCGACAGATAACGTTGTAAACTTAAACATCAGAATCAGAATGAGATTTATTGCCATTGTTCATGTAGTACACAAACTAGGAATTTGTCTCGGTGCAATGCTGCAACATTAAACATGGAGTGGCACTAAAGATAAAAATAAAAAACTATGCATGCAATAAAATGTAGAATATGAATGAGTAATACTAATCTATGCAATTTTTAAATATATTAACAAGCAGCAGATATTGGGGAGTTCCACATAGTGCAGTCGGTAGTGCAAAAGAAAACAGTGATAATTATCATGAGTCCGGTTGAGCTGCTGTACGTAGTGCACGAGAGTCTAATAAGTCACTTAGTGTTCAGCAGTCTGGTGGTAGAGGGGAAGAAGCTGTTCATGTAGTGGGAGGTTTTAGTCTGAATGGACCGAAGTCTTCTGCCTGAGGGGAGGGGGGCAAACAGTGCGTGTCCAGGGTGTGAAGGGTCGGCTATGATCCGACCTGCACGCCTCCGGGTCCTGGAGATGTACAGGTCCTGGAGGGATGGGAGCTTGCAGCCGATCACCTTCTCAGCAGCGCGCACAACGCGCTGCAGTCTTAGTCTGTCCCTGGTGGTGGCTCCTGCGTACCACACGGTGATGGAGGTGGTGAGGATGGACTTGATGATGGCCGTGTAGAACTGCACCAACATCTTGGTGGGTAGCTTGAGCTTCCTCAGCTGCCGCAGGAAGAACATCCTCTGCTGGGCCTTTTTGATGAGGGAGCTGATGGTCGGCTCCCAGTTGAGGTCCCGGGTGATGGTGGTGCCCAGGAAGTGGAAGGAATCCGCAGTGGTGATGGGAGAGCCTGTGAGGGTAAGGGGGGGCAGAGGGGCTGTGACTTTTCTGAAGTCCACGATCATCTCCACTGTCTTCAGAGCGTTCAGCTGCAGGTTGTTGTGGCTGCACCAGGACGCCAGCTGGGCCATGACAGCACTTGAACATGACAGCACTTTGGAGATTTCCATGGCTGTAATCCAGCTTGCTTGACTTTGCAATCTCTGCATGGCACGCACAGTGTCTGTGGCCAGAATAACTGTGTACGGAGAGCTGCTAGGCCAAAAAGTACTGTTTGCACTTTCTGCCGTTAACTACCATTAATCACGGTCATAAAATTTGTCTCTGTTAAGGGGGGCAAAGTGTTAACGGGCGATTAACACGATAACGCCAACACCACTAATTTTTATTTTAATTAATATTGAGAAAACAATTTTCAGTAGTAGGTGACCATATAGTATTTACGGTGAACTATTGCCATTGTTCATGTAGTACACAAACTAGGAATTTGTGAACAGTAATTTTTGTCTCGGTGCAATGCTGCAACATTAAACATGGAGTGGCACTAAAGATAAAAATAAAAAACTATGCACGCAATAAAATGTAGAATATGAATGAGTAATACTAATCTATGCAATTTTTAAATATATTAACAAGCAGCAGATAATTTTTGTAACAGTGTGAACAGTAATGTTTCAGAATTAAGTGTAAAGCTGAAGAGCCACAAGCAGCATGACAGAACACGAGAAAAGAAAATAGAAAATGATGAGGGAAAACAAGCAATGATAAAGAGGTGATCTGTGATGGACTGGCAACTGTCCAGGATATACCCCGCCTCTCACTCAAAGATGCTGGGATGGTCTCCAGCCTCCCACGACCCAAGTGTTTAAGAAGATGAATGAATGAACGAGGTGTGTGCATGTATTTGTGTTTACGTGTAGAGTAACAAGTCCTCTACTATGTTAAAAAAAAAAAAAAAAAAATCATAAGCGCCTCACCTTTGAATAGACCCATATGCACCATCTTCCTTGCCTCTCATTGGCCACGGTTACATGGGCAAAATTTCTTCAATCTGATTACAATTCAGATCAGAACTTTACTGTTTACATGGATCCTGAAAAAGCTGATCCGATTAGGACGTGTGTTTCCATGTGTCACACGTTTGAACGGAATAAATCATTTTGACATGCGCACATCGACATTTCGACATTCCGAAAATAGTAGAAGAAGAAGCAACTTCCAGTGTTAGCAAGCCCCGCTTCGTGTCGAAATGGATCTGTATTGTGTTATTCAGACTGTACTGTTGCTTCTGCTGGTCTCCGTAATGAAACTACAAGTGTACTTCTGCATATGACGAACAGAGGGAGACAGCAGGACGATACAGACCAGTTTTGTTTTACTCCCGCTATGTTTTCCGCTAGCTGCTGTAAAGGCGGAAATACGTCACGTCAACGTGTGGCTGGTGTACAGACATGCGCAGTAAACATATTTTCTGCCCAACCTTCGGAATAAGTGTTTTCATGCGCACCATTCAGATTAACAATCGGCATAACCCACCTGTCTCAATTGGAATGAAATTTTGATTCGAATGAGCGTGATCGAGTCAGAATATTCAGATTGGCGTTATTGATGGATATGCTGTTTAGTCCATCTAGCTACAATGTTCTGCACTGTGTATATATATATATTTATATATTTATGTGTACATATGTATATTCACTGCTCTTATTTTCTTATCTTCTAAATCATTGCTCTGAGTGTTGCTATCCCTGTGCTATTGCAATCCTGGAATTTCCCCATTGTGGGACTAATAAAGGCTTATCTTATCTTTACATGAAGCATTTTTATTCCGATCAGGCTTTTAATCTGGTTACTTGTGTCCATGTAAACATAGCCATTGTTTCAAAACCCCCTTAAATCTGAGTATGGAGGAGGTGAAACAGGAATGGTGGATGGCATTTAAAATGGGAGTTTTTTTGGGATTCTGTCGCTATGTGCTGTGGTAATTGTTATAGTTCCTCGCTAGCGCTTCACTGGTGTAATTGATGTTTCAAGTTGATGCTGTGTTTAATGTCAATTATCTTCCATCATAATCATACATGTATCATAATCATCTTTCCAATGATTATGATACATGTATATTGGTCAGTTTTTTGATGGAAGGAATCACACTGGCGATGCGTTAAGTGCGGGGATGAGGCGTAACCAGGTGGAGTGACAGAAAATAATTGACATTGTGGAAAACCAATAGTCAAAGAGCTCTGTCCTTGGGGAAAGACTGTTATTGGTCCTGCTGTTGAAAACACAAAGGCTGCACCTGATAGGTTGATGCATCCAGCTGTGGGCAGTCTTTCACCAGATTTCTTTTCCCGGACTGCATGGCTTTGTCTTTAAAAACAAACCAGCGAAAAGTGTTTCTAATGACATCTTAAGCTACGGTCTCAAAGATTCATACAAACGATGGGTTCATAAGAATCTCCCAGTTCCTACGAATTCTGGAGTTCACAGACATTCATGGAGGGGGGCATAGTTTGTTATGGCTGCCATTCAGTTTGCAAGAGCAACTTGAGGCATTCTTGAGAAATGAGGTGCTTTTCTGTCATACGATGGTCCTAGAGTTCTTGCGTTCTTCATAAGGGTGCCTTGGGATCTTCCTATGGCATACTTACTACCATCTTGTGAAATTTTTTGTGCAACTCACGGCACTTTCAAGTCATCAGTAGGAAGATCTTATGGCTTTCGGCACAAATGTCACACGAATGACGTACTACCGCCTTATGAGTTCCTCACTACCGCCTTACACACGCTGTACGAATTACCATACAACAGGGATTTGTACAGCATTTCCTAAGACTGTAAAGGGCCCTCAAGAGCAACTTATGGTGTTCTTGAGGCATACTTGGGGCCAATACCTTGCATAGTTCTTACATTGTTTCGATAGCATTCATACATTCGCCCTACAAATTGTAAATTGCGCTTTTAAGGACAATGCAGGTTAGTGAACACTGATAGCAATCAATGTAAACTTGCCAGACTGTAGCCAGTGGCTCATTTCCATCTGTTGTCCAAGGGTTACAACTTTTCCTTCCCCCATTCTATTATGCTGAACACCAAGCTAGAAGGTGGGAAATACCATTTTTATATGGTCTTTGGTATGACCCGGCTGGGGCTTGGAACCCATGACCTCCCGGCTGTGAGGCAGATGCTCTACCACTAGGTCACCACTCCGGCACCAATACAATGAGGGGTTTTCCCTTATGGTCTATGAATGCTGGATTCTCCTATGGCCTCCTTAAGAAGGCTGTACGAAATGGTCCAAAAATCGTTCGTACAGTGTTTGCAGCCATTTGTAAGGGTATTTGTGACCTTAGCTTAAGGTGAGGAGTAGTTGGTGCAGTTAATGAATCCATTGTTCAGCTGTTTTAAATGTTTGGCACAGCACTATTGCAGCCGACCCATCCCTGGTGGATTGATAGTACGTATCCACCTAGGTGCACAATTTTTCTGCTTCTAATTCATTGTCTGTGTAGGACGCCTCACGATGCTTTCTGGCAATGTCGCTTCAGGGACTAGGGATGAGCCGATGTCACTTTTTCAAGACCGATACCGATACTATGACTTTGAGTATTGGCCGATATTGATCCAAACCCGATATCGTCTCTCTTATTTAAAACAACAGTATAGAACATACTTTGGTAATGACTAGTTGCATTTTGCATGCATATAAAAACATAAATTTAAAAGTCGAGGAATATATTACAAATTTGACTCAGTTCAGCAACGCTGCTCCTTTTTTAAATTTTAAACTTTGCAACATTGACAGCATTTCACTGGTTAGGACCATGTAAACATGCATTCTGAAGTTTTAAGTGCAAGTTTATGCAAAACTTTAAAGCTGAGTATTCAAGTAAACATTCGGATGAAATTCAAAGTGCCACTTTATGCATGAGGTAAAAAATGCTGTAGCTCTGAAAATAAAGGAACTTACCCTTTAAGTTGTATTTTTGCCATCCATTATTATTCTTATCATAAGCATTCTCCTGGTCCTCAGTTTATTTAGTAGTTTATTCTCTGTCCATAGTTTTTAGGTTTGCTCTTAATTTGAAGTCATCCCTGTTCCATTTCATGTAGCTTTGTTGGTCCTGCTTCTAGTTCACTGGTTATAATTTGCTATTTATGTTTCTGTCACCTACCTTTCATCAACTGTAACTGGCCAGCTAAAGGTAAGCCCATGTTTTGTCTTTATTCCTGCTCTTCTGGTTTTTACTTTCAGTTTCTTTCTTTTAGTTTCACTTTTAGCATATTCCAGCAGTAACACAGCAGCTGCTACTGCACGACACACTTGCTTCTGCTCGGTTCTTGACAGAATTCAGCATACTCCTTTACCGTGACACTTTTGCAAGTGTGTTATCAAGTTGGTGGTGTAAAATTGTAAATGCTGGTACCACACAGCAACATACTCAGACAAGTCCCACAGACAGGCTCCAGTGATATGAGACGTTGCTTTTGTTTACAGAAGCCGCACACGGCATGGCTGAGAACATGTTTGCGCCTTCATTTTAATATTATTAGTGCATCGGACCAGTAAATTACTTTAATTCCTTATCGATACCGATCCAGCCATCTTGCGTGGATTGAACCCGATACCAATATGCCAGATCGGCTCGGCTCATCTCTATCAGGGACCGCGTGCTGAACTTAATGTAACTTAAGTAACGGTTGTCATTAGAAAGTAAATACATATTCAGCAGCTTCACCATTTTTTTCTCACCTCGATTCTTTTCAGAAATGTGTTTCACTGTTTACTTTTGAAGATATAGGAGAAAGCTTACCATCCCAGCGCCATCTTTGATGCGGTTGAACAGACTGCCCACCGGAGAATGTGTTGACTAATGAGGTGCAGCTCGTATGTTCTGCCAGGCAACACATACATATGTCCATGATATGTTGTAGCTCTGACGATCGTGCCCGTTCACGCTCTTGACGGATCCCGGAAGCTGAGGCAGCGCAGGGATCTAGTGTGAAAAGACGTCTAGGTGGACACGCACAGGTCAGATAGGACACCACTGAAGGCCTGGGTGTCAAATGCACAGCCCCACTACTACTTTCTGTAGCTACTGACTATACAGAAGACCACCTGTCCACCAGTCTCAGGCCGGGGACCTTTGAGACTGTGGTGGAGAGGAGGACACTGAACAAACTGCGATTCATCATGGACAATCCTAATCACCTCTCCACCACACACTGGACAGACAGCGGAGCATTTTCTCTAGGAGACTGCTACAGCTTCACTACTGAATGGTCATGTAGAGGAAATCTTTCCTGCCACATGCCATTTCACTGTCCAATAACTCACTCTAATGTTGAATTCTGGTCATAACAATGCAGCCATACTGCACCTTACAGTCTAATTGGTGCCTCACATTTCACTCTGTGCCTGATAGTCCTGCATTGTACAGCAAGTGCGATTCATGTGTTTATACAGGTCATCATCTATTCATCTGTAATGTATATAAGTTATTTAGGCAGTTTTACTTTCCATGGGTAATCCCTTTTTCTTTTATGCTGTGTGTGTTTGTGTTGTTTTGGTCGTCTACTATCATACTGCTGTTGCACTATAATTTCTCAGTTTTTGGGATCAATAAAGTCTCTCTCTCTCGTGCACATGCATGAGCGTTTGTGGGAGCAGGTGTGTGGAGTGGCGTCGAGTGAGTACTCTAAACTTTGTTTTCTAACTTTTCTCTATCTTGTGTGTTGAGGTGTGGTGTTTATTATATAGCAGTTTAAGTGTGTGTGTGTTTGTTTGTGTGTGTGTGAGTTTTGGAGTGAGTGTGTTGGGGGACGATAGCTTCTGCTGCCCGTTTTTTTTTTCCCGGCTGGCATCATGCCAGTAGTTGACGGTGGCGTGGAGTTTGAGCGTTTGACCCGGAGGCATGGTGTGAGAATCCTCCCGACAGTTTCCTGTTCTGTGGAGGAGGCCGGCCTGGCAGTGGGACAGGTGGTTGGGCATGATAGTGTAAAGTCAGCATCAAGGATGAACAGCGCAGTTGTCATTTTCTTGGATCAAACTGAAAAATGCTGATCAGGTGGTGGAACAGGGAGTTGTCATAAATGACACTTTTACTCCTGTTTTACCGCTGGTGAACCTTCTAGGAGGATCACCATCTCTAACACTCCTCCTTTCATTAAAAATGATCAGCTGATAAGAGAGTTGTCCCGCTTTGGCCAAGTTGTTTCCCCCATCAGAATGGTCTCTCTGGGTAGTAAATCCCTCCTGCTATAGCATGTCGTGTGTCACAGGAGGCAGTGTTTTATGGTGTTAAAAGACAGCTCTGCAGAACTGAACGTGTCTTTTTACTTCAGGATTGACGGCTTTAGCTATTTAGTCTTTGCAGCATCTGAAACTATAAAGTGTTTTGCGTGTGGTGCAGAAGGCCATCTTATCAGATCATGTCCTGAAAAAGTTAACATGAAAAATACCGGGATCAAGAAAGGTGATGCTGGTGTTTCTGGTGGTCCAGAGGATAGCGCTACACGTGACACGATGGATGCTGCTGCCGCATCCGTTTCTGCTGGGATGGTAGTGGCCGCGGCGGGGGAGGCCGCGGCAGGCACAGTGGTTGCTCCTCCAAACAGTGATATTGGGGAGTTTCTGTCTGGCGGCAGCTCTGATCATTGTGACAAGCCTGTCACCCAGAGTAAAAAGGTGAAGGACAAAAAGAGTGCAGTTAAAGCAAAAAACGTGAATGAACAGACTTTGCAGGCAGAGGAGGAGCAGACCGGGGCTGTAACAGACACACCGAGTAAACACTGCATGACAAACGCTGCAGTTGATGAAGAAATACAGGAAAATGAATCGGTTGAGGAGGATCCTTTTAAAGCTGCACAAAAAATAAAAAGTGCTGAAAACTTGCAGAGCTCTGCTAAATCAAGTAAGGTGGGGGGTTTGGAAGTGCTGGATGAGAGTCTTCTGATGACAGTGAAGCTGAGTCTGAGCTGATGCAGATGCAGGAGGAGCAAAGCTCCTCCTCTTTTACTAAGATCAGGAAGTTTCTTCAAGTGACTAAGGGGAGTAGAGCTGTGAAAGTAGAAAATTACTTTCCAGATCTGGAATTATTTGTTGCATCAGCTCACAAGTTTATGAAACTAAATGATGGGAATGAAACTTTCACTGATCAGGAAATATATCGTTTAAAGAAACTGGTGCTTAAACTAAAATCACAAATCACTAACAGTCATGTTGACGCTTAGTTTATCTTTTCCCTTTTCTGCTACGTGTTTTTTTTTTTACTGTACCTTATTTTTATCCTTTTTAATGCCTCGCCTTAGAATTGACACTCTTAATATTAATGGGGCCAGGGATGACGTAAAAAGGGCCTGTTTATACAAGCTTTTTAATTTAAAGACGCTTGATGTACTGATGCTCCAGGAGACTCACAGCACTGTAGACATTGAGAGCCAGTGGAGAAAAGAGTGGGATGGCTGCATTTTTTTTTTTTAGCCACAAATCAAATAGCAGTGGGGGGGTGCTGTACTTTTCTCTCGGGGTTGTGTGCCTGTCTCTCATGAGGTAGAAGAGGTGGTGAAAGGCCATTTACTCTTATTAAAGGTACAGTTTGAAAACGTGAACTTGGTTTTTATAAATGTGTATGTACAGTACCAACACAGAGAGCAGAGAGGATCAGGTTCTTTGACGTGTTACCGGATACGGTCAGATCCTGTAATTCAAATAGTTTTTTATTGCTGGGGGGTGATTTTAATTGTACAGTAAACCACAGACTAGACAGGAACCATCAGGAGCCTTACCCTGCTTCTGCCAATAGGCTGAGGGAACTGGTGAAGGCACACGAAATGGCCGATGTGTGGAGATCACATCATGGGGACCAGAGGCAGTACACCTGGAGCCATGTTAAAGATAACCTTTTATCTCTGGCTAGGTTAGACTGTTTTTATGTTTTTAAACATCAAATGAGTATTTTTTGGGCAGCGTGGTGGTGGAGTGGTTAGCACTGCGGCAGCACAGCAACTCACCCTTGGCTGGGGGATCCTGGGTTCGATCCCAGCCTCCGACCAACAGTGATCTGTGTGGAGTTTGCATGTTCTCCCTGTGTCTGCATGGGTTTACTCCAGGACTTCTCTGGCTTCCTCCCACACACCAAAAACATGCAAGTTAGGTTAATTGGCATCAAACTGGGGATTCTAAATTGTCCTTAGGTATGACTGTGAGAGTGAATGGTTGTCTGTCTCTCTGTGTTGGCCCTGTGATGGACTGGTGATCTGTCCAGGGTGTACCCTGCCTCTAACCCAAAGATGCTGGGATAGGCTCCAGCCCCTCCCCGCAACCCGAAAAGGATAAAGCGGAAGAAGATTGATGGATGGATGGAGGTGCTGCTTTTAGACTGACTTTCATACAGAGACTGCTGACGGGCCCCCAGGACCTGGTGTGGAGTCCTTTGGCCTGTGTTATTTTACAGAGAGTCCTTGGGCTTGGGCTAGACCTCCCTGTGTTATTAATGGATTTTAAGAACTCTAGTGCACTGTCTTTACCCAGTTTTTACCGCAGTCTGTTTTCAGTGTGGACTCTTTTTAAAAAACAAAGAAGGCCATGCGACTCCCCCCACTGGTTGTTGAGGGAGCCGCTGGTTTTTGGTGGCCATCTTGGTGTCCTGCTGGGAGTTGGAAGGACCATCTTTGATAGGCTATGTTCCAGGAATGTTCTCACTTTGAAACAAGTGGTGGAACTGGCTGGTCCTGGCCTAGACAACGCCTCAGCTTTAGCAGCACATCTTGGTTTTAGATCAAATTGTTTCATTGGTGATCTTCTTTCGCACTGAAAACAGGAGCTTCATGGACTTGAGCGTTCCCTACTCATGGACTTTAGCAAAGGCACGCTGCCGCCAGAAAGCACGGACCCTTTTCCCTCCCTCACACCTCATATGGACTTTGACGTTTCTCCAAGCTCCTTACTGGCAATCTCTGCTCACTCTGGTGTGGACTTTGGAGGAGCCAGTGGTAAGGCGCTGTACAGACTTGTGGTGATGGCACTCAACAAGGACAGATTGAACACCTGTGTGGACACTCCATGGAGAGCCTACTTTACACTGGAAAAAGGGCATCGGCCTGCCTGGAGGGCTCTTTATAAGCCCCCTCTTCCTAAGAAGCATTGAGGTTTACAGTGGAGGGTCATGCATGGCATTATAGCTCTCAATGCTTTTGTCTCTGTGATTAACAGCAGTGTCAGTGATCAGTGGGTTTTCTGTTCCTCTAGACAGACAGTTTTTCATTGTTTTACTGAATGTCAGCGTCTAAATGGTCTCTTTGAACTACTCAGAACTTTTCACAGCTTGAAGGACGTTTTCTCCAAGCAGGTTTTCATTTGTGGTTTTATGTACAATCGCCGTTTCAAAAAGAAGTGTCAACTACTGAACTTTGTTTTAGGGCAGGCAAAGTTGGCCATCTACTGTATGTAAGCAGGAGAAGAAAACTTGAGAATGTTGAGAATGATGTTGATGCCAAAATTTTATTTGTGAGGCTACTTAAAACCAGAATAAGGCTGGATTTTGAGTTTTTTATTGGGGATTGGGATGTGAAGAGTTTTATGACCCGCTGGTCCCTTGAGGATGTCCTTTGTTTAGTCCGTGATGGGCAGCTCTTGTTCGGGCATTTTTTTGGGAAATAATCCTTCTTGTAATGTAGTATGGTATTGTGCTGAATGATGGAAAAATGTGTTTATTAAAGATCTTTTAAAAATCAATCTCTCTCTCTCTCTCTCTCTCTCTCTCTTTCTCTCTCTCTCTCTCTCTCTCTGTCTCTCTCTAAAAGTGTTTGCCCCCTTCCTGATTTCTCTTTTTTTTGTTTTTGTCACACTTTAATGTTTCAGATCATCAAACAAATTTAAATATTAGACAAAGATAACACAAGTAAACACAAAATGCAATTTTTAAATGAATGTGTTTCTTATTAAGGGTAAAAAAAAAAAAAAAACCTACTTGGCCCTGTGTGGAAAAAGTGATTGCCCCCTTAACCTAATAACTGGTTGAGCCACCCTTAGGAGCAACAACTGCAATCAACGTTTGTGATAACAGGCAATGAGTCTTTTACAGTGCTGTGAAGGAATTTTGGCCCACTCATCTTTGCAGAATTGTTGCAATCCAGCCACATTGGAGGGTTTTCGAGCATGAACCGCCTTTTTAAGGTCATACCACAGCATCTCAATCGGATTCAGGTCAGGACTTTGACTAGGCCGCTCCAAAGTCTTCATTTTGTTTTTCTTAAGCCATTGAGAGGTGGACTTGCTGGTGTGTTTTGGATCATTGTCCTGCTGCAGAACCCAAGTGTGCTTCAGCTTGAGATCATGAACAGATGGCCAGACATTCTCCTTCAGGATTTTTTGGTAGACAGCAGAATTCATGGTTCCATTTACCACAGCAAGTCTTCCATGTCCTGAAGCAGCAAAACAGCCCCAGACCATCACACTACCACCACCATATTTTACTGTTGGTATGATGTTTCTTTTCTGAAAATACTGTATTACTTTTATGCCGAATGTAATGGGACACACACCTTCCGTCAGTACACCGAGTATTTTTCCAAAAGTCTTGGGAATCATCAAGATGTCTTCTGGCAAAACTGAGACGAGCCTTTATGTTCTTTTTGCTCCGCAGTGGTTTTTGTCTTGGAACTGTGCCATGCAGGCCATTTTTGCACAGTCTCTTTCTTATGGTGGAGTCATGAACACTGATCTTAACTGAGTCAGGTGAGGCCTGCTGTTCTTTGGATGTTGTGGGGTCTTGTGTGACCTATTGGATGAGTCATCGCTGCGCTCTTGGGATAATTTTGGTTGGCCGGCCACTCCTGGGAAGGTTCACCACTGTTCCATGTTTTCACCATTTGTGGATAATGGCTCTCACTGTGGTTTGCTGGAGTCCCACAGCTTTAGAAATAGCTTTATAAGTTTTTCCAGACTGATAGATCTCAGTTACTTTGTTTCTCATTTGTTCCTGAATTTTTTTGGATCGCAGCATGATGTCTAGCTTTTGAGCATCTTTTGGTCTACTTTACTTTATCAGGCATGTCCTATTTAAGTGATTTCTTGATTGAGAACAGGTGTGGCAGTAATCAGGCCTGGGTGTGGCTAGAGAAATTGAACTCAGCTTTCTAAAGATGTGATAAACCACAATTATCTTTTAACGGGGGGGTGAGGAGTCACTTTTTCACACAGGGCCATGTAGGTTTGGATTTTTTTTAACCCTTAATAATAAACACTGTGGTGACACCAGCACACGGCGGATGGACATTATCTCACACCCAGAAGGAGGCAGAGGGGCTGAACAATGGACTGAGGGAGGTAGCCCCCCACAGGAGTAATTACACCAGACTTAAAGGCGCCTTCGCCTCCTGCTGCTCTAGGCTACAGCACAGGGAGGCGAATGTATTGTAGGAAGGTAATGTGTTATGTTAATCAGAATCAGAATAAGTTTATTGCCAAGCACATTTACAAGTAAATAACAGGTAAATATACGAGGAATTTGACTTGACACTGAAAACGTCATAAATGACATTCTCAATGACGCGGCGAGCCGTGGAGGCACCTGTCAGCAGGAAGGGCATAGTAGGCAGTGGGGGGAGGGGGAGGGTGGACACAATAGGAGAGAGAAAAAAGCATTGTTGATCAGAATAAAGTTCATATATGACCGATATTATGATTACAAGAAAAAAAACTCTCAATGCACAATTAGCAGACAATAGAATCCACACAATGACACAAAGAGAGCAGTGAGTGAATGTCTTCATCAGTCAGTATAAATGGATCAGTATGTGTGAGTTGGATGCAATCAGTGGCAAATCAGTTAGGTGGACAACAATAGTCTCTTCCTCAGCAGATGTTATGACTACAGTCTGAAGCAAAGGCACGTGTCCTTGAGCACGGCAGATGGAATAGTTGAGCCAGACAGCTGTCCTTGAGAGTCAGATGCTGCCCGCCAATGTTATGAAAACAATTATACTGTTGATTATCAGGAGGACTGAGTACTGAGGGTGCCGAAAAAAACAGGTCGAATAGCACTGACTTCAGAGAAAAAACTTTCAATTCTCTTACGGATTCAGTGCTCCACACTGGCTTTAAATTCATATCATTCCCTGGAGAGCACGAAGCAACTCCAGATGTTTCCCCTTCTAAACACAGATAAACATGTCCGGTAGAGTCCATCTCTCTACAGTACATGCAGATGGTAAATTCCATGTTGGTCTTTCGCCGCTATTCGTGCACTCCCCATCTGGTCGAATTGTTGAAGAAGCAGCTACGCCGGGTCCGCATTTTGATTAGCTCTTCCAGTTAAAATTTTCGATACACCAGGAGAACTCCAGAGCCAATCAGCAGAAATCCTGTGTTCGTAAAGCCAAAACAGGTAGATGTTTTCCACATCTTCAGTCGAATCACACAGACACATGAGTTCCAATCCATGGGTCTCTCCACATTTGGGCTCCCCTGGGCCCGATTTTCTGTTTGAAAAGGTGGTGTCAATTGCGTTTAAAGCCCAGCTTATATCCATAATTTTGTTAGATAAATCAGCAGTAAAGACACGCAGACACAGACGATAGCAAGCTGGGATCCAGTCAGTTAGGGAGGGAGAGAGATAGGGAGCCGGAGCGGGGAAGAAAAGCGTCTGCTCTCTTTTGAGGGAATCATGCCACACAGTGCTTTTGTATGTAACGTGTTATTATAATCTTGCCACTCATGGCCTTTTTCAGACCTCATTAATATGTGCCAGCCTCAGTTTCTACACGCAGATCAATAAAGCTTTATAAGAGAGTGCAGAGAAACTGAGGCATGCCTTTCCAGACTAGGCTTTTCACGGCCCCAGTGTCCACGCTGGGATCACAGGCTGTACATATGATAGAGGGTTCAATAAAGAATCTGTGTCGACCTACGCTCGTGCCACGCCTCCACATCCTTTCCCTTTCACCCTCTACATTGGTGACCTGACGTGAGATGGACTGTCTCTCCCTTCCTCCGCGCTCTGGACTCCTTTTTCTCCACATCGGTGACCTGACGTTAGACCAACCCTCTACTCCCTTTCACTGCGCTGTGGACTCCAGAGTAACAGGGATCACCCACACCCTTGTCATCCACACTGGAGTGTGCGCACCTGTTTCTCTCTCTACAATGGCGACCTCAAGGGCCAGGGAGAGAGCACGGCGCAGGGACCGAGACACACGAGGATCAGCGAGACGAGCACCGCACAGAAACAGCCTGAACGGGGAAGATCAGCGCCATCTGCATTGATTCTTGCCAAGCCCCGACCCTGACTTCACCTTCAGACAGCGGAGTTTCAGCGCACAGAAGCCCCGTGCGCACACCGCAGGATTATGAGGACAGCGCATCTTCCAACTACAGTATGTGGTCACTGCTCCAGAGCGCGTGCCACGCACCAGGGACAAACCAGCTCCACAGACTTACACATCAGCCTCCGCCGCTGCACCTGCCTGGGGAACGCAGCCAGTCGCCATCCTTGGAACCTTTCAGGCTGCCCTCGCACCTAAAGCAGACGTGCAGCCTCGCACGCAGGACATGTATTTATTTCCCAGCCGCTGCGCACAACGGGAATTTAGCCAATTGCTTTCCCCGATACCTTCAGGGCTGCTCCAGCACTTAAAGCAAGATTACCACATTTCCTGACACAGCTACAGTTTTTTTCACAGCCGCTACGCATCCTCAGGGAATTGGGTTGATCGCCTTCCCCACATCCTCGCTGGACCGGACCTGCACAAGGAGTCAGAGGCTTAATTTTTTTCACAGCCACTGCAGATCACTGTAAGGTTTACCGGGAAAGTCCCTCACCCATGTCTGCTCCGCACGCAATTTTTGCACAGCCCAGACACTTTCGACGTCCCGGGCCAGCACTCAGTTGCCCCCCCTCCCCGTCCTCCACACCTTGTTTCCCGCACCTCTGTCCCAGAGACCTGCCAATCGCCAGCTTTGTTCCTTCAGCACGATGCACACCGGCCCTGTGCACCCACGATCCACAGCCATTCAACGTGTTGCAACTCGGAGCAGAGCAGACTGTGTTTTTCACCCCCCCCCCCCGTCCCCCCACAGACTGACATGCCCTCCGACACTCCTCTACAGCAGGTCAGTTCTACTGGAGCAGCAACCCCTGCTGCAGCCTTCATGGGCGCCGACTTCAGCCCAAACGACCGGGGGGTCACAGCCCCTTCTGGGTGTTCAGGGGGAACCTGTGTGGTGACACCAGCACACGGCGGATGGACATTATCTCGCACCCAGAAGGAGACAGAGGGGCTGAACAATGGACTGAGGGAGGTAGCCCGCCACAGGAGTAATTGCACCAGACTTTAAGGTGCCTTCGCCTCCTGCTGCTCGAGGCTACAGCACAGGGAGGCGAATGTTGTAGGAAGGTAACATGTGTTATGTTAATCGTGCCACACAGTGCTTTTGTATGTAACATGTGTTGTTATAATCCTGCCACTCATGGCCTTTTTCAGACCTCATTAATTTGTGCCAGCCTCAGTTTCTACGCGCAGGTCAATAAAGCTTTATAAGAGAGCGCAGAGAAACTGAGGCATGCCTTTCCAGACTAGGCTCTTCACGGCCCCAGTGTCCACGCTGGCGTCACAGGCTGTACATATGATAGAGGGTTCAATAAAGAATCTGTGTCGACCTACGCTCGTGCCTCTACAACACCTTCATTTAAAAACTGCATTTTGTGTTTACTTGTGTTATCTTTGTCTAATATTTAAATTTGTTTGATGATCTGAAACATTTAAGTGTGACAAACATACAAAAAAGGAGAAATCAGGAAGGGGGCAAACACTTTTCACACCTATCTATTTGTCTGTCTGTCTGTCCAACCCAGGCAGTTGTCCCAATTCTCAAATTCACGCACAATGAGCCTCAGGTTTGCCTGCATCCAGGTGGAGGTCAAGGTCATTGTCAAAGGACAGGAGATCTGGGAATTTATGATTTCACAAAAATCATTAATCCTTCTAAGCCAGGGGTGTCCACTCATGTGCCATGGAGGGCCAAGACTCCAACCAGTGTCTTCAACAGCAGCTTCCACTGAATTTCTTCCCACTGATTGGTGATAAGTGAAAACACCTGCTGAAGAGACTGGGTAGAAGAGAAAACCTGCAGGGTCTTAGCCCTCCATGGCACATGATTGGACACCCCTGTTCTCGGCAATTGCCCCAATGTTTGGCAAACTCATGCACAATCATCCTCAAGTGGGTCTGCATCTAGGCTGTGCTTAAGGTCAAAGGTCAGGAGATCTGAACATGCTCGAAATGATTTCATCAGGCCAGAATGACCTACTCCATTGACGGCCTGGTTATATGAATGGGATAACACTGTCATTCACAGCCATGCACAGCCATTCATGTGAGTCTGTTTTTCCTCACCAATCATCCCAGTGGTCTCAGGCAGAAATATGTGGGAGCTGGATGTGTTGGACCTGAATGATGACAGATCTGTCATTTGTGGTGTCAGGGTTGCATTAATGAATCCCCCCCCCCTTTGCTGTGTACAGGGAGTCCATCCCGAACTCTGTCCACCATGTCCCTCTCCGCTCGTCCAGTCAGACGCCTCACATCCAAGAACATCACTAGGAGCCAAAGCTTCACTGGGGTCAATAGTCACGACAAGCCTTACAGGTACACACACACACACACACACACACACACACACACTGCTGCCCTGCTCCTACTGACCAGTCAAAGACCCTTTACACACATACACACTCATACAAACTTGGAAGGGACTGAACCACCAATCCTCTGACCTAGGAATTTTCTGAGCCATCCTGTTTGCTTTCACCATTTTCAAACCAACCACACAAACATTGCTAATGTTCTTTAGAACCAAGAAAGGTCTATTATGAGGATGCTGTTGAGATGCTAACTGTTGTGGCGGCACTTATTGTGAAGAGCAGTGTAGTGACGCCGACTTTCTGTCACGTCACCACATTGCCCTATATAGCGGGGTAGCCGCCATAGGCACTTCCTCTTGTGCTGGATGACTCTGCTAGGTGCTTGCCGTGTACTGTTCATTACCATCTATAATAAAGCTGTGTTCAGCGCTACATCTCTGTCGACCTCGTTCATCATCAGGTTTGTGGACACAACATTTGGCGACTGAGGATTAACGTATGGAGGCATGTGTTGCACCACTCCGTCCCTTCCATGAACTCCCGGGCAAGTCACTGGTGCCATGGCCGCGTTGGTTCAAGGCCTTTCAAACTTGCATCACGGTGCTGGACCTCGGGAAGCTCTGCAAGGTGAGGGCATGTGCGCTTCTTGTCTACCCAGCGGGTCCTACGGACGCTCGGCACGTCGGACTCATTCGGGGACATTGTGGTTCCGGTTCCGGCGCCACACGAGTTGGCTGCCTTTTGCAACAGCGGCTCAATTCTGAGTCTTTTTATCTTCCTTCTTCTTTCTGATCCAGTGATGGCTTTCTGATCCGGCACACCTTTCACTCTATGTGTATTACGGACACACAGATCGCTCCCGGGGGTCTCCTGAGTCGGCGGACGGAGCCTCTGTTTACAGCGGGAGACGATGCAGCGGGGAGGAGCTAGCTAGCACTCGGCCGCCACCCGGTGCTAACGGAGAGGCTCGACATACTTGGAGCACTGAAGCGGGAGCGACGCGGGTGCCGGGCTGGAGTTTGGGCGGCGTGCAGGAAATATAAGACAGAATAATAAAGAGTGATGGCAAGAATCAAGCAGACCGCCCGTAAATCTACTGGAGGAAAAGTCCCCAGGAAGCAGCTGACCACCAAGGCTGCTCGAAAAGGCGCTCCGGCCGCCGGCGGAGTGAGGAGGCCTCACCGTCGCAGGTCCGGTGCCATGGCTCTGAGAGAGATCCGTCGCTGCCGGAGGTCCACGGAGCTGCTCATCCATGGGCTGCCCTTCCGGCGCCTGGTGAAGGAGATCGCTCAGGACTTCAGGACCGACCTGCGCCTCCAGAGCTCCGCCGTCATGGCTCTGCAGGAGGCCAGCGAGGCCTACCTGGTGGGTCTCTTGAGGACACCAACCTGTGCGCCATCCACGCCAAGAGGGTCACCATCATGCCCAAAGACATCCAGCTGGCCCACCGCATCCGCGGAGAGAGAGCTTAGACTTTCTGCTGCACATCCACCAACCACAATGCTCCGTACTGTGTGTCTATATATATATATCTATATATATATATCTATCTATCTATATCTATCTATCTATCTATCTATCTATCTATATATATATATATATACGTATATATTAATATGTACATATGTATACTAGCTGCTCTTGTTTTTTCTTGCCTTCTGATTGTTGCTCTGAGTGTTGCTATCCCTGTGCTGTTGCAATCCTGAAATTTCCCCATTGTGGGACTAATAAAGGCTTATCTTATCTTATTTCACCACTCCGGACAGCGTGACTGTGTGGAAAATTGGCTTTTGCCAGGGACATCAACGTGTCGGTGAGTCTGTCCACCAGTATGTCGCTGACTTGAGACAGCTAGCTAGTGAGTGATGTTTTGGGCTGCTTGAAGATGAGATGTGCGCAACCAATTAGCAGAGCACACGTGCAACGCTGGACTATGAGCTAGGCTACTAAGGGCGCCGAATGACTTGACGTTAGCTAGGGCTGTTGAGCTAGCTCTCCAGTTGGGAGGACCCAGACCAGCTAGCTTTGGAGCTAAACTGGCGTCAGGCACAGAAGCCGCCGGAGCCGCCCGCCTCAGCTAATGTTGTGGACCTGGATAGCGAGGATAGCTTGGATGAAGATTGTTTGGAAACCAATGCTGCCAGCCGAAGGTCTGCCCCAGGAAGACCACCTTGCAGGGATTGTGGGTCCACGACGCACTGCCATAAAGTGAGAGAGTGTCCGGCAAGAGGAAAATGTTGTAGTAGATGTGGACACTTGAATCACTATGCCAGGGTGTGCCGCTTATCTGATCCGGAGAGCCCACGGAAGAAATCACCCCCCCCCCCCACAACCATTCACTCGGTGAGTCCCAATACCAACGGGTATACGTATTGTGCAGTGGAATTAGATGGTGTGGAGGTGCCACTGTCACTTGACACAGCGGCGGTGCGGTCGATGCTGAATTGGGCCACAGTGAAGAAGTTTTTCCCCACCACAGGACAAGAAGTAACCCAGCGCCGTTGTGTGGCTATGGAGGTAGCAGGCTGCGCACTGTTGGGACTGTGGAGCTAACCCTTCGTTACAAGTCTGAAATTATGATTGACTTCACTTTCCAAGTGATGGCATGTGGCGATAACATCATGGGGTGTGACATATTCTATGGACTGGGTTTTGCCATTAAAGATGGCGCTGGGAATGAATGGTCTGGTTGTGGCCGCTGGGGCTTGTGGGCTCTGGAGGTCGAAGAGGATGTGGTATGGGACGAAGGACTAACGGACACCCTCGCTTTTGAGCCGGACCAGCTTCACTCAGAGTCGGTGTGGGAAAGTCTCAGTGCCTGTGCTCGAGATGGAGTAGTTGGGGGGACTGAGCGTGACGGTGGGGCACCTGTACCGACGAGCGACACCATGCTAGCCCTAGATGCCTCCAGTACTTGGCCGCAGTTGGGTGGGGGGTCTGCAGCTACGACGGTGACCACTGCAAAGTTTGTAGAAGAGGGTGGAGCATGACCGACGAGCATGGAGTTAACGTACTGTATGCTCAGCAGCAGCACATCAAGCCAAGTGAGACTCCACTTCGGGTTATGGACTTGTTTCGGGTTCGGGGGGATGAATGACCACTGCAAAGATGGGCCAGACGACAGCTGCCAAAACATCATGCACGCCTGCGGATCGCGGCAAAGTTGGGTGCGGCATGCTTCCGGTTGTCTGACAGATCGATGAGGCATGCCAACCAGCCAAGGCTTGTCCAGGAGAAAGCTCCAGGTGGTAAGGCTGGACAGGAGTTGGTGAAAGTGGTTTGGGATCTGGGTTCCAGCGTCCAGAAGATCAGCCTTCACTCCGGGGCCCTGTTGCCTCCAGGGATGTGCTTGCTGCGGGGCTGCCCAGGGCCCCCCATTCCGGTTCCACCTCTTTTACCCAAGTGACTGTGCTGTGACAATTTTATTGTTTATAGTTCGTTGTGTGTTTTATTGTGTTTAGCATAGGAGCACGGCAGATTTTTAGTTCAAATTAAGACCTTTAGTTAGTCTCAGTGGCAGAATAATCCACTGCGCTGTGCGGGCTGGGTGGTAGTCCAGCCACCGGCCCTGTTTTAGGTTGTTTTGTGTGCGTGTTAGGCCTTTTAGTACCTCAGTTTACATTATTTAGAGTGTGTTGCGCGTTCTAAATTGGGGTGAGTTCGAATTGTATGAGTCATTTTGGACTTTGTAAAGGGGGGGAGGATGTTATGATGGCACTTACTGTGAAGTGCAGTGTGGTGACGCCGACTTCCTGTCACATCACCACACTGCCCTATATAGCAGGGTAGCCGCTTAAGCTAGCTAACCTCACACCCTACGGAGGTGTGGGCATAAACACTGTGGGCCCTAAAGGTTGGTCAGGTCTGCAGCATGTAGTGAAGTTACACGGCGTGAGTGTACCTATGCTGATGGCCACTGCCCCACGCAGTCCATAGTGAACGAGGCCACGGTTCGGAGGCTCACCCCCTGGTGCCCTGATGCAGTGGAACTACCGGACAATGGGAGCTCCAGCACCGGCAGGACCGTCACATTTGCAGTGCAGTACGGCGAAAAAGTGATTCTAGCATTTCGGTTCCAGGTGACACGCCAGGGTGAAAATGTTATGGGGGGGTGGGGGATTTATTGTGCGAGTTGGGTTTTACTTTCACAATCGATAGGCAGACGGTCAGCGGTCCAGGCCCAGCTTACCCAGGCTTTGTGGACGTGGGTACAGCCAAAGAGCACAGTGTAGCCAGCTAACGTAACACAGAGAGTGGATACGGCACAGACAGTGAAGACGACATGGAGAAAGAACAGAGACTGGACTCACCTCCGTCCCTCACACAGCCAGAACCAAAGCTGGAGGAGAGGGAGCCCAGGTTTAACGAGGACGACACCAACGAGGTAATTCTGAAAGACACTGGCACCACACCAGCCACCCCGCGCTCTCAGGAGGAGAGACGCCCGGAGGGGGAGCAGCTGCACTCGCCTACTTCCCTCGCACAGTCGGAACCGAAGCCGGAAGGGAGCCTGAGCATGCAGAGGACCACGAAGCACAGCAACAGCAACCGGGCACAAACACAATGCACGATGCGGCACAGCAGACGGAAGACAGGAGGAACTGGACTACTTCTGTACCCTCGCTCAACAAGCTACGGAGGTGACAACTGAGCCGACAGGTGAAGAGTCCACCTCAACGAGCGACACCGGAGAGGCACTGGACACCTTCTGTACCCATGACGAGCCTCAACTGATGACGGAGACAATGGGTGAAGGGTCCGTAACGAACAGGGTGACTATGGAACCGCCACAGCGTGATAGAGGTCCCAAGGCTGAACAAGCACACAGAGCCACCAGGAGCACAGCAACAATGTATAAAACCAAGTAAGGCGCTGCTACAAGTCATGGACTGGGTTTGGGTTTGCACCGGCGAGAGACCGGGATGGTGACTGACTGGGCCACAGCCAGCAAAACAACGGGCGCCACTGAGGATTGTGGTGAAGCTGGGAACAGCGTGCTTTTGGCTGACAGACGGTTCGGTTCGGCACGCAAACCAACTATGGCTTCTCCAGACGGTGAGGCTCCGTGGGAGTCAGCTACTGCAGAGTGGGACCCAGGCCCCAGCGTCATGAAGATTGGTCCTGGCCCCCGGGGGTCCGAAAGCTCCAGGGGTGTGTCCGCCACGGGCCCGCTACAAAATTACAGGGATGCGGCTGCCACAGGCCCATCACAGAACTGCAGGGTTGAGGCCGCCATGGGCCTGCCACAAAGCCCCTCAAGCAGAACTCTTCTCCCCATGGAAGACCGTCTGTGAAAAGACTGTTCAGGTAGGAGCACGGCTGACATGGTGGCAGAATAACCCACCCAGCTGCATTGGGTCCCGTGGTGGTCTACCCGCGGACCCTAGCCGTTAGGTTTGGTCATGTTCTAAATAAACCCAAAAAACTAGCGAGTGTTCTTTAATAAAACAAGTGTGTGTGTTCTTTGAAATATGTTTTCTCTAACTAATAACCAAAATGTTCTTTGAATAATAATAACAGTGTTCTTTGCAATTGATAGAAACAATAAATTCTTTGAAATATTATAAGTAATCACATAATGCTGGAACAGTAAGTCTAATTGTTTTGATGCATGCTAATATCGAAGAAGAATGTTTAGTGTGTTTATGAGTGTTTGAAGCAGTATGTGTGCATTTAAGAAGTAATAATAAGTAATGTGTGTGTTTAGCTAATATTATGTATTTGTGTAATGGGAATTTGGTTTACTAAAATTGGGGAAGGCACGTCTGCTAAAATTAATTGTAGATTTTCCAAATTTTTTGCAAGGCGGGAGAAATGTGATGTATGAACACTGGGTATTTTGGGAGTGATGCAGCATCCTGTGGATGACGTCACCGTGTCATATATATACCGGGCGGCCCGCCATCTCAGGGCAGTTGGAGTTAATTATATGTTAGATGTGACTTGGTACAGAGGTGGTTGGCAGCCGGCCCCATTGTACTTGTGCTTTGCACTTTACTATTTTCCTGTAATAAAATTCAGTAAACGGCAGCATCCTCGTCGGTCATCATTGCCAGGTTTATGGACATAACACAGGGGTCCGCATTTGTTTTTCCAGTGGGCTGGAGGTCCGGAGCAGTGCCAATATGCTGCATGGGTGGATATTTCATATTTATGTTGGGAAGGACAATAAACAGAACATTTTCTCCAGAGTAAATATTGAGGGGACACTATAAGTATTATTGCTGTCAGTCACAAATTTATGAGAGAATGTATAAACGTACACTTTTGGGGAAAAAAGCTGCAAATTTACAAGAAAAAAAGTCATAAATTTTTAAGAAAGAAAATTGCACATTTACAAAAAGTCAAGTGTACCAGATAAAAGTAGCAAATTTATTGAAAAAAATATGTAAATTTACTAGAAAAAGCACATCTATTATAAAAAACGTTACAAATTTACATGGAAAAAAATTGCAGATTAAGGCTGTGTGTCCACCAAATGCATTTTTTCCACAGTGGCCGACTATTTTCTATTCATTACCTCCGCCAGGCCGCAGGCCGCAGGAGGTTATGTTTTTGCCAGCGTTTGTCTGTCTGTCTGTTGGTTAGCAAGATAACTCAAAAAGTTTTGGACGGATTTCGATGAAACTTTCAGGTGTTGTTGGAAATGGTACAAGGAAGAACTGATTAAATTTTGGGGATGATCCGGATCACCATCTGGATTCAGGAATTTTTTAAAGGATTCTTTAACATTGTCAGATACGGCCATTTTCAACATGTGTGCAGGCGCAATGGAGGGCGCTGGTCGTCGTGTCTGACGAACACGAACTCCGCGTTCTTCAAAGTTTTAGGCACAAAAACACGCGGAAAACAGTGGTGGGCCAGGCCCGGCAGCGTGCCTGTGTTTGCGCTACGCTGCAAAAGCTGAGACGGGCAGCTGTCCGCCGCCGGATTATTTGGCAGAAATTCCCCAGGCAGCCATAGTGGCTGTGCAAAAACAAGCTCTCTGCCGGGGAAGCTTCCAAATCCTCTTTTGCCGCGGAGCGCAACCCCAATATAAAACCCACGGCAACCTGTCTACCCAATTTGCATCCGTCAGTGAAGCCCTGAGTGCTGCTTTCAGTGATCTATGAAAACGCTTGCATAACCCATTGGCCTGTGGGTTGTACGCGGTTGTGCGATGAATTGCAACGCCCGCAGCCTGGGAGTTTGCAGATGGAGGAGATGGACACAACACCAACACTTCAGTTTATTACCTCCGCCAAGGAGGTAATGCTTTTACTACTGAACCACTAATCCTATCAATTGTGAATCCAATTGCTAGTCATATGTTTTCCATGGTCAAGGAATCTGAAAACGTACACACAAACACTGTATGGGGGGAACTGTGGCGCTTGGCGGAGGTCTGTGCTCTCGGAGTGCTTTTCTAGTTCTCTATGTAGTCCAGTGTCTACAGTGCTGAGTGCCCTTGGTGCTGAAACACTCTTGGCGGTGGCCGTTTTTTGTCGCTGCGCTCAGGGCACGCAGAGTTGAAAAAATTTCAACTTTTCAGACTACAACTGAGCTCGTCGATGTCAGACCTTTCTAAGCAGCCAATCAAAATAAGGAAGGGTGGGACATAGGATGCTGGTTCAGTCTGTAGTCAGACTCCTGTTTTCTGTCATCATATTTTGCATCCAGAGCTGCTGCCAATGCTAGAATATGTTTCCTGTCCATTGTTATTTAGAGACTGCTATTAAAAAATAAGTAGAAAGTCTGACCATAGGAAAAGCAGAAGTGCTGAGCTGTGAGTGACAAGCTGTTGCTGGGATACAGGGTGCAGACTTTTTTTTCCAGTGCAGTGGACAAACGCTGAAAAAAAGACGTTCAGGGCGGTTGGGTGACAAAAAACTCGTTTGGTGGACACAAGGCTTTAAGATGCAAAAACAGCAGATTTATGAGGAAAAAGTGGCAAATTTACAACAAAAAAAGTTTTACATTTGCAAATAAATATAGTAAATTAATGAGAAAAAGTTAGAAATTTATGAGAAAAGCTACACATTTTAAAGAAAAAAATTGTACTCCCCCGTACCACCTTGATTTAGTCCCAGGTCACCAGGCTGTTCTGCTGTGGGAGGAACTGGGTGAAGGCAGCGATTTTCAGCGGCAGTTAGCGGAACTTTGGTGCACGTAATTGCATCAGAGATGGGCATGCACACACACACGGACAACGAGCGCGGTCTTCGAGCTACAGTGGCAGCAAGGCCAACTTGGTCGGTCAAATCTGCTGTTTGAATGGCGAGGTCACAAGCACAGATGTCACTCAGTGCGCGTGGTCAGCACAGAGAAGTGAATATATTAAGTAAAAGTGAAATAAAATCACTTCCGGTTATGGCTGCCACGTAGGACGGACGTGTCTCGCTCTGCTCTGCTCCTGGAAAAAAAAAATCGGCAAATAACTCTCTCATTTGGGACAGAACGTATCCCAGCATTTGGGCGAGGATATGTCGGCGAAGCCTAAGGCTGGAAAACCAGGAAAAGGAAAAAGCGAGCCGCCGAAACAGTCCAAATTAACGGACTTTCAGGTCTGTGACGCAGCAAACAAAACTCCATATATGGCGGAGGAGGCTGGCAACGCTGCGATTTCTGCGGGGAATGGCGCAGATGCGCTGATGGCAGCCATGAGTTCAATGAGAGCGGACTTTTCCTCTAGATTTGATGGGATTATGACAGCGTTGGAAGGAATAAGAAAGGAATTGGGTGACTGTGTAGAACGAACGGCGCAGATGGAGCTCCGTCTCGCTAGTGCTGAAGATGACGTCACCCGTCTTCAATTAAAGGTGCGCACTTTGGAAAAAAAAAAAAAATCTCTGGAAGATAATATTTTGGATTTGGAATCTTGGTCGAGACAGAATAATTTGAGGCTGGTGGGTCTTCCAGAGGAATCAGAAGGTCGGGACGTATGTTCCTTTCTGGAAAAGTGGATTCCGGAGGTGCTGGGCAGCGAGGAGTTGCAATCAGCAGTGGTTCTGGAAAAAGCACATCGTATTGGCCCACGGAGAGATAAGGGACCGCCGAGGACCTTAATTATGAAGTTTCTTAGCAACAGAGACAGGATGAAGATCTTCAACGCTGCACGTGCTAAAGGAGAGATTAAACACCAGGACCAGCAGGTGCGGTTCTACCCAGATTTGGCCACAGGAATCCAGCAATTGAGGAAGCAGTTTGATCCCGTACGTAAGGAGCTGCGCAACCTTGGGATTCGTCATGGTGTAATCTATCCTGCGAGACTGCTGACCACGTATGAGGGCAGAACCCACATCTTCAAGACCCCAGAGGAGGCGCAGGAGTTCATCAAGAAGATCAAAGAAGAAGAAGAGACTGGTGGGAGCTAAGCATGAACAAAATATAAGGTAGAATAATTAAGCATTTGCACAGGCATCTGACTGACTTGAAGTAAATAGTAAGTTTACAAAATATAGATTGTATTATATATTAAAAAAACAAAACAAAAACAAAACAAACAAACAAAAAAAAAACTATGATGTACAAAGTTGTTAAAAATTTTGGAGTTAAGTTGGAAAACTACAGAGGAGAGTTAATGTTACGTCATTAAAAGCAGTAGAGTTAGGGTGATTGGGAGGATGAAGAAGGAGTGGCTTAGGCTGTTCCCCGTGGGTGTGGAACGGTCGATGGCTATATCGGGAGACAGAATTTTTCTTTTGATTTTGGGGGGTTTGCCACAAGTGTGGGAAGGGGAAATTTGTTTGTGTGTAGTTTGTAGGATGAATGTTCAACCACTCATGTTTTTGCTTCTCTGTATGAGCATGTTTACACTGCAAGGTAATCCCAAACTCTCTATTGATCATGGACCAAAGTGTTAATCTTAATTTAACTTCATGGAATTGCAGAGGTCTACAAAATTTAAAAAAACTTAAACAAGTTATGAATAAAATAAAGGACATGGGTTCAAGAATTGTGTTTTTACAAGAAACTCATCTGATAGAGGAGGATGTTAAAAGAATTAGGAGTAGATGGCAGGGAAGTGTATTCACCTCTTCATTTTCATCCCGAGCCAGGGGAGTTATGACTCTCATACATAAATCAGTTCCTTTTCAAGTGAAAAATGTAATTGGAGACAAATTTGGAAGATATGTAATCATTCAAGGTTCTTTGCTATTAGAAAATATAAATCTTGTGAACTTATATGGTCCCAATATAGATGATCAGAAGTTCTTTGCTAATTTATTTCTCATCTTATCATCACTTACAGGGCAACATATAATAGCAGGGGATTTTAATTGTACATTGAATCCAGGTGTGGATAGATCAACAGGACTGGATTGTACGCACATTGGATGTAGGATGACTATTAATCATTTTATGAAAGAATTGAGATTGTTAGATATATGGAGAGAAATGAAACCACAAGTTAAAGCCTATTCTTGTTATTCCAGTACCTACAAGACATTCTCACGTATTGATTATTTTTTGATTTCCACAGAATTAAGGTCCAAGATTCAAAACTGCTTTTATGATAACATCGTGATCTCTGATCATGCACCCTGTTGTCTAATATATGTAGATAAAAAATTGACAAAGGAATCAGGTAGATGGCAATTTCAGCATAAATGGCTTCAGGATGAGGAATTTGTCAAGTATATAGAAAAACAGATAGACGAGTTCTTTGACATCAATACTACACAAACATCAGCATGTGTAAAGTGGGAGGCTTTCAAAGCTTTTATTAGGGGACATATTATTAGTTATACAGGATCAAAATCTAAGAAGACTCGAGAGGAGAGAGCTAAATTGGAACATAAAATAAAAAATCTTCAGGAAAAAGTGTATGCAGGAAGTGACCCAAGGTTGGAGAATGAATTACTGATTTTGAGAGCTGAATACGACAAAAAATCAGCGAATAGAGCTGCCTCGAGTCTTCTAAGATTGAAACAATCTTTTTATGAACAAGGTGAAAAATCGGGAAAATTATTAGCATGGCAGATTAAACAATTGGAAATTAAAACACCAATTACCAGTATTATAAGTAATGGACAGGTAGTTATAGATCCTTTAGAAATTAATAGAGCCTTTAGAGATTACTATGAAAAATTATATGATACCAAAAATGAACCTGATTTAACAAAACTAAATGGGTTTTTGAACGAACTATCTATACCGTGTATTCCAAATGAAAACAGGGAGATATTGGAGTCTAAAATTAGTCAAGAAGAAGTTGGGCTAGCCATTGATAATATGAAATCAGGAAAAAGTGCAGGACCAGATGGTCTTCCAGTTGACCTTTATAAAAAATTTAAGAATAAATTAATAAAACCTTTTTTGGAAATGGTTTTAGAAGCATTTCAAAATAATAATTTACCATCATACATAAATAATGCCTTAATTATACTGCTGCCAAAACCAGGTAAGCCCTCTAATAAATGTGAAAATATGAGACCAATAAGCCTATTAAACGCCGACCTTAAGATAATCTGTAAAATTTTAGCAAGACGAATACAAGAAATTTTACCAAATATTATTAATCGAGATCAGAATGGCTTTATAAAGGGTAGACAAGGCTTCCATAATGTAAGAAGACTATTTAATATTATTTATTTTAATAAAGAAGCACCGGATACAGCTCTCCTATCATTGGACGCCGAAAAGGCCTTTGATAGAGTTGAATGGCCCTTTCTTTTTGAAGTCCTACAAAGGTTTGGACTTGGAAATAATTTCATAAAATGGGTTCAAATAATATACAATAATGCTACAGCAGAAATCCTAACAAATAACAATATTTCAAAACCAATAAAAATCAATAGAGGATGTCGACAAGGCTGTCCACTTTCACCTTTACTGTTTACTATGGCAATTCAGAATCAGAATCAGAATCAGAATCAGAATCAGAATCAGGTTTATTGCCATTGTTCATGTAGTACACAAACTAGGAATTTGTCTCGGTACAATGCTGCAACATTAAACATGATAAGATAAGAGAAATAAACTATACATGTAATAAAGTGTAGGATAAGATTAAGTGATACTGGTCAACAGTTAAAATATATATTAGCCAGCAGCAGATACTGTGGAGAACTATATAGTGCAGTCGGTAATGCAGGAAGAAAACAGTGATGATTGACATGAGTCTGGTTGAGCTGCTGTACATGGTGCACGAGAGTCACTTAGTGTTCAGCAGTCTAATGGCAGAGGGGAAGAAGCTGTTCATGTGACGGGAGGTTTTAGTCTGGATGGACCGAAGTCTTCTACCAGAGGGGAGGGGGGCAAACAGTACATGACCAGGGTGTGAGGGATCGGCTATGATCCGGCCAGCACGCCTCCGGGTCCTGGAGATGTACAGATCCTGGAGAGATGGGAGCTTGCAGCCGATCACCTTCTCAGCAGTGCGCACGACGCGCTGCAGCCTTAGTCTGTCCCTGGCAGTGGCTCCTGCGTACCACACGGTTATGGAGGTGGTGAGGATGGACTCGATGATGGCTGTGTAGAACTGCACTAACATCTTGGTGGGTAGCTTGAGCTTCCTCAGCTGCCGCAGGAAGAACATCCTCTGCTGGGCTTTTTTGATGAGTGAGCTGATGGTCAGCTCCCATTTGAGGTCCCTGGTGATGGTAGTGCCTAGGAAGCGGAAGGAATCAGCAGTGGTGATGGGAGAGCCTGAGAGGGTGAGGGGGGGCAGAGGAGTAGTGACTTTCCTGAAGTCTACAATCATCTCCACTGTCTTCAGAGCGTTCAGCTGCAGGTTGTTATTGCTGCACCAGGACGCCAGCTGGGCCACCTCTCTCCTGTAGGCGGACTCGTCGCCGTTGGAGATGAGCCCGATGAGGGTGGTGTCGTCCGCAAACTTGATCAACTTGACAGACTGGTGGCTGGAGGTGCAGGAGTTGGTGTAAAGGGAGAAGAGTAGGGGGGAAAGTACACAGCCCTGGGGTGATCCGGTGCTGATGCTAGTATAGTCTGAGACAGTCTTTCCCAGCCGCACATGCTGCCTCCGGTCCGTCAGGAAGTCGATGATCCACCTGCAGAGGGAGTCAGGCACGTTGAGCAGGGACAGCTTGTCCCGGAGCAGAGCGGGGCGGATGGTGTTGAATGCGGAGCTGAAGTCCACAAACAGGATCCTGGCGTAGGTTCCCGGGGAGTCCAGGTGCTGCAGGATGGAGTGGAGGGCCAGGTTGACTGCATCGTCTACAGACCTGTTGGCTCGGTAGGCAAACTGCAGCGGGTCCAGGAGAGGGGTGGTGATGGACTTGAGGTGGGACAGGACCAGGCGCTCAAAGGACTTCATGACTACAGAGGTGAGCGCTACAGGTCTGTAGTCATTAAGTCCAGTGATCCGTGGCTTCTTGGAGACAGGGATGATGGTGGAGGATTTGAGGCAGGATGGCACGTGGCATAACTTAAGGGAGGTGTTAAAAATGTCTGTGAATACAGGAGCCAGCTGTTTCGCACAGAGTCTCAGGGTGGAGGGAGACACGCCGTCTGGGCCGGGGGCCTTGCGCGGGTTCAGTCTGGAGAACTGTTTGAGCACATCCTGCTCACTGATGATAAGGGGAGGGGGGGAGGTGGGGGGGGGTGCCTTAAATGAAGTAGGGAATGTGGAGGCTGTGGAGCTGGAGGGAGGGGGGGAGTTGGACACAGATGACGAGGTGTCAAAACGGGCATAGTGTTGGGACAGTCTCTGACAAAGGGCTTTGTCATCCTGACCTTTAGGAGCCTGAGGCCGATAGTTGGTGATCTGCCTCAGTCCTCTCCACACGGAAGCCGAATCATTAGCAGTGAACTGCTGCTGGAGTCTCTTTGAGTACACAGATTTAGCCCTCTTCAGCTCTCTGTTAAACCGGTATTTAACCTCCCTGTAGCAGTCCCTGTCTCCACTTTTCAGCGCTGCTTCCTTCTCCTTCCTGATCTGTCTGAGCTTAGCTGTGAACCAGGGTTTGTCATTAGAGTAACTCACCCTGGTGCGTGATGGAAGAATGTTCTCTTCACAAAAGTGGATATATGAGTTCACAGTGTCCGTGTACTCATCCAGATCATGCGTGGCTCCTTTAAGCATGCCCCAGTCAGATATTTCCATGCACGTTTCCAGCTTCTCCTCAGCATCACTGGTCCGTATCTTCGTAGTGCTCACAACAGGTTTAGTGAGCTTCAATCTCTGTCTGTATGTGGGAATGAGGTGAACCATCACGTGATCAGATAATCCCAGCGCAGCTCGAGGGACAGCGCGATATGCGTCTTTCACTGTGGTGTAACAGTGATCCAGTGTGTTTAATCCTCTGGTGGGGCATTTAATAAACTGTTTGTAGCGGGGGAGATCGTGGCTCAGATTGCACTGATTAAAGTCGCCAGCCACAATAATCAGCGAGTCTGGAAAACTCCGCTCTGTGTGTTGAATGTGATCCGCGAGCACGCGCTGAGCTTCGCGCGTGTCCGCGTCGGGAGGGGCGTACACAGCGATCAGTATAAAAGAAGCAAACTCCCGTGGGGAATAAAAAGGCTTGCAGTTGATAACAAGAAATTCCAAGGCAGGAGAACAGTGTTTGGAAATTTCCGTTACATCAGAGCACCAGCTACAGTTGATGTAGAAGCAGACTCCGCCTCCTGTGGTCTTGCCGGAAAGCTCTGTGTCACGATCAGCACGGAAGAGCTGGAAGCCGTCGAGGCGCAGCGCGCTGTCCGGTATATTTTCCCGGAGCCAGGTCTCAGTAAAGCAGAGGACAGCTGAGGAGGCGAGGTCCTTAAAACGCATCAGCAGTCTCAGTTCATCCACCTTGTTAGAGAGAGAGTTGGTATTGGACAGAAATATGCCAGGCAGCGCCGTTCGCGAGCCTCTCCTGCGAAGTCGTACGAGAGCGCCCGCTCGTCTTCCTCTCTTCCGCCGTCTCACTTTCCGAGCCAAACAATAAACCAGATCGGCGGCAGGGGCTAGAAAAACTGGGAGGAGGTCCGTGGGGGTCAAAGTCCTGATATTTAAAAGTTCTTCACGGGTATAAGTGCAAGCAGACACACAATTGACAAACAAAAACAAACAAAGAGCGCAGCGAAGCACCATGTCGACCGCTGTGGGCGCCATCTTGGATTGGAACCAATTGAACCTTTAGCGATAGCGATACGTTTACATTCACAAATATATGGAATTAAAGTTGGACCAACAGAACATAAAATCTCCCTGTACGCCGATGATATAATTTTGTTTATGTCGAATCTAAAAAAATCAATTCCAACCTTGTTGAATTTAATAAAGAATTTTGGGGAAATATCAGGATATAAAATAAATAAAACTAAATCTTCAATATTAATGCTAAATGAGACCCAGAGAAATTACCCAGCCCCTGAGGTAAATCAATTCAATGTTGTAAATCAGTTTAAATATTTAGGAATCCAAATTATGCCTAAGCTAGAATCAGTCGCCAGTGTCAACTATGAAGCCTTAATGTCAGATATCAGTGAGTTAACTCAGAGATGGATGTCACTACCAATGTCGATGATCGGGAGAATCAATATACTTAAAAGTAATATTTTACCTAAAATACTTTATTTATTTCAATACATTCCCTTATCACCACCTTTAGATCTATTCTCAAGAATAAAAAAAAAGTTAGTGGAATTTATATGGAACAACAGGAGGGCTAGATTACGTTTGTCTTTATTATATTTACCATTTGATCGTGGAGGTCTGAAATGTCCAAATTTTATGTTGTATTATTGGTCGGCACAACTGAGGTCTATGACATATTATTTTTCATCAAATGATCTCCCTCACTGGACTGAAATGGAATCATACAATTTACCTTTACCTCTTCCCATATTCATATACTCAGATTCGGCAAAAAAATTACAAAAACAAGTTAAAAATCCATTTGTAAAGCATATGATCAAAATATGGTGTGAAGCTAAAAACTATTTAAAAGAACCACAGTTATTGTCACAATTTAGTCCAATATGGGGTAATCAATATTTTAAACCAGGGAGAGCGGACGCTGTATTTAAAGTATGGAATTTAAAAGGGATACAAAAGATTCAGGATTTATATTTGCCATGTGCAGACAACATAATGTCTTTTGAAGAGCTGAGGATCAAATTTAATCTCAATAGAACACATTTTTTTAAATATCTTCAACTTAGAAACTTTATTCGATCAAATCAAAATAAAGCTCTCACTCGACCTATTTATTCATCCTTGGAAAAAATGATGATGAAAGATAGTAAAAGAAAGGGTATTTTTTCAGAGTTTTATAACTCATTGACACTATCTTCAAGTGAAAATTCACTGAAAAGATTAAACTACTGGAAAGAAGATCTGCAAACTGAAATTTCAGAGGAACAATGGGAATTGGCTTGTACAGAAGCTCAAACCAAATCAATAAATGCACGCCTTAAATTGATACATTTCAAATGGTTAATGCGGATGTATGTTACACCGGAGGAGTTAAATAGATATAACAAAAATATACCAGATACATCCACAAAATGCATGGAAAGTAAAGGAACCCTATTTCATTGTTTATGGGAATGTAGATTAATAAGAATGTTTTGGGAAGAGGTGAGGGTAACAATTGAAAAAATAATCTCAAAACAAATCATATTGAATCCTAAACTGTTTTTGTTGGGTCTGTACCCAGAAAAGCATAATTTTAATAAAAGTGAAAGAACATTCATAGACCTCAGTTTGCTTAATGCCAAAAAATGTATTGCACTATTATGGAAAAAGACTCATAGACCAGATGTGACTCAGTGGTTAAGACAGATGTTAACAAACCTTCCATTAGAAAGAATAACATATATACTAAAATCAAAGGAAATTGTGTTTGAGAATATATGGAGACCTTTTATTGATTATGTAAAAAATTTAAACATAACTCTTGAAGAAGAAGGTGAATGATGTGTGTGGACCTTGTAAATTCCAAACTGGTGAACATAATATGTATACTTTTGTATTGGATTGTCTAGACTAAACAGAGGAGCATTGTTGAAGATTTGATTTTGTTGGTGGTTGTTGGTGTTTTTAGTGCATTTTTTTTTTTTTTGTAGTACTTTAGTGTTAGTGTTTGATTGTTTGTATCATGTTTGTTAAAAAAAAAAAGTTTCAATAAAGATATTGTGGAAAAAAAAAAAGTGAAATAAAATAAACAGTAATGTAGTCCTTCAGTCAAAAAGACAGGAGTTCTAACAAAAATACCAGACTTCTAATAAAACTGGAAATACAGTATGTCACAAAAGTGAGTACGCCCCTCACATTTTTGTAAATATTTTATTATATATTTTCATAGGACAGCACTGAAGATGTAACACTTTGAAACAATGTAAAGTAGTCAGTGTACAGCTTGTATAACAGTGTAAATATGCTGTCCCCTCAAAATAACTCAACACACAGCCATTAATGTCTAAACTGTTGGCAACAAAAGTGAGTACACCCCTAAGTGAAAATGTCCAAATTGTGCCCAAAGTGTCAGTATTTTGTGTGGCCACCATTATCTTCCAGCACTGTCAACTCTCTTGGGCATGGAGTTCACTAGAGCTTCACAGGTTGCCACTGGAATCCTCTTCCACTCCTCCATGACGACATCACGGAGCTGGTGGATGTTAGAGACCTTGTGCTCCTCCACCTTCCATTTGAGGATGCCCCACAGATGCTCAATAGGGTTTAGGTCTGGAGACATGCTTGACCAGTCCATCACCTTTACCCTTAGTTTCTTTAACAAGGCAGTGGTCGTCTTGGAGGTGTGTTTGGGATCATTATCATGTTGGAATACTGCCCTGCGGCTCAGTTTCCAAAGGGAGGGGATCATGCTCTGCTTCAGTATGTCACAGTACATGTTGGCATTCATGGTTCCCTCAATAAACTATAGCTCCCCAGTGCCGGCAGCACTCATGCAGCCCCAAACCATGACACTCCCACCATCATACTTGACTGTAGGCAAGACAGACTTGTCTTTCTACGCCTCACCTGGTTGCCGCCACACACGCTTGACACCATCTGAGCCAAATAAATTTATCTTGGTCTCATCAGACCACAGGACATGGTTCCATGATCCATGTCCTTAGTCTGTTTGTCTTCAGCAAACTGTTTGTGGGCTTTCTTGTGCATCATCTATAAAAGGGGCTTCCTTCTGGGACGACAGGCATGCAGACCAATTTGATGCAGTGTGCGGGCATATGGTCTGAGTACTGACAGGCTGACCCCCCACCCCTTCAACCTCTACAGCAATGCTGGCAGCACTCATACGTCTATTTTCAAAAGACAGCCTCTGGATATGACGCTGAGAACGTGCACTCAGCTTCTTTGGTCGACCATGGTGAGGCCTGTTCTGAGTGGAACCTGTCCTGTTAAACTGCTGTATGGTCTTGGCCACTGTGCTGCAGCTCAGTTGCAGGGTTTTGGCAATCATCTTATAGCCTAGGCCATCTTTATGTAGAGCAACAATTCTTTTTTTCACATTTTCAGAGAGTTCTTTGCCATGAGGTGCCATGTTGAACTTCTGAGACCAATGAGAGAGTGTGAGAGCGATATCACCAAATTTAACACACCTGCTCTCCATTCACACCTGAGACCTTGTAACACTAACGAGTCACATGACATCGGGGAGGGAAAATGACTAATTGGACACAATTTGGACATTTTCCCTTAGGGGTGTACTCACTTTTGTTGCCAGCGGTTTAGACATTAATGGCTGTGTGTTGAGTTATTTTGAGGAGACAGCAAATTTACACTGTTATACAAGCTGTACACTGACTACTTTACATTGTATCAAAGTGTCATAGCTTCATTGTTGTCCCATGAAAAGATATAATAAAATATTTACAAAAATGTGAGGGGTGTACTCACTTTTGTGAGATCCTGTGAGTCTACCACTGTCTGATGGTGGTTCTCTGACTTTCGTTTTTGCAAAGTCAAAAACAAAAGTTTTTGATATCAAAAAGGACCCAAAGACTTTTTGGTATCAAAAAGGCTTCAGGTCCAGATGGAAGACCCTCTGGGACCGGATGCGGACCGAGGTCCGCTATTTGAGGAGCCCAACAATAAACGAACCACTCCGAGACTGAAAGTAAAAAAGTGCAGCTAGTGCTGCAGTACATTAGAGTTCTAAATCCAACTGCTTATTGTGATATTGTAATACATCTTTAATAATACCGCCGATCTGTTTCATGCGTGTTATTTGGGGTGGATTTTACAGGTCTGCTTAACAGTTGACAAGTAAATTACTGCCAGTCTCATTATTCGAGCCTAGATTAGGAATTAGCCTCTATTCTGTAATATAGTCACCAGCACTATCTGTAAGGATAGTAGCGAGGGGGCAGGGGTTACACCATCGTACTACAGAAAAGCACCTCATTTCTCAAGAATGTCTCAAGTTGCTCTTGTGAATTGAATGGCAGCCGTAGGAAACTATGGCCCCCTCCATGAATGTATGTGAACTCCAGAATTTGTCGGAACTGGGAGATTCTTACAAATCTGTTGTTCGTAAGAAGCTTTGTGACCATAGCTTGACCTGCACAAGCACATTAGGACTGCAAATCAATCAATGCAGTTGAAAGAAAAAATACAAGCAAGTGCGTACCTACTGAGCTGGTGGGTAAGCTTCAGTCTACCCATGTTTTACACAAGTGATGACACAGAGACTGTTCACTGTAGCTACATCAGTAGTTCTCAGAGAGAATCTTCCCCAAAACAGGACAGATAACTACAGAGGATCAACCCCTCAAAGCTGAGGCACTTGATTTTTCTTAATGCCAGTCTTCGTTAAAGACTAACGAGCTAAAACTGTTACCTGGACTTCCGGTTATGGCTGCCACGTAAGACGGACGTGTCTCACTCTGCTCTGCTCCTGGAGAAAAAAATCGGCAAATAACTCTCTCATTTGGGACAGAACGTATCCCAGCGTTTGGGCGAGGATATGTCGGCGAAGCCTAAGGCTGGAAAATCAGGTAAAGGAAAAAGCGAGCCGCCGAAACAGTCCGAATTAACGGACTTTCAGGTCTGTGACGCAGCAAACAAAACTCCATATATGGCGGAGGAGGCTGGCAATGGTGCGATATCTGCGGGGAATGGCGCAGATGCGCTGATGGCTGCCATGAGTTCAATGAGAGTGGACTTTTCCTCTAGATTTGATGGGATTATGACAGCGTTGGAAGGAATAAGAAAGGAATTGGGTGACTGTGTAGAACGAACGGCGCAGATGGAGCTCCGTCTCGCTAGTGCTGAAGATGACGTCACCCGTCTTCAATTAAAGGTGCGCGCTTTGGAAAAAAAAAAAAATGTCTAGAAGAAAATATTTTGGATTTGGAATCTCGGTCGAGACAGAATAACTTGAGGCTGGTGGGTCTTCCAGAGGAATCAGAAGGTCGGGACGTATATTCCTTTCTGGAAAAGTGGATTCCGGAGGCGCTGGGCAGCGAGGAGTTGCAATCAGCAGTGGTTCTGGAAAAAGCACATCGTATTGGCCCACGGAGAGATAAGGGACCGCCGAGGACCTTAATTATGAAGTTTCTTAGCAACAGAGACAGGATGAAGATCTTCAACGCTGCACGAGCTAAAGGAGAGATTAAACACCAGGATCAGCAGGTGCGGTTCTACCCAGATTTGGCCACAGGAATCCAACAATTGAGGAAGCAGTTTGATCCCATACGTAAGGAGCTGCGCAACCTTGGGATTCGTCATGGTGTAATCTATCCTGCGAGACTGCTGACCACGTATGAGGGCAGAACCCACATCTTCAAGACCCCAGAGGAGGCGCAGGAGTTCATCAAGAAGATCAAAGAAGAAGAAGAGACTGGTGGGAGCTAAGCATGAACAAAATATAAGGTAGAATAATTAAGCATTTGCACAGGCATCTGACTGACTTGAAGTAAATAGCAAGTTTACAAAATATAGATTGTATTATATATTAAAAAAAACAAAAACAAAACAAACAAAAAAAACTATGATGTACAAAGTTGTTAAAAATTTTGGAGTTAAGTTGGAAAACTACAGAGGAGAGTTAATGTTACGTCATTAAAAGCAGTAGAGTTAGGGTGATTGGGAGGATGAAGAAGGAGTGGCTTAGGCTGTTCCCCGTGGGTGTGGAACGGTCGATGGCTATATCGGGAGACGGAATTTTTCTTTTGATTTTGGGGGCTTCGCCACAAGTGTGGGAAGGGGGAATTTGTTTGTGTGTAGTTTGTAGGATGAATGTTCAACCACTCATGTTTTTGCTTCTCTGTATGAGCATGTTTACACTGCAAGGTAATCCCAAACTCTCTATTGATCATAAACCAAAGTGTTAATCTTAATTTAACTTCATGGAATTGCAGAGGTCTACAAAATTTAAAAAAACTTAAACAAGTTATGAATAAAATAAAAGACATGGGTTCAAAAATTGTGTTTTTACAAGAAACTCATTTAATAGAGGAGGATATAAAAAGAATTAGGAGTAGATGGCAAGGAAGTGTATTCACCTCATCATTCTCATCCCGGGCCAGGGGAGTTATGACTCTCATACATAAATCAGTCCCTTTTCAAGTGAAAAATGTAATTGGAGACAAACTTGGAAGATATGTAATCATTCAAGGTTCTTTGCTATTAGAAAATATAAATCTTGTGAACTTATATGGTCCCAATATAGATGATCAAAAGTTCTTTGCTAATTTATTTCTTATTTTATCATCACTTACAGGGCAACATATAATAGCAGGGGATTTTAATTGTACATTGAATCCAGGTATAGATAGATCAACAGGACTGGATTGTACGCACAATGGATGTAGGATGACTATTAATCATTTTATGAAAGAATTGAGATTGTTAGATATATGGAGAGAAATGAAACCACAAGTTAAAGCCTATTCTTGTTATTCCAGTACCTACAAGACATTCTCACGTATTGATTATTTTTTGATTTCCACAGAATTAAGATCCAAGATTCAAAACTGCTTTTATGATAACATCGTGATCTCTGATCATGCACCCTGTTGTCTAATACTGTATATGTAGATAAAAAATTGACAAAGGAATCAGGTAGATGGCAATTTCAGCATAAATGGCTTCAGAATGAGGAATTTGTCAAGTATATAGAAAAACAGATAGATGAGTTCTTTGACATCAATACTACACAAACATCAGCATGTGTAAAGTGGGAGGCTTTCAAAGCTTTTATTAGGGGACATATTATTAGTTATACAGGATCAAAATCTAAGAAGACTCGAGAGGAGAGAGCTAAATTGGAACATAAAATGAAAAGTCTTCAGGAAAAAGTGTATGCAGGAAGTGATCCAAGGTTGGAGAATGAATTACTGATTTTGAGAGCTGAATACGACAAAAAATCAGCGAATAGAGCTGCCTCGAGTCTTCTAAGATTGAAACAATCTTTTTATGAACAAGGTGAAAAATCAGGAAAATTATTGGCATGGCAGATTAAACAATTAGAAATTAAAACACCAATTACTAGTATTATAAGTAACGGACAGGTAGTTATACTGTAGATCCTTTAGAAATTAACAGAGCCTTTAGAGATTACTATGAAAAATTATATGATACTAAAAATGAATTTGATTTAACAAAACTAAATGGGTTTTTGAACGAACTATCTATACCGTGTATTCCAAATGAAAACAGGGAGATATTGGAGTCTAAAATTAGTCAAGAAGAAGTTGGGCTAGCCATTTATAATATGAAATCAGGAAAAAGTGCAGGACCAGATGGTCTTCCAGTTGACCTTTATAAAAAATTTAAGAATAAATTAATAAAACCTTTTTTGGAAATGGTTTTAGAAGCATTTCAAAATAATAATTTACCATCATACATAAATAATGCCTTAATTATACTGCTGCCAAAACCAGGTAAGCCCTCTAATAAATGTGAAAATATGAGACCAATAAGCCTATTAAACGCCGACCTTAAGATAATCTGTAAAATTTTAGCAAGACAAATACAAGAAATTTTACCAAATATTATTAATCGAGATCAGAATGGCTTTATAAAGGGAAGACAAGGCTTCCATAATGTAAGAAGACTATTTAATATTATTTATTTTAATAAAGAAGCACCGGATACAGCTCTCCTATCATTGGACGCCGAAAAGGCCTTTGATAGAGTTGAATGGCCCTTTCTTTTTGAAGTCCTACAAAGGTTTGGACTTGGAAATAATTTCATAAAATGGGTTCAAATAATATACAATAATGCTACAGCAGAAATCCTAACAAATAACAATATTTCAAAACCAATAAAAATCAATAGAGGATGTCGACAAGGCTGTCCACTTTCACCTTTACTGTTTACTATGGCAATTGAACCTTTAGCGATAGCGATACGTTTACATTCACAAATATATGGAATTAAAGTTGGACCAACAGAACATAAAATCTCCCTGTACGCCGATGACATAATTTTGTTTATGTCGAATCTAAAAAAATCAATTCCAACCTTGTTGAATTTAATAAAGAATTTTGGGGAAATATCAGGATATAAAATAAATAAAACTAAATCTTCAATATTAATGCTAAATGAGACCCAGAGAAATTACCCAGCCCCTGAGGTAAATCAATTCAATGTTGTAAATCAGTTTAAATATTTAGGAATCCAAATTGTGCCTAAGCTAGAATCAGTCGCCAGTGTCAACTATGAAGCCTTAATGACAGATATTAATGAGTTAACTCAGAGATGGATGTCACTACCAATGTCGATGATTGGGAGAATCAATATACTTAAAAGTAATATTTTACCTAAAATACTTTATTTAGTTCAATACATTCCCTTATCACCACCTTTAGATTTATTCTCAAGAATAAAAAAAAAGTTAGTGGAATTTATATGGAACAACAGGAGGGCTAGATTACGTCTGTCTTTATTATATTTACCATTTGATCGTGGAGGTCTGAAATGTCCAAATTTTATGTTGTATTATTGGTCGGCACAACTGAGGTCTATGACATATTATTTTTCATCAAATGATCTCCCTCACTGGACTGAAATGGAATCATACAATTTACCTTTACCTCTTCCCATATTCATATACTCAGATTCGGCAAAAAAATTACAAAAACAAGTTAAAAATCCATTTGTAAAGCACATGATCAAAATATGGTGTGAAGCTAAAAACTATTTAAAAGAACCACAGTTATTGTCACAATTTAGTCCAATATGGGGTAATCAATATTTTAAACCAGGGAGAGCGGACGCTGTATTTAAAGTATGGAATTTAAAAGGGATACAAAAGATTCAGGATTTATATTTGCCATGTGCAGATAACATAATGTCTTTTGAAGAGCTGAGGATCAAATCTAATCTCAATAGAACACATTTTTTTAAATATCTTCAACTTAGAAACTTTATTCGATCAAATCAAAATAAAGCTCTCACTCGACCTATCTATTCATCCTTGGAAAAAATGATGATGAAAGATAGTAAAAGAAAGGGTATTTTTTCAGAGTTTTATAACTCATTGACACTATCTTCAAGTGAAAATTCACTGAAAAGATTAAACTACTGGAAAGAAGATCTGCAAACTGAAATTTCAGAGGAACAATGGGAATTGGCTTGTACAGAAGCTCAAACCAAATCAATAAATGTACGCCTTAAATTGATACATTTCAAATGGTTAATGCGGATGTATGTTACACCGGAGGAGTTAAATAGATATAACAAAAATATACCAGATACATGCACAAAATGCATGGAAAGTAAAGGAACTCTATTTCATTGTGTATGGGAATGTAGATTAATAAGAATGTTTTGGGAAGAGGTGAGGGTAACAATTGAAAAAATAATCTCAAAACAAATCATATTGAATCCTTAATTGTTTTTGTTGGGTCTGTACCCAGAAAAGCATAATTTTAATAAAAGTGAAAGAACATTCATAGACCTCAGTTTGCTTAATGCCAAAAAATGTATTGCACTATTATGGAAAAAGACTCATAGACCAGATGTGACTCAGTGGTTAAGACAGATGTTAACAAACCTTCCATTAGAAAGAATAACATATATACTGAAATCAAAGGAAATTGTGTTTGAGAATATATGGAGACCTTTTATTGATTATGTAAAAAATTTAAACATAACTCTTGAAGAAGAAGGTGAATGATGTGTGTGGGCCTTGTAAATTCCAAACTGGTGAACATAATATGTATACTTATGTATTGGATTGTCTAGACCAGGGGTGGGCAGTGAGGGCCATTCCACTGCTGGTTTTTTGTTCCACCCAGTCTCTTCAGCAGGTGTGTGCTCTGATCAGCTTCAAGGATTGCTAATCATTGAAAACACCTGCTGAAGAGACTGGGTGGAGCAGAAAACCTGCAGTAGAATGGCCCTCCATGGCACATGATTGCTCACCCCTGGTCTAGACTAAACAGAGGAGCATTGTTGAAGATTTGATTTTGCTGGTGGTTGTTGGTGTTTTTAGTGCATCTTTTTTTTTTTTTTTGTAGTACTTTAGTGTTAGTGTTTGATTGTTTGTATCATGTTTGTTAAAAAAAAAAAGGTTCAATAAAGATATTGTGGGAAAAAAAAACTGTTACCTGGATGCTACTTTTTTTCTTTTTGTTTTACACATTTTCATTTATATTTTGTTGTATGATTCTTTAAGCTCCTTCCGTGGATCGCCACCTTTTCATGGTGGAAGGGTTTGAGTGCCCGAATGATCCCAGGAGCTATGTTGTCGGGGGCAACTTGCCCCTCGTGTCTTCCAAGGCCAACTGGTCCTGGGTGACCTGATGATGATGATGATATTTGAACAGGTATGTGAAGGTAGTTGATGATGATGATCTACTCCGTCTGATTCTGTAGGAACCTCTCGGTGTTTAGCACTCCGGGTGTCAGCAGGAAGCCCAGCAGAGCCAGCAGGATGTTCACAGTGCCCACCAAATCCAACACACCTCCTAAAGTTCCCCAACCAGAACGACTGGATCAGGTCTACAAGGCACTAAAGAAAGGCCTTCAGTGAGTACATAGCTGCTGCAATACTTCACATTGTTGCACTACTATAAAAAATTCTGCAATTCTGCTTATGAAAGGTGACATGCTCAGTTGAAACCAAAGTTAATTCCAGCAATTAAGAAGCCTCTTGGCAATGGAAATAAAAATCAGAAACGTGCAAAAGCAGACACAAAGCACAAATGCAAGTTGACTTTGTCGCTGTAGCTCATTACATTGATTATTTTCCTCTTACTCTAGCACCTTTAATTCCTCTGGATTAATATTCCTCTTGCTTTTGCACATGTCAGTCTCCATACTTTTCATGGTGATGTAGTGAGACATTCTAAATTCTAATTTAAACATGTCTACCTCCAGCTATTTGTACCTATTCTCACCAATGCTGTTTTTTTAGATCACCTGCAAAATGCCCACTAAGGAAAGGTGCAATTTTCAAGACTGTATGCACAGTTTAGTCCTCACTATTTGTGATCTTAGTAAATCAGGACCTATGAATGCTTTTTGTGCAGTCCAACAGAAAACTAACCTACATGAGTGTGTTAACAACTTTAAGATGATAGCCAAGATTCTGACCTCTTGGACAGTAGGTGGCACACTTACTCGGTTGGTAAAGACACATGGCATCAACCCAGTCATGCTATTGGCTGTGACCAGCTGTGACATCTTTACCAGCCATAGATATTGGTGTTGGGATCAATAAAGTACATCTATATGTTAGATAGAACATGGCTAGCTGCTAAGCTAGTTACAGTTCATATACATAGCTTACTTATATGATTACAATAAATACAATGAATAATTGTTGTATCCTTTTATCACAATGCTGAAGGAACTGCCAACCACTGTAATTACCTACAAAATATGGCATCTCAGTTTGCGATGAAAATATTAGCCATGTCGTATCTAGGGTATCATATATCTATGTTACTGGCCACTGGAACATAGACTTCTACTCAGAAGTAAATATTGTGATTATTTCAGTCCTGTTCAAATTGTTAAAATATTTTTTTTCATCAGTGTGTAATTTTTCTTGAAGAATACAGTGGTGTGAAAAAGTGTTCCTGATTTCTCAATTTTTTGTATGTTTGTCACACTGCAATGTTTCAGATCATCAAACAAATTTAAATACTAGACAAAGATAACACAAGTAAACACAAAATGCAGTTTTTAAATGAAGGTGTTTATTAGTAAGTGGAAAAAATTCAAACCGACATTGCCCTGTGTGAAAAAATGATTGCCCCCTAAACCTAATAACTGGTTGGGTCACCCTTAACAGCAACAACTGCAATCATTTGCGGTAACTGGCAATGAGTCTTTTACAGTGCTGTGGAGGAGTTTTGTCCCACTCATCTTTGCAGAATTGTTGTAATTCAGCCAAACTGGAGGGTTTTTGAGCATGAACTGCCTTTTTAAGGTCATGCCACAGCATCTCAATCGGATTCAGGTCAGGACTTTGACTAGGCCACTCCAAAGTCTTCATTTTGTTTTTCTTAAGCCATTGAGAGGTGGACTTGCTGGTGTGTTTTGGATCATTGTCTTGCTGCAGAACCTAAGTGCATTTCAGCTGAGGTCACAAACAGATGGCCGGACATTCTCCTTCAGGATTTTTTGGTGGACGCCAGAATTCATGGTTCCATTTACCACAGCAAGTCTTCCAGGTCCTGAAGCAGCAAAATGGCCCCAGACCATCACACGACCACCACCATATTTTACTGTTGGTATGATATTCCTTTTCTGAAATGCTGTGTTACTTTTATGCCGGATGTAATGGGACACACACCTTCCAAAAAGTTCAACTTTTGTCTCGTCAGTCCACAGAGTATTTTCCCTCAAGTCTTGGTGATCATCAAGATGTTTTCTGGCAAAACTGAGAGAAGCCTTTATGTTCTTTTTGCTCCGTAGTGGTTTTCATTTTGGAACTGTGACAGGCCATTTTTGCCCAGTCTCTTTTTTATGGTGGAGTCATGAACACTGACCTTAACTGAGTCAAGTGAGGCCTGGAGGTCTTTGGATGCTGTTGTGGGGGCTTAAAAAAAAACCAAAATGAAGACTTTGGAGTGGCCTAGTGGGACCCCACAAGGGTGCATGCTCAGCCTGCTGCTCTTCACCCTGCTGACCCATGACTGTGTACCAGCCTACAACACCAACCACATCATCAAGTTTGTGACTGACACGACGGTGGTGGGCCTCATCACCAACAACGAGGAGGCTAACTACAGAAATGAGATGAGCCAACTGGTCCAGTGGTGTAAAGACAGTAACCTCTTCCTGAACATGGGAAAACCAAGGAGATTGTTGTCGACTGCAGGAGAGGTCACACACAGCACCCTCCACTGATCATTGATGATGCAGCTGTGGAGAGCGTGAACAGCACCAAGTTTCTGGGGGTGCACATCTCTGAGGATCTCTCCTGGTCCAACAACACCACATCACTGGCCATGAAGGCTCAAACTTGCCTCCATTTCCTCCGCAAACTGAGGAGAGCATGAGTCCCACCCCCCCACCATGTGTTCTTTCTACTGGGGCACCATTGAGAGCATCCTCACCAGCTGCATCACGGTGTGGTATGGAAGCTGCACTGCCTCCTGCTGGAAGACACTACAACGCACAGTAAAAGCAGCCAGCAAGATCATCGGTGCCCTTCTGACCCCCCCTCTCAGATATCTACCTCACCTGCCTCACCTGCAGAGCCATCAACATCACAGGCGATGCCTCCCACCCTTCACACTCTCTCTTCAGCCCCCTGCCCTCGGGGAAAAGGTACCGGAGCCTCTGGGCCCACTCCACAAGACTGCTAAACGGCTTTGTTCATCAGGCCATCAGGACCCTGAACTCTGTCCACCCCCCCCTCCCCTTCCCGGACCGTAACGCAATCACCTGCACAATAACTACCTCAGCTGTTGGCACATAAAGACTGGCACACCAACAGTAATACATTTGCTGCTGTATGTCTCTGCACTTTAACTGCAACCATTTGCACAAATGCCATATCTGCTGCTGTCTGTCTGTCATTGCTATACTGATCATGTGCAGTCCTATCTGTTACTATCTGCACCTACACTACCGCATTGAACTGCAACTACAGGTATTACATCTCTAGTTTTTTGTATATGGGATTGCTGGGTTTTATCATTGTTTTATCATCGTTAATCGTTTATCTCTATTTGCACTATGGGATGTCTGGGTCTATCTTTTGTCGTCATTTGCACTGTGGGTTGCATTACTGTACATAGACTGCTGTTGTTGTTTTTTTTTTTTTTCCCCAGCCTTATTCCTTTTCTTTTTTATATTGTGCACACCACTGAAGAGAGAGAGAAACACCATTTCAATTCTCCTGTATGTCCTGTACGTATAGTAATATTGACAAACAAAATCTTTGACTCTTTTGTGACCTCTTGGATGAGTCATCACTGCGCTATTGGGATAATTTTGGTCAGCCGGCCACTCTTGGGAAGGTTCACCACTGTTCCGTGTTTTCGGCATTTGTGGATAATGGCTCTCACTGTGGTTCGCTGGAGTCCCAAAGCTTTAGAAAAGACTTTATAACCTTTTCCAGACCGATAGATCTTGATTACTTTGTTTCTCATTTGTTCCTGAATTTCTTTGGATAGCAGCATGATGTCTAGCTTTTGAGGATCTTTTCGTCTACTTCACTTTATCAGGCAGGTCCTATTTAAGTGATTTTTTGATTGAGAACAGGTGTGGCAGTAATCGGGCCAGGGTGTGGCTCGAGAAATTGAACTCAGCTTTCCGAAGATGTCATAAACCACAGTTAATTTATGTTTTGGGGGGGTCACTTTTTCACACAAGGCCATGTAGGTTTGGATTTTTTTCCCCTTAATAATAAATACCTTCATTTAAAAACTGCATTTTGTGTTTACTTGTGTTATCTTTGTCTAACATATAAATTTGTTTAATGATCTGAAACATTTAAGTGTGACAAACATCCCACAGAGGCCATCACGTCACTCCTTGAGGAGGTGGCAGTGGTGACCGGCTTTTCTCAGCAGCTGGCTCAGCTTAAAGCAAGAGTAGGTCTTGTTTAGCCAGTTTAGCAAGCCAGGGATTAGACCTCCAAGGTCTCTGCCTTTGACTGCCACCCAATCCACATAGCACTGGGCCCCCATGATCTCTCCTGAAGGTGGTGAGCCCACACTGGACATTATTGAAAAACTAGTACATGCCCGTGCATACCCGTCCATGCCCATAGAAACCAAGTATAAGCAAGTATTTCTGCATGCCCGGTACTGAAGGGTGTCCTCCTGTCTCAGACGGCTGTGTTGTTCACAGTCATGCCTGCGGCGTACTGCTCGAATCTGGGGTGTTTCATCTTCACGGCATCTTTTCTGAAGTGCAGCAGTTCTCCTCACTGTATTGCTCTCCATCTGGTTCTTCTTCTTCTTCTTCTTCTTCTTGCAACTGCACCTACGGACATTATGTATATTATTACTGCACCTACGGACATTATGTATATTTTTTGTATATTATAGTTCTGGTTAGTTTTTCAAGTATGTCTCAGGGATGTGTGAATGGATGTGGTGGGGTGGGGGTGAGGGTGTGTGTGAGTGTGTCTTAAATTATGTTCTTTTACTTATATGGATGCTGAGAGAAACGCAATTTTATCTTGCCTGCACTACAGTTGTATGTACAGCAATATGACAATAAGATAAGATAAGATAAGATAAGATAAGATAAGATAAGATAAGCCTTTATTAGTCCCACAACGGGGAAATTCCAGGATTGCAACAGCACAGGGATAGCAACACTCAGAGCAACAATCAGAAGGCAAGAAAAAAAAAAAAAAAAAAAAAAAAACAAGCAAGCAAGAGCAGCTAATATACATATGTACGTATTACTATAAAATATATATATATACACACACACACAGACACACAGTGCAGAGCATTGTAGCTGGATGGAATAAATATATGAATATATGAACACACAGTGCAGAGCATTGTAGCTAGATGGAATAAATATGTAAATATATAAACACCCACAGTACGGAGCATTGCAGCTAGGTGGAATAAATATGCAAGTATATAAACACACACAGTGCGGAGCAATGTAGCTAGATGGAATAATATGTAGATATATAAATATATAAACACACCCAGTGCTGAGCATTGTAGCTAGATGGAATAAATATGTAAATATATAAACACACACAGTGCAGAGCATTGTTGCTAGATGGAATGAAACAGCATAACCGTCTACTTAGTTATCCTACATGGTATGATTATGTGCCCATACATATTCTCACCCTCCATAGCGACCGGTAAGTTCCTAGTTGTATGCCGGAGGGGACCATTGTGTAAGTCTATTGCATCTTTTGCATTCAAAAAACTATTAGTTTGTTACGTCTTTTTGCTATCTCTGCGAGCAGCCCTGCTTAGGTTGTACAGTCTGACAGCCGTTGGTAGGAAGGACCTACGAAACCTCTCGGTTGTGCACCTGGGATGATGTAGTCTGCTGCTAAATGAGCTCCTCAGTGCATTCAGTATGTCCTGCATAGGGTGGAACTCGGACTCCAGCAGAGATGACAGTTTAGCCACCGTCCTTCTCTCTCCTATCTCCTCCATCGGATCAAGGCGCTGCCCCAGGACAGAGCTAGCTTTCTTAATCAGTTTGTTCAGTCTCTTCCTATCGGCTGCAGTAATGCCACTGCCCCAGCAGACCACTCCAAAAGTGATGGCTGATGCTACCACCGTGTCATAGAATGACTTCAGCAGCGCCCCTTGTACACCAAAAGACCTGAGTCTCCTCAGCAGGAACAGCCTGCGCTGTCCCTTCTTGTAGAGTGCATCAGTATTGTGTGACCAGTCTAGTTTATTGTTCAGATGAATACCCAGGTACTTATAGGATGTCACCATCTCGATGTCTGTTCCCTGTATATTTACTGGTACTGTGAGGGGCTGCCCATGCCTGCGGCAGTCCACCACCAGCTCCTTAGTTTTCCTCGCGTTGATCTGGAGGCAGTTCCGATGGCACCAGTCCACGAAGTCCTGGATAAGCCCTCTGTACTCAGCTTCATCTCCATTGGAGATGAGGCCAACGATCGCAGAGTCATCAGAGAACTTCTGTAGATGGCAGTGTGTTGTGTTGTGTGAGAAGTCCGCAGTATAAAGAGTGAACAGGAAGGGAGCCAGCACCGTTCCCTGGGGGGCCCCCGTGCTACTGATGATCGTGTCGGACACACAGTCCCGGGTTCTCACAAACTGAGGCCGGTTCGTGAGGTAGTCCAGGATCCATGATGACAGGTGCTGGTCCACCCCTGCGCGCAGCAGCTTGTCCTTCAGGATCATCGGTTGGATGGTGTTGAAAGCACTGGAGAAGTCAAAGAACATGATCCTCACCATATTCCCGGGCTTCTCCAGGTGGGACAGAGAACGGTGAAGGAGGAAGATCACCGCATCCTCCACCCCAATGCCATGCTGGTAGGCGAACTGGAGTGGATCCATCGCTGGTTCCACCAGGGGGCGGAGGTGAGCAAGGAGCAGTCTCTCCAGGGTCTTCATCAAGTGGGACGTCAAGGCCACCGGTCTGTAGCTGTTCAGGTCTTTGGGGTGGGAAGTTTTTGGTACAGGTACCACACAAGATGTTTTCCACAGCTGTGGTACCCTCCCCAGTTTCAGGCTCATGTTGAAGATATACGTCACAATCCCACACAGCTGGTCTGCACAGGACTTGAGGAGCTTTGCGCTGATGCCGTCCGGTCCCGGCGCCTTCCTCGCCTTGATCTTCCTCAGCTCCGTCCTCACCTGGGTCCTGGTCAGGGTCAGGATGGGGGGCTGTGTGTTGGGAGTGGGGGGGTGTTGGTGGAGTGGGGAGTGGGCAGCAGGACTTGATTTCTTTAGAGGCAGCAGTGGTAGTTGTGCAGCCAGGGGGGAGGGCGGTTGGTCAAATCTATTGAAAAACAGATTCAGGTTGTTCGCCCACTCCCTGCCCCCTGTGGCCTGGGGGGAGGTATTCTGGAGCCCCGAGATGGTTTTGAGGTTTCTCCAGACCCCGCTGATGTCGCTCTGTTGCAGCTTGTCCTCCATCTTCTTCCTGAAGCTGTCCTTGCCTTCTCTGATCTTTCTCCTCAGCTCCCTCTGTACGGACTTCAGCATCTCCCTGTTCCCTGACCTGAAGATCCTCTTCTTCTCTCTCAGAAGTGTTTTTATCTCAGGGTTGATCCAGGGTTTGTTGTTTGAGTGACGCCGTATGGTCTTGGTGGGAACGGATTTGTCCACACAGAAGCTGAGGTAGCCCGTGAAGGTGTGAATGAGGCCATCGATGTCCTCACCATGTGGATCGCAGAGCTGCTTCCAGGCGGTGGCTTCAAAACAGCCCTTTAGGGTGTCCATTGTCTCCTCAGACCATAACTCCACAGTGTGCATGGCCGGAGGTTGTCTGTGCACTAGGGGTTTGTACACCGGCCGGAGATGAACCAAGTTGTGATCCGATCTCCCGAGTGGGGGGAGTTGTGATGAGGTGTACGCCTCCTTAGTGTTTGCGTAGAATAAATCCAGTGTTTTATTGTCTCTAGTGTGGCATGTGACATACTGGGTGAACGTGGGTAGAATGGGAGACAGTGAAACATGGTTGAAATCGCCTGAGATGAGGAGAAGAGCATCTGGGTGTTCTGTCTGCAGCCTGCTGGTTACTGAATGGATGACGTCACGTGCTGTCCCAGCGTTCGCCGTCGGATTTGCATAAACAACAATGCAGATCACGTGTGAGTGTTCTCTCGGGAGATATGTAGGCCTCATGCTAACAGCTAGCAACTCAATGTCTTTGCTGCAGTGTCGTTGTTTAACAGTGATATGTCCCGGTCTGCACCAGTTGTTGTTAACATACATTATCACAATAAAGGCTGATTTGATTTGATTTGATTCTTCTTCTTCACCACTGGTTGAGGGATAGGTGCGTCCTATTTCCAGTTCATGGAGAGGATCCTGAAAATTGATCTCATGATCCTGAAAACTGATCTGAGCAAAAATTGGCTTTGGACCGTGTTCTACCAGACCCGTGCATGCCCGTAGAAACCAAGATACCGGAGCAACTGGATAAAATCAATGCTTTGCTTGGCATTTTACAGATTTGTAGTGTATGTAGACTGCCATTCATGGGCTGCACGGTGGCGCAGTGGTTTAGCACTGTGGCAGCACAGTTTACCCTCGGCCGGGGGATCGCGGGGATCATGAGATCGTGGGTTCGATCCCAGCCCCCGACCAACAGTGAGCTGTGTGGAGTTTGCATGTTCTCCCCGTGTTGCGTGGGTTTACTCCGGGATTTCTCCGGTTTCCTCCCGCACACCAAAAACATGTAGGTTTAGGTTTAGGGCGCTCGCGCACGCAGCGACCAGCAGCCGGTGGCTTGTCACCAGACTGCAAACCAAATCTACCTACGGGTACAAATAAGTAACAAAAAAAAAAAAAATTCTTCAAGGTTCCACATTTTTACTGTGTCAGCACCTGTTTTAAAACAACATTGCTCAGAAAGCGACCTTTGCTTAGTTTCTTCATCTTGAGCAAGAATACGAAGAGTGCTTGATGTGGCAACAATGCTCGCGGCAAGGTAGAATTGGGCATGGCTGAAGCAATCTGTTGTGCGGAAAACACCAACGCGCACGTTACAGACAGACAGACACACAAACTGACAGATTACTTGAATTTGTTGATAGATGTTTGTCGCACTTAAATGTTTCCGATCATCTATCTATAAATTCAAGAAATCTGTGTGTGTGTCTGTAACGTTCATAGGACATCATAGGACGGCCTATGATGTTCCTATGATGTCTCCATCATAGGACGTCATGCCTGCCTTGATGTCTTTATGATGTCATATACAGTGATGGCTGTCTTGATGTCTACATGAAGTCATATAGACCATGAGGTCCTATACCTGCCTTGATGTCTTTATGATGACATAAAGAGCTTGAGCAGAGTTGCCAGATTAAGCACTCTTCGTATTCTTGCTCAAGATGAAGAAACTAAGCAAAAGTGTCGCTTTGTGAGCAATGTTGTTTTAAAACAGGTGCTGACACGGTAAAAGTGTGGAGCCTTGAATAATGGCAGGCTACACTACAAATCTGTAAAATGCCAAGCAAAGCACTGATTTTATCCAGTTGCTCCGGTTTCTTGGTTTCTTGCCATGGCATGGTTTCCTTGCCATGCACAGGTCTGGCAGAACATGGTCCAAAGCCAATTTTTGCTCAGATCAATTTTCAGGATCCTCTCCATGAACTGGAAATACGACGCACCTGTCCCTCAACCAGTGGTCTGAACGAAGAAGAACAAGAAGAAGACCCACCAGATGGAGAGCAATACAGTGAGGAGAACTGCTGCACTTCAGAAAAGATGCCGTGTAGATGAAACACCTTAGGTTTGAGCAGTACGCTGCAGGCATGACTGTGAACAACACAGCCGTCTGAGACAGGAGGACAACCTTCAGCACCGGGCATGCAGAAATACTTGCTTATACTTGGTTTCTGTGGGCATGGATGGGTATGCACTAATACAAAAAATGAGAAATCAGGAGGGGGGCACTTTTTCACGCCACTGTACAAAGACTTTAATTCTGCACCATTTAAACATTTTTTATGTTGTTTTTTTTTAAATATTTGTTTTCATGAAAGTACAGTCCTGTTCACCTTCCAGTTAAACTTTGTGTTTTCTCAGGTCTTACCTGCAGGTTCATCAGATGGACCTGGATAGCTGTACCAGACAGATAAAAGAATCAAAGAGAAACTCCAGACTGGTATGTTTGAATGATTAGCTCAGCACTATAGTCAGTAATGTTTTTTTTCCCTTTATTGATGACAACACAGTTTTCTAACACTTATTAAAAACAACATATACTGTACTGACATTGTGAGGTTTTCTACCTTTCCAGGGGTTCCTGTATGAACTGGATAAGGTAAGCTCCTTTGACTCCTTCCATTGTTACCATGTTTTACTGTTACTTAATTGTTTCAATAACTTTTAAAAAAAAACACTTCGAACAAATACAGGGTGTTTCCATGCTTTTAAATATACTTGGACTACAGTGTTGTGTATCACATCATGCAGTTCAGCCAGTGTTAATAGTCCAGTGCTAATTTTGTTACGTTATAGCTAATGCCACTTGTGAAAAATGGACAACCTCTATAGCATGTTCTGCCTAGCTTATCATCTCTAAAGCTTTGTTTATTTTTCACTGTAACTTCAATAACAACTAAATGCATGAGGTTTGTGTATATGCAGCTGAAGTTACAACATTTTGAGCTACGCAGTTTGATACTGATATATATTTTAAAGTAAAAAATTTATTATTATGCATTTCTAGAAAACACAAGAACAAAAGTCTGGACACAAACGTCATAATGTCGAATTCTTGAGGAAAATGTCGTCTTTGTTGTTAGCACTCTGAAGAAAGTACCAGAGCATGGCAGTGTACTTTATTATACAGTCATGTGAAAAATTAGGACACCCCATTAAATATTCAGTTCTTTATTAAGAAATGTTCACATATCTATGTCTAACCTTGTTTTTGTTTTTTATTTGCATTTTTTAAACATTCATTTTAGCTATTTTAAGTGGGAATGAATGTGGGGGTGTCCTAAAAAAGATGGAGGGTGTCCTAATTTATTCCTCATTATTTGTTTAGAATTACATTTTACAGAAAATTTGAACAAAGTCTTTAATTCATTTTTGTTTAGTTGTATTACATGAATCTCTCAGTATTTTTAGCATTGATATTAAATGTCCATATGCCCAAATATGTTAAAAAAACGCACACACAGGCTTATACAGGATGTCTTAAGTTTTTCACAACTGTAGATGTTCATAGTATTTGCCACCACAAAGTTGCTGATAAAATAAGCCTTTATTAGTCCCACAATGGGGAAATTCCAGGATTGCAGCAGCACAGGGATAGCAGCACTCAGAGCAATAGTAGATAAGATAATAAGATAAAAACTAGTTAGCCAAAGCAGTAAATAAATATACATTTGTACACAGATATATACACAGTGCAGGAGCATTGCAGCTAGATGGTATAAACAGCATTATGGTTTGTTAACTTACCCTGCAGAATATGAATATGTACCTAGGCAGTATATTTCACATTTGAATCAACAGTGTTGTTGCCACCATCACTAATAATTATTGTCCTAGTTGTGTATTGGAGGGGACCGCTATTGTGCAAAGTTGTTAAGTTTAGTACATTTACTATAACCTCTACAAGCAGCCCTGGTTAGGTTATAAAGTCTGACAGCCGTAGGTAGGAAGGACCTGCGGAACCTCTCTATCGTGCACCTAAGATAGCACAGCCTACTGCTAAATGAGCTCGTCAGTGCATTCAGTGTGTCCTGCATGGAGTGGGACTCCAGCAGAGATGACAGCTTCGCCACTATCGTCCTCTCCTATCTCTTCCACTGAGTGGAGGCGTTGTCCCAGAACAGAGCTGGATGCTAGATACTAATGGAGTGGTGGTCTAGTAGCAAAGCACTGACTGGGTCATACCAAAGGCCATATGAAAATTGTACTTTCTGCCTTCTAGCTTGATGTTCAGCATAAACTAAATTGAGAAAGGCACTGAGCTACTAGAGGACTAAGTTCCTACTGCAGTTTAGATAGATAGATAGATAGATAGAGAGATAGAGAGATAGGTAGGTAGGTAGATAGATGGATGAATGAATCTTTATTTCGGATAGATTAAAAGTAAAGATTAAAAGAAAGGAACAGAATAATACAACAAAGGGGGAAAAAAATCTTACAAGATCAAATTAAACAATAACTCCTCTGATCATACAGTTCAACATAAGTTATCCAAAATGGATGATGGCTGAAGCCGCAGCTTATATTGCCCACCCATATTCCATCCAAGAATTCAAAAGAAAAACAAAACAAGAGCAATTACAATTCAGAACAAAGCTAAGACAAAATGTGACAAAAAACTAAGCAACAACACAACACAGACTGGATATGATAATCCTTATGTGATTTTACATGTCATCTTGTATATATGTTGGGAGTATTTCTTCCTTTAGTTTTTGTTTAAATTGTCCAAGCGTTGTACGTGATTTTAATTCAGGTCCAAAAGCATTCCACAATCTGACTCCTTGCACTGAGACACAGTGTTGCTTGATGGTAGATCTCACTGAAGGTTTTTGAAATATACATGTTCCTCTGAAATGATATTGTCTCTCCCTTATTTGGAACAACTTTTGGATATTTGCGGGCAGTGATCGATTCTTCACTTTAAACATTATTACTGTAGTTTTAAAGTCAACCAGATCTTTCAACTTGAGAGCTTTTAATTTAAGAAAAAGTGGGTTTGTTGGTTCCCTGTAAGCAGCTTTGTTTATTATTCTAATAGCTCTCTTCTGAAGCATAAAGATTGGATATATGTTTGTTTTATACAGTATGTATTTCCCCATACTTCAGTACAATATGTCATATATGGGAGTATTAATGAATGATACAAAGTATATAATGTGGGTTGATTCAGCAAATATTTCACTCTGTGTAGTATTGCAATTGATTTAGATATTTTACCTTTAATATAATTAATATGTGACTTCCAACACAGTTTATTATCAATTATTACTCCAAGAAATTTAGTTTCGGATACCATTTCAATCTCTACACCATTTACACTGAGTTTAGATACTAAGTTGTTGTGATGGTTGTTAAAAACTATAAATTTTGTCTTACTCAAACCACAGTTTAAGCTTTCCTAATTCCTTTCCGAGTGTATCCAAACGTTCCAAATTGCTTCTACTGCATAATAAATTAGTGTCATTGGCAAACAATATTAAATCCATTTTTTCCGAAACTTTACAGATATCATTTATATACATATTGAATAACAGTGGCCCCAAAACTGAACCCTGTGGGACCCCACAAGTAACCTTCAGTAACTGTGAGTTTTTGTTACCAACACATACATACTGATATCTATTCTTTAAGTAACTACATAACCAGGACAGTGCTACCCCCCTAATACCAGAATTTTGTAGTTTCTTTAATAATAAATTATGATCCACTGTATCAAATGCTTTTTTAAGATCCAGGAATACCCCAACTGAATACTCTTTATTTTCAACGGCAGTTGATATTTTTTTTTATAAATTCCATTAGAGCAAATGCAGTTGTCCTCTTGTGTCTGAACCCATATTGCTGCTCACACAATAAATTATTCTTCATTATGAAGTTGTCAATTCTCTCACAGAATATTTTTTCAAGTATCTTGGAAAATTGCGGCAATAGTGAAATTGGTCTATAGTTTGAAAATTCCCCTCTGTCACCCGTCTTGTATATCGGAATTACTTTAGCTATTTTCATTGCATTGGGAAATATACCTGTTTGGAGAGACAGGTTACAAATATACGTCAGTGGCTTCACTAAGCATTCAATGATAGTTTTGACTAAGAGCATGTCAATACCATCACAATCCGCAGATGTTTTACCTTTAAACAATTTAACAATTTCAATGACCTCTCTTTCGTCTGTGTTCTTTATGAAAATGGAGTCTTTTATAGTAGTGTTTTTGCTTATTGTATCACCTGTGGGTGCCGTAATGGGTATTTCTTGAGCCAAATTAGGACCAATGTTAACAAAAAAGTTATTAAATTCATCTGCAGGTGAGACTGCATTCACACTCTGAGTCGTTTTATTTATTTTTTTTTCAAAGTGGTTGGGTAGCTTGTATTTCTGTTTTATTTCCAAGAATATTGTTAAGTATTGTCCATGTATTTTTAATATTGTCTCTGTTTTTCTCCAGTTCTTTACTGTAATAGTCTCTTTTACTACATCTCATTATATATGTTAACTTATTTTTGTTTGTTTTATACCACTGCTCTGTTTCTTTTGTCCTTTAGAAAAGCTTTATATAATAATTTTTTCTTTTTACACACCTTTTGTAATCCTTTGGTTAACCATGACTTGTCAACAAATTGCTGTTTAAGCTTTTTCTTTACTAATGGACAATTTTTTTCATAAAGAGTGGTTACAATGTTCATAAATGTGTCATAGGCTTCATTTACATCTGATACATAGACTTTTGTCCAGTCTTGCTTCAGCAAGTCTTCTTTAAAAGAACTGATTGCATTTTGTGATCTGTATCTGAAAGATTTTAAAGTTTTTTTTCTGTTTTGGCCCCCGTGTGGCCATGGATAAGTGCAAAGACTGGCAAATGGTCACTTATATCATTTATCAGTAATCCACTTTCTATTTTCTTATCAATAATATTAACAAACAGGTTATCAATAAGTGTAGCAGTGTGAACTGTGATTCTACTGGGATGTGTTATTGTAGGATATAGATTCATACTGTACATAGAATTCATGAACTCTGTAATTACATTTTGTTGAAATGGATTTAGTAAATCAATATTGAAATCTCCACAAATTACAACCATTTTCTTACTAGTAATATTATTGTACAGCTCGACTAATTTATCTCTGAATGCCTCAATGCAAGTTCCCGGCATTCTATATATACAACTTATAATTAGATGTTTTGTTATGTTGGTCAATCTCAACAGTAACACATTCCAGAATCCCTGGTAGTGCAAAGGACATTCCATTTACAAGTTTACACCTATACAGGTCATCAATATACAGTGCAACACCACCACCCTTTTTTTGAGATCTGTTAATATGAAACATCTGATATCCCTCTATTACCATCAGAGGAGCCTGCTCTTCATTAAGCCAAGTTTCAGAGACTGTGATAGCTGTACATTTTCTGTCTAGCTGTTTTAAATAGTCCTGAATCTGTGGAAAGTTTTTGTTAAGACTTCTGCTGTTGGAAGTGTATTATTGATAGTTTACCATCTAATTGCACTTGACTTTTAAATTGCTTTTTCAGTGTAATATTCACAATGATTATGAATATTATTGAAAAAGTGGTTATCAGGATCAATATCATTCTCCATCTCTTGTAGTTTATGTTCAGCATAATGGCATATTTTCAGAGTTTGAATTTCCTCACTCTGTGTCAAATGACTTCCTCCAAGTGGGGATAATTGATGTCTACTCAAGTCAGTCATAAGTTGTTTTGTTTTTTTTAAGTGCATTGACATGGTATGTCACAAAAGAACTATTCTTGCCATGTGTGTGGATATGGATAATCACGGTCTCTTAATTTTCTTAATCAGTGTTCATCTATATTTATTTAAAGGCGACGGACAGACGAAAATTCAATATCGCTAAATCATATCTCAAATTGTTGTCTGAGACGAGCTAATTTGAACCCCACATGTTTTGGTGTCAACGCATGTCGCATAAGGTGACAATGCGCTCTTGAAGTACGCTGTTGTGGAGAGCTGTCTGACCCAGCCAAGCGATCAGCGGCTAAGATGGCCACTGACTGTATGACGTCATTTCGGTTAGGCACAGGGTCGGCGGACATTGCTGTGTTTTACTTGATGTTTACGTTTTAAAATCGGCGATTACGGATATTTCTCAGAATACTTGTGGATTACAAATAGATTATTTATTAATATTAGGATTTCAGGAATCGAATTAATTATGGTTTGTCGTTGTGTTGTCTACGGGTGCGACGTTATACCAGAGGAGCATGCTGTGAGTGTTTTTGAATTTCCCGTCCCTGGGAAAATCAGAACGGCATGGGTGAAATTCGTTCAGAAAACGCGAAAAAAAAATGGACTGATGTCGGTAAAACACCCAACATGTGCAGTAGACATTTCGTTGACAGCGATTTCGAGAATAAGATGCAATTTGTGTCATGACTCGCCGCTCATCAGCGGCTTCAGCTGCGCGCACACCTGCGCCTCGTCAGCAGCGGCTATTTAGCCCACCTGCAGGACGCTGTCTCCCGGGCTCATCACCTGCCGACGCCAGCCACCTGTCCCTGCAAGCAAGCAACATTATCACTGATTATCCCTGTCTCGGTGTGGTGCCCGTTACCCTTGTCCTCTGCTCTTTTCCGGCTGAACGGCGCGCTGCTCTGCTGCCTGCGCATCGGTGTTCACTCCAACACATCCCCATACCGCATACATCCATTCACACACACCTGCTTGTTGAATAAAGCTGTTAAATCTATCCTGAGCCTGCGTGCGTGTTTCCTGGGCCAGACATTATGTCAATTTGAAATGAAATTTGCAAAAAGATTGCTGATAAAGAAAACGGCTATTCCAACTATATATGCCTCGATTTCCAAGTGTGACTCTGAGAAAGGGGTCAGTGACAGTGGCGTGAAAAGCAAGGGTGATCTACCGATGCGATCAGCTGTCAGAAAACGAGAAGTAAACAGGGTAAGTTTTTTTATTTTTAATATTCACTGCAAATGTTTACTAAACATCTTAAATGAATTCCAAGCCATGGTTTGCATTGCCTTACCAACTTATCAAATATTAGCATATTAGGGTGTTCATACTCATCAAATATGAAATATTCAGTGCTGTATAGGGAGGTGGTTGTGCCTGTTTGATCAATTTATATTTCTATGTATGTAATCCAATTTGAGACCTCTGGGATAAAATTATGATGATCTACATTTTTTGCAGATTTTATCAACTGTCACTCAACCTTAAAATAGTGTTGATGTTTCTGACCAAGCAGAGGAAGCTGATGAACAGGACTTTTATGTAAATCCAAATTTATACCATAAAATGGTAGAAAAATTATTGAAATGTATATGACATGCGACTTTGATGAATGCTGAACTATGAGAATTATAACATTGACATGAACATTAAGAAACTCAATATATGATTTTACAAAACTTTATTTAAATAACATTGTTCACAAATCTAATCTTGGTAGGCAAAATCCCTTGTAGTGATGAGATGGGAAGGTTTCTCTGATGAGGCTCACAGCACAGGCAGGCAACATAACCCTCACTTCTTCCCCCCAAAAATCCCCAACACCACCGTACCAGTTGCCTGTAGGCTATGAATCTGTATCGCCTGAAAAATATGGGGTTGGCATTGATTATTCTGTTTGCATTGATTATTGAATGTATTGAATGATTTCTTCATAATTCATCTGGGAAATTAAATCAAATGAATAAATATTGTTTATAAACTCACTCGTGTGGACGACGTCATCTGTCTCATCAGCTCCAGCTGAGCACAGACCAGCAGGTGCTAATCAGCGGCTGTTAAAAGTATTGAGAAGATGATGATTAACAACATGTCATCAGGCAGCGAGTGACCAATGGGTAGGTTTTTTTTTTTTTTTCCCACAATATCTTTATTGAACCTTTTTTTTTTTTAACAAACATGATACAAACAATCAAACACTAACGCTAAAGTACTACAAAAAAAAAAATGCACTAAAAACACCAACAACCACCAACAAAATCAAGTCTTCAACAATGCTCCTCTGTTTAGTCTAGACAATCCAATACATAAGTATACATATTATGTTCACCAGTTTGGAATTTACAAGGTCCACACACATCATTCACCTTCTTCTTCAAGAGTTATGTTTAAATTTTTTACATAATCAATAAAAGGTCTCCATATATTCTCAAACACAATTTCCTTTGATTTCAGTATATATGTTATTCTTTCTAATGGAAGGTTTGTTAACATCTGTCTTAACCACTGAGTCACATCTGGTCTATGAGTCTTTTTCCATAATAGTGCAATACATTTTTTGGCATTAAGCAAACTGAGGTCTATGAATGTTCTTTCACTTTTATTAAAATTATGCTTTTCTGGGTACAGACCCAACAAAAACAGTTTAGGATTCAGTATGATTTGTTTTGAGATTATTTTTTCAATTGTTACCCTCACCTCTTCCCAAAACATTCTTATTAATCTACATTCCCATAAACAATGAAATAGGGTTCCTTTACTTTCCATGCATTTTGTGCATGTATCTGGTATATTTTTGTTATATCTATTTAACTCCTCCGGTGTAACATACATCCGCATTAACCATTTGAAATGTATCAATTTAAGGCATGCATTTATTGATTTGGTTTGAGCTTCTGTACAAGCCAATTCCCATTGTTCCTCCGAAATTTCAATTTGCAGATCTTCTTTCCAGTAGTTTAATCTTTTCAGTGAATTTTCACTTGAAGATAGTGTCAATGAGTTATAAAACTCTGAAATAATACCCTTTCTTTTACTATCTTTCATCATCATTTTTTCCAAGGATGAATAAATAGGTCGAGTGAGAGCTTTATTTTGATTTGATCGAATAAAGTTTCTAAGTTGAAGATATTTAAAAAAATGTGTTCTATTGAGATTAAATTTGATCCTCAGTTCTTCAAAAGACATTATGTTATCTGCACATGGCAAATATAAATCCTGAATCTTTTGTATCCCTTTTAAATTCCATACTTTAAATACAGCGTCCGCTCTCCCTGGTTTAAAATATTGATTACCCCATATTGGACTAAATTGTGACAATAACTGTGGTTCTTTTAAATAGTTTTTAGCTTCACACCATATTTTGATCATATGCTTTACAAATGGATTTTTAACTTGTTTTTGTAATTTTTTTGCCGAATCTGAGTATATGAATATGGGAAGAGGTAAAGGTAAATTGTATGATTCCATTTCAGTCCAGTGAGGGAGATCATTTGATGAAAAATAATATGTCATAGACCTCAGTTGTGCCGACCAATAATACAACATAAAATTTGGACATTTCAGACCTCCACGATCAAATGGTAAATATAATAAAGACAGACGTAATCTAGCCCTCCTGTTGTTCCATATAAATTCCACTAACTTTTTTTTTATTCTTGAGAATAGATCTAAAGGTGGTGATAAGGGAATGTATTGAAATAAATAAAGTATTTTAGGTAAAATATTACTTTTAAGTATATTGATTCTCCCGATCATCGACATTGGTAGTGACATCCATCTCTGAGTTAACTCATTGATATCTGACATTAAGACTTCATAGTTGACGCTGGCGACTGATTCTAGCTTAGGCATAATTTGGATTCCTAAATATTTAAACTGATTTACAACATTGAATTGATTTGCCTCAGGGGCTGGGTAATTTCTCTGGGTCTCATTTAGCATTAATATTGAAGATTTAGTTTTATTTATTTTATATCCTGATATTTCCCCAAAATTCTTTATTAAATTCAACAAGGTTGGAATTGATTTTTTTAGATTCGACATAAACAAAATTATATCATCGGCGTACAGGGAGATTTTATGTTCTGTTGGTCCAACTTTAATTCCATATATTTGTGAATGTAAACGTATCGCTATCGCTAAAGGTTCAATTGCCATAGTAAACAGTAAAGGTGAAAGTGGACAGCCTTGTCGACATCCTCTATTGATTTTTATTGGTTTTGAAATATTGTTATTTGTTAGGATTTCTGCTGTAGCATTATTGTATATTATTTGAACCCATTTTATGAAATTATTTCCAAGTCCAAACCTTTGTAGGACTTCAAAAAGAAAGGGCCATTCAACTCTATCAAAGGCCTTTTCGGCGTCCAATGATAGGAGAGCTGTATCCGGTGCTTCTTTATTAAAATAAATAATATTAAATAGTCTTCTTACATTATGGAAGCCTTGTCTACCCTTTATAAAGCCATTCTGATCTCGATTAATAATATTTGGTAAAATTTCTTGTATTCGTCTTGCTAAAATTTTACAGATTATCTTAAGGTCGGCGTTTAATAGGCTTATTGGTCTCATATTTTCACATTTATTAGAGGGCTTACCTGGTTTTGGCAGCAGTATAATTAAGGCATTATTTATGTATGATGGTAAATTATTATTTTGAAATGCTTCTAAAACCATTTCCAAAAAAGGTTTTATTAATTTATTCTTAAATTTTTTATAAAGGTCAACTGGAAGACCATCTGGTCCTGCACTTTTTCCTGATTTCATATTATCAATGGCTAGCCCAACTTCTTCTTGACTAATTTTAGACTCCAATATCTCCCTGTTTTCATTTGGTATACACGGTATAGATAGTTCGTTCAAAAACCCATTTAGTTTTGTTAAATCAGGTTCATTTTTGGTATCATATAATTTTTCATAGTAATCTCTAAAGGCTCTATTAATTTCTAAGGATCTATAACTACCTGTCCCTTACTTATAATACTGGTAATTGGTGTTTTAATTTCCAATTGTTTAATCTGCCATGCTAATAATTTTCCTGATTTTTCACCTTGTTCATAAAAGGATTGTTTCAATCTTAGAAGACTCGAGGCAGCTCTATTCGCTGATTTTTTGTCGTATTCAGCTCTCAAAATCAGTAATTCATTCTCCAACCTTGGGTCACTTCCTGCATACACTTTTTCCTGAAGACTTTTTATTTTATGTTCCAATTTAGCTCTCTCCTCTCGAGTCTTCTTAGATTTTGATCCTGTATAACTAATAATATGTCCCCTAATAAAAGCTTTGAAAGCCTCCCACTTTACACATGCTGATGTTTGTGTAGTATTGATATCAAAGAACTCGTCTATCTGTTTTTCTATATACTTGACAAATTCCTCATCCTGAAGCCATTTATGCTGAAATTGCCATCTACCTGATTCCTTTGTCAATTTTTTATCTACATATATTAGACAACAGGGTGCATGATCAGAGATCACGATGTTATCATAAAAGCAGTTTTGAATCTTGGACCTTAATTCTGTGGAAATCAAAAAATAATCAATACGTGAGAATGTCTTGTAGGTACTGGAATAACAAGAATAGGCTTTAACTTGTGGTTTCATTTCTCTCCATATATCTAACAATCTCAATTCTTTCATAAAATGATTAATAGTCATCCTACATCCAATGTGCGTACAATCCAGTCCTGTTGATCTATCCACACCTGGATTCAATGTACAATTAAAATCCCCTGCTATTATATGTTGCCCTGTAAGTGATGATAAGATGAGAAATAAATTAGCAAAGAACTTCTGATCATCTATATTGGGACCATATAAGTTCACTAGATTTATATTTTCTAATAGCAAAGAACCTTGAATGATTACATATCTTCCAAATTTGTCTCCAATTACATTTTTCACTTGAAAAGGAACTGATTTATGTATGAGAGTCATAACTCCCCTGGCTCGGGATGAAAATGAAGAGGTGAATACACTTCCCTGCCATCTACTCCTAATTCTTTTAACATCCTCCTCTATCAGATGAGTTTCTTGTAAAAACACAATTCTTGAACCCATGTCCTTTATTTTATTCATAACTTGTTTAAGTTTTTTTAAATTTTGTAGACCTCTGCAATTCATGAAGTTAAATTAAGATTAACACTTTGGTCCATGATCAATAGAGAGTTTGGGATTACCTTGCAGTGTAAACATGCTCATACAGAGAAGCAAAAACATGAGTGGTTGAACATTCATCCTACAAACTACACACAAACAAATTTCCCCTTCCCACACTTGTGGCAAACCCCCCAATTCAAAAGAAAAATTCTGTCTCCCGATATAGCCATCGACCGTTCCACACCCACGGGGAACAGCCTAAGCACTCCTTCTTCATCCTCCCAATCACCCTAACTCTACTGCTTTTAATGACGTAACATTAACTCTCCTCTGTAGTTTTCCAACTTAACTCCAAAATTTTTTAACAACTTTGTACATCATAGTTTTTTTTTGTTTGTTTGATTTTGTTTTTGTTTTGTTTTTTTATTATATAATACAATCTATATTTTGTAAACTTACTATTTACTTCAAGTCAGTCAGATGCCTGTGCAAATGTTTAATTTATTCTACCCTTATATTTGTTCATGCTTAGCTCCCACCAGTCTCTTCTTCTTCTTTGATCTTCTTGATGAACTCCTGCGCCTCCTCTGGGGTCTTGAAGATGTGGGTTCTGCCCTCATACGTGGTCAGCAGTCTCGCAGGATAGATTACACCATGACGAATCCCAAGGTTGCGCAGCTCCTTACGTATGGGATCAAACTGCTTCCTCAATTGCTGGATTCCTGTGGCCAAATATGGGTAGAACCACACCTGCTGGTCCTGGTGTTTAATCTCTCCTTTTTTAGCTCGTGCAGCGTTGAAGATCTTCATCCTGTCTCTGTTGCTAAGAAACTTCATAATTAAGGTCCTCGGCGGTCCCTTATCTCTCCGTGGGCCAATACGATGTGCTTTTTTCAGAACCACTGCTGATTGCAACTCCTCGCTGCCCAGCACCTCCGGAATCCACTTTTCCAGAAAGGAACATACGTCCCGACCTTCTGATTCCTCAGGAAGACCCACCAGCCTCAAATTATTCTGTCTCGACGAGATTCCAAATCCAATATATTATCTACCAGAGATTTATTTTTTTTTTCCAAAGTGCGCACCTTTAATTGAAGACGGTGACGTCATCTGAGCACTAGCGAGACGGAGCTCCATCTGCGCCGTTCGTTCTACACAGTCACCCAATTCCTTTCTTATTCCTTCCAACGCTGTCATAATCCATCAAATCTAGAGGAAAAGTCCGCTCTCATTGAACTCATGGCAGCCATCAGCGCATCTGCGCCATTCCCCGCAGATATCGCAGCGTTGCCACCCTCCTCCGCCATATATGAGTTTGTGTTTACTGCGTCTCCAGACCTGAAAGTCCGTTAATTTGGACTGTTTTCGGCGGCTCGCTTTTTCCTTTTCCTGGTTTTCCAGCCTTAGGCTTCGCCGACATATCTTCGCCCAAATGCTGGATACGTTCTGTCCCAAAATGAGAGAGTTATTTGCCGATTTTTTTTTTTTCCAGGAGCAGAGCAGAGCGAGACACGTCCGTTCCTACGTGGCAGCCATAACCGGAAGTCACCAATGGGTAGTTTTAGTTTGAAAATTAAAGTGTGTGACCATGCTTGTCGCCAAAGAAAAATATTTCTAAGCATCTTTTACCAAGATAAAATCTTCCAGCGATCCTCGTCAGCGTGGTCTGTTCTCGTCTGTGTTGCGTCTTCCTCCTCTCCCTCTGGCTCGAACAAATAAGGCTGACAGGCCACACACCACCCAAAACTTCTTCATTGTCAATGTCATCATTTATATTGAGGTCGTCAAACTTGAGAAAATAATCGCTGTCCGAATCACTTTGCTCTCGTTCTGCAATTTTCTTTCTTACCGAAATGACGTCAAGGCTGCACGCACCTATCGGGAGATGGCGGGTACTGCAGCATCAGTGAGTGAAGATGGGCTATGACCAAATAATGTCATTTATGGAGGATGGTGACACATATTAAATCAGGGGAATGGGAAGAATGGAATATTTTCATACAATCAGTTGATTGGTTCAATAAAAAAATGTCACTGTCCGTCGCCTTTAAGTCAGTGAGATCTCTGATTATTATGGTCTTTGCTTCCTCAGGTGTTCCATTTAGTTTGATCCAAACTCTACAGTTTCTTGTCCATGTTGCCTGTACTTATTTTGTCTTTTCAGCATCCGTGCTTGCTGTGGCTATTTCGGCATTAGCCTTTGTTAAATGTTCATTAGGTAAACTTCTGTTCCCCGTAACTTTCTGGCCTGCCTCAGTATGTCATTCTTTACCCTCCTGTTCACAAAGCGCATCACAATTGATTTCTTTGTTTTATTATCTTTTCTGGGTAAAGTATGACAGGCTGAAATTGCATTTACTTCAACCTTTATATTTCTGCTTTCAAGGAACTGAAGCACTTGGTTTTCCAGGGAGACTGATTCACTTAGGGGAGCCTCCTCACCTCTCATTCCTGCTGTAACATTGGCATATGATTGGTATTTAATGTCTAGTCTGCTTATAATTAGATCATCCATACGAGAATATTGTTCAAGATCCTCAATGCGTCGCTCCAAGTCTGCAATTTTTTTGTCTCTTTCCTTAATTGTTAATTTCAATTCTCGGACTTCTTCCATTAGCCCTAATAGTTTAAGCTGTTGATTGGCCACTTTGGTCAGTTCTTCTGACAAGAAGTTCAGAGATTTTTTGATCTCTTCCATTTCCTCCTTCTTTGGTGGCATTTTTACTGACCTGCTGATAATAAAACAATCTCTGCTGGTGTCGCCGGTATCCGATCCAACTGACCTCGAATCCAGCTGGGGCCTCAGCTAGCCCCCTCCGCTTACCGCCGCTGCAATTGAGCTCCTGTCCAGCTGGGGTGCCGGCGGCTCCTCCACCGAGCCCCGCTGCCCACCGCCGCTGTAGTTGAGCTCCGATCATGCTCCTGTCCAGCTGGGGTCCCGGTAGCTCCTCCGGTAGCTCCTCCGCTGAGCCCCGCCACCTACCACCATCTTCCTTAGTAGCTCCTCTGCCGAGCCCCGCCGCTGTAATTGAGCTCCAGTCCGGCTCTTATCCAGCTGGGGCCCCGGCTGCTCCTCCACTGGTCCCCGTCTCCTACCGCCGCTGTAGTTGAGCTCCGATCCGGCTCCCGTCCAACTGTTGCCTCGGTTAGTTCCTCCAGCAAGCCCCAATCACAAGATTCTAAGAATCTGCGTGGGAGGCTCAGCCGTCATCTACCGGGCTGATGCCGGGTCAGTGAGACGAACCGGGGACAGAGTCGCTCCTTTGTATCGGTGTTTGGTGCTACAACTAGCTATGGCGTTAGCTATAGCGATAGCGTTAGTTTAGCACATTAATTAAAAAGAAATAAACACTTGAAATATATCACTTCATGTATAATGAATCTATATAATTAATGAGATTCATTTTTTGAGTTGAATTACCTAAATAAATCAACTTTTTGTTAACCTTGGAATTTATTGAGATGCACCTGTATAACCCAAAGGAGAAACCATGACATTAGCGATGTACTGTCTTGTAATAAACCAACCAGATAGATAGATAGACGGACGGACGGACGGACGGACCGCCAATCTTCTTCTTCTTTTAGATTTGATTGGCAGTTGGCAACCAGCTTACAGGTGCATTACCACCACATACTTCACTCTATAATATAGAGTGAAGTATGTGGTGACATAGAGTCTAGAGTCTATATCTGGTGACATAGAGTCTATATAATCACTCTCTGTCCCCAACCGCCAATCAAATCTAAAAGGAGACTTTGATGGTGTCATAGTGAGTCTTATGGTCTTTGATGATGTCATAACGAGTCCTATGATGTCATAGCGAGTCCTGTGATTGTGAGTGATGCCTACCTTTGATCTTTGATATCCTATGATCGTGAGTGATTGTGAGTGATGCCTGCCTTTGATCGCTGATGATGTCATAGCGAGTCCTCTGATCGTGAGTGATGCCTGCCTTTGATCTTTGATGTCCTATGATCGTGAGTGAGCGTGAGTGATGCCTGCCTTTGAGCTTTGATGATGTCATAGCAAGTCCGATGATCATGAGTGATGTCTGCCTTTGATCACACAGATACACACAGATTTTCTTGAATCACTTCATACTATGGCATCTACAGTATATGTCATATAGACATCGTGTAGACATCATAGGCACATCATAGGTGATCATATGATCTTTTAGCGAGTCCTATGGTTGTGACAGACAGACAGACATTTCTTGAATTATATATAGAGTGATTGGCAAAATACCGCCGAGAGGTGGATGTATAATAATATAGACTGAAGTGATGATATACAGTGAAGTACGAGGAGACGAAGAAGAGTGATGTCTGAAGATAGAGTTGAGGTTTGATTGGACACAGCAATGATGATCGAAGGACTACAGCTCCCGACCAGATAGAGTGATGATGTGGAGTGAAGTACGTGGCGGTAATGCACCTGTAAGCTGGTTCTCAACCGCCAGTCAAATCTAAAAGAAGATGATGTACAATAAACAAATCAAACAAGAACAATTAAAACTACTCAACACAACTAATATTACAAGTGGTTTCTGCAAATTGAACACAAAATGTCACTTTTAATGACTGCTGTTTCAAAATTATTCAACCCCTTCATGACGAGCAGTTTTAGTGTTTAGTTGCGCACTCTTTTGCTGTGCTGACCTGCTGCAGGTCAGCTTCTGACAGCATTCCTGAGGAATCTTAGTCCATTCCTCATGGGCAAAGACCTCCAGTTCACTAATATTCATGGGTTTGTGTGCTGAAACTGCCTTTTTAAAATCCCACCAGAGATTTAAACAGGGTTCAAGTCAGGCGACTGTGATGGCCACTCTAGTATCTTCCAGGACTTCTTCTAAAGCTAGGCCTTGGTGGACTTTTGAGGTATGCTTGGGATCATTGTCGTGCTGGAAGATCCAGTGATGCCCAAGCTTCAGCTTCCTCACAGACGCCATGATATTTTCTCCCAGGATTTCTTGATACCTTGATTGAATCCATCTTACTCTCTACACACTGCAGGTTTCCAGTGCCAGAGGAAGCGAAGCAACCCCAGAGCATCACTGAGCCACCGCCATGCTTCACTGTAGGCAGGGTTGTTCTTTTCAGCGTATTCTTCTTCTTGTGGGCAGTGGTGGCCTAATGGTTAAGGATGTGGATGGTGAGCGGAGGGTTGCGGGTACGATCCCTGGACCAGCAGGATTAGAATCTGGGTGGGACAGATAACATAGCAGTGTCTTGCCCGACCCTCTTAACCCCACTGTGGTACCCTTGAGCAAGGCCCTTAACTCCAACTGCTTCAGTGGAGTTACTCAGTGGCCACAGGTCAGTCTGTGGTTGTACTGGGCAGCTTCCTGGTGTGAATGTGTAACTGTGTGAGTGAACAGGGCGTCCTTGAAAAAGAGAGGTTGCCTCTCAATAGAACTGCCCTGTATAAATAAAGGTTAAATTTCTCCTCCAGACACACCGCTGATCCATCGGCCCAAAAAGTTCCAGTTCTGCTTCACCGCTCCACAGAACAAAATCCCAAAACGTCTTTGGGTTATTTATATAGTGTTCAGCAAATTGGAGCCAACTTTTCTTGTGCTTTTGGGTCAGTAGTGGTGTATGTCTTTCTGCCACGTCCAGACAAGTGTAGCCACTGTCCCTTTAACTTTAAACTTGTGAACTACACTTCCAACTATGTCTCTAGGAACATGCAGAGCCTTTGCAATCTTTTTGTATCCTTTTCCTTGTTTGTCCAAGGCAGTGATCTCTTCTTTGAACTTTTTGGACAATTCACTTGACTTAGCCATATTTTCTAACATGCAAACGTCACTGTCAACAGTCCAGAGCTACGTTCCGATCTACAGTGTACTTTAACTGTACACTTCTTCCTTCTCCCTTTTGAGCACTGTATACTGTCACTTTTATCGCACTTGTCATTTGTTTTTGTTTTTTTACTTTTTTGTTTGAAATAAAGTATGTATCTATCTATCTATCTATCTATCTATCTATCTATCTATCTATCTATCTGTCTATCTGTCTGTCTGTCTGTCTGTCTTCCCTCCCTACTCCGTTCTCAGGGAATATCAGTTAACTGCCCTTCACAAAATGTCTCCATTTGAAACACCCTATAACTGTTGGCTCCCTGCTCCGTGCATTACCACGGTAACCATGGACACATACTGATACTATGGTGGGTAATTTATATTTCTTAAATAAAATATTAATACAAATATATTTTTATTACATTCAGTTGATATAAACAATAACCAACATCAGTTTAGCTTGTTAATAACGTTAGCAACAATAGTTTGTTTTACTCGTATTTGAGGCACAATGGCTTATTGGTAATCATCTTGTCAACTTCAGGTGAAGTGATGTATGGTTGTTCACTTCTTCCTTGCTCAGTTCTCAGTTCCCTTTGAACTGAAGACTGTTCGCTCCCTTCGGTTTGGAATCTCAGTTAATATGGTGGATACCCTGTGCAGTCCACTTCAGAGTATACTATTGGGCATTCGGAACGCACCCCAGGTATTTGAGGTGTTCTATTTCAAGCACATCTGATGCAACTAATGACGCCCTTGATTGGTTGTATCAGGTGTGCTTGAGACTACACCTGATTTGTAAGTGTGTGCTCTTGTGAGGAATTCTATTCAAGGAATTGAATAATTTTGAGACTACGGTAATGACTGAAAGTAGGATTTAGTGTTGAATTTTGAAAAAATCCTTGTAATATGAGTTTTATTTAACTATTTAAACTGTTCTTGTGTAATTTTTTTTGTTTGTTGCAAACACCTTAAATTTTTTAAACTTTGCCAATGAATCTAAAATGCTATGGAGGTTGAATAATTTTGATTCCGACTGTATAATATCATTGGAGAGAGAGTTCAATGACATACAGAAGCAACAGTCCCAGACAGTCTTTACCCGCTCTTACCTTTGTATGGCAGACAGCTGATGTGAACCTGACACATGCAATAACACACTCAGCACCAAGCACTTCAGCATTGCCCATCATCCACAGCTACTTTCAACAGTGGTTATGGTTGATACTTAATAAAGGGGGGGGGCTAAGAATAGCTGTATACTTGTTTGCTCATTGTTTACTGACTTAAACCATGTCCTTTAGGTTAAAAATACCCTTACAATGTCAAACCCTTCCATGTTAAACTGCTTTATTTTACCATACTGTCCAAAATTGTTATTTTATGTTATAAATACACTGGATGTCATCACAAGCAAATTTCAGAGTGACAACTACCCTAGTATGTTTGAAAAAAAGTTGTCAGCTTTTAACAATACATGTCATCATATGTCTGTGACACTGGTGTATGCATGAGAATCAATGTTTGGTGGTGGTCAGGGAGGCCGCTGGAGTGGATTAGCAGCCACGTTTGGCCAGCTGTGGTTACAGGGGTAGGTTACCACTGTCAGTGTGTGTCTGTGGAATGAATGAATAATGGATTCACTGTAAAGTCCTTTGGGTGTCATGAAAAGTGCTATATAAATCCAACCCACTATTATTACTATTATTATGAGACAGTCTCCTTAGTTGGCCCACAGACTATGACCATAAAGATGACTATAACTCTGCTCTTCTCTAACAGCAAGTGAAGGTGACTGAGAGGTTCATTAGACGACTGGAGTTTCACCTCAGCAAGGTAAAAGCATCATCAGCATGAGATATTTTGTTTTGCTTTATAGTGATATTATTTGTTTATTCTTCAAACACTGGATAATTGAAACTAAACAATTGACTGCAGTTTAAGAAGCAGTGGAGGAAAACTAGCCTGTAACAGTGAGGTGTAACATTTCATAATCTGTATTCCTAACTAGGTAAGTTGTTCTAAACATATTCTGAATGGGAGCTTTTATAGCCAAGAAGAATCATGTATAACTATGGGCATGAGCTCACTTTTGCTGAGATTAAGTAACCAGAGAAGGATCCAAATGAGTTGATTTTAACCAATATACCTGTATTTGGAATGGCGACTTGTGGCTGGGTAATATACAACAAGACATCATCAGCATATGAAGATATCTTATTAGAAGCTATTCTCTGTGTTGAAACCATGAGTAAGCAGGTTCTATTGCAAGAGCAAAACAAAGTGAAAAGTGAAGTAGGTTAGTGAAAATCTGTGCATGCAAGTTGCTATATAGTAATTTGACCACTGATATAAATTTCCGTCCAAAATTAAACCACCTCAGAATGTCAAGTGGTCTGGGTCACAAAGATTCTTACGAAAGATGGGTTTGTAAGAATCTCCTAGTTCTACAAATTCTGGAGTTTGGAGACATTCGTGGAGGGGGGCATAGTTTCTTATGAGTGCTGTTCAATTCGCAAGAACACTTGAGGCATTCTTAAGGAATGAGGTGCTTTTCTGTCTTACAATGGCCCTAGAGTTCTTATGTTCTATAAGGGTGCCTTGGGATCTTCCTACAGCATACTTACTGGCATCTTACAAAAATTTTTGTGCAGCTCACGGTACTCTCAAGTCATTAGTAGGAATATCTTACGGCTTTCAGCACATTTTGTCGGCACAAATGTCACATGAATGACATACTTCCACCTTAGGCCATCGAAAGGCTGTACAAAATGGTCCAAAAATCCCTTGCATCTTCTGTAACGTCAACCCTCTCCATGTCCCGAATTTCCTTCTGGGGATTAATAAAGTATACAAAAAAAATCATTCATATCATGTTCACAGCCGTTCGTAAGGGTATTTGTGACCATAGCGTAAGGCTGTTTGTCTTGGTCGAACATCTTTGCATCCAGTGACAGAATGACCAACTCCTCCTTTGGTTTATTATAGAGATGGGCTGATGTGATATGTAGTTCTAGTATCGGGTTCAATCCAGACAAAATGACTGGATCGGTTTTGGGGAGCAATAAATAAATAAAAAACAATCCATTAAAACTGTCTGACATTCTATCAGAATTTCTCACCCTCTCTGTAGCACTTGGAGCCTCTCATACAGGCATACAACCATTTTTTTTTTAGTATTAAAAAAATAGATGAAACTTCTTCTTCTTCTTCTTTCAGCTGCTCCCTTTAGGGGTTGCCACAGCAGATCATCTGTCTCCATCTCACCCTATCCCTTCATCTTCCTCTGTAACACCAACCCTCTCCATGTCCTCCTTCACTACATCCATGAATCTCCTCTGTGGTCTTCCTCTTCTCTTCCTGCCTGGCAGCTCCATCTTCAACACCCTTTGTCCAATATATCCACTATTGTATCCCTACACATGTCCAAACCATCTCAGCCTTGCCTCTCTTACTTTGTCTCCAAACCTCTCAGCCTGAGCTGTCCCTCTGATATATTCATTTCTAATCCTGTCCCTCCTAGTCACTCCCAATGGGAATCTTCACTCCTTCAACTCTGCCTCCTCCAGCACTGCTTCCTGTCTTTTTGTCAGCACCACCGTCTCCAAACCATACATCACAGCAGGTCTCAACTACCGTCTTGTAAATCTTCCCTTTCACTCTAGTTGCTACCCTTCTGTCACAAATCACCCCTGACACTCGTCTCCACCCACTCCACCCTGCCTGCATGCTCTTCTTCACCTCTCTTGTGCATTTTCCATTGCTTTGGATGGTTGACCTCACGTATTTAAACTCATCTACCTTCACTACCTCTACTCTTTGCATCAAAAAATAGATGAAAACTAAGTAAAAATAGATGAAAACTAAGTTGCAAACAAAACATTAAAAATAAATAAATGAAATGGAAGACTTACAAATCAGTAACAGATTTTATCTGTTCAGCAAATTTACCTCTTCATAAAATCTTTCTAGACTGATAATGAACGCTCTTGCTATAGGTAAAATCATTGTTGGTTTGTACCTCTTAAAGATAAAAACACTGAAGTAATTTTAAAGAAATGAATCAAGGGGAAGTTTTCATTTGTCCAGTGGCTGTTTTTGTGAGGTGATCTCTTAATTATTTAGGATGCTGTTAACTTATTCTAAAAAGACCTTTGTTATGTTGTGTTCAGGTATAATACAGCAGGCATTTCTCTCCCAAGAAATTTTATCAATCATAGTTTTATGTTGTTAAATTTATTACCTCCGCCAAGGAGGTAATGTAATTGGGGTGGTCTGTCTGTCTGTCCGTTTGTCTGTTTGTTAGCAGGATTACGCAAAAACTGCTGTACAAATTTTGATGAAAATTTCACCAGAGGTAGCCCGTGGGCCAAGGATGAACCCATTACATTTTGGTGATGATCTGAGAGTGCATACCTCCACCAAGGTTCTTGTTTGTATTTTGTGCAGTAGGATTACACAAAAACTACTGGATGGATTTGGATGAAATTTTCACCAGGGGTGGTCCTTGGGCTAGAGGGGAACCCATAACATTTTGGTGATGATCTGAGAATGTATACCTCAGCCAAGGCTCTTATCTTGTCACACTGTGTTAGTAAGAATCTTCCAGTACTACTGGATAGACTTTGATGCAGTTTTCACCAGAACTGGCTCGTGGCCTACATACGAACCCATTACATTTTGGAGGTGATCCATGAGGGACAGAAGGAGCCTTGGCAGAGGTATATTGAGTTCAGACTTTGCTTTGCAATTTATTGACAGATTTTAAAATCTGATAAAGTTTATAAGGTGTTGTTTGATATTAGTGTCCATGCTGCATTTATTCTATCCATCCATCCATCCATCCAACCATCTATCTTCTACCGCTTTTCCGGAGGTCCGGGTCGCGGAGGCAGCAGTTCAAGCAGAGAAGCCCAGACTTCCCTCTCCCCAGCCACCTGCTCCAGCTCTTCAGAGGGGATACCAAGGCGTTCCCAGACCAGCTGGGAGATACAGTCTCTCCACCAAGTCCTGGGTCTGCCCCGGGGTCTCCTCCCAGTGGGACGTGCCCGAAACACCTCAAGTGGGAGGCGTCCAGGAGGCATCGTAATCAGATGCCCATACCACCTCAACTGACTCCTTTCAATGTGGAGGAGCAGCGGTTCTACTCTGAGCCTTTCCCGGATGACTGAGCATCTCACCCTATCTCTGCGGGTGAGTCCAGCAATCCTACGGAGAAAGCTCATTTCAGCCGCTTGTATCCGCGATCTTGTTCTTTCGGTCATTACCCAAAGCTCGTGACCATAGGTGAGAGTAGGAACGTAGATTGACTGGTAAATCGACAGCTTTGCCTTAGAACTAAGCTCCCTCTTCATCACAACAGACCGGTACAACGTCCGCATCACTGCAGATGCTGCTCCAATCCGTCTTGTCAATCTCTCGCTCCATTATCTCCTCACTCGTGAATAAGATCCCAAGATACTTAAACTCCTCCACTTGGGGCAGGAGCCTGTCCCCAACCCAGAGAGGACAATCCACCTTTTTCCGGCTGAGGACCATGGACTCGGACTTGGAGGTGCTGATTCTCATCCCAGCCGCTTCACACTCAGCAGCAAACCGTCCCAGCAAGAGCTGTAGGTCATTGCTGAATGAAGCCAACAGGACAACATCATCTGCAAACAACAGAGATGAGATCCTGTGGTCACCAAGCATGACACCCTCCATTCCCTGGCTGCACCTAGAAATCCTGTCCATAAAAATTATGAACAGGATCAGTGACAAAGGGTAGCCCTGGTGAAGTCCATCTCTCTGGGAATGACTCCGACTGAGTGTTGGCAATACAAACCAAACTCTCACAACAGTCATACAGAGACCGAATAGCTCATAACAACAAGCCCGATACCCCATACTCTCGAAGCACCCCCCACAAAAAACCACGAGGGACGCGGTCAAATGCCTTCTCCAAGTCCACAAAACACATGTAAACTGGTTGGGCAAACTCCTACGAACCCTTGAGAATTCTCGAGAGGGTAAAGAGCTGGTCCGATGTGCTACGGCCAGGACGAAAACCACATTAGTTAGTTAGTTAGTTAATTCCCTTCACACCATGTTGGTGTATGGGGAAAACCACATTGCTCCTCCTGAATCCGAAGTTCGACCAATGGCCGGACTCTCCTCTCCAGTACCTTGGCATAGACCTTCCCAGGGAGGCTGAGGAGTGTGAGCCCTCTAAAGTTGGAGCACACCCTCCGGTCCCCTTTTTTGAAGAGAGGAACCACCACCCCGGTTTCCCATGCCAAAGGCACTGCCCCCGACCTCCACGCAATGTTACAGAGGCGTGTCAACCATGACAGCCCAACAACATCCAGGGCCTTGATGTACTCTCATCCACCCCCAGGGCCCGGCCACCAAGGAGATTTTTAACCACCTTGGCGACCTCAGCCCCTGTGATAGGCGAGTCATCCCCCTCGTCCCCAAACCCTGCTTCCTCTGTGGAAGGCGTATCAGTGGGATTGAGGAGATCCTCGAAGTATTCCTTCCACCGCCCGACGATATCCCCAGTCGAAGTCAACAGCACCCCATCTGCACCATACACAGTGTGGACAGGGAGCTGCTTCTCCCTCCTGAGCCGCCGGACAGTTTGCCAGAATCTCTTCGAGGCTGACCGAATGTCTTGTTCCATGACCTCACCGAACTCCTCCCATACCTGGGTTTTTTCTTCAGCAACCACCCGAGCTGCACTCCGCTTGGCCTGCCGGCGCACCTCAGCTGCTTCGAGAGTCCCACAAGCCAACCAAGCTTGATAGGACTCCCTCTTCAGCTTAACGGCCCCCCTCACCACTGGTGTCCACCACTTGGTTTGGGGGTTGCCACCACGAGATGTACCGATCACCTTGTGACCGCAGCTCTGGGCCGCCGCTTCAACAACAGAGGTGGAGAACATGGCCCATTCAGACTCCATGTCTCCAAACTCCCTCAGAATGTGGTTGAAGTTCTTCCGGAGGTGGGAGTTGAAGACCTCCCGGACAGGGGCCTCAGCCAGACGTTCCCAGCACACCCTCACTATACATTTGGGTCTACCAGGTCTGAATAGCTTCCTCCCCTGCCATTGGATCCAACTCACCACCAGGTGGTGATCAGTTGACAGCTCTGCACCTCTCTTTACTCGGGTGTCCAAGACATGCGGTCGCAGGTCTGATGACACAATAACAAAATCGATCATCGACCTGCGACCTAGGGTGTCCTGGTGCTAGGTGCACATATGGACACCCTTATGCTTGAACATGGTGTTCGTTATGGACAAACTGTGGTTAGCACAGAAGTCCAGTAACTGAGCACCACTCGGGTTCAGATCGGGCAGGCCATTTCTCCCAGTCACCCCCCTCCAGGTTTCACTGTCGTTGCCCACGTGCGCATTGAAGTCCCCCAGTAGGACAATGGAGTCTCCCCTCATGGATCGTTACCTTATCGTGGTGTGGGGGGGTTGCGTGCCCCAGTGATCCCAGGAGCTATGTTGTCCGGGGCAATTTGCCTCTGATAGGGTCACCCAAGACAAACTGGTCCCGGGTGAAGGGCCAGACTAAGAACGATCCAACAGACTCTCATGATAAATTCTATATCAAGGATTCAGTGTACCCCACCCAGTATGGGGTTACTGGGGCCCCACCCTGGAGCCAGGCCTGGGGGAGGGGCTCGATGGCTAGTGTCTGGTGGCCGGGTTTCCACCCATCGGACCCGGCCGGGCTCAGCCCGAAGGAGTTACATGGGTCCGCCCTCCAGTGGGCTCACCACCTGCAGGGGGGATCATGGGGGTCCGGTGCTATGTGGATTAGGTGGCAGTCAAAGGCGGAGACCTTGGTGGATTGATCCCAAGCTTTCTAAACTGGCATTTATTCTAATGATTGATTAAAATTTTAATCCGTTTTATTAATGCTGCTGTTTGGAGGCATTAAAATGAACACAATGACCTTTCTGCTGTTAGCAATCTTATTCCGATATATAAATGTTACAGCTTAACATGCTACATTATTTTTTATTAAAATAGAGATAAATGTGAATTTATGTACTTAATAAACAACAAAATGTGTGTTAAAAAAACCTTTAAAAGTTCAGTTGTAAGAGTGTAGTTTTATAAACATCTCCAACACCTGCAGAAATACCAAGGAAATGATTACGCTGAATTTATTCAGGCCACAAGCTGCATATTGGGTTTGCATTGGTACAGTACATCTTTTTTAGATTTTTGCAAATTTGTTAAAAATAAAAAACTATGAAATCACATGTACATAAGTGTCATGGTTCACCCCTCGGGGCAGAGAGCAGGACCCAGATGCATAACGAGCATTCAACATTTTCTTAATACACTCAAAACTGCATGCAGCTCAGAAGCTAAAACAAAAATTAACCAGGCTAGGCAAGGCGGGACTTACAGGCTCGACAGGCAAGACAAAAATTGGTTTGAGTAAATGCCAAAATGATGACTAATGATGCGGCACCCAAGTGGGGGCTGTGTCCTTAAAATAACAGGTGAACTAATTAACAGATACACAAAACAGCTGTGAATAATCAAGAACTCAACACAAACCAGGCAAGATTAAGGTGAGAAATAAACACATACTAAATATAACAAGATAGGGCATGAATATAAGAACCAAAATGACAAACAGGACCAAAATGATAATCAATAATAAATACAGAAACCCAGAAAATAAACTTAATGCAGGGATGTGGATTGGAGACCACGTCCTGATGACAATAAACATAAATTACAACACAAGAAGGGAACATGGCTTCAACCCACGTCCTGACACATAAGTATTCACAGCCTTTGCCGTGAAGCTCAAAATTCAGCTCAGGTGCATCCTGTTTCCACTGATCATCCTTGAGATGTGTCTACAGCAGGGGTGTCCAATCATGTGCCATGGAGGGCCAAGACCCTGCAGGCTTTACGTCCAACCAGTGTCTTCAACAGCAGATTCCACTGAATTTCTTCCCACTGATTGCTGATAAGTGAAAACATCTGCTGAAGAGACTGGGTAGGACAGAAAACCTGCAGGGTCTTGGTCCTCCATGGTACATGATTGGACACCCCTGGTCTACAGCTTAATTGGAGTCCACCTGTGGTAAATTCAGTTGATTGGACATGATTTGGAAAGGCACACACCTGTCTATATAAGGTCCCACAGTTGACAGTGCATGTCAGAGCACAAACCAAGCATGAAGTCAAAGGAATTGTCTGTAGACCTCCGAGACAGGATTGTCTCAAGACACAAATCTGGGGAAGGGTACAGAAAAATTTGTGCTGCTTTGAAGGTCCCAATGAGCACAGTGGCCTCTATCATCCATAAATGGAAGAAGTTCTGAACCACCAGGACTCTTCCTAGAGCTGACCGGCTGTCTAAACTGAACAATCGGGAGGGAAGGGCCTTAGTCAGGGAGGTGACCAAGAACCCGATGGTCACTCTGTCATAGCTCCAGTGTTCCTCTATGGAAAGAGGAGAACCTTCCAGAAGGATAACCATCTCTGCAGCAATCCAGCAATCAGGCCTGTATGGCAGAGTCGCCAGACATAAGCCACTCCATAGTAAAAGGCACATGGCAGCCCACCCGGAGCTTGCCAAAAGGCACCTGAAGGACTCAGACCACGAAAAACAAAATTCTCTGGTTTGATGAGACAAAGATTGAACTCTTTTGCATGAATGCCAGGTGTCATGTTTGGAGGAAACCAGGCACCACTCATAACCAGGCCAATACCATTGTAACCGAATTTTATCTAAACACTTTAAAGGTCCTGGGATAAATAATCAGACGGATCTGCGGGTTAATAGTCTTTTATTGCTGCCAGCAATAAGAGAAATGGAGAACAGGAAAAAAGTCAGCTTTCTGCCCCACAGAGTGTAAAACAGGTACTTTATATAACCATCAGTAAAAAAAGAAAAAGACTCTGGGATGATAAGGCACAGGAGGGAAGAGAAGGGGGGGGAGTGAGAGTGAGAGCATGAAGACCTTAGCAGGTCAGTGTGACATTAAACTTCATCCTGGAGCGCAAAACATAACAGACATATCAAACAGCTTGTTAATGTAGCTTATACCCTAAAAAGGTTACAATGGGCAGTATATAAAAAGGTTCATATATGGATATAACAACAATTCATATATTGAGACACACTTATAAAACATATAATCCCTGGTTACTCATCAGATTAATGCATAGACAGTAAATTTCCACCACACCATCCCTATAGTGAAGCATAGTGGTGGCAGCATCATGCTGTGGGGATGTTTTTCAGCGGCAGGAACTGGGAGACTAGTCAGGATAGAGGGTAAGATGAATGCAGCAATGTACAGAGACATCCTGGATGAAAACCTGCTTCAGAGCACTCTTAACCTCAAACTGGGGTGACGGTTCATCTTTCAGCAGGACAACGACCTCTAAGCCCACAGCCAGGATATCAAAGGAATGGCTTCAGGACAACTATGTGAATGTCCTTGAGTGGCCCAGCCAGAGCCCAGACTTGAATCCAGTTGAACATCTCTGGAGAGATCTGAAAGTGGCTGTGCACCGACACTTCCCATCCAACCTGATGGAGCTTGAGAGGTGCTGCAAAGAGGAATGGGCGAAACTGCCCAAAGATAGGTGTGTCAAGCTTGTGGCATCATATTCAAAAAGACTTGAGGCTGTATTGCTGCCAAAGGTGCATCAACAAAGTATTGAGCAAAGGCTGTGAAGAGTTATGTAACATGTGTTTTCTTAGTTTTAGATTTTTAATAAATTTACAAAAATCTAAAAAAAAAAAACTTTTCACATTGTCAGTTTGGGGTGTTGTGTGTAGAATTTTAGGAACAAAATGAATTTAATCAATTTTGGAATAAGGCTGTAACATAACAAAATGTGGAAAAAGTGAAGCGCTGTGAATACTTTCTGGATGCACTGTACAATGATGTTTGCTGTTTTTAATATTCTATTTTACTGCTCTGCGTTTGAAAGAGATGCAATTTTGATACTCTGTCCTGTACATATGGCAGAGTTGACAATAAACGTGACTCAACAAGACTACTTAAATGTCATTCTGACATGAATGATAATTTCATTAATATGATCCTGCTGCGTTTGTATAAAGGAGAAACTTGAAATTTCAAAACAAAATTTTCAAAACATTCCTAGATTGAGGAGCTATATGAAGCCTATTGCATGCAGAGGAGACTCAGGGATGGAGCTAACAAGCTGGTGAAGGCATACACGGCCTCTTCAGGAAGTAAAGAGGCTCGGGAGAGTTTAGCAGAAGCCAATAAAGGACACAAGGAATACACGGAGGTAAGCTGAAGAGGACAGAGTAGTGGGGTATTGGGATATAGCTAGCAGGCATCATAAAACAACGGCAGGATAATGTGTTGACTGATTTGAAGTGTCCCTCTGTGTGCCTGTGTGCAGAATATGTGTGTGATGGAAAGTGAGTTTGAGAACCAGCTGGGAGAGTTCCACATTAAAATGAAAGGTAAGAGCCAGATGATTATTTTAGTTGGAGTTATTTGATGCTTCAGCATCTTTATGTTGTGCTTTTCTTTTAGGCCTGGCTGGATTTGCTCGATTGTGTGCAGGAGATCAGTACGAGGTTTGTATCCCTGAATAATATGAAATGCTGACTGTGAAGAGTGGCCATTTGAATCATACACACGTCTCTCTTTTCCACCAAGTTGGTTCTGGTGCTTAACTGGAGCTAGAGCCTGACTTGACTTTAGTTCTTTGCTTTTTGACCACCTAAACACTAGCTCCAGGCTCTCAAAATTGGTGCTAAGCTGGCTCCAACTCCTTGCTGGGCCAGAGCTTCAAACCACTTGATGTTGGTTACTTCCTCTACCATGGGCAGGGTTTAACTGACCAGCTGAAAGTGCCTCAAAACACTACTGACCACCATTTTCTATTCCAAACAGCAGAGCAGGCATGGATTCCAAAGCGAAGCAGAGTTGGAGTGAAGAGGAGACCTAGTGTTTCCTGGCTCTATGGTCATCTGCTGAAGTACAAGATAAATTGGAGGGGGCCAGTTGGACAGAGCCCATTTTTGATCAAATACAGAGGGAGATGGCTGCCGCGGGTTACAACCGGACCCTCGACCAGCTGATAAATAAACTCAAGAAGCTCAAGAAAGAATTCAGTAGATCTTGAGTGTAGTGGCAATGGGAGACCCCAAAAGAATCCATTTTGATATAATGACTTCTTCCACGCTGTTCTGTAGGTTGCGTAAAGACGCTTTACACTATGTAATGGCATAGCCCTGACTAGCTCCATGTAGGTCAAAAACCAGCTGGTTCTTACTAGGCACAACAGTTGAACTGATTAAGCACTGGCACAGGCACCAGATGTGAACTAGCACCAGCTCCTTTTTGGTGGAAAAGGGGTAACTGTAGGTCTGATGGATGCCTGTCTTGGATGTTTTCTTGTTCATTTTCTAGTTTAGTCTTTTTGAGTTTAGAATTTTTAGCTCATTCCAGCGAAGCCATAATGAGCTAATGTGATAGTGTGGTGTCTGTCTGTTTTTGCTTTAGCTGAAATTTGGCTCATAGATTTTGACTAACTCTGAGCCGGAAATTGATGGCTTCAGCCTTTAGCTTGGACAGAGACTCCAGTGTAACTGGTAACTCACTCAGTGGAGGCTTGTGCGATAAACTGGTGCAGTACTGTGATTGTTAGGGAGACACTGTGCACATCCAACATTGAACTGTTGTCTGTATCCCTACACAGTGAACATTTAATCACTGTGAACCAGAAGTTTTTTGCAATTTTTACCTGTACGTGACTTGCCTGACACGTCTTTTGAACGTTCTGAACCTCTGTTATGGATCTGTCAAAGGGGTTTACAAATCCCTTCAAAGAGCTTCACGTGGTACAGTATGTCGGATTATAATGTGTATGTATGTATGTAATGTATGTAGATTTCACCCTACACACTGGTCCTGAAGACAAACAAGCTGGAACTAAGATGAGTTTCAGATGGGTTTTCTTGTTGGAACGAGCTGCATCCAAGCTGTGTAACAGCTGATCTTTTGAGGTTTTCCTAGAGGATTTGTATGTAATCACCCTCCTTATTCATTATTCCTTCTACTTTCTGTAAAGCACCAGTTTCACTGAAAGCAAAGCAGTGCCAGAGTACAGTATGACCACCACCATGCTTGACAGTAGATTTGGTATTGTTAGGGGTTAAAGGCCCCACGTTGTCTCCTAAAAACATGTTTCTGTTCATTGTCAACATATAACTCAATTTTTGTTTCATCTGACCACAGAACTTTCTTCCAGGTTTGTTCTTTGTCCATGTGATAATAACTTAAAGGTGCTTTTTGTGCTATTTCCAGAGATTGTAAGTTCAATTTTAAGAAGCACAGCAATGCTAATCACAAGTAATGACCAACTGCTAACTTACTGCTAATTGCAAACACAGGGGACCCGGTGGGAGGGGGTGGTGGTATTTGTCTTATGGAGTGGTGCTTGATAGTTTGAGGACCCTTTAGAATTTTCTACATTTCTGAATAAATATGAGCTAAAGCATCATCAGATTTTCACGCAAGTCCTAAAAGTAGATAAAGAGAACCCAGTTAAATAAATGAGATAAAAAATATTTTACGTTTTAATTTATTTATTGAGGAAAATGATTCAATATTACATATCTGTTAGTGGCAAAAGTTTGTGAACCTTTCATTTCAGTATCTGGTGTGATCCCTTTTGCAGCAATAACTGCAGCTAAACATTTCCAGTAACTGTTGATAAGTCCTGCACATCAGCTTGGAGGAATTTTAGCTCATTCCTCCATACAGAACAGCTTCAATTCTGGGATGTTGGGGGGTTTCCTCACATGAACTGCTCACTTCAGGTCCTTCCACAACATCTCCATTGGATTAAGGTCAGGACTTTGACTTGGCCATTCCAAAACATTAGCTTTATTCTTCTTTAACCATTCTTTGGCAGAACAAGTTGTGTGCTTAGGATCGTTGTCTTGCTGTATGACTCACTTTTTCTTGAGATTCAGTTCATGGACAGATGTCCTGACATTTTCCTTTAGTATTTGCTAGTGTAATTCAGAATTAATTGTTACATCAATGATGGCAAGCAGTTCTGGCTCAGATGCAGCAAAACAGGCCCAAGCCATGATACTACCACCACCATGTTTCACAGATGGGATAAGGTTCTTTTTGGAGAGCAGTGGCTTTCTCCTTGCAATCCTGCCATGCACACCACTGTTCTTCAGTGTTCTTCTGATGGTGGACTCATGAACATTAACATTAGCTTATGTGAGAGAGGCCTTCAGTTGTTTAGAAGTTACCCTGGAGTCCTTTGTGGCCTTGCTGACTGTTACACGCCTTGCTTTTGGAGTGATCTTAGTTGGTCCACCACTCTCTGTGGATGATAACAATAGTCTTAATATTTCCTCCATTTGTGCGCAATCTGTCTTGCTGTGGTTTGGTGGAGTCCAACCTCTTTAGAGATGGCTTTGTAACCTTTTCCAGCCTGATGAGCAACAACCCTTTTTCTGAGGTCCTCAGAAATCTCCTTTCTTTGTGCCATTATACACTTCCACAAACATGTATTGACACTTTAATAGATCTTTAAATAAAAGATTCTTTAAATAAAACAGGGTCTTCTCTCACCTGATTGTCATTCCATTGATTCAAAACACCTGTCTCTAATTTCAACTTCAAATTACCTGCTAATCCTAGAGGCTCACAAACTGTTGCCACTCACAGATATAAAATATTGGATCATTTTCCTCAATAAAGAAATTAAAAAGTAAAATATTGTTTCTCATTAATTTAACTGGGTTCTCTTTATCTATTTTTAGGACTTGTGTGAAAATCTGACAACATTTTAGGTCGTATTTATGCAGAAATGTAAAAAAATCCTAAAGGGTTCACAAACTTTCAAGCACCACTCTCTACTGTTAACCTGTCATGTCCAGAACCGCTGTGTTTGACTGTTGTGTCCACAGAGGTAGATAATTAACCATTCTGTCCCCAGTAGTTTTTTGCCCAGCTGGTGGTGTTTTTAGCTCTAATGCCAACAGGCCACAAGGATCCACAGCTCAGACTGAGACTGTGGCTTGGGATCAATTTCACAGCCAATAACACTGTGATGGAGGGTAACTGAAGGCAGCAGGGTTGTTTTTTTTGTGATGTACAAAAACACAATACTAGCTCCTGTCAGAGTGTATAAATTAGTGGTGTCTGTCAGGAGCCAAGCCAGCTTGGTTTCTCTGACTCGGTCCTGATCTCTCTGTGGGTCTCGGTGCCGTTGTGTAATGCATGGTTAGTATGTATTTCCAGTGTATAACTGTATCCATAGCCACTGCTCTGGGGCCGGCAGCTGTGTGTACTGCTGACAGTCTGCCGGTCCGACCACGCCACCTCATTGATTACCATCAACTGTTCCCAGCCCCGTTGTTCGTCTTTCCCGGTCCTCGCCCAGGTGCGTCCAATCAACAATTCCAGCAATGCGTGTAACTTAAGCAGCCTTTTTCCAGTCACGCATTGCTGGGTCATTGCACTTGACATACGGTCGTTAATCGTCGTATGAAAGTCTAAGTTGCTAAAGGACTGTGTTTCCATTGATGCTTGTTTGGACTAACTTGGACAACTCCAGTTCTGTGAGTATCAGCTGTGTGTGTTTTCCCCGGTCTATCTCATTTGTAGACTGTTGCACATCCTTGAGGACTCCTTAAGCGTCTTTGGAAACTATTGTTGAAACTGTGTGTCTGTACCGCTGTGTTTAATAAATGTGTGTGGTGTAACTCCAGCACGTAAATCCTCATTATTTCACCCCTTGCTGTGCGCATTGGAAAAGCACACAGGAGGGTTTATGACAGAATAACCCAGCCCCGAAAGAGAATTTAGTTGGTTCACCCACACATCGCTCTTTTTCTATTTTTGAACTGTTTTTCACCCACCGGTTTGCCCCACTATGCTTTCGGCGTGCCGCTTCCACGCCGGCCGGAGGAAATCAGTGGCGAGGCATCCCACGGTGGAGGAAGAATGGACAGCGACCTTTATCCTGGACTTTATGGATGAGACCCATAAAGCCCGCGGACCCAAGGCGAGGTGGAGCAGCCCTGGACGCAGCGGAGGGAATCCTGGAAGCGCATCTGGTCTCTGGGATACCCTTAGTACGCAGACCTGATTGCTTCAGTCCACATGCTCCAGCACATGTTTCCTGGTAGGGGGAGAGCGAGCATTCCTTGCGGAGCTCTGAGTGGGAACGCGCTCTACAGCCAGCAGCCGTTCTTTCACCTGCTTCGCCATCAGCATCGGCCGCCCAGATGCAGTGTCATCCTGCAAAGGGACACCGGGGAGGCCCCCCTCGTCTTCGGCAGTCATCATCTCTTCAGCAGCTGTCATGAGGCCTGCCCTGGGCCGCCTCGGGAATGCCCTTCTCTGTAGCCATGGAGACGGCTCCTCCTGCACCCATTGAAGAGGGCTGAATCACCATAGACACGGATAGGGATGATAGCCTGCCAGCTGCAGCAGTAAACATCAAAGACTGGGATGACAGGCAAGTGTCTTTTCATTCAACTCATTTTGATAATAATAAACCTTGTCTGTCTCACGGGGGAGGGCCCCAGTTTCAGCAGTCCGCTGGGGCTCCATCCAGCAGTTGTAGTTTATAACTCTTTCCTACCCTCTTGGTGTCTTCTCCATCTTCTTCTGAGCATCTGTTGGTCTGGGATCGGAGCCGTCGGACGGTGGAGGAGCCAGTGGCTTTGGAGGACCCTGCTCCAGAGCCGGCCACCGAGGTGTTTCCCTGCGGCCATGATGGTGGAGTCCCCTGCTTCTTCTCCCAGGCTGGCGCCCTGCTCAATCCCCCGGGCGTGCCCGACGGATGAGGAGTGGTCGAACCTGCTCGCCGCGCTCAACTGCTGGGTCGAGGAGAAGCATCGCGAGAGGGAGGCCCGAGGACGCTCTTCCCCAACTGTGAAGGTTCCATCCCCCGCGCCTGCTCAATCCTCGTGCTTGCCGACGGACGAGGAGTGGTCAAACCTGCTCGCCGCGCTCGAAGTGCCGGGTCGAGGAGGAGCATCGTGAGAGGGAGGAGCGCCAGGAGAGGGAGGCCCGAGGACGCACTTCCCCGGCTGTGAAGGTTCCATCCCTCACGCCTGCTCAATCCTCGGGCTTGCTGACGGACGAGGAGTGGTTAAACCTGCTCGCCGCGCTCAACTGCCGAGTCGAGGAGGAGCATCATGAGAGGGAGGAGTGCCGCAAGAGGGAGGCCCGAAGACGCGCTTCCCCAGCTGTAAAGGTTCCATCCCCCGCGCCTGCTCATATCCCCGGGCTTGCCGACGGACGAGGATTGGTCAAACCCTGCTCACCGCGCTCAACTGCCAGGTTGAGGAGGAGTTGGATGAGGGTCCCCCAGCGCTCGAGCTCCTCATGACCACTCCGCTTCCCTCTCCGGAGAAGACGGAGCTTCTCGGCACAACTGACTCGCTGTCCAGTGTGGCGCCTCGCATCCCAGACTATCTGGTCCCTGAGCCATCTGGAGGAAGAGGAGGATGAACCCCCGCCGGAGGAGGCCTCCGGTCTTGCCGGCACTGCACAAGGAGGAATGCCCAGAGGGGGGAGACGTTCTGGGAGGCCGTTGAGGACATTTCGTGTCAGGATGACAGGCAAGTTATTTCTCATTTAACTTTTAAGTCTGAACAATTTTTGCCTGCCTCCTGGCGAGGAGACTTGGGGTGAGCAGCCCTCTGAGTGCTCCACCCCAGCGGGCATGTAGTGCCCCCTTACCCGACCTCACCCAACCCTTTCTGTATACCCCTACGAGCTTGCTGGCGCCGGATCCAAGTCACTCAAGGGAGCGGAACCTCCAGCCGATGGGACCCGGAACATCATCATCGGAGTCCTGGATGGTGGTAGAGCTTGAGCACAGGCGAGTAACCTCTCCAGTAGTTCATTTGTCAATGATGGAGGGATCTTGTCTAGCTCTTGGGGAGGAGAGCCAGGTGCGGCCGCCAGCTACATCTGGACTCCCCTCTCTGGGCTCTGCCGCTGCCGGCAACCCTGACTGGTCCTTCTCTCCTATCTCCTTCAAGCTCCTTCCTAGTGGTTGCCGGAGAGGAGCTGTCCACAACCTGGGCTGCCCACAGATGACGACGCTGGGCCCAGGGGTCCCGGAGGAGGTGACGGGGGTGCAGCACCCGATGGACCGGAAGAACCCCACGCACCCTAAATCGCTGGAGTCCTGGATGGTAGTGGAGCCCAAGTTCAGGCAAGTGTGTCTCCATTATGTCAATAGAGTCAATGTTGATGTCACATTGCCAGACTCATGGTGAGGAGGACCCGGGGCAGCTCACAGTAGCCCCCGGGGCCGCCTCACTGAGCTCTGCTGCTGCCGGTGACCCTGACCCGGTCTCTTTCTCCTTCTCCAGGTTTGGAACCCCCCTGACAGGGTCACCGGAGAGAGCAGCTGATTCCCACCAGAAGCCCTCCGAGGAATGGGGGGTCAGCGCCAAGGTGCCAAGGGGAGCATGACCTCCAAGGCAGCCGTGGCCCAAGCTGGGGACCACCGAGGTGCTGTGGATCTGCCTGAGGATGCCGTGGTTCCCTCTCTGTCTGACGCCGTGGGGGTTACCCTCTCTACGGTCCGGTCACCCCCCCCCGTGAGCCTCCTGGTGGGCAGGCCGCCTGCTGCTTCATCCTGCCCAGCCCTGGTGGCTTTACAGTGCTGGCCAACTGCGTGAGGGACTGGGGTTCTGGGTCAGATCGCCCGTGCATTTTGGCAGGCCACCAGACTCTGTCCGCTGAACTGCCTGCTGGGCCTGGGACTCTGGGCAACCTCCTGAGCCTCCACGTCTTTGGACTTAGCAGGGCTATTGTGGACCCTGGGTGGGGTGTTGTGTTCCAACCTTTCCTGTTCCCCCTACCTCCCACCTGGCTTTGTGTTGTTTGTTCCGGGGGGGGGGGGGGGCTTTGTCAGGAGCCGAGCCTGCTTGGTGTCCCCAGCTCGGTCCTGATCTCTCTGTGGGTCTCGGTGCCGTTGTGTATGCATGGTTAGTATGTATTTCCAGTGTATTACCGTATCCATAGCCACTGCTCTGGGGCCGGCAGCTGTGTGTACTGCTGACAGTCTGCCGGTCCAACCACACCCCCTCATTGATTACCATCAGCTGTTCCCAGCCCCGTTAATTATCTTTCCCAGTCCTCGCCCAGGTGCGTCCAATCTACAATCCCAAGCAATGCGTGTACTTAAGCAGCCTTTTTCCAGTCACGCATTGCTGGGTCATTGCACTTGACATATCGTTAATCGCCGTTAATATCGTTAATCGCCATATGAAAGTCTAAGTTGCTAAAGGACTGTGTTTCCATTGATGCTTGTTTGGACTTACTCAGATAACTCCAGTTCTGTGAGTATCAGCTGTGTGTGTTTTCCCCGGTCTCTCATTTGTAGACTGTTGAGCATCCTTGAGGACTCCTTAAGCTTCTTTGGAAACTGTTGTTGAAATTGTGCGTCTGTATCGCTGTGTTTAATAAATATGTGTGATGTAACTCCAGCACATAAATCCTCATTATTTCACTCCTCGCCTTGCGCATTGGAAAAGTGCACGGGAGGGTTTATGACAGGTGTCAGTTTTAATCATGTTTATTGCATTTAATGCATGGAACACAAATATCACTATTATTTTGCCATGCAACATATGGCGAGAGAGACCAGTGTTGAGTTAATCCTGTGTAGTGCGATTAATCTCGATTAATCACAATTAAAACTGTAACTACGAGTAAAATTATATTTCTAAGCGAAGAGAGGTTTTGATATTTTTTACAGTAATGTGACCCAAGGATGTCATTTAGATGTTAAAACCAATAAACTCACCATTTTGTTATGAATTGGACCTTTAAATTGTCAGAAGCCTTTGAGTGGTCCACAGAACTTTACTAGTTTTTTCTAGTCTAAGGCTGGAAAAGTTTCATGAAATTGCATGCCTATTTATACTAAGGTATGTGTTTTCAGATCTTTATGAAATATGGTCGGCAGCGTTGGAAACTGCGAGGAAGAATGGAGCTCAATGCCAAACAAGTGTGGGACAGTGAAGAGACCGTGTTTGTGCCACTCATCAATGACTTCCTCTCCGTGAAGGTCTGCCTCTCCCACTGTCATTCTTATGAGTTTGACTGTATTTACTAAATTCTGATTTGTAACCAAGCCACAGGGGCTGGTGCTGGTCAAAGCCCGGGTAATGAGGAGGGTTGTGTCAGAAGGGCATCCGGTGTAAAATCTTTGCCAAGTCAAACATGCAGATCATGACGAATGAGACTTTCATACCAGATTGGTTGAGGCTTGGGTTAACAACGACCACCACCGGTGCTGTTAACCGACAGGGTGCCAGTGGAAATTGGGCTACTGTTGGTTGAAGATCAAGGAGGAGGAGAGGGGGAAGGCATGTTAGGAGGGAGAGAGAGAAAAGGAAAGGCAGAAGTGTGGAGGTGAGTAGGGATGTTAAATGTAGGGACTATGACTGGTAAAGACAGAGAGTTGGCTGATATGATGGAGAGAAGAAAGGTAGATACACTGTGTGTTCAAGAAACCGGATGGAAGGGAAGCAAAGCTAGGAGCATTGGAGGTGGATTTAAACTGTTCTACCATGGTGTAGATAGGAAGAGAAATGGAGTAGAAGTAATCTTGAAGGAAGAGTATGTGAAAAGTGTTCAGGAGGTGAAGAGGGAGTTAGACAGAATCGTTGTGTTTGAAGCTAGAAGTCGAAGGTGTGATGTTGAATGTTATCAGTGCATAGCCCCACAAGTTGGACGTCAGAGAGATGTTAGAAATGTCAGTCAGAACATCCACCAACTCACTCACGCAGACTCAGAGCACACGTCCCGGACCTGCAGCTTTACGTGGGTTGACCCTGATTAGGGTCCGCCGTGTGTCTGCTGCGTTGATGGCGATAGCTGGCCCCACAGATTGTGGAGATGGGCCAGCCCTCCCCTCTGATTGTCGGGTTTGATGCTTCAAAGTGTGCTGCGTGGGTTTACTCTGGGGGCTCCGGTTTCTCCACAATCCAAAGACATGCATGTTAGGTTGATTGGCTGTTCTAAAATTGTCCCTAGATATCTGTTTCCTATAGGCCCTATAGAATAGAGGGTTGATATTAGTGAAAGCGCTTTGAGTGGTCTTTGTGACTAGAAAAGCGCTATATAAGTGCAGGTTAGTTAGTTAGTTAGTTAGTCAGGAAGAAGAAAAAGAGGAATTATGGAGTAAGTTGGATGAAGTGGTAGTGAGTGATTGGAGTGGACTTTAATGAGCATGTAGGTGAATGGAACATAGATGGCGAGGAGGCTGTTGGGTAGGTTTGGCTTTAACCTTCCTCTTGTGTTACTACTACAAGGTTAGTACTAACCTTGGTAGTCTGTAGGATGACTGAAGGCAGAGCCAAAGATAAAATGGGGGAAGTTATAGAAGGAAAAAGGTTGTGTAAAGTTCATGAAGGATTTGATGTAGGTTCTGGGTAGTAGGGAAGAATTGCCCAAATACTGGAAAAGTACAGCAAAAATATTGAGGGAAATGGGCAGAAAGGTATGCAGTGTATCCTCTGGACAGAGGAGGAAGACAAGGAGACTTTGTGGTGGAATGAGGAGGTACAGGAAAGTATTCAAAGGAAGAGGTTGGCATAACAAATTGGGATCATCAGGGAGATGAAGAAAGTAGACAGGAGTATTTGGAGTCGAGGGGCCCGACTCGTGCACTGCAGCCACGAAGGCTGCAGTGCACAGTCGGAAACATGTTAAGAAGGTAAAGACTTCTCCTTTCTATTTTTGTCTTTAATAAGAACAAAAAGAACAACCTCCTCATGGATCGTCACCTTATCGTGGTGGGGAGGTTTTGCGTGCCCCAGTGATCCCAGGAGCTATGTTGTCCAGGGGCAATTTGCCTCTGATAGGGTCTCCCAAGACAACTGGGTCCTGGGTGAAGGGCCAAACTAAGAACGATCCAACAGACTCTCATGATAAATTGTATATCAAGGATTCAGTGTACCCCCGCCCGGTATGGGGTTACCGGGGCCCCACCCTGGAGCCAGGCCTGGGGGAGGGGCTCGAAGGCTAGCGTCTGGTGGCCGGGTTTCCACCCATGGGACCCGGCCGGGCTCAGCCCGAAGGAGTTACATGGGTCCGCCCTCCAGTGGGTTCACCACCTGCAGGAGGGATCATGGGGGTCCGGTGCTATGTGGATTAGGTGGTGGTCAAAGGCGGAGACCTTGGCGGACTGATCCCAAGCTTTCTAAACTGGCTTTTGGTACGTGGAATGTCACCTCTCTGGTGGGGAAGGAGCCTGAGCTGGTGTACGAGGTTGAGCGATACCGGCTAGATATAGTCGGGCCTCACCTCAACACACAGCTCCGGTTCCGGAACCAGTCTCCTGGAGAGGGGCTGGAGCTTGGCCTTTTCTGGAGTTGCCCGGGCGAGAGGCGACGAGCAGGGGTGGGTATTCTTGTATCGCCCCACCTTGCTGCCTCTATATTGGAGTTTTCCCCGGTGACGAAAGGGTTGCTTCCCTGCGCCTTCGGGTTGGGAAACGGGTCCTGACCATCATTTGTGCCTATGCACCAAATGATGTTTCAGAGTACCCACCCTTTTTGGAGTCTGTGACTGGGGTGCTGGAGGGTACTCCTCCTGGAGACTCCATTGTCCTACTGGGGGACTTCAATGCGCACGTGGGCAATGACAGTGAAACCTGGAGGGGGGTGATTGGGAGGAACGGCCTGCCCGATCTGAACCCGAGTGGTGTTCAGTTATTGGACTTCTGTGCTAACCACAGTCTGTCCATAACGAACACCATGTTCAAGCATAAGGGTGTCCATATGTGCACCTGGCACCAGGACACCCTAGGTCACAGGTTGATGATCGATTTTGTTATCGTATCATCAGACCTGCGACCGTATGTCTTGGACACCCGAGTAAAGAGAGGTGCAGAGCTGTCAACTGATCACCACCTGGTGGTGAGTTGGATCCAATGGCAGGGGAGGAAGCCATTCAGACCTGGTAGACCCAAACGTATAATGAGGGTGTGCTGGGAGCGTCTGGCTGAGGCCCCTGTCCGGGAGGTCTTCAACTCCCACCTCCGGAAGAACTTCAACCACATTCCGAGGGAGTCTGGAGACATGGAGTCTGAATGGGCCATGTTCTCCACCTCTGTTGTTGAAGCGGCGGCCCCAGAGCTGCGGCCGCAAGGTGGTCGGTGCATCTCGTGGTGGCAACCCCCGAACCAAGTGGTGGACACCAGTGGTGAGGGGGGCCATTAAGCTGAAGAAGGAGTCCTATCAGGCTTGGTTGGCTTGTGGGACTCCCGAAGCAGCTGAGGTGTACCGGCAGGCCAAGTGGAGTGCAGCTCGGGTGGTTGCTGAAGCAAAAACGTGGGTATGGGAGGAGTTCGGTGAGGCCATGGAACAAGACTTTCGGTCGACTTCAAAGAGATTCTGGCAAACTGTTTGGCGGCTCAGGAGGGGAAAGCAGCTCCCCGTCCACACTGTGTATGGTGCGGATGGGACACTGTTGACTTCAACTGGGGATATCGTCGGGCGGTGGAAGGAATACTTCGAGGATCTCCTCAATCCCACTGATACGCCTTCCACAGAGGAAGCAGGGTTTGGGGACGAGGGGGATGACTCGCCTATCACAGGGGCTGAGGTCGCCAAGGTGGTTAAAAATCTCCTTGGTGGCCGGGCCCCGGGGGTGATGAGATTCGCCCTGAGTACCTCAAGGCCCTGGATGTTGTTGGGTTGTCATGGTTGACACGCCTCTGCAACATTGCGTGGAGGTCGGGGGCAGTGCCTTTGGCATGGGAAACCGGGGTGGTGGTTCCTCTCTTCAAAAAAGGGGACCGGAGGGTGTGCTCCAACTTTAGAGGGATCACACTCCTCAGCCTCCCTGGGAAGGTCTATGCCAAGGTACTGGAGAGGAGAGTCCGGCCGTTGGTCGAACCTCAGATTCAGGAGGAGCAATGTGGTTTCGTCCTGGCCGTGGACATCGGACCAGCTCTTTACCCTCTCGAGAATTCTTGAGGGTTCGTGGGAGTTTGCCCAACCAGTTTACATGTGTTTTGTGGACTTGGAGAAGGCATTTGACCGCGTCCCTCGTGGATTTTTGTGGGGGGTGCTTCGGGAGTATGGGGTATCGGGCTTGTTGTTACGAGCTATTCGGTCTCTGTACGACCGTTGTGAGAGTTTGGTTCGTATTGCCAACACTCGGTCGGAGTCATTCCCAGTGAGAGTTGGACTCTGCCAGGGCTGCCCTTTGTCACCGATCCTGTTCATAATTTTTATGGACAGGATTTCTAGGCTCAGCCAGGGAATGGAGGGTGTCATGCTTGGTGACCACAGGATCTCATCTCTGTTGTTTGCAGATGATGTTGTCCTGTTGGCTTCATCCAGCAATGACCTACAGCTCTTGCTGGGACGGTTTTTCCGCTGAGTGTGAAGCGGCTGGATGAGAATCAGCACCTCCAAGTCCGAGTCCATGGTCTTCAGCCGGAAAAAGGTGGATTGTCCTCTCCGGGTTGGGGGACAGGCTCCTTGCCCCAAGTGGAGGGAGTTTAAGTATCTTGGGGGGTCTTGTTCACGAGTGAGGGGAAAATGGAGCGAGAGATCGACAGACGGATTGGAGCAGCATCTGCAGTGAAGGCAGAATGTAGCACCGGTCTGTTGTGGTGGAAGAGGGAGCTTAGTTCTAAGGCAAAAGCTGTCGATTTAGCAGATCAATCTACGTTCCTACGCTCAACTAGGTGTCCACGAGCTTTGGGTAATGACCGAAAGAACGTGATCGCGGATACAAGCGGCGGGAAATGAGCTTTCTCGTAGGATTGCTGGACTCTCCCTCAGAGATAGGGTGAGGAGCTCAGTCATCCGGGAGAGCTCAGAGTAGAACGCTGCTCCTCCACATTGAAAGGAGTCAGTTGAGGTGGTATGGGCATCTGATTAGGATGCCTCCTGGACGCCTCCCACTTGAGGTGTTTCAGGTACGTCCCACTGGGAGGAGACCCCGGGGCAGACCCAGGACTCGGTGGAGAGGACTATGTCTCCCAGCTGGTCTGGAACGCCTTGGTATCCCCTCTGAAGAGCTGGAGCAGGTGGCTGGGGAGAGGGAAGTCTGGGCTTCTCTGCTTGAACTGCTGCCTCCGCGACCCGGACCTCCGGAAAAGCGGTAGAAGATGGATGGATGGATGGAATAAGAACAAAAGGTAAGATAAGTGAAGAGAGTGTTGAGAAGTGTAAGGAGTACTTTGAGGAGCTGATGAATGAAGAAAAAACTGAGAGAGAAATGAGGATAGATGATAGGAAACAATAGGAAATCCAACAAGTTCCAGAGGATTAGAAAAGCAAAAGTATGGGAAGCTATGAAAGGGGTGAAGGAGTGGAATGGCGGTTGGTCCACAGGACATACCTGTGGAGGTATGGAGATGTGTAGAGGAGATGGCACTACCAGACCTTTTAGCCACATGAAAGCTGTGTTTGGGTACCAATTTACAAGAACAAAGGTTGATGCTCAGAGTTGTCTTAACTTACAGAGACATAAAGTTTTATCAACCACATTATGAAGAAATGGGAAAGAGTTGTTTGAAAACCAGGTTAAGAGGAGGAGGTGACAATCATGAGCAGCAAGTACGGTTTCATGTCAAAAAAGAGTACTAAAGATGGGCAATGTTTGCTTTAAGAGTGATGGAGAAGTATAGAGAAGGTTCAGAAGGAGTTGTACTGTGTCTTTGTGGATCTAGAGAAAGAATATGATAGGGTGCCATGAGAGGAAGTGTGGTGGCTGTATGAAAAGGCAGGGAGTGGCTAGAGAGTATGTGTGAAACAAATCAGCACTTGGCCAGAGGGTGCAGCCTCGGCACTTCAGGACTGTTTTCTGCATACAGACTGGGAGGTTTTCAAAATGGCAGCCTCTCAGGGAGACAGGATTGATGTGGAGGAGTATGCTGAAACGGTCACCAGCTACATCGCGAAGTGCACAGAGGATGTCACCATAGCGAAGACCTTCACTGCACGGGGCAACTATAAACCCTGGATGACTGCAGAGGTGCGATCACTGCTCACAGCCAGAGATGCAGCCTTTAGAGTGGAGGACAGGATTGCCCTCTGCTCAGCCAGGTCTGCGCTCTCAAAGGGAATTAAGATGGTGAAACGCACCTATGCGGAGAAAATCCATTGACATTTCTGTGACACAGGGAACACCAAACGGATGTGGCAGGGAGTTCGGGCGTTGACGGATTATAAGGTCTAGGCAGGGGGTCGATGATGATGACGCTTCGCTTCCAGACAGGCTCAACAACTTCTTTGCACATTTTGAAGCATCAAACCCGACAATCAGAGGGAGGGCTGGCCCACCTCCACGATCTGTGGGGGCCAGCTATCACCATCAACGCAGCGGACACACGGAGGACCCTAATCAGGGTCAACCCACGTAAAGCTGCAGGTCCGGGACGTGTGCTCTGAGTCTGCGCGAGTGAGTTGGTGGATGTCCTGACTGACATTTATAACATCTCCCTGAGTCAGACCATCGTTCATAGATGCTTTAAGACCTCTATCATAGTAACGGTGGCAAAGAATCCAGTCATGTCTTGTCTGAATGACTATCGTCCTGTCGCACTGACACCAATTGTGATGAAGTGTTTTGAATGGCTTGTCAAACCACACATCACAGCCTGCCTCCCTGCATCACATGACCTGCTCCAGTTGGCGTATCGTCCAAATCGCTCCACAGAGGATGCTATAGTCACCACCCTGCACTCGTCATTACTCACCTGGATCAGAAAGACACCTATGCCAGACTCCTGTACATTGATTTCCAGTTCAGCATTTAACCACCATTATTCCCCTAGAGACTGATGGAGAAATTACTCCTTCTTGGTCCTGAACACCGCCACATGTCTCTGATCCTGGATTCCTGACCGAGAGACTCAGTCTGTCCGTGTTGGAAACAACATCTCCAACTCCATCACGCTTGAACACTGGATCCCCTCAAGGCTGTGTACTCAGCCCACTGTTGTTCACACTTCTAACACATGACTGTGTGTCCAGACACGAGGGGAACCAGATTATTAAGTTTGCGGATGACACCACAGTGGTGGGACTTATTCAGAGGAATGAGGAATCAATGTACAGGGAAGAAGTTAGAGACCTGGAGGGCTGGTGCAGGGAGAGCAATCTGGTGCTCAACGTGGACAAAGCAAAGGATATGATTATCGACTTCCGACGGTCACAGCCTGAACACGTCCCTCTCTGCATCAGCAGCCGTTCGGTGGAGAGAGTGGAGAACGTCAAGTTCCTCGGAGTGCAGATCTCACAGGACCTGACCTGGAGCAAGAATTCCTTGGGGATCAGGAAGCGGGCCCAGCAGAGACTGCACTTCTTGAGGAAACTCAAACAGGCCTCTCTCCCCGTCTGCATCCTCAGGACCTTCTACAGAGGTGTGGTGGAGAGTGTTCTGACATACTGCATTGCAACATGGTACTCCAGTTGCAGTATGTCAGACGAAAAAGCCTTGCAGAGGATAGTTAAGGGAGCTGAGAGGGTAATTGGAGTTTCCCTCCCCTCTGTCCAAGAACTTTTTGAGAATCGTTGTAGGAGCAGGGCACTAAACATTGTTAAGGACCACTCTCACCCTCTGCATAAACACTTTGAACTACTGCCATCTGGCAAACGATTCCGCAGCAGAGGCAGAACCACCAGACTGGTTAACAGCTTCCTTCCACAAGCTGTTAGGATGCTGAACAGTTGATCCAGAATCTTTTATACATATTACTGCACTTTATGGGCATTATGTATATTATATGTATATTATAGTTTTAGTTAGTTTTAAGTATTTATTTCACTTAGCTACCTTGACTCACTTAGTCTTTTTAATTGGTATTTTATATATAGGCAGTTATTATCACCTTAAAGTGCAACTGTAATAAGTTAATATTACTGTAAAAAACAAATGTGTCTCGGGGATGTGTGAATGGCTGTTGGGGTGGGGTGTGAGGGGGTGTGTGAGTGTGTTTTAAATTATGTTCTTTTTATATACAGTGGGGCAAAAAAGTATTTAGTCAGCCACCAATTGTGCAAGTTCTCCCACTTAAAAGATGAGAGAGGTCTCCAATTTTCATTATAGGTATACCTCAACTATGAGAGACAAAATGAGGGGAAAAAAAATCCAGAAAATCACATTGTCTGATTTTTAAAGAATTTATTTGCAAATTATGGTGGAAAATAAGTATTTGGTCACCTATAAACAAGCAAGATTTCTGGCTCTCACAGACCTGTAACTTCTTCTTTAAGAGGCTCCTCTGTCCTCCACTCGTTACCTGTATTAATGGCACCTGTTTGAACTGGTTATCAGTATAAAAGACACCTTTCCAGAACCTCAAACAGTCAGACTCCAAACTCCACTATGGCCAAGACCAAAGAGCTGTCAAAGGACACCAGAAACAAAATTGTAGACCTGCACCAGGCTGGGAAGACTGAATCTGCAATAGGTAAGCAGCTTGGTGTGAAGAAATCAACTGTGGGAGCAGTTATTAGAAAATGGAAGACATACAAGACCACTGATAATCTCCCTCGATCTGGGGCTCCACGCAAGATCTCACCCCGTGGGGTCAAAATTATCACGAGAACGGTGAGCAAAAATCCCAGAACCACATGGGGGGACCTAGTGAATGACCTGCAGAAAGCTGGGACCAAAGTAACAAAGGCTACATCAGAAACACACTACGCCGCCAGGGACTCAAATCCTGCAGTGCCAGACGTGTCCCCTTGCTTAAGCCAGTACATGTCCAGGCCCGTCTGTAGTTTGCTAGAGAGCATTTGGATGATCCAGAAGAGGACTGGGAGACTGCCATATGGTCAGATGAAACCAAAATAGAACTTTTTGGTAAAAACTCAACTTGTCGTGTTTGGAGGAGAAAGAACACCATACCTACTGTGAAGCATGGGGGTGGAAACATCATACTTTGGGGCTGTTTTTCTGCAAAGGGACCAGGACGACTGATCCGTGTAAAGGAAAGAATGAATGGGGCCATGTATCGTGAAATTTTGAGTGAAAACCTCCTTCTACCAGCAAGGGCATTGAAGATGAAACGTGGCTGGGTCTTTCCGCATGACAATGATCCCAAACACACCGCCCAGGCAATGAAGGAGTGGCTTCGTAAGAAGCATTTCAAGGTCCTGGAGTGGCCTAGCCAGTTTCCAGATCTCAACCCCATAGAAAATCTTTGGAGGGAGTTGGAAGTCTGTGTTGCCCAGCGACAGCCCCAAAACATCACTGCTCTAGAGGAGATCTGCATGGAGGAATGGGCCAAAATACCAGCAACAGTGTGTGAAAACCTTGTGAAAACTTACAGAAAATGTTTGACCTCTGTCATTGCCAACAAAGGGTATATAACAAAGTATTGAGATGAACTTTTGTTATTGACCAAATACTTATTTTACCGAGGAATTTACCAATTAATTCATTAAAAATCCTTCAATGTGATTTTCTGGATTTTTTTTTTCTATTTTTGTTTCTCATAGTTGAGGTATACCTATGATGAAAATTGGAGACCTCTCTCATCTTTTAAGTGGGAGAACTTGCACAATTAGTAGCTGACTAAATACTTTTTTACCCCCACTGTATATGGATGCCTAGAGAAACGGAATTTCATCTTGCTTGCACTACAGTTGTATGTATAGCATCATGACAATAAAGACTGATTGATTGATTGATTGATTGATTGAGTGGTGCAGGACATTTGGTGACCCCTAAAGGCAACAGCTGAAAGAAGAAGATGACGACTAACTTCTGATGTGGGAAAGTGAATTGATTTTCAGTGAAGCACTGCTCCTAGCAGTGAAATATCTCCTACATATTTTATGTCTATATCTCCTATTCTAACTGCAGTCACAGCAGAATAACAGAAATATCATCAAACGTTCCTGTGTCTCCTAGGTGACAGAAGTAAAGAGCTTAGCCAATCATGTGATTGTGGGAAGTGTTTCCTGTGAAACTAAAGATCTGTTTGCAGCACTACCCCAAATGGTTGCTGTAGATATTAATGACCTTGGGACTATTAAGCTGAGCCTTGAAGTCACGTGGAAGTAAGTTTTAGTGTGTTAAAAAGATACTGAATCTCATGAGAGCTTTCGTGATTGTTGTATATTATCGTTATTTCTACATCATATGTTTGTTGTTGCCCTGCCCATTTCTCATTGTTTTCTCCATCAGTCCATTTGATAAGGATGACCAGGGATCTGTTTCAAGCAGTATAAACAAAGCACCATTGGTCAATAAAAGACTGTCTACTATCTTCAACCAGAGTCCACCGGACACGCCGTCTCTTCGGGAGCAGGCTTTCTATGTGAGTTCATCTGCAAGTTTCTCCTTTAAAATGTTTGACTGCAGCTTTTCAAAGAACTATGGTAGTATTTTGCCCAAAGTTGTACATTGCTGACACTGAACTTATTTTTTACCAACTTTTTTCAGCTGCTGGTTGTGTAGATTTCAAGTGCATTATTGCTCATAATATTTATTCATTTATTTGTGTACTTTATTTATTTGTGTTCCTAATCCTTTAAACGTGCTGTAAGGTTTTGTGTATGAAGAAATTTGTCTAGCTGCAAAGTCTGTCTTAGACTGGTTGTTTAACACAGGAGCCATACTGGAGGGCATGAAATATTTTGTGTTTGAACCTTTTGTTAAGTGGCTGAATTATTTTTAGCTCAAGTCTCTTACTAACGATGGGTTCATAAAAATCTTCCAGTTCCTATGAATGCTGGAAGTCACAGACATTTGTGGAGGGGGGCATAGTTTCTTACAGCTGCCGTTCAGTTTGCAAGAGCAACTTCAGGGATTCTTGATAAATGAGGTGCTTTTCTGTCATACGATGGCCCTCGACTTCTGACGTTCTTCGTAAGGGTACCTTGGGATCTTCCTATGGCATATTTACTGCCATCTTATGAAAATTTTTGGTCAACTCACGGCACTCTCAAGTCGTTGGTAGGAAGATCTTACGGCTTTTGGCACATTTTGTCGGCACAAATGTCGCTCGAATGATGTACTTCTGCTTCATGAGCGCCTCACTCCCGCCTTACACATGCTGTTCGAATCTCCGTACGAACAGGGATTCGTACAGCGTGTCCTATGACCGCTGTAAGGGATCATCCAGAACAACTTAAGGTGTTCTTGAGACATACTTTATGGTCAGCGTCTTGCATAGTTCTTACGTTGTTCTGATGGCATTCATAAGGCCACCCTGTGATGAGGAGTTTTCGGGGGGTGTTGGTAGAAATATTGGACAAGACCATCAATCTGGCCACAAACTTAACAGTCTACAAATGCTGGGCTCTCCTACGGCCGCCTTAAGAAAACTATACGAAATGGTCCAAAAATGGTTTGTACGGTGTTCACAGCTGTTCTTAAGGGTATTTGTGATTGTAGCTTAACATTTACTCAAGTACAGTTAAGAGATGAGGAATAAGGACCTGTACAGTGTATCTGGAAAGTCTTCACAACGTTTCACTTTTTCCACATTTGTTTATGTTACAGCCTTATTCCAAAAGGGATTAAATTCATTTTTTCCTCAAAATTCTACACACAATACCCCATAATGACAATGTGAATTTTTTTTTTGAGATTTTTGCAAATTTATGAAAAATAAAAAACTAACAAATCACATGTACATAAGTATTTACAGCCTTTGTCATGAAGCTCAAAATTGAGCTCAGGTGCATCCTGTTTCCACTGATCATCCTTGAGATGTTTCTACAGCTTAATTGGAGTTCACCTGTGGTAAATTCAGTTGATTGGACATGATTTGGAAAGGCACACACCTGTCTATATAAGGTCCCACAGTTGACAGTGCATGTCAGAGCACAAACCCAGCATGAAGTCAAAAGAATTGTCTGTAGACCTCCAAGACAGGATTGTCTCGAGGCACAAATCTGGGGAAGGGTACAGAAAAATTTGTGCTGCTTTGAAGGTCCCAATGAGCACAGTGGCCTCCATCATCCATAAATGGAAGAAGTTCTGAACTACCAGGACTCTTCCTAGAGCTGGCCGACCGTCTAAATTGAACGATTGGGGGAGAAGGGCCTTAGTCAGGGAGGTGACCAAGAACCCGATGGTCACTCTGTCAGAGCTCCAGCACTCCTCTGTGGAGAGAGGAGGACCTTCCAGAAGGACAACCATGTCTGCAGCAATCCACCAATCAGGCCTGTATGGTAGAGTGGCCAGACGGAAGCCACTCCTTACTAAAAGGCACATGGCAGCCCGCCTGGAGTTTGCCAAAAGTCATCTGGACTCTTAGACCATGAGAAACAAAATTGTCTGGTTTGATGGGGTGGCACGGTGGCGGAGTGGTTAGCACTGCGGCAGCACAGCAACTCACCCTTGGCCGGGGGATCCTGGGTTCGATCCCAGCCCCCGACCAACAGTGATCTGTGTAGAGTTTGCATGTTCTCCCCGTGTCTGCGTGGGTTTACTCCAGGATTTCTCCGGTTTCCTCCCACATGCCAAAAAACATGCAAGTTAGGTTAATTGGCATCAAACTGGGGATTCTAAATTGTCCTTAGGTGTGACTGTGAGAGTGAATGGTTGTCTGTCTCTCTGCATTGGCCCTGCGATGGACTGGCGATCTGTCCAGGGTGTACCCTGCCTCTCGCCCAAAAGATGCTGGGATAGGCTCCAGCCCCACCCCCACCCCCGCGACCCAAAAAGGATTAAGCGGAAGAAGATGAATGAATGAATGATGAGACAAAGATTGAACTTTTTGGCATGAATGCCAGGAGTCATGTTTGGAGGAAACCAGGCACCACTCATCACCACGCCAATGTTGGTAGCTGTATCGTGCTGTGAGGATGTTTTTCAGCGGCAGGAACTGGGAGACTAGTCAGGATAGAGGGAAAGATGAATACAGCAATCTTACAGAGACATCCTGGATGAAAACCTGCTCCAGAGCGCTCTTAACCTCAGACTGGGGCGACGGTTTATCTTTCAGCAGGACAGCGACCTTAAGCCCACTGCCAAGATATCAAAGGAGTGGCTTCAGGACAACTCTGTGAATATCCTTGAGTGGCCCAGTCAGAGCCCAGACTTGAATCCAATTGAACATCTCTGGAGAGATCTGAAAATGGCTGTGCACCGACGCTTCCCATTCAACCTGATGAAGCTTGAGAGGTGCTGCAAAGAGGAATGGGCCAAACTGCCCAAAGATAGGTGTGCCAAGCTTGTGGCATCATATTGAAAAAGACTTGAGGCTTTAATTGCTGCCAAAGGTGCATCAACAAAGTGTTGAGCAAAGGCTGTGAATACTTCTGTACATGTGATTTCTTAGTTTTTTATTTTTAATAAATTTGCAAAAATTTAAAAAAAAACTTTTTTTCACATTGACATTATAAAGTATTGTGAGTAGAATTTTGAGGAAAAAATGAATTGAATCCCTTTTGGAATAAAGCTGTAACGTAACAAAATGTGGAAAAAATGAAGTGCTGGGAATACTTTCTGGATGCGCCGTACTTATATAGCACTTTTTCTAGTCTCAAAGACCACTCAAAGTACTTCACTAGTCATCATCATAGCAGTCTGTCGTGGGCAACAATGACTGTTTCATTTAGGTCTGATCAGATTCCTCCACGCAGCTCTGTCCTTAGCCTTCCGCTGCCAGGAACTCCTGTCTATATCTAACTTCTTCGAGTTTCTTTTCAGTGTCTTTAAATCTGAGCCTTGGTCTATCCTGATTGCGTTTGACCTTTTATAACTGTGAGTAGAGTATCTGTCAAGGGAGATGCTGGTGGTCCATCCTCTCAACATGTCTGAGCCATTTCAGGTTCATCTGTATTAGTATGTCCTCCATTGGTGGTAGACCAGCTCATTTCAACACTTCTATGTTGGTTATCTTGTCTTTCCATGAGATGTTCATTATGACTCGAAGGTGTCTCATCATGTACGCGTGGAGTTTCTTTACCTGCGCTCTGTAGACAGTCCAAGTTTCAGCACCGTACAATAGAGTAGCCAGTACTGTCACTCTGTACACTTTGCATTTCACACGGATAGACACATGTTGGTTGTTCCACAGTCTCTCCCTCAAGTTTCCAAACACAGCACTCGCTCTTCCCATTCTGAGAGATAGTTCATCCTCCAGCCTAGCATTCTCTGAAACCGTACTCCCGAGATACTTGAAAGTCTTACACTTGACTAGTGGCTCTGTACCAATGCTGATCTCTTCTGGTAGTGATTTTGATAACTAGAGCTTTGGTGGTTGATAAAGGCACTCTTGTCTTCTTGATGTTGATTTTGAGGCTGAATTGGCTAGCTGCCCTGGCAAATTTCTCCACTAAAGATTGCATATCTTCTGCACTGTGTGCAACTAAAGCACTGTCGTTGGCAAAGAGCATTTCTCTTACTACCTTTATCGATGTCTTACTCTTGGCTTTAAACTGTGCCACATTGAACAAGTGTGTCTTTGAAGGCCACCTGTCATGCGGTGGCCCTCACGACCCACCTATAAGACGCACACAAGTCACCAGTGAGTTTTTCAGTGAGTTTTATTATGGTGATAAGGTGATACACAAGCTGCTGAGATAATGACAGAGTCTTCGCAGAACAGGAAGCATAGGGCTATACAGCACACTACGGGTCCAAAGCAGGAGACAATCACACACAGTCAGACTTGGTAATAATTAGCACACGGGCTGCCAAGGCAGGGACTTACAGAACAGTTAACACCCGGGGGGAATAAGGCTAACGAGCTCACTTACTGGTCCCGGTGAAAGACGGTCAAACCCAAGGCAGCCGAAGTGTGAATATAGTCCAGGCATCCGTGATGATGGGTGAACAGAATAACGATCAGGTAACGATCAGTTTAGCGATCAGACACTGCTGCGTCTTAACGACGCCAGCACTCAGCTTAAATAAACCAGGTACTAATGACAGATGACACACAGCTGACCGACGGTTGACAAGCGGAAGCCCCACCGAGCACTTTCACAATAAGAGCCCGGAGAGGCCAGAATACCGCCCGCAGCTGTCAAGGCCGGCAGCGAGACATAACTTTAACCCGAGCGCGATCAGAACCGACGCTCGGGTCATAACAGTACCCTCCCTCCACGGGCGGACTCCGAACGCCCCAAGGAACCACCCTGCCCCCCCCCCCCCAGGGTGGGAGGTAGGGGGACAAGTACGGAGGGAGAGAACCAACCAAAAAACAAGACAAAGACCAAAACAAGAAATACATACAAACACATGACTCAGGGAAAAAAAAACAAAGAAAACAACCCAAGAACAAGACAAAGACCAGACAAGAAAACCATACAAGAAATACATGACTCTGGGGGAAAAAAAAACAAAGAAAAGAAAATACATGACTGAACAAGGCTATGACAAGACTGAGACTCACAAGGAAAAAAAAAAACAAGAGACAATCAAAAAAAAATGCTCTAACTTGACTATGACAAAGATTCACAAGGTAACAAGAGGCAATCACAAATTGCTCAGACTTGACAAAGACTATGGTTTACAAGGTAACAAGAGGCAAAATAAAAAAAAAATGCTCAAACTTGACTAAGACTAAGATTTACAAGGTGACAAGAGGCAAACACAAATTGCTCAAACTTGACAAAGACAATGACGTACAAGGAAACAAGAGGTAATCAAAAATTGCTCGGACTTAACTAAGACTATGACGTACAAGGAAACAAGAGGTAATCAAAAATTGCTCGGACTTAACTAAGACTATGACGTACAAGGAAACAAGAGGTAATCAAAAATTGCTCGGGCTTAACTAAGACTATGACGTACAAGGAAACGAGGCAATCTAAAATTGCTCAGACCTGACTTTGGCTACAACAAAAAAAAAACAGGCAATCTAAAATTGCTCAGACCTGACTAAGACTATGACTTTGGAAACAAGAGGCAATCTAAAATTGCTCAGACCTGACTAAGACTATGACTTACAAAGAAACACGAGGCAATTAAAAAAAATTGCTCGAACTTGACCTGACTAAGACTAAGACTTGATAAACAACAAAAAATTGCTAGACATACAAGAACATAATTTGGCACCATATGGGCCCACAGAAAATCCCACAGTACATGATCAGTCAGGTGGCCTGCCCCAGTCCCATGCCCCCAGGAATACGTCCTCTGGTGGCCGAACCAGGTCACCCCGTAACACACACAGTTTATTGGGTGGCCAACCCAAGATGCCGAACGCTCCAAGCAGTTCCTCGGGTGGCCGACCCGCATCCCACAACCAACAGGACCGTGGAGGGATTGCATGCAGCCGCTCACCTGAAAACAACAAAACAGGAGAGCGCCGATCTGCCAAACAAAACCCACTAATGGCCCCCAGCTGGTGGCTCCTGAGAGGGGGACAACCAAAAACCTGGACCCCCTCGAATCCTGATTGGGTCGCAGCCGCACCTGCGCTGGACCCCCACTGGACCCCGTCGGATCCCGATTGGGTCAGGACGGGCCCAGATTGGGTCACCGCTGCACCCACGTTGGACCCCGACTGGGTCACCTCGGCCCATGTGTCGGACCCCGACTGGGTCAGGACGGGCCCCGATTGGGTCACCGCTGCACCCACGTTGGACCCCGACCGGGTCAGGACGGGCCCAGATTGGGTCACCGCTGCACCCACGTTGGACCCCGACTGGGTCACCTCGGCCCAAACGTCGGACCCCGACCGGGTCAGGACTGCTCTGGTGACGACCTCCATCTCTGAACCTGGAACCCCCGGTCCCGTGACCTTGACTGGCTCCGGACCGGTAACGCTGTGGAGGTGCTCAGAACACAAGGGAGAACCGGGATCAGTTCCACCGGCAGCGCCAGAGCCCAGCGAGACGAGCTCGGGTGCAGCGGCCGGCTACCCCTCACTCGCCTCCCCGTGAGGCAGGCAAAAATGCTCTAATACACCATACAGGAAAACAAGAAAGAGCACTTGCCTGCACTCGGGCTCTGGAGCCGTCCAGGACTTCGCCGATCCAGGTTCAGGAAGAAACTCGTCGCCGGGCTCCCACTCGGCTGTGTCGGGTTCCACAGCCGGCCTGATGGTCTCTGCAGCTGGATCCTCATGCGCTGGCGTCCACGCCAATAACCCGTTGGCGTGGGGGCAGAGGACCCTGGACCTGCTGACTCGGGCTGCATCCCTGAGGAACCCTGGGGACGCTCTCTCGTCGGCTCTGGCTCCTCACTGCAGTCCGTTCTCCTCCTCTGTCCAAAACAAGGCTGCAGGACCGGGACATCTCCCAGAGCTGCAGGCCTCCCCCCCGTTCGACGGCGTGGGACTGACGCCGAGGACCGCTCCGCAGGAGGAGACACAGAGGCAGCAGGTTTAATACAAATGGCTACAGCTGGGGAAAGAAACTCAGGGAGCTGCGAACCCTGAGCTTCACCCCCAGGAGTCAGACAAGACAGATCACTATTATTACTAGGAAAGTGAACTTGGACTTGCCTGTCTCCCGGGGGGAGGATGTTGTCAGCTGTAGCGGACGTTGCTCCTTCCCTCGCTCGCTGGATGGAAAAGGATCCACGAACGGAGCCCACCGGCACAGGACTCGGCTCACTCTCAGCAGCTGGCTGGTTGAGGGGGTCATCCCGGCGGCCCGGAACTGGATCCGGAGCTGGAGCTTGCCGAAGATGCGCCTGGCCGTGACGCCGACGCCTTCGCCGGCCCCCAGATGGTGCGAACTCCCGAAATGGATTGAAGGCAGGATCAGGGTCCATAAGCGAAGAGCAGGAGTGCCTCTTCACCTGCTTCATGCCGCGTTCCTCCTCCATCATCAGGAATAATTCGCGTTGTGCGGCGATGTCCTCCCTCCTCGCGTCGACTTCCGGGTGGTTGGCGTAGCGGGGAGAGAGATTACAGAGTACATCTTCGGCGGCGTCCAGGTACCAATGTATGCCGTGGTCGTAGTCCAACATGGAAGTGGAGATGAGTAGCTCATCCACGGCTTCCAAAACACACATCAGCACGTGACTCTTCAGTGACGGCATTCCTCACATACACAGGACCCAGACAGGGAAAAACAACGTCCAAAACTCAAACTCACTGGTGAAAAGCGTCTCAAAATGGCGTCACCGTAAACGCTGTTTGGCGCAGCAGTGTACTGTCATGCGGTGGCCCTCGCGAGCCACCTATAAGACGCACACAAGTCACCAGTGAGTTTTTCAGTGAGTTTTATTACGGTGATAAGGTGATACACAAGCTGCTGAGATAATGACAGAGTCTTCGCAGAACAGGAAGCATAGGGCTATACAGCACACTATGGGTCCAAAGCAGGAGACAATCACACACAGTCAGACTTGGTAATAATTAGCACACGGGCTGCCAAGGCAGGGACTTACAGAACAGTTAACACCCGGGGGGAATAAGGCTAACGAGCTCACTTACTGGTCCCGGTGAAAGACGGTCAAGCCCAAGGCAGCCGAAGTGTGAATATAGTCCAGGCATCCGTGACGATGGGTGAACAGAATAACGATCAGGTAACGATCAGTTTAGCGATCAGACACTGCTGCGTCTTAACGACGCCAGCACTCAGCTTAAATAAACCAGGTACTAATGACAGATGACACACAGCTGACCGACGGTTGACAAGCGGAAGCCCCACCGAGCACTTTCACAATAAGAGCCCGGAGAGGCCAGAATACCGCCCGCAGCTGTCAAGACCGGCAGCGAGACATAACTTTAACCCGAGCGCGATCAGAACCGACGCTCGGGTCATAACACCACCTCAGGCATGGCTGCCAGATATAGCGAGAAGAGTGTAGACACCAGCACATACCCTTGTTTCACCCCGTTGCTTACTGAAAAGTCTTTAGACACTCAACCACTCATTGCCACATTTGCTTGCATACCTGTATGAAGTGCCTCGATCGGGCGGACATACTTCTCTGTACAGCCATATTTCTTGAGTACCTGCCAAAGTCCTTGTCGCGATACAGTATCGAAGGCTTTACTGAAGTCAGTGAAAACTACATAAAGCGGCATGTTCTGTTCACTGCACTTTTCTTGAACCTGTTTCAAGCAGAAAATATTGTCCATTGTGCTTCTTCCACCTCTAAAGCGACACTGGGTTTCCGGTAGTACATTCTGTGAGATGTGTTCGTTGAGTCTGTTCAGTAGTACACGTGAGAGAGTCTTACCGACAGTGGCTAGCAGTGATATACCTCAGTAATTTCCACAATCTTTCCTGTCACCTTTCTTGAATAAAAGCACAATACTTGCATCGTTCCAGTCTTGGGGTATTTTCTGGTCATCCCATATCTCTTGGATGAGCTTGTGTAAGCAATTGGTCAGCTGAGCACCACCAAATTTCCACACTTCTGCTGGAATTCCATCCCTTCCTGGAGCTTTACGATCCTGTGTTGTCCTGATAGCTGCCATTAGTTCATCAAGATTTGGTGGTTCATCCAGACTTGATACAGCTGGTCATTGCATCGAGCTTCTTTAGCCTCTTCAGTGAGATCTCCAGGGTTGTTCAGTAGTTGGTCAAAGTGGTCTGCAAATCTGTCCAGGATCTTGTCTTTCTCCTGCAAAACCATTTCACCATCCATAGCCTTTAGTTGAATCAATCCTCTTGGTTTAGGGCCGTAGATTTCTCTCAAACCTGTGAAAATGTTTTCATGTCCTTCCTGTCTGCTGCAGTTTGAAGTTCCTCCGCTTTTTCATCCCACCAGTTGGACTTCACCTCTCTGGTGTACTTCTGTAGCTCACTGTGAGCCTCTGAGTATTTCTTCTTCTTCGACCTTGTGTTACACTGTAGGTTTTCCTGCCTTGCTGTATTCCTTGCTTCTAGTAGTTTCTTCACATGTTCATCATGCTCATCAAACCAATCTTGATGTTTCCTCTCAGGGTGGCCTAAAACATCACTCGCAGTCTGACACACCGTATCCTTCAGTGTTGCCCATTTCTCTTCTTTGTCATTCTCTGAGTTGCTGCTGTCCCAGTCTTTCAAGTTTTCATCCATTTCCCGTGTAAGTTCTTTCTGCTTCTTTTGGCCTTTCAGTGCACTAGTGTTTAGCTTCTGTGGTGGCTTTGTACCCATCCTACAGTGCTGTTTTCGTCTCCAAATCCTTAATCTAGATCTCAGCATGACATGATCAGTACCACACTCTGCATCTCTCATTGCTCTGGTGTCCAATACATCCCTCATGTCTCTCTGCCTTGCTATGTTGTAGTCTAACAAGTGCCAGTGCTTGGATCTTGGGTGCATCCATGTCTTCTTGTGTATGTCCTTGTACTTAAATAGAGTGTTGGTTATCACAAGGTTGTACTCTGAACATAGTGCAAGTAGAAGTTCTCTATTAGCATTGCACTTGCCTACACCATGACTGCCTAGCACTCCTTTCCATTTCTCAGTGTCCGAACCAACTCTAGCATTAAAACGTTTAACAAGTATCAGCCTGTCATCAGTCGGTACATGCCTGATAGTCTCATGTAAATCACTGTAGAACTTTTCCTTCGCCTCCTCTGTGTTGGTCATTGTTGTGGCATATACACTGATGAGTGTGGCATACATCTTCCACTGTAGTGGGAGTCTCATAGTCATTATCCTGTCGTTGATTGGCACGGGTTCCTCATCAAGCATTGCTGCTATCTCCTTTATAACTGCAAAGCCAACTCCTGCTTCTCTCCTTTCTTGAGTTGATTTCCCGCTCCAAAAGAAGATGTACCCACGGCCTTCCAAGCTGTCATATCCAGGAAATTTTGTTTCACTAAGTGCAGCTATGTCTACATTGTACCTGTTCATTTCCAGGGCCACAAGCGCAGTCTGTCTTTCTGGGCGCTGTGATGTTGATCAGTCCAACAGAGTGCATACATTCCTTTCTGCTACACACAAGGCTGCTGTTTTTGTCTTCTTTACTGTTCCTGCTCCTAACTTACTTTTTGCTGCCTGTCGGAGTGTGAACAGGTCAGTGTGGACCTTGTTGACCCGGGCGACGTCTGAGCCGGTATGAGTTGCTTTCTGTCTGACCATTTCATGAAACTGCTTGCAAAGTATTTTAGTACCGCTAGCATTTGCTGGACTAGCAGCACATTCTTGGCAGATAGAGGTATTATCAGTGGCAAGGACAAGCCAAGAAAACTGACTCCAGTATCTTTTGCAGTGACTGACCAGATGATAGGTTTGTTTATCTCTGCTCTCTTCTAAGGGCCTATGGGAGACTGATACCGAGGGACAATTTAGAATGACCAATTAACCTAACAAGCATGTCTTTGGATTGTGGGAGGAAACCAGAGCCCCCGGAGTAAACCCACACAGCTCAGGAAGAACATGCAAACTCCACACAGAAAGATTCCTACCCCTGCCAGACTGGGGATTCGAACCTGGAACCTTCTAGCTGTTAGGCAGCAGGGCTAACCACCACACCACCGTGCAAGGGTTAGCACGGTGGTACAGTGGTGAAAAGGGTACTCAAGTAGCGTTTTCACAAAATTGTACTTCATACTGTGTAGCTCTGTTGCAAGATATTTTTTGTTCTTGAGTAAATTTTTGCATATCGAGTTATTTTAGGGAAATTATCACTTTATGTGATTTGAATTATTGTGGAAGTAGTGGGAAAAGGCAACCAGAAGTATTAATTCAGATGATTCGTGATTAATCATCAAATTTATGTGGGAAAAAGAAGCAAATATGCATGACAAAAATCACAAATTTACATCCAAAAAAGTAGCATTTTATGTGAAAAGTTAAAATTTACAGGCGGGAAATAAATCACATTTGTCAAGAAAAAGAATTCAAATTTGAAGGGAAAAAATGGCAAATTCATGAAAAACTCATCAAAATTCCAAGAAAAATGTTGCAAAGTCTTTTAAAAATATTCCAAAATCTACGTAACAAATTTATGAGGGAAAAATGCTAAAAATTTGCCAGAAAAATGTCATAGATTTACACTTTTAATGACTACTGTTTATTATGCCTTTTTTTTTTTAGTTTCTCCAATATTAAAAGCGTTAAGATAATATCAGTGTTATTAAAACCTTTGGAATTCAGAATTAAGGATTGACATTTTAAGGATAATTAAGGCCTTTATTTTTTTTTCACAATATTTTTTTATTGAACCTTTTTTAACAAACATGACACAAACAAACACTAACACTAAAGTAATTTAAAAATAAAAGAAAAAAAATGTACTAAAAACACCAACAACCATTAACAAAAGCAAGTCATCAACAATGCTCCTCTGTTTAGCCTAGGTAATCCATTACATAAGTATACATATTATACATTCACCAATTTGGAATTTACAAGGTCCACACACATCATTCACCTTCTTCTTCAGAAGTTATGTTTAATTTCTTTACATAATCAATGAAAGGTCTCCATATATTCTCAAACACATTTTCTTTTGATTTCAGTATGTATGTTATTCTTTCTAGTGGAAGGTTTGTTAACATCTGTCTTAACCACTGAGTCACATCTGGTCTATGAGTCTTTTTCCACAGTAATGCAATACATTTTTTGGCATTAAGCAAACTGAGGTCTATGAATGTTCTTTCACTCTTATAAAAGTTATGCTTTTCTGGATACAGACCCAACAAAAACAGTTTGGAGTTCAATATGAATTGTTTTGAAATTATTTTTTCAATTGTTACCCTCACCTCTTCCCAAAACATTCTAATTTTTCTACATTCCCATAAACAATGAAATAGGGTTCCTTTACTTTCCATACATTTTGTACACGTATCTGGTATGTTTTTGTTATATCTATTTAACTCCACCGGTGTAACATACATCCGCATTAACCATTTAAAATGTATCAATTTAAGACGTACATTTATTGATTTGGTTTGAGCTTCTGTGCAAGCCAATTCCCATTGTTCCTCTGAAATTTCAGTTTGCAGGTCTTCTTTCCAATAATTCATTCTTTTCTGTGAGTTTTCACTTGAGGATAGTGTCAATGAGTTATAAAACTCTGAAATAATACCCTTTCTCTTACTATCTTTCGTCAAAATTTTTTCCAAGGATGAATAAGTAGGTCGGGTGAGAGCATTATTTTGATTTGATCGAATAAAATTCCTAAGCGGAAGACATTTTAAAAAATGTGTTCTATTAAGATTAAATTTGATCCTCAGTTCTTCAAAAGACATTATGTTATCTGAACATGACAAATATAAGTCTTGAATCTTTTGAATCCTTTTTAAATTCCATAATTTAAATACAGCATCCGCTCTCCCTGGTGTAAAATATTGATTACCCCATATTGGGCTAAATTGTGACAATAAGTGTGGTTCTTTTAAATATTTTTTGATTTCACACCATATTTTGATCATATGCTTTACAATAGGATTTTTACTTGTTTCTGTAATTTTTTAGCCGAGTCTGAGTATATGAATAAGGGAAGAGGTAAAGGTAAATTGTATGATTCCATTCCAGTCCAGTGAGGGAGATCATTTGATGAAAAATAATATGTCATAGACCTCAGTTGTGCTGACCAGTAATACAACATAAAGTTTGGACATTTCAGACCTCCACGATCAAATGGTAAATATAGTAAGGACAGACGTAATCTAGCCTTCCTATTGTTCCATATAAATTCCACTAACTTTTTTTTAATTCTTGAGAATAGATCAGAAGGTGGTGGTAAAGGAATGTATTGAAATAAATATAGTATTTTGGGTAAGATATTACTTTTAAGTATATTAATTCTCCCGATCATCGACATTGGTAGTGACATCCATCTCTGAAGCAACTCATTAATATCTGTCATTAAGGCTTCATAGTTGGCACTGGCGACTGATTCTAACTTAGGCACAATTTGAATTCCTAAATATTTAAACTGATTTACAACATTGAATTGATTTACCTCAGGAGCTGGGTGATTTCTCTGGGTCTCATTTAGCATTAATATTGAAGATTTAATTTTATTTATTTTATATCCTGATATTTCCCCAAAGTTCTTTATTAAATTTAACAAGGTCGGAATTGATTTTTTAAGATTCGACACAAACAAAATTATGTCATCAGCATACAGGGAGATTTTATGTTCTGTTGGTCCTACTTTAATTCCATATATTTGTGGATGTAAACGTACTGCCATCGCTAAAGGTTCAATTGCCATAGTAAACAGTAAAGGTGAAAGTGGACAGCCTTGTCAACATCCTCTATTGATTTTTATTGATTTTGAGATATTGCTATTTGTTAGGATTTCTGCTGTAGCATTATTGTATATTATCTGAACCCATTTTATGAAATTATTTCCAAGTCCAAACCTTTGTAGGACTTCAAAAAGAAAGGGCCATTCGACCCTTTCAAAAGCCTTTTCAGCGTCCAATGATAGGAGAGCTGTATCCGGTGCTTCTTTATTAAAATAAATAATATTAAATAGTCTTCTTACATTATGGAAGCCTTGTCTTCCCATTATAAAGCCATTCTGATCTCGGTTAATAATATTTGGTAATATTTCTTGTAGTCGTCTTGCTAAAATTTTACAGATTATCTTAAGGTCAGCATTTAATAGGCTTATTGGTCTCATGTTTTCACATTTATTAGAGGGTTTACCTGGTTTTGGCAACAGTATAATTAAGGCATTATTCATGTATGGTGGTAAATTACTATTTTGAAATGCTTCTAAAACCATTTCCAAAAATGGTTTTATTAATTTATTCTTAAATTTTTTATAGAGGTCAACTGGAAGACCATCTGGTCCCGCACGTTTTCCTGATTTCATATTATCAATGGCTAGCCCAACTTCTTTTTGACTAATTTTTGACTCCAGTATCTCCCTATTTTCATTTGGAATACACGGTATAGATAATCCGTCCAAAAACCCATTTAGTTTTGTTAAGTCAGTTTCATTTTTTGTATCATATAGTTTTTCATAATAATCTCTAAAGGCAGTATTAATTTCTAAAGGATCTACAACCGCCTGTCCGTTACTTATAATACTGGTAATTGGTGTTTTAAATTCTAATTGTTTAATCTGCCATGCCAATAATTTTCCTGATTTTTCACCTTGTTCATAAAAGGTTTGCTTCAATCTTAGAAGACTCGAGGCAGCTCTATTCACTGATTTTTTGTCATATTCAGCTCTCAGAATCAGTAATTCGTTCTCTAATTTTGGATTACTTCCTGCATACACTTTTTCTTGAAGAATTTTTATTTTATGTTCCAATTGGACTCTCTCCTCTCGAGTCTTCCTAGATTTTGAACCTGTATAACTAATAATATGCCCCCTAATAAAAGCTTTGAAAGCTTCCCACTTTATACATGCTGATGTTTGTGTAGTATTGATATCAAAGAACTCATCTATCTGTTTTTCTATGTACTTAACAAATTCCTCATCCTGAAGCCATTTATGCTGAAATTGCCACCTACCTGGAACCTTTGTCAATTTCTTATCTACATATATTAGACAGCAGGGTGCGTGATCAGATATCACGATGTTATCATAGAAACCGTTTTGAATCTTGGACCTTAATTCTGTGGAGATCAAAAAATAGTCAATACGTGAAAATGTCTTGTAGGTATTAGAATAACAAGAATAGGCTTTGACTTGTGGTTTCATTTTTCTCCATATATCCAGCAATCTCAATTCTTTCATAAAATGATTAATGGTCAACCTACAACCATTGTGCATACAGTCCAGTCCTGTTGATCTATCTATACTGGGATTCAATGTACAATTAAAATCCCCTGCTATTATATGTTGCCCTGTGAGTGATGCTAAAGTAAGAAATAAATTAACAAAGAAGTTTTGATCATCTATATTGGGACCGTATAAGTTCACCAGATTTATATTTTCTAATAACAAAGATCCTTGGATGATTAGATATCTTCCCAATTTATCTCCCAATTACATTTTTCGCTTGAAATGGAACTGTTTTATGTATGAGAGTCATAACTCCCCCTGCTCAGGATGAAAATGATGAGGTGAACACACTTCCCTGCCATCTTCTCCTTATTCTTTTTACATCCTCCTCTATTAGATGAGTTTCTTGCAAAAACACAATTTTTGAACCTATGTCTTTTATTTTATTCAAAACTTGTTTAAGTTTTTTTAGATTTTGTAGACCTCTGCAATTCCTTGAAGTTAAATTAAGATTAACGCTTTGGTCTATGATCGATAAAGAGTTTGAGATTACCTTGCAAAATAAACATGCTCATACAGAGAAGCAAAAACATGGATGGTTGAACATTCATCCCACAAACTACACAAAAACAAATTCCCTCTCCCCACATTCGTGGTAATCCCCCCAAAATCAAAAAAAAAAAATTCTGTCTCCCGTTATAGCCAGTGGCTGCTCCTCACCCACGAGGTTCAGTCAAACCACTCACTCTTTTCTCCGCTCAATCACCCTGACTCTGCTACTTTTAATGACATGACAATAACTCTCTTCTGTATTTTTTCCAACTTAACTCCAAAAGTTTATAGCAACTTTGTACATCATAGCTTTTTTTTTTTGTTAATATAATACAATCTATATTTTGTAGACATGCTATATGTTTCAGATCAGTCAGATACTTGTACACATGTTTAAATATTCTACCTTTATATCTTGTTCTTGCCTCATGCTTAGCTCCCGCCAGTCTCTCCTTGGATCTGCTTAATGAGCTCCTGCGCCTCCTGAGGGGTCTTGAAGACATGGGTTCTCCCTTTATATGTAACCAGCAGTCTTGCCGGATGAATCACTCCGTGACGAATCCCGAGGCTGCGCAGCTCTTTACAGGCGGGGTCAAACTGTTTCCTTAATTGTTGGATTCCTGTGGCCAAATCTGAGTAGAACCGCACCTGTTGATCCTGGTATTTGATTTCTCCTTTAGTACGCGCTGCGTTGGTGACCGTCATCTTGTCTCTGTAGTTGAGGAACTTCATAATCAGCGTCCTCGGTGGTGTCTTATCTCTCGGTGGGCCGATTCGGTAAGCGCTCTCCAAGACGACCGATGACTGCAGATCCGCGTTGTTCAGCGCTTCTGGAATCCACTTTTCCAAAAAGGAACATGTATCCTGTCCCTCCGTACCCTCCGGGAGGCCCACCAGCCTTAAATTATTCCGTCGCGACCGGGATTCTAAGTCCAGGACGTTATCTTCCAGACGTTTATTTTTTAATTCCAATGTTTGGACCTTTAATTGTAGGCTGATGACGTCATCATCAGCATTGGAGATTCGGAGCTCTGCCTGCGATACTCGTTCCATACAGTCACTTATTTCTTTTCTCATGCCTTCTATCGCTGCTATAATCCCATCAAACTTAGACGAAAAGTCTGCTGTCATAGAGCTGATAGCAGCAAGTACCGCATTCGTTCCCTCGGCAGTCACCGCTCCGCCGCTAGCTCCCTCCTCCGCCATAGTCTCTGGAGATTTTTCTGCTTTGTCATGAGCGTGGAAGTCTGTTAACTTGGATTGTCTCGACGAATCAGTTTTTCCTCCGCCTGATTTCACAGCCTTGGTTTTTACTATATCCCGCGCCCTAAAACGCTAGGATAGGTTTTTGTTCCAATTTGAGAGAGTTTTAGCCTACTTTTTATTATTAGGAGCAGAGCAGGTGAAACACGTCATCCTACGTGGCCGCCATAACCGGAAGTCAAGGCTTTATTTTTCAATAAATTAATAAATGAATACTTTTTAAAGATCTGTGGACACTGTTTGTTACAGCCTGCACATTCTGTTGAGTGATGCCCACAGCTGGTGTCGTGTTCACCCCACCTGAATGCAGAACTGCAGCCTCACTGGACAAAAATCCACACAGTTGCTGATTTATTATTTAGTCTCTAAGAGACTGCAAATGCTTTACTGAGCTCAGAGGGATCACCGGGATGGGGTCAAGTCTGAGTTTGAGGCCAGATGGAGAGAAGCTCTGAGGAAGGCTGATGGATCAGGTGAAGGGTAGCAGTTGGTGGCAGAGCTGGAGGTGGAGATGGTAGCCAACATGTACAATTGCAATCAAAATTATTCAACCTCCTGAATAGAATTCCTCATAAGAGCACACATTTGCAAATCAGGTGTGGTCTCAAGTACACCTGATACACCCAATCAAGGGCTTTTAATTTAATTTAATTTATTTATATAGCACTTTTCACAGACATACAAGGTCACAAAGTGCTTTACAATACAACACAAACATTCACGCACACTGATGGTGGCATGCTGCCTAACATAGCGCTTCCAGACCCACCAGGGGCAATTGGGGTGAAGTGTCTTGCCCAGGGACACAACGGCAGGATATCTGGGGAGAGCGGGATTCGAACCGCCGACCATGTGGTTATTGGACAACCTGCTCTACCTCCTGAGCCACTGCCGCCCCAATCAAGGGCTTCATTAGTTGCATCAGGTGTTCTTGAGATAGAACACCTCAAATACCTGGACTGTTGACAGTGATGTTTGATTGCATGTTAGAATGAAAGCACCAAGGTGTTGATGCCTAGGTGCCAGAGCCTTGACGGTGGTATACATTCTCAGATCATCACCAAAATCTTATGGGTTCCTCTCGAACCCAAGGACTGCCTCTGGTAAAAATTTCATCCAAATCCATCTAGTAGTTTTGGAGTACATGTATGTGCAGCAAAAATAATCTGCAGTTCACATGCCCATACTGTTGGCGACAGTCAAGAGCCACCAAATTGATTTGAACAGCTGCAATCCAAACACAAAGAAGAGCATGTGGCAGACGTTTTAAATGGCGGAAGACATGGAGGTAACACGAATACAATGACAATCAAGACGAACAGGAACTTTTGCTGTTTAGTGGCAGAGGAAGAAAACTGACGGGCAAAAAGACGGACATTTGTTCACCCAGTATTGGCGGATTGCTCAGCACTTCCCTATGGTGGGTGTTTCCGGGCACATACGCAGTTCACTGCGACCATTTGCAGGTGAGGAATGTTGGGACTTGGAGTTTTTAAAGAGTTTTTAATGAGTTTTACCTCGTCCTTCCTCTGCAAAACTAAACAGCAAAACCAGTGTGAAAACAATAGATGTGATGAATAAATGGAGTAGTTGCTGAATACGTTGTTTTTTTCAGTAACTGCTATTTTGTAACAGTTCAGCTACATGTGCTGGTAAATAAAAGTGCTGTGTCACACTGCCGCCTCATGTGGCTCGGCATAGTTATTACAATACCTTTTCCCCTGGCTTAATTGACATTAAAGGTGAGTTAAATTTGTGTTTATTTCAAAACAAAGCTTTATCTCGGAATTCTGGCAAATTAAGAGTTGAAAATATGATAATACAATGATGCAAAGCCTTTAGTTCACTTAATTTTGACCGGGTGAGCTGAAACAGACAGACAGACACACACACACACACACACACACACACACACACACACACATCCAAACACAGACGAATAACTGATACCATATGCCTCTCCATTTCACCCGAGGCTATATATATGGTGAAGTCAAGAAGAGATTGTCTTGCACAAACAAGGAAAAGGATACAAAAAGATGCAAAGCCACTGAATGTTCCTACAGATTACAGTTGGAAGCATAGTTTGCAAGTTAAAGTTAAAGGAACAGTGGATACACTACCTCGAAGTGGCAGAAAGAGGAAGCTATCAACGGCTTCCACCAGAGCCCTGAGGACGCATTGGTCGAAAATCCTTGACTGACTGCAGAAACCTGCAGCAAGACTTGGTGGCAGCAGGAAACTGAAGTCTCAGTTTCCACAGTAAGGCACATACTAAATGCTGAAGGGCTCCATACCCAAATTCCAAGACATACATCACTACTGACCCAAAAGAACAAGAAAAAGTTGGCTCCAATTTTGCTCAAAATATACAAATAAGCCAAGAGGTATTGGGGATTCTGTTCTGTGGAGCGATGAAACAAAACTGGAACTTTACAGGTCTATGGTTCAGCGATATGTCTGGAGGAGAAAGAATGAAGCATACGCTAAAAAGAACGCCTTGCCCTACACTGAAGCATGGTGGTGGCTCAGTGATGCTCTGGGGCTGCTTTACTTCCTCTGGCACTGGAAAACCTGCAGTGTGTTGAGGGTAAGATGGATTCAATCAAGTATCAGGAAATCCTGGGTGAAAATGTATGGTGTCTGTGAGGAAGCTGAGCTTGGCGTCACTGGACCTTCCAACAAGACAATGACTGCCAAGTATAGCTCAAAGTACACTAAGGCCTGGTTTCAGAAGAAGCCCTGGAAGATACTAGAGTGGCCATCACAGTTGCCTGAGTTAAACCCCACTGAAAATCTCAGGGTGGTATTTGAAAAGGGTAGTTGCAGCACACAATCCCAAGAATATTAGAGAACGGAGGTCTTTGCCCATGAGGAATGGACTAAGATTTCTCAGGAATTCTGCCAGAAGTTGGTGTCTGGCTATGCATCACATTTGCAGCAGGTCATAACGGCAAAAGGGTGCTCTACTAAGTTCTAAAGATGGTTGTCATGAAGGAGTTGAATAATTTTGAGACTACAGTTGTCACTTAAAAGTGGCATTTTGTGTTGAACTTGGAGAACCGCTGGTAATATTAGTTGTGTTGAGCTATTTAAATTGTTCTTGTTATATCTGTTTATTGAAAACAGCTGCCTAGGTCATACATTTTGCCAATAAACCCTAAATTGGAGTGGGGCTTGGATGATTTGATTGCAACTGTACATGTGTCTAGTGGCTGCTTGCAATGCAAACTTTAAGTCACAATAAAAATCGACTTGCTTATAGAAGAACTCACCCCTAAACTGAGCCATTATGAAGGGAGAAAGCAGCTGTACAGATTAAAACTCCGCAGTTTTAGTAACTTCTGTGCTTTTCTTCGTTCATTACCCCAGAGTTTGTCTCAGTTTAACCTGTGCAGTTAAATTCTGTCTCATAGTATCAAGCCCCCAAAATACAGTTCCTCTTAGTGAATGGGGTCTGGCCTCCTTCAAGAATTGTTAAATGCAGTGCTTTTCTAAAAACTGTGTCGCCTACATGTCCTAGTTAAGTCTTCATGGCATTTCAGCATCGTGCTGAGAGAGAAGTTCAGGTTAGCTAACAGCCCTCACTTTCTAACTGCTCTGATTCCCATTTGTTCCACCTGCTGCCACTTTGATGTGCAGTCGCTGCCTCGGAACCTGACCGGGGTGGCAGCACTGGCCTCTGCTGGAGATCTTCAGAGGCACTCTTAGACAGAGATGTTCCTGTAGTGACAACAACTCACCTGCAAGACAGCCACACTACAGTAAGTCCAGATGAGGTTAGAACCCTGAAGTAGAACGTAGAGCCCGTAGTTCCATTGCTGGTTTTGCTGGTAAAACAGAAATGAGAGCAGTTGTCTTCAGTCTATGTGCTGTCACCCCATGGAGACGTTGGAACGTGTGTTTGCAAAGAGATGTCTGGGTAATTTCACTGACTGGTGGCTTCCATGTAGACGAGGAACTAAATTAATTTGCTGCAATATGTATCGATCCATCTGAAAGTTGATATGTCCCGCACTGTCAGCATTTTCTTGGGCCTGGAGAAAGGGCATCACTCCTGATCTGCATGTTGAATTACTCAGCGAATGCATTGGACAAGACGTGAGACGGATATGATGCAGGTGCAGTAACATACATGCTTGTTTTCTCCTATGCCGATAAACCTTGGCAAAAGGGGACGCAGCAGGAAATTGTTTATCGAGTTTTGTCAGAGACGTCAGTTGAATGGCTTTACAGGGGTCACTGACTGCACTTTTTCCACATTTTAGCAGCTCACACATGTCTCTTAATGAAGTGTTGGTGATATCTTTTATTCACATTTTCTTTATTTTTTTAATTATTGAAGCAAATTTGTTTAGTATTTTTCCTGGCTTTTTTGAAATGCTCTGATTTTTTTTTTTTTTTTTAAAAAAGCATCCTTCACCTATTCAACTTCACCCTCCTTTTTTACGTCAGTTACCCATTAGCTGACTGGCTTCTAGCCTTTAGCTTTTAGCCTTCTTCTAGCTTGGATGAATGGCGCTGGTTCACTGATCCACAGTCAGAGGTGTATCTCGTGTCAGTCCGGCCCATTGCCCAATAATTTTGCCGTGATTCCAGAACAAATTGCTAGCACTGCGTGCTGGGTGGCCCCCCAATCACCGGGACTCGAGACTGCTGGCCGAGCTGCCAAGCCACGGGATCTCAAAGGGAAGAACGCAGTGGTCACAGTGAACTGTACGTGTGCCAGAAAGCTCCCGCCATCCCGGAGTGGGAAGTATTGAGGAACCCAACAAAAACAGGGAGAAGACGAAGAAGAACTTTGACACTAGTAGAGTCATTTTGGGGGGTTTCGTGACCAACCTCCCAGGACCTTTTTTTCTCACTGGATTTAGCATTCTAGACCCATTTTAATGAAAATAAGCTCCCATGTACCTCCCAAAAATTACGGGAAACCTTTTTTTTTGCCCAAAATTCAAAATGGCCACCAAAATGCATACCACCACCTATATCTCAGTAACTAATTCAGCTAGGAGGTTGATTTTGGTGTGTAGACATAGGTTTTTGGGGTCAAGCATTCCATTAATGCTATTAGTTTACTTGTGAAACAAACCCATCACGATGAAATCCAATATGGCCGCCAATATGGCCACCGATTAACATTTTTTTTGTTTCTTGACTACTAAGGCATGTATTACACCGCGCCCTCTATGCAAGGATGTATCTTCAGGAGGGTTGTTGTCTGCAACTCTTTCTCGAATAGGCGGTTCCCCACGCTTAACTGTCTTGTATGGGATGGTGTGTTGCATGTCGCTACCAATCTCCTTGAGAGATGTTGACAGGAACTGAGGTGTCATAAGTGTCCGATCCTCCTGATTCTCCGATGGTTCATCAAATGTCTCTGGCTGAACAAACATGACATTAGTGCGATGCGCCTGGCCAGCACCAGTCAATGTATCACTCTTAAAGTCATCATTGTCAACTACAGCGATTGCAGGCTTCCCAAAGGCAAGTTCGGAGGGACAATTCGGGGAGGACTTGAGATCACTGAACACCCAGAAGTCTCGCAACATGAGGACGTCATTGTAGCTGATGCCTAGGCCATCTTTGTGCAGCAGGTCTACGATCTCTCTACTTTTGGTCATTCCATGTAGCAAGACAGAGAGATTCACCTCAAAGGAAGTGCGCCTTCCTGTGATGTAGCTCGTGAGGATCGACCCAATGGTCCGGACAGATGGGTTGTCATCAACTTCTGATTTACTTGGGTGTTTTAGCCATGTTATTAGCTTTAGGAGTAGCCCATTTAGGTCCTCCTTTTTCTCCAACTCTAATACATATGGAGGCCAGGGAACAGTATCAGTCGCTTCAACTTGCTCTTTGAGTCGTACTGCCACGTTCTTCACCAACTGATCCTTGCTTATGCCTAAGGAAGATAGTGCTGCTTCTACATAGGTAGCTGCAGCTTTCTTGTCATATACCAGTTCACTCTCATTTAACCGACTACGTCTATGGAAGCCAATGTCCTCCTCAAATTCCTTTATAAGAATTCCCTTCACATAATTCGACTTTACTTTTGCGTCATGTCGATGATTTAAGATAATTCATTGATAGTCCTCCAGTAGACTCTGCAATGTCCGAAATTCATGTTCATCAAAGATCACCTTACGAACATGATTGAAGAAGATGGCTTGTGCTTCTCACAGATTTACATCCTGCAGGTGTTGAGTGACTTCTTCTGTAAGAGGCTGGGAATCGGGAATGTAGTGTTTCCAGCAGCCGCGATGGTAACGGATTTCCCACCCGAAAGCTGTTTCACAGTCTGGAATGGATGCAATCAGCGTGTTGAGCCTCGACCTCAGGACCGGATCATTCAGGTGTACAGTGTGTAACTTGAATTTTCTCCAGGTGTCCTTTGTTGATATTAGGAGCAATTGTTTCCAGTCCCGGTGACTGCTTTTCTGTGGTCCCTTATTGCACCACACGCATAGGTTCTTGTCATGCACAATACCAATGCTGGACCGGAGCCTCTTCGGTGAAAAGAGAGAAGCAGATGGAGATGGATCCCCCTGAACTGATTGATTGTCTCTTTCAAGATCTACCTCTAATTTATGCTTACATTTCTCGGCTTGAGATAGACAATGCTTGTTAGATAACATGGTGTAACATGTCTGGTGCATATAATGCCCTTTTGGCCCTTTGGCCCAATCAATATTCCCACATTGAAACCGATCAAGTCCTTTCCATCGTAGAGTTTTTTTCACGAATTGAATTCCATTTTTGGTCCTTGGTATTATCCAAAGAGTCACTTTTGGTACATGGTTGACCACAACGTAGAATGCATTCGTATTCACCGGAAGACGTTGATGGTAATTCATCGTCACTTGCAGTATCCATTTTATCCCTCACTTTATATGAATAAGTGTCTGAAAACAAAAACAAATTTGTCATTATCAGAACAGAGGAGAGAAAAAGGAGGGATGACAAGACCTAGAGTCAAAGGTCCTTGTACTGTCTACTGTCATTACGGTAGCATTAAGCAAGCAGCATGGTCAATATGCTAACATTACCTGACTATACAGTATGGAACAAGATTCAGAATTCTAACCTCTCCAGATAAGTTTAAAGCTAAATTTATACATACCTGGCAACCTTGGTTAAATTGGCAAGATTAGGACTACATATTATGGCAGCACAGACGTTACAAAATCACTGCATCCTCTCTCTTGCTATGCAAAAAGGAATCAATGAATCAAGCATAGGATTCCGGGAATCCTAAGGGATTTACCCAAGTGTTCCTCAGTGAAATCACTGAATCAATGCAGGAGCTTTCTAATAATTATTAAAAATGAATGTAAGGATACCTCATTTGACATTTTTAGCTCATTTGGTGACGGATATGAAAAAGTCCATTGCATGTGAAAATGACAGCCGGGCGCCATCTTGGATTTCTCGATTATGTAATCATTTAAACACACTTTTATTGGAATAAACAGATAGTATGACCCCTTAAACCTCTGTTTTGACACCAACATCAGCTTTCTAGGTGCCTTAGTAGTCAAGAAACAAAAAAAATGTTAATCGGTGGCCATATTGGCGGCCATATTGGATTTCATCGTGATGGGTTTGTTTCACAAGTAAACTAATAGCATTAATGGAATGCTTGACCCCAAAAACCTATGTCTAGACACCAAAATCAACCTCCTAGCTGAATTAGTTACTGAGATATAGGTGGTGGTATGCATTTTGGCAGCCATTTTGAATTTTGGGCAAAAAAAAGGTTTCCCGTAATTTTTGGGAGGTACATGGGAGCTTATTTTCATTAAAATGGGTCTAGAATGCTAAATCCAGTGAGAAAAAAAGGTCCTGGGAGGTTGGTCACGAAACCCCCAAAAATGACTCTACTACACTGTGACAGACCAAACAGCATGGATGCTGCTAACAATAATGACAACAAAAGCTCCTGTTCCTCCTCATTGTCATCATAATATTCATGTATCTCCATTGCCTCCACCATTTTCTAAAATACCTCTACCACGAGCTCTTTTTTTGTGTTTCATTTGCAGTTGTTCAAACATTTGGTGGCTCTTGGCTGCTGCCGACAGTATGGGCATGTGGACAGCAGACTATTTTCACTGCGCATGCGTAAAATGCGGCTGCTGTACGGTAGCTGCGGTGGCTCAAAAACAACTCTGAATATTGCAGTGTATGCAAATGCAGTCTACAGAACACAAACGCTGTCCCCTCGGAGGGACTCTGAACAGGCCGTAAGATCTGAAGAAAATAGTATAAGCTGCACTTAGCGTGAGCCTCCTGGTGCCAGTGTTAGCTTGGGGGCTAGCACCTCTTCCATTTACATGACAGACAGCTAGGCGGGCCAATAATAGAGCAGTGGGCGAGTGTCAAGGATGGTGGTGGGTTGGCTTTGTCAAGTCAGGATGTATACGATTTACCTGGAGGAGGCAAAAACTTTTCTGGCGTCTCTGGGCGAGAAAAACAAGATAAAGGCTCTCTGTGTGTGTGTGTGTGTGTGTGTGTGTGTTGTTTTTTTTTTAAGAGAACTGACTGTTTTAAAAATTTTTACAATAATTATGTGTTTAAACTGCAGATCTGATTCTCTTGTGGCCTACAACACCTGGACAGTGAGCCATATTAGAGATGTGTTACTACATTGTTTCATGCTTATCATATTATTTAGTTGATGCCAGTGTATAACCTGGTATAATATATAATTAAGAAGAATCTTAAGGCATTAGGTTGGAAATGTTGACACAAAATAGTTTAGAACCTGAAAAGGTTGTTCTCAGATGAGCACCGTCCAGTGCAACATGTGGGATACATGGAGTTTGTTTTACATGTTTAATACAGCAGCTGTTAAAAATCAGCTTTAGGGCCATTCTACCAAGTGGGTGCCATTTTCATGTTGTAACACTTAAAAATTCAACTTTATTTTTCGTATTTTGCAAATACTGAACACAAAACATGTTTTAACCACTCAAAATGTGTACTACTCAATCTCAAACAACTTTATTTTGTTTTTACAAAATAAAAAACAAGTGACATTTTTTCAGTATTTGGGCCAGTTTTAATCAATTTTTAATTAATGTATCTTAAATATGCAATTAGGTCTGTGTACAAATGGACAGAGAAATATCGACAGCAGAAATATTACAAGCAAATAAGATCTATGCAGAATAATAAAGCCCCTGGCCCGATGGCTTCTCTATTGAATTTTATAAAGAATTTGCACTCAAGTTGGCTCCAATTCTTAAACAAATATACACTGATATTTTCCACCAACAGAAATTACCCCAGACCATGACGCAGGCAATTATATCGATTTTGCTTAAAAAAGATAAAGATCCCTTACTATGCGACTCATATCGCCCGATAAGTTTGTTAAATTGTGACTATAAAATTCTTACAAAAATTCTGGCCACTCGCATAGAGACAGTTATAGCATCAATTGTGAACAATGACCAAACTGGTTTTATACCCAGCCGGCAATCTTTTTATAACATGCGTCGTCTTCTGAATATACTGTATATACCACATACATCTGAAGAAACAGAAATAGTAATTTTGTTAGATGCCGAAAAAGCGTTCAATCGTGTCGAGTGGCAATACTTATTCGCTGTTTTAGAAAGATTTGGTTTTGGTCCATCATTTCAAGCTCGGATCAGAATATTATATGACTCTCCTATGGCAGCAGTATGGACAAATACCACACTCTCTGATTATTTCGGGCTTTACAGGGGTTGCAGACAGTGCTGCAGCCTCTCTCCTTACCTATTTAACTTAGCGATTGAACCGCAGGCCATAGCTATTAGAAAAGAAGACAGGGTGAGAGGCATTTCACAGGGCAGTAAACTTCACAAGGTATCGCTGTATGCAGATGATCTGCTAGTGTATGTATCTAACCCAGAAGGAACCATACCAAAATTATTATGTATCTCAGATAATTTTGGTTATCTCTCAGGCTGTAAAATTAATTACTCTAAGAGTTTGTTATTTCCTATTAATGATGTAGATGGTGATTACTCTGGATTTCCATTTAAATTAGAAAAGAATATATTCATGTATCTGGACATTAAGATTACGCGTTCAATAGGTGGATTGTATAATCATAATTTTAGAAAACTAATTGAACGGACAGCTCAAGACATTAAAAAATGGTCGAACTTACCCATTTCATTAGCAGGCCGGATAAACATAGTAAAAATGACAATTCGGCCAAGATTTTTATATATATTCCAAATGATCCCCATATTTATACCTAAAACAGCTTTCCAACAACTAGACCGGCTGATTTCATCATTTATTTGGAACAGTTCAAATCCTAGGATGAAAAGGAAATACTTGGAGGTACCAAAGGAGGCAGGAGGTTTGGGCCTACCTATTTTTTATTATTGGGCAGCAAACATGGTAAAATTTTTACATTGGATTGATACATATAAGAATAAGGAGGGCCTGAGTTGGGCTGAGATGGAGCTTCTGTCCAGCCCGTTATCTTATCCTCACCATTGCTATATACTCGTCGCATACAGATATTGAATCCGGTGGTTAGATCCTCTCTAAAAATATGGCTCCAGTTCAGAAGGCACTTTGAGTTAGTTCAGGCTAGCACGCTCTGCCCAATAGCAAATAATCAGTTTTTTACACCCTCGGTGCTTGATGATGCTTTTCGCCTCTGGCGTAGACAGGGATTAGTTTTTTTTAAAGGATTTATTCCTGGGAAACACTTTTTCTTCTTTTAATATGCTTACAAAAGATTACGACAAACCTAGATCCCACTTTTTCAGATATCTTCAAATTCGTAGTTTTGTAAAAAAAAGTGTTTCCCTCTTTTCCTTTGTTGACACCAAGTAATCAACTAGATGAAATCCTAGATTTGGATCCTTGGGCTAAGAAACATATTTCTACGATTTATGGGATTATACAAAACTTAGTGGCGATATCATGGGATAAAATAAAAGCAGAATGGGAAAAAGATTTAGGGATAAAATTCTCTGAAAGGCAGTGGCGTGAAAGTCTGACACGCATACATACTTCTTCGTTGTGTGTCCGTCACGGGCTTATTCAATTTAAGGTGCTTCACCGTCTCCACTATTCAAAGGATAAGCTTGCTAAGTTTTTTCCTACTATTGACCCTAGCTGCCCAAGATGTAGCCATGCCCCAGCCTCGGTAGGACACATGTTTTGGCTGTGCCCCGCTCTCACAAACTTCTGGGGATCTATATTTGAGGTCTTTTCATATATTTGCAAACAAGAAATAATCCCCAGTTCCCACATAGCTATTTTTGGCATAATACCCCCAGATTGCAAACTCACAACTTATCAAGGTAACACTCTGGCATTCGCTTCTTTACTTGCCTGCAGGCTTATTCTTTTCCAGTGGAAGTCACATAACGCCCCATCTTTCTCGCATTGGCTAAAGGTGGTGCTTTCCTTTCTACCACTAGAAAAGCTTAGATATAATGTTTGCAGAACCCGTAGGAACTTTGCCTTGACATGGAGTCCTTTTATAGATTATATTGAGAGCTCTTCTTTTTGTTGAAAATTATGTAATAAAATAATAATAATTATAATTAATAATCAACGAATGTTTGGTTGGAAAATCATGAGGTGACTACAAATGTGTGGCATCTGGGATAAGCTAAAACACAGCAGGGTGACCCTGTCTCCTTTTTTTTTTTTTAAGCCTTGAGGAATTGGGAGGGAGGGGTTTTCTGTATGTATGTAAGTTTTTTTTGTATATGTTATAAAAAAAAGGCAGAAAATAAAAATATTGTACACTAAAGATAGATGGGAAAAAGTGAAAGTAAAATGGTCTTCTGCGGAACCACCAATATTTTTAGGGTGGATAGACATTGTTAAAGAAATCTACAGGATGGAACGATTGACTTTCCCTTTACACTTGCCTATGGAAAAAAATGGATCTAGTACCTGAAACACACAAAAGAAAATTGTAAATTTTATTTCATATATGTCTGCTTGTTTGTGATTTTCTTTTTTGTTTTCTTTTTTTTGTTGTTGTTGTTTTTATGTGAAAAATGAAAATGCTAAATAAAAAAGTCTCAAAGGACCAAAGTTGGTCTAAGAGAAAAAAAAAAAATATGCAATTAGGTCAATGTACAGGACATTTTGCTCAGTAATAAAATGCATTGTACAGTTGTTTTTCATGCATGTTCTGCATGTAATGGCTTGGGGACATAAAAGGCACCATTTCGGTGGAATGGCCCTTTAGCAACTCAACAGCTTATTTGTAGTCTCAAATCTTTCCAGAAATGTTCTTTACCATTTTCTTTTCACGATATATGAAGAAGTTTACTGTTAAGCCTTGCTGTTAGGCAGGCAGTTTGAAAATCCACTGACAGCCTGCCTACGATTACTGGTTTTCATCAACAAGTTCTGCATTTCTGTGAGGGCTTTTGATGAGGCCAGGGGAGCTGTCAGTCATTTATCATTAGTTTCTTTTCTACTTCTACCTGCCTCATGCATCAAGGGAAGCCCTAGAGAGTTTTGGGTCCACAAATACTGAACTGGCTCACCAAAAAGCACCGTGACCTGAGACTCCGAAGATGTCAGGAGTGGATTAAAGTTTAAAAGGAATCAATAACATGCTAGCAATGCTAGTGCAATGCTGTGTGCATAAGTTAATAATAATATAAGCCACATACAGTAACAACTAGAGTGAGATAGACAGTATGTTTGGATGTCTTTTACAGGGTCCTTAGAGCTAATTCAGCGTTAAGAATGGCTAAATGTTTAATAAGTGGAGTAAACGACACATTAGCTGTACTAAGCTAACTGGGCTAAGAATGGTGACCGAGGTGAGTACATACAAGTTAACATCTTACCTTAAAGCGGTCATTGGTTGCACTTTTTCCACATTTTAACAACTCACACAGGCCTTGATGAAATGTTTATGACATATTTTGGTCTAATTTTCTGTAATTATTGCTCCATCATTGTGAATCATCTTTTGCACCCTTTCTCGGAATGGCTGGTTTCAGTCAATGTCTCTGCTGGGGTATTTAATGTTATATATTATATATCATGAATAGTCTGACAATGCTAGAATATTGTTGACCAATGCTTTAACTGCAAAAGAACCGTGGCTGACTCCGCCTTCGCTTTTACGTCATTACTGCTAAGATTAGCACGGGTAGCGAGCCTGAACCAACTAATGTAAATTTGTCCTAAAGAATGAATGAAGTAAAGCAGGACAGGAGTATGTGATTTCAGTGGTCGATAGGACATGACCAATTCCTGTAGTTCAATAAGCACAGAAACATTTTTGAATGAGTAGCTAAACTGTTAGCTTCAGCTAGCCGCTTTGGATCCCCATTTGAGAACATAAAACTTAAGCTAAACTAAAAAAAGATTGTCTCCAAATGAAATGCCAAAGGTCAAGCATTGTTAGATGAACAAGGACTCCAGCGGAGGGTGAATAGAATTTATAGAAAATGGTGATCAATACCGGCTGGATGAACAGTTAAGCTAATGCCGTACGGCCCGTCCGTCACCTCTTCCCCGCCAAGGCGAACTGTATGTGGTTACAATGATCCACTCTGACCGTCTAGTCATGCTAATGCTGACTGCTCGATGTAGCATCATGGTGAAAATATGACAAAAAGAGCCAGAGTGACACGAGATATATTATTGACTGTGGACTTGTGAACCAGGTGGAAACAGGGATGTCTATTTGGGTGACTGAATCTAAAGAAAATATCAATATGAACAGCACTTGATAAGCAAGCTTTCTAGTACCACTGTTAGTTCTTAAGCTAAGGTCTTTGGCTCCTTCTCATCTACATGACAGACTGCTACGCTGGCCAATAATAGAGCAGCAGGCAGGTATCAAGGCTAGTGACGTTTACTTTTTAGTGACATTCCAAAGCAAACTTGGAAGAGTTAAAACTTCTTCTTGGAGAGAAAAATTATATAAAGGTTGTGTATTTTTTTTCATGGTTAAAACATATAAAAAACACACATTTTCAGTCAATGACCCATTTAGGAAGGGCTTTCCCTGCAGAAATAGTCTTACAGCCATGGACAAAATTGTTGGTACCCCTCTGTTAATGAAAGAAAAACCCACAATGGTCACAGAAAGAACTTGAATCTGACAAAAGTGGTAATAAATAAAAATTCTATGAAAATTAACCAATGAAAATCAGACAATTCTTTTGAATTGTGGTTCAACAGAAATCACAGAAGCAAAAACGAAGCATACTAAGAAAAGAACACTGTCCCTACTGTGAAACATGGAGGAGGTTCTGTTATGTTCTGGGGCTGCTTTGGTGCATCTGGCACAGGGTGTCTTGAATCTGTGCAGGGTACAATGAAATCTCAAGACTATCAAGGTATTCTAGAGAGAAATGTGCTGCCCAGTGTCAGACAGCTTGGTCTCAGTCGCAGGTCATGGGTCTTGCAACAGGATAATGACCCAAAAGACACAGCTAAAAACACCCAAGAATGGCTAAGAGCGAAACATTGGACTATTCTAAAGTGGCCTTCTACGAGCCCTGATCTAAATCCTATTGAACATCTGTGGAAGGAGCTGAAACATGCTGTCTGGAGAAGGCACCCTTCAAACCTGAGACAACTGGAGCAGTTTGCTCATGAGGAGTGGGCCATAATACCTGCTGAGAGGTGCAGAAGTCTCACTGACAGTTACAGAAATCGTTTGATTGCCTCAAAAGGTTGTGCAACAAAATATTAAGTTAAGGGTGCCATCATTTTTGTCCAGGCCTGTTTCATGAGTATGTTTATTCAAAAAAATTCTGTTGCCACCCCAATTCAAAGCATTGTTGATTTTCATTGGTTACTTTTCAAGACTTTATATTTATACCACTTTTGTCAGATCAAGTTATTTCTGTGACCATTGTGGGTTTTTTCTTTCATACAGAGGAGGTACCAACAATTTTGTACCAAGTAACCCCCCGTTCATCCCGAGGTTTTTCATTTGTAGCCAAACATGTGACATAAACAGTAGAAGACACGAGCGATAACAGAGAGGAAAGTCTGACTCACAAAGAGAGATCTGCGTGAGCTTCCAGTAATGCTCTTTCTCCAGGAAAGCCCCACTATATTTACTTGTGTTTGTGACTCTTTATCTACAGGTCTTCTCACCGTCGAGCTACTGTTTGGATTTATATTTTAGTGGAGGAAGCCTGAAATGCCTCCTCTCGGCTCTTGTTAAGCCATGGACCGAATGCCGCTACAGTGTTATAAGCAATGGGGGGTAGCTCGCCTACGCCAGTATTGAAAGAGAGGGCATTGGAAAAGTGAGCAGTCTGGCCACAAAAGTATGAGAATCAACACAAGGAATGGGGTGGGTGGTCAGCAGTCTCCAATGGCTGAAAGCACTCGCTACCATTACACTGGAGCTGTTCGTTTATTTTAATACAAAATTGTAAAATGTTGTGTATTGCCCATTTAACGCTCATATAGAACAGTGGTTCCCAAGTTTTTTCTCATGGAGACCCCCTTGTTGTGTACAAGATAAGCCAGAAGTCCTGTCCATAAAAAATATGAACAGGATCAGTGACAAAGGGCAGCCCCGGTGGAGTCCAACTGTCATTGGGAAAGACACTGACATATTGTTGGCAATACGAACCAAACGCTCACAGTGGTCCCATCGAGACCAGTAGCTTGTAGCAGCGAACTCAATGTCCCATGCTCTTGAAGCACTCCACACACGAAACAATGAGGGACATGGTCAAATGCTTTCTCCAAGTCCACAAAACACATGTAGACTGGTTGGACAAACTCCCACCAACCCTCCAAGATCCATGAGAGGGTAAAGAGTTGGTATGATGTGCCACGATCAGGATGAAAACCACATTACTCCTCCTGAATCTGAGGTTACATACTCCCCTCTCCAGTCCAGCTCACCTTTTATTTCATAAGCTGAACAAAATAAAGATGCATGAATAAAAACGCACTTGTGAAAGTGCAGAGGTTTGACCTTGAATTCATTAGACGGCAATTTAAAAACAAATTATCACTGCCAAAATTTGATTGTCAAGGGGGTGACCAAATCATTGCTGTATGTCCAAAACTGGAGGAGCTGTGTGCTGAGGTCGCTGTCGTGTGTGTGTGTTCATCAGAGCAGATGCAGTAACCGCCAGCATTCAGCTCAGCCTCTTACACAGTGTACTTGTCTTTAGAACATGCTCCGGCACCGTGATGAGTTGGAGAGCGGAACGGCCTGGTCCAATTCCTCTGAATCTTCTGATGACTCTTCCAGTCCCCAGCTCTCTGTACAAGGACTACGCAGCTCTGCACACCAAAAGGTAGCACATCTGGAAATGAATCTGTGCTTCTTTCCGTTAAATTTAAATTCAGAGTGGCTGTAATGACTTTTAAGGTTCTAGAATCAATATTGTTGGAAGTATTAGTGTGTAGTTGTGCAAACTGTGCCTGCAGTCCTGTTTCGTCTGAACCAGTCTCTGTTTTATATCCTGGGACTGTACAGAGATAATCTCGTGTTGGAGCAGATAACATATTCCCCCTTCTGTGGACTTCCATGTATTTGTTCAGTATTCTACCAGTATATCGATTATTTATGTTGCATTGCCTTTGGTCATTATCCCTGGCCACCTGGCAGACTCAGCTGCTACTGTGTGTGAAAAATGTGTCTGTGTATTCCAGCATCAAACTAACAATCTCTATCAGTGTATACAAATTCTTGATGTCTCGAGTCTGCGCGTCTCCTGTCTCTAGGCAACGGTGGTGACGCCAGAGATCGTACCAGTGGGAAACAGGAAGCACCTGCCAACAGCCTGACGTTTTGTTTTGCGCCAAAGACAATAACTCCTTAACTCAAAACTTCAATCATCAAGTCAGCAGCCTGTTCAGACAGCAGTCAGAAAACATCAGGTATTGTATTGTTTGATATTATTACACTGCGTTATTGTTTACAGTACTGTGGTGGTCGAGTGCCAAAAAAAAGGTGATGGCAAAAATTCCAATTTTTTTTCCTCAAAAATGTTTAATAAATGTTTGCCTGTTTGTTGACTCATCTGGTCGCAGTTTAGCTACAGTCACAAAGATTCTTATCAATGATGGGTTTGTAAGAATCTTCCAGTTCCTACGAATTCTGGACTTTGCAGACATTTGTGGAGGGGAGCTTAGTTTCTTACAGCCGCCGTTCAATTCACAAGAACAACTTGAGGCATTCTTAAGAAATGAGGTGCTTTTCTGTTGTACGATGGCCCTAGAGTTCTGACGTTCTTCATAAGGGTGCCTTGGGATCTTCTATGGCATAGTTACTTCTGTCTTGTGAAAATTTTTGTGTGGCTCATTGTCACACAAATGACGTACTTCCACCTTATGAGTGCTTCACTACCACCTTACGCACGCTGTACGAATCCCCATACCAATGGGGATTCGTACTTTTTTTCTGGTAAAATTTAAACTTTCTTTCCTTGTAAATTTTCAACTTTTTGCTTCGAAATTTGCAACATCTTCCCTTTAAATTTGCAACATATCATAAATTTTGAGGCTTAATTTTTGCCTCTGAACTTCTGATTTTTTTCCTCCTAAAATCTGAAATAAATTTGCAACTCATTGCCAGAAAACTTTTTTTTCCCTATGTAAATTTGCAACTTTTTTCTTGTTTTGCTTGTTAATTTGCATCTTGGGGCAATGCAGTGGGGGAGTGGTCAGCAGTGCGGCAGCACAGCAACTCACCCGTGGCTGGGGGATCCTGGGTTCGATCCCAGCCCCCGACCAACAGTGATACTTTTTAATGTAAATTTGCATAATTTTTCTCTTAAATTTGCAACATTTTCTTCTAAAATTTTCTTAAAAATATACAAATAATTTCACATAAATGTGCACATTTTTCTCATTAATTTGAAACTTTTTTCTTATAAGTGTGCACAATTTTCTCTCAAATTTGTAACAAATTTGTGTGTGTCCTCTTAAATTTGCAGCTTTTTAACTGTGAGTTTGTGGTATTTTTCCACATAAATTTGCACCTTTTTTCCATAAGTGACCAGGGGCCTCACGCATAAAGGATTGTGCAGTTTTCATGCTGAAAGATGGCGTACTCACAACATTTGAAAAGTACATGTGCACAAAAATGTTCAGATCTATAAAACTGTGCGCACGCCCCGATTCGCCGCTCCTTTTCTTTATACATCCACACCTCACGTGAAAAGTCAGCACACATGCCACAGTCTCTTTATGCCACCTCGGTTTCAGCTGTTTTGTAGTTTAACAGACCCACCTGACAGAGTCAGACAGAATTTTACAGGGAGCTCGCAACTTCTCATGGCAGGTGGAGACTTGCGGCTCGGCCCGCAGATTCTCACGTCACGTTTGAGTTTAGCCATCCCACTGTATGCATGAAAACCAGCGTATGCCGTGTTTTTGTGCGTTCGCACCATTTGTACATGAGGCCCGTGGTCTTTGGCTTCTTGTAAATGTGTAGCTTTTTGTTCATACATTTTAAATTTACAACTCCAGATGTAAATTTGCTTTTTTTTTTCATCTTTAATTTGGAACTTTTTCTTGTAAATTTACAATTTGGTTCTTATCAACATATTCTCATAATTTTTTGTCAGTTTTTGCTCACATTTTAGACTTTTTCTTCTGTAATTTGCAGCTTTTTTCTCATTCATTAGTGAATTTATTCTGTCATAAAGTTATTAGTTTTTCTGTAAATTTGTGAGTTTTTCCAAACCACAGGGAGCTGCTGAATATGGGTCAAATAGCCACAGGTTACAGACCCATCCATGGCACATGATTTGAGACCCCACCTAGAGATTTGAGTAACTAATGCATGAACTCATTTGCAGAGATGGGGAGAAGGGAACATCTGCTATGGCACCAAAACCTGGCAGTGAGGAGGCTGTTGCAGTGAAGCAGCCCGCCACAGAAACATCGGAGGTGGTGCCGTCCTGCCGCCTCTACTCCCGCTCTCTCAGCCACATCAGTGAGAGCAGCACCGACGGTGTCATGTTGACGGACAGGCCCGCTGCTGAGGCAGGAGAGGTCACATCTCTTGTCTCGGGGATCTCCATCACTGACATTGAAATGGAGGTGGCCAGCAGAACTCCTGAGCCGCCCATCGCCACAGCCACAGACATGTCATCGATGAGGCAGTGTGCTACAGAAGAGAATCCATCAGATGATCGTGCCGCCAGTCAGCAATCAAACAGAAACCAACAGAGTCCATCAAGCTCTAACCCTCCTTCCTGCCCTTCCAGGACAGAAAGCGTGGACTCTAACACTGTGCCAGACGTGGATTTGATCCCTCTCCCAGGGAGTGGAGACAGTGACGTATGTAGCCCCACCGGGGTGTCTGTGGAGGAGGACGTGCCCTGTGCTGCAGCAGACCGTCTGTCCACGGAGGGTGACGGCGTGGCGGACAGCGGGTTGGAGGATGCCCTGGGAGCTCTGGTTTCCTCTCTAGATGATTACAGAGGACAGTTCCCCGAGTTACAGCTGCTGGAGCAAGAGCTGAAGCTGCTGCAGGTCACACTGAAGGTGAGCAGCAGAGACGTGTGAGAAGATACCGCTGCCTTGTAATACTCAAGTCAATGTCCTGAAAATGTCTGCTGCATCTGTAGGGTCCAAATCAAATCCTAATCTGTTTTGATTTTAAATATGTGACTTTACAGGAGCAACATGCCTAACCACGTAATAATATACAGTTGAAACTAGAAGTTTAGATACACTGTATAAGAAGACACACAACCTTTTTCCTTGCTCTCTGATACTAAATCAGATTAAACTTTTCCTGTTTTAGGTCAGTTAAAATTACCAAAATTATTGGTATTACTATAACTATTGGTGGTATCTTTAGGGCCATTGTCCATCTGGAAGACCCATTTGTGCCCAAGCTTTAACTTCCTGGCTGATGTCTTGAGATGTTTCTTTAGTGTTTCCACAATCTTCTTTCCTCATGATGCCATCTATTTTGTGAAGTGCACTAGGTCCTCCTGCAGCAAAATACCCCTATGACATGATGCTGCCACCCCTGTACATCACAGTTGGGATGGTGTTCTTAGGTTTGCAACTTTCCCCCTTTTTCCTCCAAACGATGGTCATCATGCCCAAACAGTTTAATTTTAGTTTCATCAGACCACAGGGCATGTCTCCAAAAATTAAGGTCTTTGTCCCTGTGTGCATTTGCAAAGTGTAATCTGGCTTTTTTATGTTGCTGAGTGGCCTATCAGCTCATGTCGGTACAAGACTCGTTTCACTGTTGATAATGACACTCTTTCACCAGCTTCAGCCAGCATCTTCACAAGGTCTTTTGCTTTTGTTCTGGGGTTGATACGCACATTTCACACCAAAACACGTTCATCTCTGGGACACAGAACCATCTCCTTCCTGAGTGGTATGATGGCTGGACGTTCCCATGGTGTTTATTCTTGTGTATATTTATTTGAACAGATGAGCCTGGCACCTTCAGGCATCTGGAAATTGTACCCAAGGATGAACCAGACTTAAAATTCATCCACAGGTGTGCCTCCAATTAACTCAGATGATGTCAATTAACCTATCAGAAGCTTCCAAAGCCATGACATCATCATCTGGGCTTTCCCAAATTGTTTAAAGCCATAGTAACCTTAGGGAATGTAAACTTCTGACTCTGAAGAAAGTAATAAAAAATTCTCTAAAAAATATTTAGCAAATAGAAATAATTTTGGTAATCCTAACTGACCTGAAACAGGAAAGGTTTAGTCTTGATTTAATGTCAGACAATTATAAAAATGAGGGGGGGAAAGGTTATGCATCTCTTTATACAGTGTATGTAAACTTCTGTTTTCAACTATATGTATTGGGGGGGGGGGGTGCTGAAAAGTTCATAGTGGTCAGATTTGACCAAATGTGCTTTATTTTTCAACATAGTCTCTCCTTCGGTCCACACACTTCTTCCATCAGTGTTGCCATGCTTGGATCCCTGCGGTTGAAGAGTAAACCACGTTTGGTCAAATTTGACCACTATGAACTTTTCAGCCCCCCTTGTATATTAGTGCCTGAAATGTTAACGTGGTAATGTGCTACTGTGATTAATTACAGTAGTCCAGTTAATGGATTAAAAAATGAAGGCAAATTAACGGTCACGGCCCAGACTTGGCACCTGCTGAGATAGTCTGTAGTGCTGCACACAACAGTCCACGTGCACACTCCCCATTTTATTTAATTCTGGGTGTTTAAATCAGTTTGCTAGAGTGCTGCTGTCATATTATATGGACATTTGGACCGTTTAATTATACACTGAAACTAGCTACTGTGGGGAAAGAATCTTAAGTGATCGTGGTTGGTTAACCTTGTATTCAGCCATATTAAGTGAGATTCCAAACTGTAGGGGGCAAAAGATGTTCAGTTCAAAGGAAACTGAGAACTGAGTAGAGAAGATCTGAACAACCACGCATTACTTTAATGGAAGCTAAGATGATTACCCATAAATCATTGCATCTCAAATACAAGTAAAATAAACTATTATTGCTAACATTATTAACAATCTAAACTAAAGTTGGTTATTGTTTGTTAATTGATATTATTGAAAATATATTTGTATTTTATTTAAAAAGTCTAAAATGTTCACAGTAGTATCTGTGCATGTTACTGTGGTAACGCACGGAGGAGGGAGGTGATGTTGCAGGGTGTTTCAAATGGAGAAATTCTGTAAGGGCAGATTCCACCCCTACCCCCCAATTTCCCCTGCAATTAATTTCAGTTAACTGGTTTATTAGTTAAAAATGTTCTAATCAAGATTAATTTTTGAAAATGGGTGCAATTAATTAGTTAATTTTTTAAAATCCCAACACTAATACACAAACACACTTTCACTGCACAGAGAAAATGATGTGTGGAGCACAATGAGGAGTGCATCTGTGTATGCTCTGTTAAACTTATATTAATTCAATTCAGCTTGATTGTTCAGTGTAATTATTCAATCATATCCTCCTCTTCATTCTAAAATAAATGACTGGGCATTGACAGCAATTAAATGTTTGGTTTAATGCCAAGCAGCATACTGTCATGTACATTTTGCTCATGTGCACGCCCTTTGGCCAGCGTAAAACTCTTCTTCTAAACAAGCCATCATGATCACAGTTCACTTTAGATCATGTGCCTCTGTTCATTAAAGGGAAGGGCAGGAAAGCTGTGGATTGGATTACCTACAACACACCTCTGAATAATTAGATCAGTCTCTTCCTGCTTTTTGTGAGGCCCAAAATTTGTTTTTGTGCTGCTGTGATAACAAAATGGACTTGGACACACCCATAAATGTGCTCTGCACCTCAGACAATAGACTGTTGACTAGACTGTCATCATATGGCATATGATTCGTTAGTGCCATATGACTCGTCGTAATGGCACTAACCCCTTCACAAGATGAAACACAATTGATCCAGAGTAAAGCTGCAAAAGTACTTGAAAAAATGTTGAGAATTTATGCGAGAAAAGCAAATTTGTGATCAAAAAAGGAAGAAATCCTATCCCAAAAGGGCTAAATTTATTGGAGAAGATGCAATGTTATCAGAAAAAAGTTGTAACTACAAGAAAATGTTGCAAAATTTACAATAAGCTTGCACTGTTCCTCTACAGGAGCATGAGCTGTGTTCTTGTGTGCTTCTGGAGAACTGACTTGAGGGCATGTACTGTGTGCTGGGTGGCAGCGCAGCCGTTCACCCCAGCGTGGTCAGCCTCACAGTGGAACGGCTCTAGGTAGTTTTGACTTCCTGAATGCCTCGGGACTTCGAGGAAGAGAACGAGGAGGAGAGGAGAGAGGAGGAGCAGAAATGGCAGGTCATGTGCTGCGGAGGAACTGTTGGGCCAGTTTTAGCATTTTCCACTGTTTAGGTACGGTGAGTCACTAATATACACACGTGGACAAAATTGTTGGTACCCCTCTGTTAATGAAAGAAAAACCCACAATGGTCACAGAAATAACTTGAATCTGGCAAAAGTGGTAATAAATAAAAATTCTATGAAAACTAACCAATGAAAATCAGACAATGCTTTTGAATTGTGGTTCAGCAGAATTACTTTAAAAAAACAAACGAGTGTTTGAAAATGTGAATTTATTGCATAATTTTGTCACGGATCACGGTACATGAACACTGGCAGCTTTATTTATGGGTGAAGATTCAAGAATCCAAAATGTTATCTCACTGCCATCTAGTGGTGCTGCAATGTTAAAATTAAACTGACAGAAGACGTGTGGAAAAGGTTACAAATTTAATGGGAAAATGTCACAAGTTTAAGACAAAAAAAGGCAAATGTTTAGATTTTATTAGGAAATTGTCTCCATGAATTTACAAATAAAAGTTACAAAATTTCTGAGAAAAACAATCACAGATTTAATGGGAAAAAAAATTCCATTTTATGAGGAAAAATGTTACAAATGTCTGTGAAAAATGCTGCAATCATACTTGAAAGGCTAAGAAATTTACGAAGAAAGATGTGAAAAAAATGATCAGAAAAACAGAACATTTATTAGGAAAACAGCCCAAGAAAATTAAAGAAAAAAGACACTTTTTAAAAAAATTGCCAGAAAAAGTCACAATTTTATCAGGAAAAAATCACACATTTACAAACAGCTGAACATTTATGAGGAAAAAAAAACAGGTGTAACACCGATATTTTCAGGTTAGCTTGTACTTGTAAGTCTGCTGTTTTACCTTTCCAGGCCCACATATTTTTGTGGCTCCATGCAAACTTTTTATGTAAAAAAGTCCCTCAAAAAGGCTCTTTGTGTAGGAGAGGTTACTGACCTCTGGAGCAGGTGAAATGAAAAGCACTCAGCGCACCTTCCACCAAGACTGCCAACTTTCTCCCTCGCGTTTTAGCTTCCAGTTTCAGTCAGCCACCCCACACCAGCTGTGGAGCAGGTGTAGTATGGCTGACTACTGAGCAGAGAGTCAGGGGTTCGATTCCCACTCTGTCTGCAGTCTGCATGTCGAAGTGTCCTTGAGCAAGACATTGAACCTCCAGTTGCTCCTGGTGGGTCAGGCCAGCTCCAGTGTATGGCATCTCTGCCGCCATTAGTGTGTGAATGTGTGTGTAAAAGGGTGGATAGCAGGATCTGTAAAGCGCTTTGGTCATCCAGAGATGACAAAATGTGCTATATAAGTGAATGCCATTTGCCATTTTTCCCAACAGCCTGTGTGCGTTCTGCTGTTAACACACTCACAGAAACAAGCACAGAGGAGAAAACACAACCATCATGGTGGAGGCAGCAGCAGCAGCTGTGGACAGAGCTTGAAATAAGTTTAATTCTCAGTGGTTTGCAGACAAGATAACAACAAAGTTAAATGGTGCGTACTAAAACACCGAATGAACATGTTCCGTACACGGTCTGTAGTGGTGGACGTCTGCCAGTCCTGCCTGCTGTCAGTTCCATCATGTCAATGTGCCTTTGTCATTAGCTGCAGTGCACACTTAGTATGATCTGTGTTCCACCCCTGCTCCGGTCTCTTCAGATGTCCAGGACCCCAGCAATAAACACTGGCTTCAGCTCGGAGCTAAACCCAAAGCCCCAGGTGGTTTTTCTCATCCTCAATGCGCACCCTGGACCTTGGTTGGGCCAACTAGCAAACATCGGCGATTGACCTGACAGGGCCGTGCCTCTTCTCTTCCCTTGCTACTGGAAAATGGATTCGACATCCTTTCCCTGGAAGATTTTCCCCACCTGGACGTCGATCATCCTCCCATGGCCACCCCTCCTCCTCCTTCAGTGGTGGCCCAAACCCGCAAGCCCCGGATTAAAACTACTTTAGGTGTGCCAAACTATACACCATCTCCAAAAAGAAGAGAATGCATCACCCCGCCATCACAACAACAACATCGGCAAAATTATCCACCACTTCAGAAATCACAGACAAAGCCCCCCCAGATGACGTTGATAATTGGTGACTCGTTTATGAGGAACGTCAGAAGCAGGTACTGTGTCACTAAATTTTTTCCTGGGGTTAAAGTGTCTGACATTGAGGCTCTTACCCCTGACCTATTAAATGAATTCCCCCATGCTAAAACTGTCATTGTACATGTTGGATGCAACAACATCCCAGATGAAGCATTGGAGATCTTAAAAAGTGACTTCAGGAGCCTTCTGTCCACTCTTATGAACTGTGGTAGATGTGTGTTTATTTCTGAGCCATTGGCATCTTTCAGATGAGAGTTCAATTATTTTAGCAGAACTCTCAGCCGTAATACCTGGTTGTGTTCTACATGTCCTACTTTTAACATTGGTTTGGTAGACAATAAAGTATACAAAATCAAATCAAATCAAAAAAATTTCAACCTGTTTTGGAACCACCCATCACTTATGAGGCCAGATGGCATCCATCCAAATAGACTTGGTGCACGTGTTTTAAGGGACAATCTGTTCTATTCCATTCAGCGTTTTTTAGTACAGTGACTGAAATTTGGTGTGTTAACTCATCCCGAAGTTCCTGGGTCTGCCAACCAGTCCTTCTTTGTTTCCACTTCTCATATTAATCCTATTAATCCAAATAATCCTCACTGTATAGATCAGTCTTCAGTTGATAACCCCATAGATATTGTGTCTGTCTCCCGTTACACAAAATATTATAATCCAAGACAAATACAACATAACTTGATAAATACACACCTTTCTACAGCTCCTCCTCATCCGCCACCCCTCAACTTTGCCCCTGTCTTCTCCCTTAGAGAACCTTTGTCTACTCCCCCCAAAGTTAATAAAAATATAATGTATAAACATCCCAAAGTGATTAAACAAAAAGTTGGTAAAACTCAAATGTCAAGTCTCTAAATTTAATAATTTGGCCTCTGTTCCTCCTCATAATTTAAAAATTAAATGTGGTTTGTTAAATATTAGGTCTCGAACTCCCAAGTCTCTACTAGTTCATGATCTATTAATTGATCATCAGATTGATTGAATATCCCTTACAGAGACTTGGTTAGGGCAAGATGATTATGTTGGTTTAAATGAATCAACTCCCTCTGGTTATCTAAACTATCATAATCCCAGAAGTCTGGTCATGGAAGTGGAGTAGCGGCAATTTTCCATTCTAAATTACTAGTTAATGTAAAGCAAAAATCATGTTTTAATTCCTTTGAGGGCCTGGTCCTCAGTGTGGGGCATGTTAGCAATCTTAGCTTAAACCCAATTTTCTTTGCCATAGTTTACCGTCCTCCCTCAGCCTACTCAGATTTTTTAGCCGAATTTGCCAAATTTTTAGCTGATTTAGTGCTGAAATCAGATAGAACTAGAAAAGCACTCAGAGAGCGCAGACCTCCGCCAAGCGCCACAGTTCCCCCCATACAGTGTTTGTGTGTACGTTTTCAGATTCCTTGACCATGAAAACATATGACTAGTGGATTGACAATGATAGGATTAGTGGTTCAGTAGTTATTCACGAAAATGGCATTTTCCGTAATGGCGGCCACAGTTCCCCCCATACAGTGTTTGTGTGTACGTTTTCAGATTCCTTGACCATGAAAACATATGACTAGCAATTGGATTGACGATAGGATTAGTGGTTCAGTAGTTATTCACGAAAATGGCATTTTCCATAATGGCGGCCACAGTTCCCCCCATACAGTGTTTGTGTGTACGTTTTCAGATTCCTTGACCATGAAAACGTATGACTAGCAATTGGATTGGCAATGATAGGATTAGTGGTTCAGTAGTTATTCACGAAAATGGCATTTTCCGTAATGGCGGCCACAGTTCCCCCCATACAGTGTTTGTGTGTACGTTTTCAGATTCCTTGACCATGAAAACATATGACTAGCAATTGGATTGACAATGATAGGATTAGTGGTTCAGTAGTTATTGACGAAAATGGCATTTTCTGTAATGGCGGTTTTCTTCTGGACGGTGATCTGGATCACCACCAAAATGTAATCATCTGTAGGATACCCCATTTCTGACAATCTGTGAAAATTTCATGAAAATCCGTCCATAAGTTTTTGAGTTATCTTGCTAACAAACAGACAGACAAACAGACAGAGAAACCAACGCCGATGATCACATAACCTCCTTGGCGGAGGTAATAATAATTATAGTAGGGGATTTTAATATACATGTTGATGTAGATAGTGACTGTCTTAATAAGGCATTCAATTCAATATTAGACTCAATGGGGTTTTCCCAGAAAGTAGAAAATTCTACCCATTATCTCCACCACACATTGGGCCTTGTTCTGATTTATGGTATAGAAATAGAAAATCAGGTAGTGTCTCCTCATAATCCTGTACTGTCAGACCATTGTCTGTTAACCTTTGATTTCACTATTTCTGATTATTTGACTCCTAAAGAAAAATATTACTACAGCAGATGTCTTTCAGATGATGTTGTTACTGAATTTTTGCAGATTGTCTCCTCTATGCCATGGGTCAACACAACGGAAATAAAAGATTGCGAGCCTGCTCCTTCTGTAATTGATAGCATGGTAGATAGTGTTACAGTCTCTCTGCATCAGACTCTAGACTTGGTGGCCCCTTTAAAAAAGAAAAAGTCTAATCAGAGATTTCTAACCCCTTGGTTTAACACAGAAACTCGTAGCTTAAAACAGAAGACTCGTCAATTAGAAAGAAAATGGCGTTCCACTAATTTAGATGAATTCTATTTAGCGTGGAGAAATCATCTCCTAATTTATAAAAAAATCTCTTAGAAAAGCTAGAACTAGTTATAACTCTGCATTAATAGAAGAGAATAAGAATAACCCCAGGTTTCTTTTCAACACTATAGCCAGGCTGACAAAGAGTCAGGACTCTGTCAATCCTCGCATCCCCCTAGAGCTTTCTAGTCAGGACATTTTGAACTTTTTCAATTATAAAATTTTATCTATTAGAGATAAAATCAGTCAGATTCTTCCCACCATAAACTTAAGTACAGCAACTACTACAACTCCTTCAATTGATATGTGTTTAGATAAGTTTACTCCAATTGACCTTTTAGAGTTAGATAAAATAATCTCCTCATCCAAGCCTTCAACTTGTCTTTTAGACCCTATTCCTACCAGGTTATTTAAAAAAGTCTTCCCATTTATTGGTAGCCATATTCTTCAAATAATCAATCTTTCTTTAACTTAGGTCATGTACCGCAGGCTTTTAAAAATTGCTGTAATTAAACCCTTACTCAAAAAGCCGACGCTCGATCCAGGAGTTTTGGCTAACTATCGACCAATCTCTAATCTCCCTTTCATTTCAAAAATCTTAGAAGGAGTTGTTACTATGCAATTATTTGACCACTTGCAGGTAAAAATGGTCTATTTGAAGAGTTTCAATCTGGGTTCAGAATTCATCACAGCACTGAAACAGCCTTAGTGAAGGTCACTAATGACCTCCTTATCGCATCTGATAATGGACTTGTTTCTGTACTTGTCCTTTTAGATTTTAGTGCAGCCTTTGATACTCATCATCATCATAGCAGTCTGTCGTGGACGACAATGACTGTTTCATTTAGGTCTGATCAGATTCCTCCACACAGCTCTGTCCTTAGCCTTCCACTGCCAGGAACTCCTGTCTATATCCAACTTCTTCAAGTTTCTTTTTACAGTGTCTTTAAATCTGAGCCTTGGTCTACCCTGATTGCGTTTGCCCTCACATAACTGTGAGTAGAGTAACTGCCGAGGGAGACACTGGTGGTCCATCCTCTCCACATGTCCGAGCCATCTCAGGTTCATCTGTATTAACATGTCCTCCATTGATGGTAGACCAGCTCGTTTCAACACTTCTGTGTTGGTTATCTTGTCTTTCCATGAGATGTTCATTATGGCTCGAAGGTGTCTCATCATGTACGCGTGGAGTTTCTTCACCTGCACTCTGTAGACAGTTCAAGTTTCAGCACCATACAATAGAGTAGCCAGTACTGTCACTCTGTACACTTTGCATTTCACACGGAGAGACACATGTTGATTGTTCCACAATCTCTCCCTCAAGTTTCCAAACACAGCACTCGCTCTTCCCATTCTGAGAGATACTGTGGGGCAAAAAAGTATTTAGTCAGCCACCAATTGTGCAAGTTCTCCCACTTAAAAGATGAGAGAGGTCTCCAATTTTCTTCATAGGTATACCTCAACTATGAGAGACAAAATGAGGAAAAAAAATCCAAAAAATCACATTGTCTGATTTTTAAAGAATTTATTTGCAAATTATGGTGGAAAATAAGTATTTGGTCAAATACAAACAAGCAAGATTTCTGTCTCTCACAAACCTGTAACTTCTTCTTTAAGAGGCTCCTCTGTCCTCCACTCGTTACCTGTGTTAATGGCACCTGTTTGAACTCGTTATCAGTATAAAAGACACCTGTCCATAACCTCAAACAGTCAGACTCCCAACTCCACTATGGCCAAAACCAAAGAGCTGTCAAAGGGCACCAGAAACAAAATTGTAGACCAGCACCAGGCTGGAAAGACTGAATCTGCAATAGGTAAGCAGCTTGGTGTGAAGAAATCAACTGTGGGAGCAATTATTAGAAAATGGAAGACATACAAGACCACTGATAATCTCCCTCGAGCTGGGGCCCCACGCAAGATCTCACCCCATGGAGTCAAAATGATCACAAGAACGGTGAGCAAAAATCCCAGAACCACACAGGGGGACCTAGTGAATGACCTGCAGAGAGCTGGGACGAAAGTAACAAAGGCTACCATCAGTAACACACTACGCCTACAGGGACTCAAATCCTGCAGTGCCAGATGTGTCCCCCTGCTTGCTTCTCACTTCCGCCTCCAATGAGAGCAGACGCCTTTTCTCTTCTCTCTTGCTCCCGACTAACTGGATCCCAGCTTGCTGTCGTCTGTCTGCGTCTTACTGCTGATTATCGAAAGAAAGAAATTATGGAATTAATAAGCTGGGCTTTGAACGCAATTGACACTATCTTTTCAACGAGGAAAAGTGCCCCGGGGGAGGTTGTTTGCCCAGCCTCACAAAAATCCTCCTGATCATCTGCAGTCTTTGTTTTTCAAAACATTGAGCACATGGCCTTGGACAGGCAGCTGCATGGCCAAGGACAAAAAACTGCCAGCAGTTAGACACAACATCTCCTGCCAAAGAGTCCTTGTTGTTCTACTGATACAACACTCACACTCCAACATTACAATCATATTGATCCACAAAACTGAAGATAAAGATGACTCACACACTGCTCCTCTCTGTGTCTTGTGAACTTTTGGTCTGCTGAATGTGCATTGAGGGCTTTTTTTTTCTTTGTAATCATAATATTGATCATGGGGAGGGCACGAGTATGTGACCACTATTCTGAGTCAATGATTTTTTTGCTCCTTCCTATTGTATTATTCTTATGCCACCTGTACCCTTCTGTTGGCAGGCGCGTTTCAGATGCCGCCGTGTCACCGGAAATGCAGGTTCATTTTCAGTGTCAAGTCAAATCCCTCGTATGTTATCAGTGATCTGTTATCAGCGATCTGTTATCAGTATCTGTTAATGTACTTGGCAATAAATCTTTTCTGAGTCTTCTGAGTCTGAGTCTGAGTCTGCTTAAGCCAGTACATGTCCAGGCTTGTCTGAAGTTTGCTAGAGAGCATTTGGATGATCCAGAAGAGGACTGGGAGAATGTCATATGGTCAGATGAAACCAAAATAGAACTTTTTGGTTAAAAACTCAACGTGTCGTGTTTGAGGAGAAAGAACACCATACCTACTGTAAAACATGGGAGTGGAAACATCATGCTTTGGGGCTGTTTTTCTGCAAAGGGACCAGGACGACTGATCCGTGTAAAGGAAAGAATGAATGGGGGCCATGTATCGTGAGATTTTGAGTGAAAACCTCTTCCATCAGCAAGGGCATTGAAGATGAAACGTGGCTGGGTCGTTCAGCATGACAATGATCCCAAAACACACCGCCCCGGGCATACGAAGGAGTGGCTCCGTAAGAAGGCATTTCAAGGTCCTGGAGTGGCCTAGCCAGGTCTCCAGATCTCAACCCCATAGAAAATCTTTGGAGGGAGTTGAAAGTCCGTGTTGCCCAGCGACTGCCCCAAAACATCACTGCTCTAGAGGAGATCTGCATGGAGAATGGGCCAAATACCAGCAACAGTGTGTGAAAACCTTGTGAAGACTTACAGAAAACGTTTTGACCTCTGTCATTGCCAACAAAGGGTATATAACAAAATATTGAGATGAAATTTTGTTATTGACCAAATACTTATTTTCCACCATAATTTGCAAATAAATTCTTTAAAAATCAGACAATCAGAATCAAAAAACAGACAAGCAGAAAATCATGTCCATTGTGCTTCTTCCACTTCTAAGCCAACACTGGGTTTTCCGGTAGTACATTCTGCGAGATGTGTTCATTGAGTCTGTCAGTAGTACACGTGAGAGAATCTTACCAACAGTGGCTAGCAGTGATATACCTCAGTAATTTCCACAATCTTTCCTGTCACCTTTTTTGAACAATGCACAATACTTGCATCCTTCCAGTCTTGAGGTACTTTCTGGGCATCCCATATCTCTTGGATGAGCTTGTGCAGGCGGTTGGTCAGCTGAACACCACCAAATTTCCACACTTCTGCTGGAATTCCATCCCGTTCCTGGAGCTTTACATCCTGTGTTGTCCTGATAGCTGCCATTAGTTCATCAAAATTTGGTGGTTCATCCAGACTTGATTCAGCTGGTCGCTGCACTAAGCTTCTTTAACCTCTTCAGTGAGATCTCCAGGGTTGTTTAGTAGTTGGTCAAAGTGGTCTGCTAATCTCTCCAGGATCTTGTCTTTCGCCTGCAAAACCGTTTCACCATCCATAGCCTTTAGTTGGATCAATCCTCTTGGTTTAGGGCTGTAGATTTCTCTCAAACCGGTGAAGAATGTTTTCATGTCCTTCCTGTCTGCTGCAGTTTTGAAGTTCCTCCGCTTTTTCATCCCACCAGTCGGACTTCATCTCTCTGGTGTACTTCTGTAGCTCACTCTGAGCCTTTGAGTATTTCTTCTTCTTTGACCTTGTGTTACACTGTAGGTTTTCCTGCCTAGCTGTATTCCTCGCTTCTAGTAGTTTCTTCAGGTATTCATCATGCTCATCAAACCAATCTTTGATGTTTCCTCTCAGGGTGGCCTAATACATCACTCGCAGTCTGATACACCATATCCTTCAGTGTTGCCTATTTCTCTTCTATGTCATTCTCTGAGTTGTTGCTGTCCCAGTCTTTCAAGTTTTCATCCATTTCCTGTGTAAGTTCTTCCTGCTTCTTTTGGCCTTTCAGTGCACTAGTGTTTAGCTTGTGTGGTGGCTTCGCACCCTTCCTGCAGTGCTGTTTTTGTCTCCAGATCCTTAATGTAGATCTAAGCATAACATGATCAGTACCACAGTCTGCACCTCTCATTGCTCTGGTGTTCAATACATCCCTTATGTCTCTGCCCGACTATGATGTAGTCTAATAAGTGCCAGTGCTTGGGATCTTGGGTGCATCCATGTCTTCCTTGTGTGTGTCCTTGTGCTTAAATAGAGTGTTGGTTATCACAAGGTTGTACTCTGAACATAGTGCAAGTAGAAGTTCTCCATTAGCATTGCACTTGCCTACTCCATGACTACCTAGCACTCCTTTCCATTTCTCAGTGTTTGAACCAACTCTGGCATTATAATGTCCTGAGTATCAGCTGTCATCAGTCGGTACCAACACCTGATAGTCTCACATAAAATCACTGTAGAACTCTTCCTTCACCTCCTCTGTGTTGGTCATTGTTGGGGCATATACACTGATGAGTGTGGCATACATCTTCCGCTGTAGTGGGAGTCTCATAGTCATTATCCTGTTGTTGATTGGCACCGGTTTCTCATCAAGCATTGCTGCTATCTCCTTTATAACTGCAAAGCCCACTCCTGCTTCTCTCCTTTCTTGAGTTGATCTCCCACTCCAAAAGAAGATGTACCCATGGTCTTCCAAGCTGTCATATCCAGGCAATCTTGTTTCACTAAGTGCAGCTATGTCTACACTGTACCTGTTCATTTCCAGGGCCACAAGCGCGATCTGTCTTTCTGGGCGCTGTGATGTTGTTCTGTCCAACAGAGTGCATAAATTCCATTCTGCTACACACAAGGCTGCTGTTTTCCTCTTCTTTTGTCTGACTTGATAGATTAGAACGCTATGTTGGACTAAATGGAACTTCGCTGCAGTGGTTTAGATCTTATTTGTCCGATAGACTTCAGTTTGTTCATATCAGTAATGAGTTTTCTTCCAACTCCTAAGCTCGGTCATGGAGTTCCACAGGGATCTGTTTTTGGCCCTGCTCTTTTTAGTTTATATATGCTTCCGTTAGGCAACATCATTAGAAAGCACTGTATACATTTTCATTGTTACGCAGATGACACACAATTATACCTGACAATGAAGCCCGATGATTGTAATCAATTAGCCAAGTTAGATGCCTGTCTTAAGGAAATCAAAGCTTGGATGGCTTGTAATTTTCTGCTATTAAACCCAGATAAGACTGAAGTCATTCTTGTTGGTCCAAAAAACCTTAGAAATACCTTTCCAAATCAAACTCTTAATTTGGATGACGTTACTCTTACTCTGAATAGTTCTGTGAGGAACCTTGGAGTTATTTTTGATCAAGATCTGTTTTTTAATTCATATATTAAATTTGTTTCTAAGACTGCCTTCTATCATCTGCGCAATATTGCCAAGATTAGGAGCATCTTGTCTCTGAATGATGCTGAGAAACTGATCCACGCTTTTGTTAGCGCTAGATTAGATTATTGTAACTCGTTATTATCAGGTTGTCCTAAGATACCTTTAAAAAGTCTTCAGTTGATCCAAAATGCTGCTGCAAGAGTTTTAACAGGTACTAGAAAGAGAGATCATATCTCTCCGGTTCTGGCCTCCCTTCATTGGCTTCCCATAGAGTATTAGAAGTTTAAAATCCTTCTTCTCACATACAAAGCTCTTAATAATCAGGGCCCCCTTTTATATAGAAAGATCTGATATTACCCTATCATCCTAACAGAGCTCTACGCTCCCAAAATGCTGGATTACTTGTAATACCTAGAATCTCCGAAAGTACAATGGGAGGCAGAGCCTTCAGTTATCAAACTCCTTTCCTGTGGAACCAGTTACCAATCAGGGTTTGGGAGTCAGACTCGATCTCTGTTTTTAAAAATAGGGACCTTCCTCTTCAATACAGACTGCTGGGTGACCTCCAATAATGTATTGTACTTGGCTTCTCTCCATTAATGTTTGCTTTCTTTATGTCTGTCCTTTTCATCTTCCCTATCCCCTCATCCCCCAGCCAGTCGCTGCAGATGACTGCCCCTCCCTGAACCTGGTTCTACTAGAGGTTTCTTCCTGTTAAATGGGAGTTTTTTCTCTCCACCGTCGCTAAGTGCTTGCTCACAGGGGATCGTCTGATTGCTGGGTCTTCTGCAATTGTGGGGTTTTCCCTACATTTGAAAGTGCTATGAAATGACTGTTGTTGTGCTATAGCACTATATAAATAAAAGTTGAATTGAATCTGTACATTTGCTGCTCATGTCCCATATATGGATGGCTGTAAATAAGCACAATTCCTAGAATTAATAATATGAATAACTCCAATAAGGGATTGGAGGAACATACCTGTAAGTAGTGATTCAGAAATGATACCAAGGCTTCAGAGCTTGTCTCACTCTTCAGTGTGGTGGCACTTATATCAAAACATTAATGTCACGTGGCTGATGACGTCCGAAGCTTCAAATGTTATCGCTGCTTCATTTCACTCTTTATTGTTTCATTATGTTTGGAAGCTTCATCAGTCGGTCAGTCTGAGGAATAGATCCACCTCCTGCCTTGGGACTCACCGTGGACTGCTCCGTTGCAGGACCAGAGAACAGCTGTTACCCCACAGTGCTCAGGCTACAGTAAAACTGTGCGACCTGCTGTGCTCTACATATCTATGGATCATGTACGTAAGGTACTTAGGAATATTAGCAGGCTGGACTGCAAGCTAGCAGGACTGCTAGCATCCTGTTCAGAACATTAAGTATGAATGGAACATGTACGGAATGTGTAAGTAAACATTTGAGACTGCTAGCTAGCAGTGCATATCTAACGTTCCCGTACGTAAGGAAGGCACTTGCAAATGTCAGGAGGCCGGACTGCTAGTATCACAACTAAGAACACTGACGGAACGCTAGCAAATGGAACGTTAGATACGGAATGTTCCATATGTAACATTACATGTACATGCTCGTAAAACACTTGAGACCACTTAGCTAGTAGGACCACTCCATATGGAAATGCGTACGGAACATTCTGTACGGAATGTGGATGGAACATGTATGGACGTTCCATACAGATCATGGACGCAACATGTACGAAACATGTTTTAGTAATCTCCAAACTATTAAGATTTGATAAGATAAGCCTTTATTAGTCCCACAATGGGGAAATTCCAGGATTACAGCAGCAAAGGAATAGCAGCACTCAAAGCAATAGTTAATAAGATAATAAGAACTGGTTAGCCAAAGCGGTAAATGAATTTACATTTGTACACAGATACGGTATATACACAGTGCAGGAGCATTGCAGCTAGATGGAATAAACAGCATTACAGTTTAAGTTACCCAGCAGTATATGAATATGTACCCAGACAGTATATGTCGTATTTAAATCAACAGTGTTGTTTGCCACCCTCAGTAATGAGATGATATTGTCCTAGTTGTATAATGGAGGGACGATTTTATTGTGCAAGTTTGTTATCGTTAGTACATTCAGTATGACCTCTACGAGCAGACCTGGTTAGATTATAAAGTTTGACAGCCGTAGGTAGGAAGGACCTGCAGAACCTCTCCATCGTGTACCTAGGATGGCACAGCCTACTGCTAAATGAGCTCCTCGGTGCGTTCACCATGTCCTGCATGGGGTGGGACTTGGACTCCAGCATAGATGACAGCTAGCCACCATCCTCCTCTCTCCTGTCTCCTCCACTGGTCAAGTGGGGTCAAGTTTAAATTTAGAGTACTAGTGCATACCCGTGCATGCCCGTAGAAACCAAGTATAAGCAAATATTTCTGCATGCCCGTAGAAAGCAAGTGTAAGCAAGCATTTCTGCATGCCTGTAGAAAGTTACTGTTACCATGGCAACAGTGCCATGGTGATCCCTGCCTTTGATCTTTGACATGGTTAAGCAAGTATTTCTGCATGCCTGTAGAAAGCAAGTGTAAGCAAGCATTCCTGCATGCCTGTAAAAAGAGTGTTCTGACCTCACAGGGTGCCTATGATGTCTGTATGACATCATAGTAAGGAGTTGTTCAGAACTCATTATATGGTCATGTGACATCATAGGAACAGTGTGCAACCTGTGATGTCATAGCTATGAATGCCCACAGCTCCCCTATGGGCGTTCATTAAAGATTTCCCCTCCCAAACTTCCGATGTGCTCTGTGTATGTGCCGTCATATAGACATCATATCTTTTATGATGGCATTGCGAGTCCTATGATGCCTGATGTCCTATAAACGTGACACACACGCACACACACAGACACAGAGATTTCTCACATCTCCTCGGTCTCAGCTTGTCTGTGCCTTGTCTGGCATGCAGCGTTGCTCGCTTTGCGGGTGTTTTGGGCTTCAAGTGACTCAGCACATGCACGGTGCACTGCCACATGTTTCCTGTCTGTCTGTGCATCCCTTCACCCTCTGCTTCACCCTTCACCCTCTGCTGGTGAAGGGTGTCCTCCTGTGTCAGGTGCGATGTACTGCCGGAACCTCAGGTGTTTCATTGATGACATCATAAAGACATGTGTGCCTATGATGACATCATAAAGACATGTTGCCTGATGTCACTGTATATGACATCGTCAAGGCAGGCTTGGAGTCCTATGATGCCTGAGTTCATTAGGACGTCCTGTGATGTTCAGGCAGAGATCATAGGCCGTCCTATGATGTCCTATAACGTGACAGACACAGCACACAGATTCTTGCTTTTATAGAGTGAAGTTCAGCCATATTTATATAGCAGCAATACCCACCATTGCACTTTAAATTGCAGTGTAAAGACCCTGCAAATTCAGAAAGAGTCCTCACAGTCAGGTGATCCCCTCTGAGCGTACTTGGTGAATGTGGAGATGAAAAATTCAAACATATGGAGCGTGGGCCGAAACTGGCTCACCAGAGGTCCAAACCAGCAAGTGTGATAAATTTGCAACGTGTTAAAAAACATGTTCTGCCATTTTTAAACAAAGTACCTGCTATTCCCTTTGTACACTGGGAGGTCGCACTGTTTTATTATGAGTAGCAGATGCAACACAACACTTGAGACTCAGAACTAAACAGCAGAGGCGAGCAATGTGCATGCCCTATTGCACACAACTTTTATGGATTTTTATGATTAAATTTTAAACATTTGCAAGTCAGGGGGATAGTTAAACTTTCTTCCTTAATAGCTCCCACTTTCCAGCTCTTTAAAGCTAGCAAAGGCAAAACATGGAGTTGTTCTCCTTGGAGCTTATGAAGATCTGATCTGAAATATTTGAAGACCTCTAATGTACAATGGACTCTCATTCTTTGCTTTTTTTAAATTTTATTTTAATTTTAGTTCTAATCTGTTTATTAGTTAAGGAATATACACTGTGATTCTGAAGTACCTTGCTGACTGTTGTCAGCTCAGTGTGTTGCTGATGCCTTTAATGTTTGTATATTGTTAATACAACCCAATAAAAAAAAATAGCTCCACTTTAGCTTGTATGGTGTGGTGAATCAGTTCAGGTGGTTAGGACTGATGAAAAATGTAGGACATGGAGATAAATCTAAAGTTAATTTAAAGCTCTTCCAAGTTATTTTTATCCTAAAGTGAAATACTATATTTTTGACTTTCAGATACCTGTGATTTAATGTTTTGTACTTTTGTAGGTCCACTGTGATGTGTAAGTTGTAATACACATCTGTAATTGATTAACTGAGGCATAACAGTGTTGAAATTGTACTTGTTATTCTTTAAAAAATTGAGAAGGATAAATTTGGGTCCTGACCATCATTTGTGCCTATGCACCAAATGATGGTTCAGAGTGCCCACCCTTTTATGGAGTCTTTGTCTGGGGTGCTGGAGAGTGCTCCTCTTGGAAACGCAATTGTCCTACTGGGAGACTTCAGTTTGCACGTGGGGCAACGACAGTGAAACCTGGAGGGGGGTGATTGTGAGGAAACGACCTGCCCGATCTGAACCCGAGTGGTGTTTCAGTTATTGGAACTTCTGAGCTAACCACAGTTTGTCTCCTTAAGAACACCATGTTCAAGCATAAGGGTGTCCATATGTGCACCTGGCACCAGGGACATCTAGGTCGCTAGGTTGATGATCGATTTTGTTATCGTGTCATCAGACCTATGACCGTATGTCTTGGACAGTTGGGTAAAGAAAGGTTCAGAGCTGTCAACAGATCACCACCTATGGTGAGTTTGATCCGATGGTAGGGGAGGATGCCATTCAGACCTGTGGACCCAAACGTATAGGTGAGTGTGGGTGCTGGTAACGTCTGGGCTGAGGTCCCTGTCCGGGAGGTCTTCAACTCCCACCTCCGGAAGAACTTCGACCACATTCCGAGGAAGTCTGGAGGACATGGAGTCTGAATGGCCATGTTCTCCATCTCCATTGGTGAAGCAGCTGCCCAGAGCTGTGGCTGCAAGGGGGGTCATTGTGCATCTCGTGGTGGCAACCCCCGAACTAAGTGGTGAACACCAGTGGTGAGGGGGGCCATTAAGTTGAAGGAGTCCTATCGAGCTTGTTGATTTGTGGGACTCCTGAAGCACTGAGGTGGTACTTGGCAGGCCAACGTAGATCAGCTTGGGGGTGGTTGCTGAAGCAAAAACTTGGGTGGTGGGAGGAATTCGGGGAGGCCAAGGAACAAGACTGTTGGGCTGGCCTTGAAGAGATTCATGGCAAACTGTCCGCGACTCAGGGAGGGGGGGTCGTAGCAGCTCCCTGTCCACACGTGGTATGGTGCGGATGGGGCGCTGCTGACTTCGACAGGGGATATTGCTGGGTGGTGGAAGGGATACTTTGAGATCTCCTCAATCCCACTGACACTCCTTCCCACAGAGGAAGCAGGGCTTGTGGACGAGGGGGATAACTCCCCATCACAGGGGCTGAGGGTTGCCAAGGTGGTTAAAAAGCTCCTTGGTGGCTGGCCCCCGTGGGTGGACGAGATTCACTGAGTACCTCAAGGCCTTGGATGTTGTAGGGCTGTCATGGTTTACCACGCCTCTGCAAACATTGCGTGGAGGTCGGGGACAGTGCTTTGGCATGGCAAACCGGGGTGGTGGGGTCCTCTGCTTCAAGAAAGGGGACCGGAAGGGTGTGCTCCAACTTTAGAGGGATCACATTCCTCAGCCTCCCTAGAAGGTCTACGCCAAGGTAGTGGGAGAAAAGAGTCTGGCCATTGGCCAAACCTTGGATTCAGGAGAAGCAAATGTGGTTTTCTTCTTGGCCGTGGCACATCGGGACAAACTCTTTACCCTCTCGAGAATCCTCGAGGGTTCGTGGGAGTTTTCCCCAACCAGTTTACATGTGTTTTTGTGGACTTGGAGAAGGCATTGGGGGTGCTTCAGGAGTATGGGGTATCGGGCTTGTTTGTTACGAGCTATCTGGGGCTCTATACGACCATTGTGAGAGTTTGCTTTGTATTGCCAACTCTCGGTCGGACTCATTCCCAGTGAGAGCTGGACTCCACCAGGGCTTCCCTTTGTCACCGATCCTGTTCATAATTTTTATGGACAGGCACAGTCAGGGAACGGAGGATGTCATGCTTGGTGACCACAGGATCTCATCTCTGTTGTTTGCAGATGATGTCATGTTGGCTTCATCCAGCAATGACCTACAGGTCTTACTGGGACAGTTTGTTGCTGAGTGTGAAGCTGCTAGGATGAGAATCAGTATCTCCAAGTCCATGGTGCTCAGCCGGAAAAAGGTGGATTGTCCTCTCCGGATTGGGGACAAGCTCCTGCCCCAAGTGGAGGAGTTTAAGTATCTTGGGGTCTTATTCACGAGTGAGGAGAGAATGGAGCGAGAGATTGACAGATGGATTGGAGCAGCATCTGCAGTGATGCGGATGTTGTACTGGTCTGTTGTGGTGAAGAGGGAGCTGAGCTCTAAGGTAAAGCTGTCGATTTACCAGTCAATCTACGTTCCTACCCTCACCTATGGTCGCAAGCTTTGGGTAATGATGGAAAGAATGAGATCGCGGATACAAGTAGCTGAAATGAGCTTTCTTCGTAGGATTGCTGGACTCACCCTCAGAGATAGGGCGAGGAGCTCAGTCATCCGGGAGAGGCTCAGAGTAGAACCGCTGCTCCTCCACATTGAAAGGAGCCAGTTGAGGTGGTCTGGCATCTGAGCAGGATGCCTCCTGGACGCATCTTTGCATCTTCAGGTGTTTCGGGCACGTCCCACTTGGAGGAGACCCCGGGGCAGACAAAGGACTTGCTGGAGAGACTACGTCTCCCAGCTGGTCTGGGAACACCTTGGTGTCCTCTCTAAAATTGCTGGAGCAAGTGGCTGGGGAGAGGGAAGTCTGGGCATCTCTGCTTGAACTGCTGTCTCCACGACCCGGACCTCCGCAAAAGCGGTAGAAGATGGTTGGATGGATGGATGGATGGATGGAAGTATAAATTCACAAATTTATGAGAGAAAAGTTTAAAGGAAACAAGTAGCAAATTCATGGGAAGAAAGTAGCACATTTGCAAGAAAAAGGTTGCAAATTTACAAAAAAGGTCAAATTTCTGAGAAAAAAGTTTCAAATTTAAGATACAACAAAAAGTAGTTAATTTACAAGAAAAAATTGTAAATTTACAGATAAATTTAGCAAGTTAATGAGATAAAGTTACAGACTTATGAAAAAACATTTTATTAAGTTATGTAACATGATATGAAAAGGTTTATGATAATTTAGGGGACAATTCTCTTTTTTTTTTCCAGGTGGGGGGGACATGTCCCACCTTTCCTCCCTTGATTTTCACCTATGGCAACAAGTAACATAGTCCTTCAGTCAGATGCACAGAATTCCCAACATGTAGATATTAAACCTTTAATGGACATTAGAAGCAATCCTACCTGCTGTCTTTGGTGGTCCTGTGGCTCGGTCTCCATGTGGGGATCACGATGTCCATGGGGTGTTTCCATGGTGGTGCGTTATGGGGACCCTGATTATCGACAGCAGAGTGTGGGCGCCCTTTCCAGGTTGGGGGGAGCGTTGCTTGCTTTGGTGGTCCTCTCGTCGGCACCGGCAGTCACAGCTGTTTTTTCCCCCTCCTCCATCTGGAGCTGTATGCTGTGGTTTTGCATTTCCAGGGTATCTTGATTTGTTTTGGTGGGCCCAGCATGCAGTGTTTCCCCACTCTGCCATCATGCGTCTCTGTTTTGTGTTGCACCATAAACTGTCCGGCGTTACAGTTCTGTGTTTGTCAGTTCCACATTGCAATACAATTGGGAAAAGGATTATTCCCTCACCAATGAGTCAGTACAGATTTTTATGATAGCAGCTCAGACCTAAGTAGACTTTACTGTATGTGCTGTTTTCTTTTTGCTATTCTTTTCTCCTTGTTTGCTGTTTTACTCAGAAGAAGATAATTCAATGTTGCAAAACTACAAATAAAGGCTGGAAATATTGTCCATGCTGTTTGCTATTGAGTACTGCAGCCAACTGAGGTTTTGCGGTTGTTGTCACGGTGTATGTCATGAGCAGGATGTGGCTTCACTGTAAGACACATAGGGCTGTGCTGTAGAAAATGTAGATTTCAGTGATGCTTCTGGGAGAATTAAGGCTTAATTGGAAGCTAGCACTGGATTATTTACGACTATAGACCTCAACTGCTGTAGGCTGTCAAAATTACAGGAGAAAGAATGAGGGACGTCATTTACAGGTTTCCTGCTGATACCGATCAGGACTGAAAAGAGCTGCCCTTCAACAAACAGAAACCAGTAAAAAAACAGTTGAATATAGAATGAACATTTTGTGGGAGGTAAGGATGTTTTTATTCTATAATATGTCCTAGTATTCCACTCCTAGCTTGATATTAAACGTGTACGTGGGTATTTACCTACTTTTGCAAACATCACTAAGATTTTTAATAAAAGATAATATATTTGTGCTATACTGATTTTTTTTTTTTTTTTACAATGTTATATACTGTATACAATATGTGGATATGCAGACAGAGCTTACCTTGGTTGTAATGACCACCAAAGACTTTTCACCATGTTGCCTTAAATCTACAACAAAGTCAGCAAGGTACTGGTAGCCATTTAGACTTTTGCATACTTCCAGAGTTTCTGCTGAAGTGATTTTGAGTTAATTAGCTGTCAATATCACAATAGAGCAGTTCCAGGATGCCGCTAGCATCTTGACATGATGTAAACAAGCGATCAAGCATCAGGTTTCAGACCGTTCACGGATATGCTCCAACAAGGTCACACAACCCAGTTTTAGGAAGTTCCGCTGACTGGATCATGCTAAAATCTCGTTTTAGTAATGCATTAGTGTGTATGGAGTAGCCATAGCAACATGAAAGTTTTCACTCCTGAGGACCCGGATCACTGCCGGAGGTCAGGTGACTGCAAAACCTCGATATGGTTATGGCTAGCCTGCTTGTAGTTAAAACTGAGAAAATGAGAAATCCCCCACAGTCTTTCTGCAACTGTGGGGGTCCCCCCTACAGTTGATAGTGCTATGAGATGACTGTTGTTGTGAAATGGCGCTATATAAATAAAGTTGAATTGAATTGAATTGAATAGAAGTGTATTGGTATAGAATTATGTTACCAGGAGCTTCTCTTTACTCTGTGTGTGTTTAGGTCTCTGCAGGACAGAGGCTGGGACAGCCCATCTTCCCCATCCTCCCCCCTCACCACGGGCTGCACCTCTTTAGACCGCTCCCTGGTGGTCCACTTGAGGAACTGCAGTGAACAGCTGTTGGTAAGAAACCCCCCACCCCCCCGGGGACTGTTCTCAAACCATCTCACATGCAAAATACGGACTTACCTGTGAGCGTATTTGAATAGGTTCACTGGATCACTTTGTTCATAGTCTGCAATGAAAAGGTAATGTGTTTACTAGAAAGGTGTATTAGCAGGTAGAATTGGTGGTTATGGTGTGTTATGTCTGGAAAGCAGGGCAGCAGAGGCAGGAGTTGTGCTGAACTTAAACTTTATTACAGAGCACACCAGATGGCACACATGCGTATCATGTAGCTATAAGCTAGTAATAAACTGACACAGGCTGTCACTGTTATAAGGACGGCATGCTAAAGACCACAGCTCCCGCCAACAGTCTCTTAATATAGGCACGGAGTGATGACGCCACTCGTGCCTGTGTCCTCATGTCCGTGCTACCTATTGTTAATATGGGGGCATATCTAACATGGTACCAATACTGTAGCTGAAACAGTTTTTACCCCTCAGCCTTTAAAAGGCTGGCGGGGTATTGTCGTCACCCTGATGGGTGGCAGCATCAACATTTGTGAACGCAGTAACTAGAGAAAGAAATGATGTAGGCTTTTGAATGAAATACCATAGTTGTGTCCAAGAAAAATCGTGGATGAGTTTGAATTTGGGTGTCCTTGAAGTCAAGGTCAGGGGTCAGTTTTTCCTGAAATCTTGTAGACATGATAACTTGGGAAGGAAATGAGGAAAAGTTTTTTTTTTTTTTTGTTACTTATTTGTACCCGTAGGTAGACTTGGTTTGCAGTCTGGTGACAAGCCACCGGCTGATGGTCGCTGCGTGCGCGAGCGCCCTAAACACCTACATGTTTTTGGTGTGCGGGAGGAAACCGGAGAAATCCCGGAGTAAACCCACGCAACACGGGGAGAACATGCAAACTCCACACAGCTCACTGTTGGTCGGGGGCTGGGATCGAACCCACGATCTCAAGATCCCGGCGGTCCCCCGGCCGAGGGTAAAACTGTGCTGCCACAGTGCTAAACCACTGCGCCACCGTGCAGCCCAGTTTTGATATTACTACCATAGTTGTATCTATGAGAAATCTAGAACAAGTTTGAGTTTGGGTGACCTTGAATTAAAGGTCACAGGTCACTTTTTTCCAAAAAATTGTAAAGATGATATGAATGTTTCACGTTGCTACCACAGTTCTATCCTTGAAAAATCTGAGATGAGTTTGGATTTCTCCTTTCTGTATGTGTGCTGCTTTTCAGATCTTAATGACCACTTAAGGCAACACTATGGAAGATTTTGTTATGGGGCAGTCTGTCCATCTGTGTGTCCCACTTCTGTAAAATCAGTTCCTATAGTTTTGTTCCGGTTGTTTTGAAACTTGGTACCAGGGTTTGATATACAGTGGCGTGAAAAAGTGTTGGCCCCCTTTCTGATTTCTCATTTTTTTGTATGTTTGTCACACTTAAATGTTTCAGATCATCAAACAAATTTAAATATTAGACAAAGATAACACAAGTAAACACAAAATGCAATTTTTAAATGAAGGTGTTTATAATTAAGGGTAAAAAAAATCCAAACCTGCATGGTCCTGTGTGAAAAAGTGATTGCCCCCTAAACCTAATAACTGATTGGGCCACCCTTAGCAGCAACAATTGCAATCAGGCATTTGTGATAACTGGCAACGAGTCTTTTACAGTGCTGTGGAGGAATTTTGGCCCACTCATCTTTGCAGACTTGTTGTAATTCAGCCACACTGGAGGGTTTTTGAGCATGAACTGCCTCTTTAAGGTCATGCCACGGCATCTCAGTCAGATTCAGGTCAGGACTTTGACTAGGCCACTCCAGTGTCTTCATTTTGTTTTTCTTAGGCCATTCAGAGGTGGACTTGCTGATGTGTTTTGGATCATTGTCCTGCTGCAGAACCCAGGTGTGTTTCAGCTTGAGGTCACAAACAGATGGCCGGACATTCTCCTTCAGCATTTTTTGGTAGACAGCAGAATTCATGGTTCCATTTACCACAGCAAGTTTTCCAGGTCCTGAAGCAGCAAAACAGCCCCAGACCATCACACTACCACCACCATATTTTACTGTTGCTATGATATTCCCTTTCTGAAATGCTGTGTTACGTTTACACCGGATGTAATGGGACACACACCTTCCAAAAAGTTCAACTTTTGTTTCATCAGTCCACAGAGTATTTTCCCAAAAGTCATGGGGATCATCAAGATGTTTTCTGGCCAAACTGAGATAAGCCTTTATGTTCTTTTTGCTCAGCAGTGGTTTTTGTCTTGGAACTCTTGCATGCAGGCCATTTTTGCCCAGTCTCTTTCTTATGGTGGAGTCATGAACACTGACCTTAACTGAGGCAAGTGAGGCCTGCAGTTCTTTGGATGTTGTTGTGGGGTCTTTTGTGACCTCTTGGATGAGTCATCACTGCACTCTTGGGGTAATTTTGGTCGGCTGGCCACTCCTGGGAAGGTTCACCACTGTTACATGTTTTCGTCATTTGTGGATAATGGCTCTCACTGTGGTTCGCTGGAGTCCCAAAGCTTTAGAAATGGCTTTATAACCTTTTCCAGACTAATAGATCTCAATTACTTAGTTTCTCATTTGTTCCTAAATTTCTTTGGATCGCAGCATGATGTCTAGCATTTGAGGATCTTTTGGTCTTCTTCACTTTGTCAAGCACGTCCTATTTAAGTGATTTCTTGATTGAGAACAGGTGTGGCAGTAATCAGGCCTGGGTGTGGCTAGAGAAATTGAACTCAGCTTTCCAAGGATGTGATAAACCACAGTTAATTTATGTTTTAATGGGGGGGATCACTTTTTCACACAGGGCCATGTATGTTTGCATTTTTTTCCCCTTAACAATAAACACTTTCATTTAAAAACTGTATTTTGTGTTTGTGTTATCTTTGTCTAATATTTAAATTTGTTTGATGATCTGAAATATTTAAGTTTGACAAAACATACAAAAAAATGAGAAATCAGGAAGGGGGCAAACACTTTTTCACACCACTGTAGTACACTGATGATGTGCATATTGTAATATTCCAAAATGATGTTGATGGTACATCAACCTTTGACTGGATGGATGACACGTAAGTGGGTCCATGTTGCCTGCAGCAGCTCTGTTCTTGGTGGGAACACTGAAAGGACTACAACTATGGTGACTATGACCTCAATCCCAACAGCCAGTGGCAGGGCACAACTATAGCAACCAACCACTAAGCATGCTGTCACCATAGCTGCAGTCCTTTCAATGTTCCTACCCGGAACAAGAACGTTCCATAGTGCTGCTTTAAACACTTGTGCTCAGCCACCATCTCCTTCTGTTCTGTGAGCTTTGGAGAGATGGTAATCTACAGCTCATTAAGATTCACCAACTAATCAGCATGTGTCATGTGGATAACAGATGTTGCACAGAGAAAGGATAAAAAAAAACCCCTCCCTGTTGCTGTTTCATTGTAGTGTCTCGGCATGTTTGGTCCTCTGCGCTGTCGAGAGATGTACGCCTTAGACAGATTGCTGAGAGAGGCTCGAGTCCTTGAAATCATCCGACGCATCACCAAAGGCAACCCACAGGGGCTCAGACTGCCTTCTGAAGGTAACTATCAGCCATCCATCTACAAAGGTCATGAACTCCAGTATGAATTCTGTAAGACATAAGACCAGAATTGAGTTTGCTCCTGTTTAACCAGTCTACAGTGCAACAGAAACTCTTTCTGACAACTACATTTCTGCTATTCCAAACTTCCTGCAGCCTTCCAAGCTTGGTTCGGCACAGATGTGGTTGCTTTTTACCCAGTCAGTACACACAGGGTTAGCGACCTAGCATGACGTCAAGTGACGCTTGTCTGCAAAAATGGACCAAAAACTTCTAGAAATGTTTAATGCACTAAATTTTCATGTATCTGACTAAAGTGCTATGACAGTGCACTGAGTAGTTAAACTTGGACAGACTGGGAGTTTGGTATTTTTTGAGCTCCTTGTCCTCGCTGTCCTTGCTCAAGTGAAACATTTTTTAACTTATTCCGGTGAAAGCATCCATCATCCACCTGTCTGTCCATCCATCCACATTTCATGGGAGTCATGACTCCTCTTAGGCCAGGGGTGTCCAATCATGTGCCATGGAGGGCCAAGACCCTGCAGGTTTTCTCTTCTACCCAGTCTCTTCAGCAGGTGTTTTCACTTATCAGCAATCAGTGAGAAGAAATTCAGTGGAATCTGCTGTTGAAGACACTGGTTGTAGGTAATGGCTGCAGGGTCTTGGCCCTCCATGGCACATGATTGGACACCCCTGTCTTAGGCATTTGCCCTGATGCTCACCAAACTCACTCACAATGGATCCTCAGCTGAGTCTGCATCCAGGTTGTGGTCAAGGTCAAGGTCAAAGGTCAGGTGATTCCATGAATCCTCCTCAGATATTGCCCTAATTCTCTACAAATTCATGCATCAGTTTTGTGCTCACGTGAGGGTCAAAGGTCAGGAGATGTCAGCGGTTATATGAGTTTGTGAAAATTGTTACTCCGCTTAGGCAGTTGCCCTAATTCACAAACTGGCACATAATGATCCTCAGATTTGTCTTCATCCAGGTTGAGCTCAAGGTCCAAGTCATTGTCAAAGCTCAGGAGATCTGAGCACGTATGTGATTTCTTCTTCTTCTTTTAGATTTGATTGGCAGTTGGCAACCAACTTACAGGTGCATTACCGCCACTGACTTGATTATCATCACTTTATATCTTTGTATAAGGCGTTCTTACAAGGAGTTCTGAACAACTCCTTAAGTGTGAAAAAATTATCCGTCCTTCAGAGGAGCCCCGGCTGTGTCCTTTATACCCTGGGTGACGGCAGAACCGGAAAGGCGGGCCGTCACCTCCCATGACACCCAGGGTGTGCCCATTTCAGAACAAAAATCACTACTTCTGGGCAATTGCCCCAATGTTCAACAAACTAATGCACAATGATCCTCAAGTGGGTCTCCATCTAGGCAGTATTCAAGGTCAACAGTCAGGAGATCTGAGCACTTTCAGGGTGATTTCACCAGGCCAAAGTGAGTTACTCAGTCATTGACGAGCCAATTTGCTTAGTGACACTCCACCAAAAATCAGGTTATTTTTTCTTAATATGTCTGTAACATGTTTTTATGACTTACAAGACATACAGTAGCAAGAGCCAAACCACTCTTATGTGTCATTTCTGTGTTTTTCTGCTGTGAAGGTTCAGTTAAGCTCTTCCCCTTGGAAAAACGTAAGTTTGTTTAGACAGACCGTATTTGTGATGTCACTATAACAGATCAACCAGTCAGGACTAAGCACTGGCTATGGGCAGGCCTACGTAGAATATTCATAGATCCTGGCATTTGAAGGAAGAAAAGGGAAAAGATTTTCACAAGCAATTGTAAGACCATGAAAGGTTTTTTGAGGAAAAAAGGGCATACCATTTCAGACAATGTAGATTTGTTTTTAAGGGGATTTATATCCACTGCAGTGCGTCTTTAACTTTAATAACTTTGTGGTTTTCCTTCTCCTGACAGTGATACCTCAGCTGGGCCTGTGTCAGGGTGCTGTGCCCCTGTGGCAGCAGTGTGTGGGAGTGGGCAGCGTGTACGCAGTCTCCGCTGACAGATTCCTGGTTACACTCTCCACGGTTTACTCCACCTTACTGCCCGAGAGATCCGACACTGGTATGACATCATTGTTGTCTCCACGTTTGTGCGTGTGTATGTGCATGTCCCGTCTTACTGGTGTGTGCCTTTTTATCCAGTGTTCTTGTGTCTTACTGAGCAAGTGCTGGGTAAGAAGTTGCCACGGCGAGGCAGCAACAGCAGCAGGGACACGGAGATTGTGACAGTGTTTCAGCTGTGGACTTACTTGGAGTCCAATGGCATCAGTCACATGGAAACGCATATCGCTGAACTGGCGGAAGAGGGTATGTACATGCACACCAATGCACCATCCTTCCCTCCATCTGTCCGTCCGTCCGTACACTGCGAGGTGGGACCTATGCTTGAACAGCTGACATAGCGTTGCGTTAAGAAGGCTGACTTGCATTTAGAACCAGCCTCAGGGTCTGTCTGGGTGGAGTTTGCATGTCTTCCCCATGCTTGATGTAAATAAAAAAATACTTCTGATAAGTGACGATAAACTGTAATAAACAACTTCTTTCCAACAGTGTGGTTGGTGCAGAGCTTGGCGTCATGTGACCAGGACGTGATCGTCCAGGCTCTGCGTCGTCCTGCCGAGTGCAGCCTAAAGAGAGGGGGAATTCATGCTGTGGCCAAATTACTAAAAGATCCACGAGGCAAGGTGTCAGCATCTGCCAGCTCTGTGCTGAGGAGCCTGACTGGCCAACCCAGACAGAGGGAGCAGGTGGGACGATGCTGCAGTATTTTCCAATAAATGTACTAGTACTGCTAGAGAATTTCATTGTTATACCTCATGCAGAAAACACGCAGAGGGTATCATGTTTTTGACCCATCTGTCCTTTTGTTCATCTGTTGTCGCCAGTGTAGCTTCTACATTTCTGATCAGATTGACTTCAGATTTATACAGAAGCTCTAACTCATCAGTACCTTGGACAAGTTCACGTTTGACATACATCTAATAAGGGTTTAACCCACAAGGCTACATCTAAATCATCTAAAAGGACTTTGACTATGAACTTTTTTATCCCCTGCCATTCATAGACCAAAAGGGGTCGAAGACCACTTTGGGCAAAGACCGAAGGGGGATTATGTTATGGGTCAGTCTGTCCATCTGTCTGTCCATCTGTCCCACACTTGTGAAATCAGTTCCTACAGTTTTGCTCTGATTGTTTTGAAACTTGGTACCAGGGTTTGATATACTCTGATGATGTGCATATTGCAATTTGACTCTCGTCAGATGACCTTAAAGTCAAAGTCAGATTTTATCTCAATCTTGTAAGTGCAATAACTACTGAAAGAAATGATGTAGGCTTTTCAAATCAGTACAGTAGTTGTATCTAATACACATCTTGGACGACTTACACCCTGACCTGACTATGGGTTTAAGATCAGAAGGTCAAAGGTCAAAGTTAACATTCCATTTGCACTATGGTAAATGGTAAATTTACTACTACTATTAAAAGAGTAAAGCTAGGGCCATCAAACCTTGTACAATGGTTCACCTTGGGATCCTGACCTCTGACTATGACTTTGGGGTCAAAAGGTCAGAGGTCAAGGTAGACACTCCCTATGAACTCTTACTATAAAACATGTAAAGCCCTCTAGGGTCACCAAACTTGCTACCCAGGTTCTCCTTGGGATCCTGCCCTACAACTATGGTTGTATACTTTGTTGTATATTCATGGATGATGGTTTATCATAATTTGGTTCTGCCCCGGTAATTATATTGAAAAGTTGAAAACTGCTCTCTGTCAGTAAGTATCGGGATCATCAAAGAAAACGGAGGCGAGGATATTGCACTGGCCTCAGAGTGCTCTTGTTCTTATTTGAAAAAAAAAAGGGGGAAAATCCAAGATAATACTAATAGAAACAAATAATGTGGAGTAGTGGTTAGCACTGTTGCTTCAGACAGCAGGTGGCTGTGGCTTTTCTGTATGGAGACTGCATATTTATTGTGTGCCTTTGCAGGTTTATTCTTGATTTTTTTTTAAAAGTGTTCTCATGCAGTGCGAAGGCATGATGATTGGTTAACCGGTAATTCTATATTTACCATACTGTAGCTGTGTCTTCAACTTCAAATAATAGACGGAGACTAGAAAGTTTGAGTAGTCATTAAGATTAGAGGAGTGCTATAAAAAGAAAATGTTTAGAAGCTGTGTAAAATCTCACTAAAAAATAATGATCAAATCTGATGCATTATGTTATTCACACTGAAACACAGAAGTCATAGCAAACGTTGAAACTCAGACACTTTACTAAATCATGACAAATATTAGGTCAGCTTCAATTTGATGGCAGCAGCACATCTCAAAAGAGTTGGGACAGGGGCAACAAAAGATGAAAACGTAAGTCAGGGGTGTCCAATCACGTGCCATGGAGGGCCAAGACCCTGCAGGTTTTCTCTTCTACCCAGTCTCTTCAGCAGGTGTTTTCACTGATCAGCAATCAGTGGAAAGAAGTTCAGTGAAATCTGCTGTTGAAGACGCTGGTTGGAGGTAAAGCCTGCAGGGTCTAGGCCCTCCATGGCACACGATTGGACACCCCTGACGTAATTGGTACTAAAAAGAAACAACTTCACGAACACGATGCAGCTAATTAAGGTAATGGGCAATATGAAATGAGGCAGTCTCAGAAGCAAAGAAGGGCAGAGGTTTATCATTCTACAAAAAACTGTGTCTGCACTGCAGTTGTGAAGCATTTTCAGAACTAGAAAAGCACTCAGAGCGCATACCTCCACCAAGGTTCCTTCCGTCCCTCATGGATCACGTTCAAAATGTAATGGGGTTTGTGTGTAGGCTGAGAGCCATTTCTGGTGAAAACTGCACCAAAGTCTGACCATTATTTTTGGAGTATTGTTGCTAACACTCTTTGAGAAGATAAGAGCCTTGGCTGAGGTATGCATTCTCAGCTCATCAACAAAATGTAATGGGTTCCTCTCTAGGCCAAGGACCACCTCTGGTGAAAATTTCGTCCAAATCCATCCAGTAGTTTTTGTGTAATCCTGCTGCACAAATACAAACAAGAACCTTGGTGGAGGTATGCGCTGTCAGATCATCACCAAAATCTAATCATCTGTTCCCCGTGCCATTACACACCTTTCCTGAAAATGTAATCAAAATCTGTTCATAACTTTTTGAGTTATGTTGGTAACAGACAGACAGACCAACCAACGCCACTAAAACATTACCTCCTCCCTTGGTGGAGGTAATGATGCTCCACAATGTAAAATTGTGAAGATTTTAAATATTCCATCATCTACAGTACATAATATCATCAGAAAATGATGAGAATCTGGAGACATCTCTGTGTGGAAGGGACATAGCTGAAAATCAGGATTAGATGCTTGTGATCTTTGGGCCTCAGGTGGCACTGCATTAAAAACAGGTATGATTCTGTGATGGAAATCACTGCATGAGCTCAGTGACACCCAGCAATCATTGTCTGTGAGCACAGTTTACTGTGTCATCTATAAATGTAGATTAAAATGCTGTCATACTAACAAGAAGCCATATGAATATGATCAAGAAATGCTGTCATCTTCTCTGGGCCAAAGGTCATTAAAAAAAAGATGTTCTGTGGAAAACTAATTGAATTTTTTAAAATTATTTTTGGAAATCATGAACACTCCATCCTTTGGACTAAATAAGAGGGACCATCTGGCTTGCTATCAGCACTCATTTCAAAAACCTACATGTCTGATGATATAGGGGGTGCATTAGTGCCTATGGAACTGGTAACTTGCACATCAGGAAAAGTACCATCAACGCTCAAAGACATACAGGTTTCCAAGCAACACCTGCTCTTATTCAGACATGTCTCTTTTTTTAGGGAAGGCCTTGCATATTTCAGTAAGAAGAATGCTAAACCACACACTGCATCTATCACAACAGCACGACTTCATAGAAGAAGAGTCTAGGTGCTGGATTGACCTGACTGCAGTCCAGACCTTTCACCAACTGAAAACATTTAGGGCATTATGAAATGCAAAATGCAACAAAGAAGACCAGAACTGTTGAGCAGCTAGAAGCCCACATTAGACAAGACTGGAACAACATTGCTCTCACAAAGGTCCAGTAGCTGGTCTCCTCAGTGCCCAGATGTTTAGAGGCTGTTGTTAAAACCAGAGAGGACAGTCCCAGATTTTTTGAAGCATGTTGTTGCCATCAAATTGATAAGCTGCTAATTTCCATGAAAAAGTAAAATGTGTCACTTTAACACTTTAACCAATTGTATTTTGTTTTTATTTAGACTTCACATAACGTCGCAACCTTTTTGGAACTAGGGGCATATATTGCATTTATGTATGTGTGACAGAGATCATCCTGCGCAGTTCGCCCCACACGGGACACGAACCCGCGACCTCTCAGTCAACTACACAGTTCGAGCATGGGAGACACAGCACGATCGCGCTGAGCTAAAGGTCCGACCGGTAGCTCAGCGCTACCATCTGGGGCTCACAGCACCACTTTGTAACTGAGGTCATCAGCGCAGTTCGCCCTACACAGGACACGAACCCGCGACCTCACAGTTAACTGGTCAGAGACACACACAGCACGATCGTGCTGAGCTAAAGGTCCGACCGGTAGCTCAGCGCTACCGATACTGTATGAGGCTTTGGGAGGGAGGTTTACTAACGTTCTACGCCGAACAGTACTAGTTGGCATCCGTTACATATGCATTTATGTATGTTCAGCTGAGAAAATGTGCGTTGTCCTCCTGCTCCTCCCCAGGCTTTGGTCAGCTGTCTGGAGCTACTGGAAGATGACAATGTGGACACCAGGGCCTGTGGATGTAAAGCCTTAGCTTGTCTCAAGGTACAAATGTGCACAGATTATGTCTCTTCATCTAATTTAAAACAATGAAATTAAAATTAAATTAAAATGTAAGATCACACGGATGTTTGTTTTGTTTTCTTCAAAATGTCTTCATTGCTGGTTGTCCACCCTACTGTAAACTCTTTACAGCAGTAGTCCCCAACTATGTGCCATGGTGGTTTTACCTTCAACCAGTGTCCTCAGCAGGTGATTCACTGAACTTCTCCTCACTGACTGCCGATCAGTGAAAACACCTGCTGGAGAGACGGGGTGGAACAGAAAACCTGCGTGTTTGAACCACTGATTTACAGCAATAAACTTAAAGGGGTCATTGACTGCACTTTTTCCACATGTTAGCAGTTCCCACAGATCTTAATGAAATGTTTGACATATTTTGCTCAAATTTTCTTGAATTATTTAATTATTGCAGTATCATTGTGAGACATTTATCCAGCCTTTCTGGGAACAGCTGGTTTCAGTGCCGGTCTCTTTAAATCTCTAAAGGTAGCATCTCACTGGGCTGTGACAGCTCATCAGACGTCAAGTGAGATAAACCACAGAGAAGAAGTGCAGAGACTGCTGGATGAGGAGGCTGCCTCTGAGTCCTCCTCATCAGACAGCAAGCCCTGGGACTGGTTCCGCTTGCGCTGTAGGGGCAGGGACAGTAGCCTCCCTTTATTGCCCCCAGTTGCCACGGTGGTGCTGTCGGTCACACCTGTGTCAGTATGTGCTCATGCATGGACTGTCTTCTCCTTTTTGTCTCCAATCAGTCACAGTTTAGTTTCATAGGTGCCCAACCCCTCACAAAGTTGTCTTACTTTTGGACTTTCTGACTCATGGAAACTAAATTGAGAATGGTTTAAGATGGGTTTGAGAAAGCCGCAATAACTCTTGACTATTTTGAGAGAAAATTTGTTGCATATTTTTTTAAACATATTCAGTATTCCTGCAACATGAGTGAGGCCCTGCAACTCAAAAGAGGAAATGGCAAACCCCCGTGAACATTTAGAGAGATTTTGGAAACTCCCTCGTGACTGCTGTTCTCCAGCTAGTTGCCAGCTGTCGCAGCCCAGTGAGATACTACCCATATGTCACATTTAACTCCGCCCTCGCTCATACATCACTATTGCTAATGTTAGCTGGCTAGCTCCTAGCGCAGATCTAACCTGAGCCAACTAATGTAAATTTGTCTTAAAGAATGAATGATATAAAGCATTAGTGGTGGACAGGGATGTGTAGTTTCAGTGGTTGATAGATGCCTAGTTCCTGGAGTACAATCAGTACAGACACATTCATGAATGAGTGGCTAAATGGATTCAAGTCGGGGGTGAATAGAATTTATATAATATAGTGATCAAAACCAGCTAGATCAACAGTAAAGCTAACTCCAGGCATCCTGTCCATCACCTCCTCCCCGCCAAGGCGATCTCCTAATGCAGTTACTGACCGATGCAGTTACTGCTAACGGCTTGATGTGTCATCACAGCTATTGCTACGGTCACAAAGATTCTAATGAACGATGGGTTTGTAAGAATCTCCTAGTTCCTATGAATTCTGGAGTTCAGACATTCGTGGAAGGGGGGCATAGTTTCTTACGGCTGCTGTTCAATTCGCAAGAGCAACTTGAGGCATTCTTGAGAAATGAGGTGCTTTGAAATGAGGTGAACCATTGCCCTCAATTTCTTACGTTCTTCGTTAAGGGTGCCTTGGGATCTTCCTACAGCATACTTACTGCCATCTTACGAAAATTTTTGTGAAACTCATGGCATTCTCAGGTTGTTGGAAGGAAGATCTTGTGGCTTTCAGCACATTTTGTCGGCACAAATGTCGCACGAATGAAATATTCTGCCTCATGAGCATCTCACTACTGCCTTATGCACGCTGTACGAATCTCTGTATGAGCGGGGATTTGTACGGTATTTCCTACAACCACTGTATGAGGCCAACAACTGAAGGTGTTCTTGAGGCATACTTACAGCTAGCATCTTGTGTAGTTCTTATGTTGTCCCTATTGCATTCATACGGCCGCCCTACGATGAGGGGTTTTCATGAGGCATTCGTAGAAATCTTGGACAAGACCATCGACCCGTCCACAAACTTACAAATGGTTTACAAATGCTCAGTTCTCCTACGGCTGCCTTAAGAAGGCAATGGTAAGGATATTTGTGACCGTAGCTTAAAATGCAACAAAACAAGGCCGAATGATGTGAAGTATATTATCAGCTGTGGATTAGTGACCCAGGTGGAAACAGGGATGTTCATTAGGGTGACTGAAATCTAAAGAAAACAAGAATGTAAACTGTACAAGGTAACTGAGCTTAGCTCTTAAGCTAATGCCTTTGGCTCCCAGTCCATCTGCATGACAGACAGCTAGGCTGGCCAATAATAGAGTAGCGGGCAGGTATCAAGGTGAGTGACGTTTCCCATTTCTTGACATACAGGAAAATACCCGGAAGAGTTAAAACAGCTTCTTGGAGAGAAAAATGAGATAAAGGTTGTGTTTTTTTCAGAGAAGGGTTTTGATATTTTTTCAATAATGGTGTGACCAATCGTCGGCCTCCGTCGGTCTATGATGACCATGGAAGAGAATCCTAAACTTCTACTCTGCTGGAACAGCACCGCCTGTGGCTGAACAGGCCGATGCGCACTGGTGTTCTACCTTCCAGCGTTGGGCGTTGGTAGGATTCAAGCCTGGGCAGGAAAATATGGAGGACAAGATGTTACCCATGCAGCATGTCCCCCCTCTCCACGTCACTGATGAATCCAAAGGAACAGCAGGGTTGCTATAGTTTGGCACCAGCGCCGTCGCAGGAGCTGCCAGAACGATGTTGAGCACAACAGAGAACTGCCTTAGGGGCTCCGCCTCCGGATTTTTCCTCAGGGTTGACTCCCGAGGCCTTTCCCGTGACCGGGTGTGCCGCAAGGCAGCGGAGGTTTGAAATCAGGGTTTACCTTCCCCTAGATGGGCTACCTTCCCAGGTTGACGAGCCACCATCTACCCGAAGCATCTGGTTTTAAGGCGCCAGAGATCCGCCCTTGCCCCTTCTCCTATTAGTAAAAGCAGTTCCGCCGGGCTTAGAGACTAAACCAGGCTAGGAGTTGGACTTAGTTGTCAGAGGCTTTTCGAGACGCACACCGTAAGGAGCATTTTATGAGCACTAGGAGCTTAACCCCAGTACCGCTCCTGGCTATGACAACCTTGGAACCTTGGTGTGACCAATAGATGCTTTTCAAAAGGTTAAAACCTAGAAAAACACAATTTTTCAGTCAATGACCTTTCAATAATCTGCGTTATGTTTGGATTTAACCCAGCTCATCCCTCTTTCACATCCTTTCAGGCCAAAGAGAGTATAGATCAGTTAGTGTACCTTTGTCGGACGGATAAGGAGGAAGTCCGAGATGCTGCCAAACAGACGCTGCTTGTCCTCGGTAAGAATAACCTTCTTTTTCTTTGTACACTACAGTACATACTGACAACAACACATCTCCCAGAGACTGTAAGAAGAAGAAGAATGCAGGAAAAACTATGATCATTATTAGGTCATCTTTATTTGTTTGTAAGAAGGACTGTTACCATCTGTTTGGTCCTGGCTATGTTGCATTAAATATGCAATAATTTTTGATGACATCAAAGTTTTCTGATCCACGCTGTGGAAGGACGATCAGTACACAGATGATTTATTTAACTCATTTATTTGTGGGCATTCTTTTCATGTTTCTACGTAGATACAGGATGAGCAGATGGAAAAAAAAAACTAGACAAGGACTACACATACAGTTGAAGCCAGAAGTTTACATACACTGTAGAAAAAGACACATAATCTTTTTGAATCACAATCAGACTAAACAGTTCCTGTTTTTGGTCAGTTAGTGTTACCAAAATTATTTCTATTTGCTCAATATTTTGTAGAGAATTTTTTATTACTTTCTTCAAAGTCAGAAGTTTACATACACTAAGATTACTATCCCTTTAAACAATTTGGAAAAACCCAGATGATGATGTCATGGCTTTGGAAGCATCTGATAGGTTAATTGACAACATTTGAGTTAATTGGAGGCACACCTGTGGATGTGGATTAAGGCACACCTCAAACACACTGCTTCCTTGTGTGACATCATGTGAAAATCAAAAAATCAGTCAAGACATGAGGAAGAGAATTGTGGACCTCCACAAGTCTGATTCATCCTTGGGTACAATTTTCAGATGCCTGAAGGTTCCATGTTCATCTGTTTACACAATTATACACAAGTCTAAACACCATGGCAATGTCCAACCATCATACCACTCAGGAAGGAGATTGGTTCTGTGTCCCAGAGATGAACGTGTTTTGGTGTGAAATGTGCATATTGTGGAGAAAGGAAACAGGCAAGGCAGCGAGCTGGACGACTCACAAACTTTATTCCTTCTCCAACATCAAGTACAGTAAAAGAGCTCCAGGGTCTCTGTGCATTCCTCTTTTATACCTTTAATTCCATGCATTTAGACCTGGAATTTCCGACCATAATACAATGTTTGGAACGAAGACCTGTGTGGCATATTAGCATGACATAACACCGACACCGCTCTCACACCTTTTCCACTTCCAGCAGCTCCGGCAGTTCCTCTTCTCCCCAGGGGGCACATAGTCCTTACTGTCCCGTCTGATACTCCCCGGTGACACTTCCTGCTCCGGTCCCTTGTTCCCCTCTTCCCCAGCTGCCTTCTCTGGGTGGATAATCCCCTACCCGTACTACCACAGTATCAACTCCAGAACAAAAGCAAAAGACCTTGTGAAGATGCTGGCTGAAACTGGTAAAAGAGTGTCATTATCCACAGAGAAACAAGTCCTGTACCAACATGGGCTGAAAGGCCACTCAGTGAGGAAGAAGCCATTACTCCAAAAGCAACATAAAAAAGCCAGATTACAGTTTGCAGATGCACACAGGGACAAAGATCTTAATTTATGGAAACATGTCCTGTGGTCTGATGAAACTAAAATTAAACTGTTTGGCCATAATGACCGTCGTTACATTTGGAGGTAAAAGGGGGAAGCTTGCAAGCCTGAGAACACCATACCAACTGTGAAGTACGAGGGTGGCAGCATCATGTTGTGGGGGTGTTTTGCTGCAGAAGGAACTTGTGCAATTCACAAAATAGGTGGCATCATGAGGGAAGAAGATTATGTGGAAATATTGAAGCAACATCTCAAGACATCAGCCAGGAAGTTAAAGCTTGGGTACAAATGGGTCTTCCAGATGGACAATGTAGCTTAATACAAAGTGGCTTAAGGACAACAAAGTCAATGTTTTGGAGTGGCCATCACAAAGCCCCGATCTCAATCCCACAGAAAATCTGTGGCCTACAACGCTGACTCAGTTCCACCAGTTCTGTGAGGAGGAATGGACCAAAATTCCAGCAAACTATTGTAAGAAGCTTGTGGAAGGAGACCTAAGACGTTTGACCCAAGTCATGCAATTTAAAGGCAATAGTACCAAATACTAAGGAAATGGACGGAAACTTCTGACGTTGATGGACGTAATAACAAAAAAGGGCTCAAATTTAGAAAAGATGCAAATTTATGATAAAAAAAAAGTTGCACAATTATATGAAAAAGTTCCTTATTTTTAAAAATCACATTTCTGAAAACACAGAGTCCCAAAGCTAGTATTCAGGACAGCCCTAGTCACCTCGCAGCTTGAAGCTTTAGGGTACAGAGATTGTGGTTGATATACTGTATGTGTGATCTTCCTGTATACTTGTGGGATTAATCTGGGAGCTCAGGTTTCCTCCCACAGTCCAAAACTATGTTTTGATGATTCTAAATTACTCATAGGTGTGGATGTGAGAGTTTGTGATATATGATAGGGTGCCAAGAAAAGAAGTGTGGTACTGTATGAGGAAGTTAAGAGTGGCACAGAAGTGTGTGAGGGTGGCACAGGACCTGTATGAGGACAACGAGACGTGGCAAGGTGTGCTGTAGGAGTGACGAATGGATTCAGGGTGGGGGTGGGATTACATTGGAGGTTGGTAGTGGTGAGGGACAGGCTGACAGACGAGGTAAAGCAGGATTCTCCTTTTTTGCAGATGGCATTGGGATTTGTAGTGAGAGTATGGAGCAGATGGAAGAGAGCCTGTGGTGGAGGAACGATCTGGAGAGAAGAGGATTGAAAGTAAATAGAAACAAGATAGAATACATGAGTGTGAATGAGAGAGTGGCAGGTGTAACGGTGAAGATGCAAGGAGTAGAGATAGTGAAGGTAGATGAGTTTAAATCCCTGGGGTCAACCATCCAAAGCAATGAAAAATGCTTTTTTCATTCATCCATTTGTCATGTAAGACTAAAAAACCAAACAAGCATACACCGTTCTTTTCTGCAAATTATTTTTGGAGCATGTTCGTTAATTCATTCACTAATTACTTTCCCCTGTTTTTGTTGTTCTTCTGATCATTTTGTGGAGCAGGCGAGGAAGGGAAGATGGCTCACAGACATGTGGAGACATCTCTGGACAGCCTCCCAAGACTCTTTGCTCCCGGAAGCATGGCCAGCACTGCTTTCTAACAAACATGCACACACACAAAACTGCAAAGGACAGCTTCAGTCGCTGGGAAGAAAATGTCGTCAACTCAGTAGCCCCATTTCCACTACAGGAACCAATTTTACTGGAACTCCCACCATGGTGTGTCTCCACTACAGGAATCTAACTGAACATGGAAGTTTTCTGAACCTCGTAGTGGCCGAACAAAGGTCACGGTCGGGGGTAGGTACCTCAGAGCAGCCCTGAAAACTGCTGGGTGGGGTTTAGGATTGACTTGATGCTGACTGGATAAAACAAAACACAAGGAAATGAGAAGCACAGAATTTGAGCAAAAGAAAACCTAGTGGTGAAGATCCAATTCTGAAAAATGTATCATAGAAATGCTGCCGTGATGCAGAGGGCCTCTACAATTCCTGTGTGCAGCTATTCCAGCTCCATCCTATGTCGTATGAGGCCACACGTCCCAGCCAGCATGTCCATGTGGGCCCACCAAAGGTTAACTGGGCTGGCTTCTGGCTCCCATGTGGGTTTGTCCTTGGGTTCCATGTTGGCCCCATCTGTGTTTGCCCACATGGACTTGACTTATTTACCAGTTTTCAACTTATTTCCTCATAAATTTGTAACTTTTTCTAGTACATTTCTGACTTTTTTGTCATAAATTTGCTAGTTTTTTGTAAATTTGTCATTTTTTTTGTATAAATGTTCACATTTTTTTCATAAACGTGTGACCTTTTTTGCGTAATTCTGCCTGTGCCATAAGTGTAGCTGAAACCTGCTCACCCATTTAAACCCATGTGGGGCCCAGAGGGTTTAAAGTGGGTTCACAACTGACCTGCACCATGGGTAAAGTCCATGTGGGCAAACACAGATGGGGCCAACATGGAACCTGCAGACAAACCCACATGAACCCATAAGACAGCCTAGATTTAACCTTTGGTGGAGCCCACATTCATTCTGTGCATAATAATTTCTGTATGACTGTAACATATCCATCCATCCATCCATCTTCTACCGCTTTTCCGGAGGTCCGGGTCGCGGAGGCAGCAGTTCAAGCAGAGAAGCCCAGACTTCCCTCTCCCCAGCCACCTGCTCCAGCTCTTCAGAGGGGATACCAAGGCGTTCCCAGACTAGCTGGGAGACATAGTCTCTCCACCGAGTCCTGGGTCTGCCCCGGGGTCTCCTCCCAGTGGGACGTGCCTGAAACACCTCAAGTGGGAGACGTCCAGGAGGCATCCTAATCAGATGCCCATACCACCTCAACTGACTCCTTTCAATGTGGAGGAGCAGCGGTTCTACTCTGAGCCTCTCCCGGATGACTGAGCTCCTCACCCTATCTCTGAGGGTGAGTCCAGCAATCCTACGGAGAAAGCTCATTTCAGCCGCTTGTATCCGCGATCTCGTTCTTTCGGTCATTACCCAAAGCTCGTGACCATAGGTGAGAGTAGGAACGTAGATTGACTGGTAAATCGACAGCTTTGCCTTAGAACTAAGCTCCCTCTTCACCACAACAGACCGGTACAACGTCCGCATCACTGCAGATGCTGCTCCAATCCGTCTGTCGATCTCTCGCTCCATTTTCCCCTCACTCGTGAACAAGACCCCAAGATACTTAAACTCCTCCACTTGGGGCAGGAGCCTGTCCCCAACCCGGAGAGGACAATCCACCTTTTTCCGGCTGAGGACCATGGACTCGGACTTGGAGGTGCTGATTCTCATCCCAGCCGCTTCACACTCAGCGGCAAACCGTCCCAGCAAGAGCTGTAGGTCATTGCTGGATGAAGCCAACAGGACAACATCATCTGCAAACAACAGAGATGAGATCCTGTGGTCACCAAGTATGACACCCTCCATTCCCTGGCTGCGCCTAGAAATCCTGTCCATAAAAATTATGAACAGGACCGGTGACAAAGGGCAGCCCTGGCGGAGTCCAACTCTCACTGGGAATGACTCCGACCGAGTGTTGGCAATACGAACTAAACTCTCACAACGGTCGTACAGAGACCGAATAGCTCGTAACAACAAGCCCGATACCCCATACTCCCGAAGCACCCCCCACAAAAATCCACGAGGGACGCGGTCAAATGCCTTCTCCAAGTCCACAAAACACATGTAAACTGGTTGGGCAAACTCCCACGAACCCTCAAGAATTCTCGAGAGGGTAAAGAGCTGGTCCGATGTGCCACGGCCAGGACGAAAACCACATTGCTCCTCCTGAATCCGAGGTTCGACCAACGGCCGGACTCTCCTCTCCAGTACCTTGGCATAGACCTTCCCAGGGAGGCTGAGGAGTGTGATCCCTCTAAAGTTGGAGCACACCCTCCGGTCCCCTTTTTTGAAGAGAGGAACCACCACCCCGGTTTGCCATGCCAAAGGCACTGCCCCCGACCTCCACGCAATGTTGCAGAGGCGTGTCAACCATGACAGCCCAACAACATCCAGGGCCTTGAGGTACTCGGGGCGAATCTCGTCCACCCCCGGGGCCCGGCCACCAAGGAGATTTTTAACCACCTTGGCGACCTCAGCCCCTGTGATAGGCGAGTCATCCCCCTTGTCCCCAAACCCTGCTTCCTCTGTGGAAGGCGTATCAGTGGGATTGAGGAGATCCTCGAAGTATTCCTTCCACCGCCCGACGATATCCCCAGTTGAAGTCAACAGTGTCCCATCCGCACCATACACAGTGTGGACGGGGAGCTGCTTTCCCCTCCTGAGCCGCCGAACAGTTTGCCAGAATCTCTTTGAAGCCGACCGAAAGTCTTGTTCCATGGCCTCACCGAACTCCTCCCATACCCGGGTTTTTGCTTCAGCAACCACCCGAGCTGCACTCCGCTTGGCCTGCCGGTACACCTCAGCTGCTTCGGGAGTCCCACAAGCCAACCAAGCTTGATAGGACTCCTTCTTCAGCTTAATGGCCCCCCTCACCACTGGTGTCCACCACTTGGTTCGGGGGTTGCCACCACGAGATGCACCGACCACCTTGCGGCCGCAGCTCTGGGCCGCCGCTTCAACAACAGAGGTGGAGAACATGGCCCATTTTCCTCAGCCCGAAGGAGTTACATGGGTCCGCCCTCCAGTAGGTTCACCACCTGCAGGAGGGATCATGGAAGTCCGGTGCTATGTGGATTAGGTAGCAGTCAAAGACTGTAACATATGTTAAACATATATGTGTCATGGTCGACCGCAGCACCAACAAGTCCTCCGGAGACTGATGGTTCCTACCCCATAATGGAGACATGATGGGGGAGAGGGCCAGATATAGGGCCGGCCCTCATCGAGTTCCTGTCCCCTAAAATTGGTTCCTGGTTCCTGGCTAATATGTAGTGCTTGAATAATGTGATGAGAACATTTAATATGCTGCTGTTCTTCCCCACTAGTACAGCAGAAACATACAAACATGGATTTGTGATGCACATAGTGTAGAGAGGCTGCAGGAAGAGTCACATTAAGCTACGGTCACAAATGTCCCTTTTCCACCAAAAAAGAGCCGGTGCTAGTTTGGTTCTGGTGCCTGTGCCAGTGCTTAACCAGTTCAACTGTCATGCCTCGTAAGAACTTGCTGGTTTTCGACCGACACAGAGCTAGTCAGGGCTACATCATTACGTAGTGTAAAGTGTTTTTGCACAACCCACAGAACAGCATGGAAGAAAAAAGTAAAGGAGGAGAAGAAGAAAAAGTGCTAACTTGTGAACATGGAGGAGCTTGTTGTCTCTTTGGGAATGCTGCTTTTATTATTCCAAACCTGTATTACCATCTAGAAACCATACATGCATCTGTTTCTAACTGCCTGAACGGTGACTAACTTCGTGATGGAAAATGGGGATCAGTAGTATTTTGAGGCACTTTCAGCTGGGCAGTTAACCCCACCCATGGCAGTGGACGTAACCAATGTCAGGTGGTTCACAGCTCTGGCCCAGCAAGGAGTTGGAGCCAGCTTAGCACCAATTTTGAGAGCCTGGAGCTAGTGCTTAAGCCAGGGGTGTCCAATCATGTGCCATGGAGGACCAAGACCCTGCAGGCTTTACCTCTAACCAGTGTCTTCAACAGCAGATTTCACTGAATTACTTCCAACTGATTGCTGATAAGTGAAAACACCTGCTGAAGAGACTGGGTAGAAGAGAAAACCTGCAGGGTCTTGGCCCTCCATGGCACATGATTGGACACCCCTGGCTTAGGCAGTTGAAAAGCAAAGAACTGGTGCCAAGTCAGGCTCTGGCTCCGGTTAAGCACCGGAACCAGCTTGGTGGAAAAGGGGTAAAAGATTCTTACAAAGGATGGGTTGGTAAGAATCTCCCATTTCCTACGAATTCTGGAGCTCACAGACATTCATGGAGGGGGGCGTAGTTTCTTACGGCTGCCGTTGAATTCGCAAGAGCAACTTGAGACATTCTTGAGAAATGAGGAGCTTTCTTGTCATACCATCGCCCTCAAGTTCTTATGTTCTTCGTAAGGATGCCTTGGGATCTTCCTACAGCACACTTACTGCTATTTTATGTGCAACTCATGGCATTCTCAAATCGTTGGTAGGAAGATCTTAATGGCTTTCAGCCCATTTTGTCGGTATAACTGTTGCACGAATGACATACTTCCGCTTTATGAGCACCTCACTACCGCCTTAAACATGCTGTACAAATCTCCGTATGGATTCATACGGCATTTCCTACGACCACTATAAGGGGCCCTCAGGAACAACTTATGGTGTTCTTGAGGCATCTTTCATAGTTCTTACATTGTTCCTATGGCATTCATACAGCCGCCCAATGTTGAGGGGTTTTTGTGGAGCATTCGTAGAAAATCTTGGGCAAGCCCATCAACCTGGCCACGAACTTACAAACGGTCTACAAACACTGGATTCTCCTACAGCTGCCAGAAGGTCATATGAAATGGTCCAAAAATCACTTGTATGGTGTTCGCAGAAGTTTGGAAGGTATTTGTGACCGTAGCTTTACACTGGTCAAACATTTGAAGTCACTAAGCTGCAAAAACACAGCTTTATCCATTTTTTAAAATACTCCAGGTCTGCAAAACTGTTTGAAGTCACTTTGGTTCTTTTCTTTGTTGTTTTAATATATACTGGAGTTTCTGCTAAACTGTGATTTTGACTGGGAATGAACCAGTGATGAGTGACACTACTTCAAGCGTTGCACCTAGAAAACTAGAAGACTACTTGTTTCGATGCATTCTGCTGTCCCTGTGTGCATTGCACACGGACAACTTGCTCTGAGGTAACATTCTAGAAAACTGAAGCGATCATTCTGTTTCACCACAGCTACTGGCGCCGCTGCTTATGTCTGAACTTAAAGCATGTTGCATCACAGAGTGAGTTTTAAAATTGAGTTTTAAACATTAAAGTCAGATGGGAGGTCCCTTACATCTCCTTTAGACGGGTCGAAATCATTGAGAGATGAAAAAATGTCATGATCTGTCAAGCATCTTTCAGTGAGTGCCCAGCAGTCACCAAGATCTCCCAGTGATCTTTTAGTGGTCTTTCAGTCGTCTTTCATTGAACTCTTGGCAATATCTCACCGATCTCAGCCAGCTCTACCTTTGGGTGGCAAAACTTGGCATTCATTGAAAGATTGCCGAGAGATCATTGGGAGATCCTTGAACACCCAACAATCTCATCAATCTCAAAATGATCTCTTAGCGATCTTCCAGTGAACACCAAATTTCTCCACAGAGATAACTGTGAGATCACTGAGGGATCGCTGAGCATTTAATGAAAGACCAAGGGAGAGGTGGAGATTGCTGAGAGAATTGCTGAGCGCTCCTTGAGAGATTGCTTCCATTTGGTGATTGTTGAGAGGCTGGTATGGACTGAGTCAAAACTTTGAGGAGGCTGTGGCGACCGTAGAGATCACTGGAAGATCTTTAAGAGATCTTGGCAATTGCTGAGAGCTCATTAGAAGATCGCTGAGAGATCTTGCCATTTTTTTAAATCTTTCAGTAATTGCACAGTGATCTTCCAAACATTTACACAAAAACGGCTTTTTCAAGGCTTTAGGTGATCGTTGAGAGATTGAGAAATTTTTTAGGACAGCATCTCATGAAGCAGCGGATGCTCATGAATGTAGTGATTTTTGGATTTGCCAACATTTGTCAGAAAAGTTGTTGGATCAAGCTAGTGTCTCAGAGTGGCAAATGCTAAGGAACATTCAACAGCGTTGTGATTTGAGGGGTTTGTCAGGGTTTGTAAAAGGTTGCAAAACAGTCCGCACACAGCTTTTAAGATCTTAACCAATTTTGTCATAAAGGTTCTTAGCAGTTGCTATTGTTGACTACTTGTCGAACCAAAGATAATTGTAGAGAGGCGTGTTACAACCATTTGCAAACAACTATTTTGCAAATGTTTGCAGAAAAATACATTGGGCAAAAACCACAAAAGTTTTCAAAGTTTTTTGGCAACACGAAAAACTGTTTGCAGACTGGTTGGCAATCTTACAAATCCTGACGAAAACCAAAAGTCCCCACTTTCACCAGCGTTTCCCACTTTGTAGGGTACGGGGGTTAATGGTCACCCAACAATTTCCATGCTGTGTAAAGGGGTCTTTAACTGAAATGCTGGTGGAGCCAAAAGGGATGGAGAATTTTTTGTGGCTAGTGTTGGTTAAATGTCATTGTATTGTGTTATAAAGTTTTTAATAGTGAGCAGATATTAGATGAAATATTGATGATGGTGCAGAAAAGGGAGCCTGTGTTCTAGAGCAGGGGTGTCCAGTCACATGCCATGGAGGGCCAAGACCCTGCAGGCTTTACCTCCAACCAGTGTCTTCTGCAGCAGATTTCACTGAACTTCTTCCCACTGATTGCTGATAAGTGTAAACACCTGTTGAAGAGATGGGATAGAAGAGCAAACCTGCGGGGTCTTGGCCCTCCATGGCACATGATTGGACACCCCTGCCCTAGAGGGACAGCAGCACCATTGTAGACACGTGCAGGGACAAGTTTCTAACGGTATACCTGCAACACCATTACTCCTGACTTAATGAGTACGGTATCCAATGGCGTCCAGAACAACAGATCCAAATAAGCTTTCCATTGTGTTTGGCAGGCCTTTTATATGATTGTATTGTTGTGTAGACAACCGTCTTAACTGACGCTGTAAAACATCTGAGTTACTTCTGCACCTGGGGAATAATTTAAGCTGTTCAGTGCCATTACGCTTTACTCTTCACAGTTCTATCTTCTGTATCTCATTTTTATGTATGATTGCAGAATTCTGTATTATTATTGTGTATTTTTAAGAGTCTTAATTTTGATGCATACACTTTTCCATTGATGTTTCTGCTGTACATGACGAGTATTTGGTGTGGAATCACTGAAAATTAGCTTCATTGTGACAGACTGCTGTGGAGGACCCTGTCTAGATGGATTAATGCTCATCTAGGTCCAACATGAGGAACAGAGCAAACAGGGACTGGTTAAAGATGTCTTGCGTCAAAAGGGAGAAGACCGTGGACATTAAAGACACCCAGGAGGGTCGTGGCGCTGATTTGGAAACACGATCGGCAGATGGTGGTGAAGTCATGACTAATCGGGGTTTGTTTAAGTCTTGATAAATCTGCTGAACACTTTACAAAGAAACTTATTTTTTGACTCCAACAGCACACGTACATTGGGCCAGTGTCAGCAAGTTGGCATTTGCAATGCATCTTATAGAGGCCGTTTGCACATGTATTCCCCATGCAAACTTTGTACATTGGGCAGACATAGGCCAGACATATGTGTGCTGTTGGGAGACTTTATAACTGCATGATATCTCTGTTATATTGCTGGCTTAATAACTCATAATTACCTATGACCAATACAGAGTTAATTGGTTATGAAAATCAATGAATGAATGTTATCTAGTGCAGTGATTTTCAACCACTGTGCCGTGACATATTGTCAGGTGTGCCGCAGGAAATTAATTTCACTTTATTGGTTTAAAAAAAAAAAAAACCAGACGTACAACATTTAAAGGTGATGGAGACAAAATTCTGACCTCTGGCCAGTAGGTGTCACACTTACTCTTGCCCCAAATGCTTGATAGAAACATGTGATTGGCTGTGACATTTTTACCGGCCATAGATATACATAAATACTGTATATATAAACACTAGGTCTTACTAACATGATTCAAATAAATACAGCAAATAGTTGTTTGTGTATCCTGTTATCACAATGCTGCAGGTGCTTTCAGCCATTAATATGGCACCTCTGTTGGCCATGAAAATGTTAGTCATGTCCTGTCTAGTGTTTCTATATATCTGTTTCCAGCCACCAGAGTCTCTTCATCCAACGGCTCACACGTAAATACGATGATAATTTCAGACCCGTAAAAAAATTTAAGCATTTTTTTCATCAATATGAAGACTTTAATTCTGCGCCTTTCTAAACATTTAGTCGATGTGTTATTTTTTAAAAACTAGTACATACCCGTCCATGCCTGTAGAAACCAAGTATAAGCAAGTATTTCTGCATGCCCGTTGCTGAAGGGTCTCCTCCTGTCTCAGACGGCTGTGTTGTTTACAGTCACGCCTGCGGCGTACTGGTGAAACCTGAGGTGTTTCATGTTCACGGCATCCTTTCTGACGTGCAGCAGTTCTCCTCATTCTGTTGCTTTCCATCTGGTGGGTCTTCTTCTTCGTTCAGACTATTGGTTGAGAGATAGGTGCGTCGTAATTCCAGTTCATGGGCACGATCCTGAAAAAGTGGCTTTCGACCCTGTTCAGGAAGGCCTGTGCATGCCTGTAGAAACCAAGAAACTGGAGCACCCGGAGAAAATCAGTGCTTTGCTCGGCATTTTACACATTTGTAGTGTAGACTGGCATTCGTCAAGGTGATGGTAGTGGTGGTATGATGTCCTATAAATGTGACAGACACACACACAGACACACACACAGCTTTCTTGCTTTAATAAAGTGATTATTATCGTCATTATCATTATTGCCTTGGTCTTGTCTCCCCTCTGGTCCCCTGTGTGTGATTATCTGTGCAGCCCCACCCATCCCGTTTTGTGTAAGCATACCCTGCCGTCTCTGTTTGCCCCTGCTTGTTACTGTTCTGTTATGTTGACTAGTGCATACCCGTGCATGCCCGTAGAGGGGATGCATTGGAACAGAATTCTTGCCAGTTACAGGACAGTTGGTATAGCAACACAGCACTAAGTGGCAATCACATGTGACGGCTTTTGTATGCAGTAAAACATAAAAATCACACAAAATATGCCCTGCCATCTGGGGCTGTTTGCCCCTGCTTGTTACTTCTTCTCCTGCCTGTCACTGTTCTGTGTTATGTTGCTTACCTGTGTCTATATATATGTCTTGTAGGGAGTCATGCGCTCTATGTGCCGTCATATAGACATCATCTGGTTGGTCTTCTTCTTCTTTGAACTGTTCAGACCACTGAAGGGTCTCCTCCTGTATCAGACGGCTGTGTTGTTCATAGTCATGCCTGCGGCATACTGGTGAAACCTGAGGCGTTTCATGTTCACGGCATCCTTTCTGACGTGCAGCAGTTCTCCTCATTCTATTGCTGTCCATCTGGTGGGTCTTCTTCTTCGTTCAGACCACTGGTTGAGGGATAGGTGTCCTATGATCATAGGACAGCCTATGATGTTCAGGCAGAGATCATAGGCCGTCCTATAAACGTGATAGACACACACAGATATTTCTTGCTTTTATAGAGTGATGATGATATATTTGTTTTCATGAAAATGCTATCTAGTTCACCTTTAAGTGCATCTGTGCCTGCAATGTAGTGGCTCTTCCATGTCACTGGAAGTCATTATGAGGGTAATAATAATGATCTTCATGCTTTTTTTAACATAAGTTCTCATTCAGTGTTAAGGTAGTATCTCACTGAGCTGCACCTAGTTGGAGATTTAAAAAAAAAATGGGACAATTTTCTCTTGGAATGAGCACATTTGCATATGTTGCATGAATAGTGCATGAATGTCACCCAAATTTCTTGTGAAGTTTGTGTCAAAATTTCCTGGATTTCACATACATGCCATTCATGTGTTACATGACATTGGCGCCACACATACTCAACAAAATTGTGCATTTTTTTGCACTTAGGACTGTCCTATGAAATCCTGTGCTACACTTGAAAGACAGTTATCCATGACAGTTGTGAACTCTGGACCATAGCTCCCCATTCCAGCAATCATGTTATCATCAGATGTCAAATGAGATCAATCGCAGAGACTGCTGGACGAGGAGGCTGCCTCCGAGTCCTCGGCAGACACAGCAGGTCCTGCGACTGGCTCTGCTTCCTCTATAGGGGCCTGTGGGGCAGGGACAGCAGCCTCTCACTAGCCTTGCCTTTCTTGCCCTTGGGTGACATGGTGACACTGATGGTCCCTGTTGTGTCGGAGTGTAATTACCGGACTGTCTGCGCATGGAATGTCTTGTCCTTTTTTGTCTCCAATTAGTCACAGTTTACTTTCATAGGTCCCCAGCCCCTCTCAAAGTTGTCTAGCTTTTCTTGCACTTTCTGACTCATGGAACTAAATTGAGAAGGGTTTGAGACACTGCGACAACTCTAAGACTATTTTGAGAGAAAATTTGTCATGCAAATTTTTTGAACATATTCAAAATTCCAGCGACACAAGAGCAAGGCCCTGTGAGTCACGAGAGGAAACTGTGAGCCCCCACGAACGTTTGGAGACATGTTAGTTAACTCCCTTGCGAATGCTGTTCTCCAACTAGTTGTGAGCTGTTGCAGACAAGTGAGATACTACCTTTAGGTTATGAACTTGTTAAAGCGACAGTCACAAAGATTCTGATGAACGATGGATTTGTAAAAATCTCCCAGTTACTATGAATTCTGGAGTTTGCAGACATTCATGGAGGAGGGCATAGTTTCTGACGGCTGCTGTTCAATTCGCAAGAGCAACTTGAGGTATTCTTGAGAAATTAGGTGCTTTTCTGTCGTATGATGGCCCTAGAGTTCTTACGTTCTTTGTAAGGGTGCCTTGGGATCTTTCTACGGTATACTTACAGCCATCTTACAAAAATCTTTGTGCAACTCACAGCATTCTCAAATCGTTGGTAGGAAGAGCTTATGGCTTTTGGCACATTTTGTTAGCACAAATGTTGCATGAATGACGTACTTCCACCTTATGAGCGCCTTAATACCGCCTTACGCACACTGTAGGAATCTCCATACAAACTGGGATTTGTACAGCGTTTCCTACGACCACTATAAGGGGCCCACAAGAACAACTTAAGTGTTCTTGAGGCATACTTATGGCCAACATCTTGCGTAGTTCTTACATTGTTCCTATGGCATTCGTACGGCCACCCTACGATGAGGAGTTTTTGTGGGGCATTCTTAGAAATCTTGGACAAGACTATCGACCTCGCCATAAATTTACAAACGATCTACGAACGCTGGATTCTCCTATGGCCACCTTCAGAAAGCCGTACAAAATGGTCCAAAATCATTCATGTGGTGTTTGCAGCCGTTTGTAAGGGTTTTTGTGACTATAGCTTTAGCTGCAGTGCTCTGGTCCGTCTATCTCCAGCGAGTGGTGGCCTCATTTTCAAACTAATTTACCTCCATTATTGATACTCACGCCCAATAATGGCGGAATCTCAACACCAATGGGTCAAGCTATTGCGACCAAGCATCAAGTGAATTTTTCACCCAAGCTGAACAAAATCCAACTTGCACAGAGGCAAATTTGTGTGTATTTGCGTCGCCTGGAGCAAATTTGTGTTCACATCTTTTCATTGACTTATGTAATCACACTGCGTTTTACACGGTGTACAAACAAACACAGGACTAAACCATATGCTGTAATACACTACATACAGTGTCATTTTGTAAAATTTTTGGTTGGTGGTGTGCCGCGGGATTTTTTTCAATGTAAAAAGTGTGTTGTGGCTCAAAAAAGGTTGAAAGACACTGATGTAGCGATATTATTTAACAATTGTCTTGTGATTCTGAGTTATTAAGTCAAAGATGTGTGACTTTCTATCTTCTTTTTTAGTTTGTATTGTTTTAATGTTTTTGTCATTCACAAGGCTACTGTTTTAAAACTGTGTACACCAATGATAGAAGTGTTGTGATTGTAAATGAAGAGTTTCTGTGTTGGTTCATTACACAGACATGCCTTAGTACTGTGTGTAGTACATCATTATTCACAATACAGGAAACTGTTAATGGCCAAACCAATGCAAAACTGGTTGTAACTAAAAATGTGACTAAAGAAGTGCAAAGAGTCCCTTGGAGTTGTGTTAGAAACATAATGCCTTGCTTTCTATCTCGTCTGGCAGGTTGTTATCAGAGGTCACTCAGTGAGAGGGAAAGGGTGTATCAAAACTGAATGTTCAGTTCTAGATGAGCAACAGGATGCAGCGTCACTGAAATCATAAAGCTGATTTGACACAGGGACTCACTGTTGGAATATAGATGGTGGCTACCACTGTATTCAGTGCACACTGTCTCTACCACAGTTAGTTTCTGTAGGACAGCAGGATCCTGCAGCTAACCTTTATATACATAATTCATGCTGAAGTGCCTCCAGGTTTGATACTCTGTAAGATGAAAATAACATGAAAACATTGCAGCACTATATTTTTCATAAGCTTTATAAATTGCATTGGAAAAAAACCATGTTTATTTTATTTTTAATACAATATATTGTCAGAGGTTTGTGTCAAACATATACAAGCTATTAAAATGTGATCAAGTCATCACCTGTGTCACTGATTCTGTAAATAATCATAACCTTTTGGTGAGTCTGGAACTGGAACAGGGTTGAGGACAGGGTGAAACATTTGGAGATCATTTATTTGAAATTGCTCCAGTGGTAGAGTAACCAGAAATTATGCTCAAGTAAGATCAATGTTACCTCATGGTATTAATCATTTAAGTATGTTAAGTTTTGTAACCTTTTTTATTTCAAGACTTTTTTCTCAGAAATTTGTGATTTTCTCTCTTAAATCCACAACTTTTTCTGATAAACTTGCAGCATTTTGTGACAAATTTGTGACATTTTTCATGCAAATTTGTGGCTTTTTCTGATAAATCGATAACTTTTTTCTTGCATGTTTGGGTCATAAGAGAAAGAACTGATCTAGGCTTTTCATATCTATACCATACTTGCATCTAAGAAAAATCCTGGACAAGTTCATATTTGTCAAGGTGACCCAAATATTCAGAAGTCTTGTAAACGTAATAACTTCAGGAGGGAATGATGTTGATTTTTCATTTTGATACCAGTTATATCTATGAAGAATCTTGGATGGGTTTGAATTTGAGGGAACTTGACGTCTGACCTCGAGGTCAGATTTTCCATAACTCTTATAAACATAATAACTCCAGAAGGAAATACAGTCATGTGAAAAAATTAGGACACCCCATTAAATATTCAGTTCTTTATTAAGAAATGTTCACATATTTATGTTAATCTTTTTATTTATCTCTGGAAAAAAAACAGTGGTGTAATTGTAGGTAAATAACAAAAATTAACCTTGTTTTACTCATTAAAAGATATCAACAAAAATGCATATTCTGAGGAACAAGTTAGGACACCCTACTGCCTAATAGCTACGTAGTGTTTCCCCCTTTGGCTGAAATAACTTCAGTGAGATGCTTCTTGTAGCCATCTACCAGTCTCTGACATCGGTCTGAGGAAAGTTTGCCCCACTCCTCAATGCAGAATTCTTTCAGCTGTGAGATGCTTGAGGGGTTTCTTACATGTACAGCCCGTTTCAAGTCACCCCCCCCCCCAGCATCTCAATGGGATTAAGAGCTGGGCTTTGACTCGGCCATTCCAGGACTCTCCATTTCTTAATTTTTAGCCAGTTCTTGATGGATGTTCTGGTATGTTTTGCGTCATTGTCATGTTGCAGGGTCCAGTTCCACTTCAGCTTTAATTTTTTTTACAGATGGTCTCACGTGGTCCTCAAGCACCCTCTGATAACGGTAGAATTCATGGTGGATTCTATGATGGTGAGCTGGCCAGGTCCTGCTGCAGCAAATCATCCCCAAACCATGACACTTCCACCTCCATGCTTCACAGTTGGGATGCGGTTCTTTTCCTGGAATGTTGTATTTGTTCTACGCCAAACACTGGCTGCACAGTGGCGCAGTGGTTTAGCACTGTGGCAGCACAGTTTTACCCTTGGCCGGGGGATCGCGGGGATCATGAGGTCGTGGGTTCGATCCCAGCCCCCGACCAACAGTGAGCTGTGTGGAGTTTGCATGTTCTCCCCGTGTTGCGTGGGTTTACTCCGGGATTTCTCCGGTTTCCTCCCGCATACCAAAAACATGTAGGTTTAGGGCGCTTGCGCACGCAGCGACCAGCAGCCGGTGGCTTGTCACCAGACTGCAAACCAAGTCTACCTACGGGTACAAATAAGTAACAAAAAAAAAAAAAAAAAAAAAAGTCCTCTGTTCTGGTGTCCAAATAATTCAATTTTACACTCATCTGTCCAAAGAACATTATTCCAGAACTCCAGGGCTCCATGTATAAAGGATTGTGCAGCTTTCATACTGAAAGATGGCACACTCACAAAATTTGAAAAGTACGTGTGCACAAAAATTTTCAGATTTATAAAACTGTGTGCACACCCAATTCTCTGCTCCTTTTCTTTATACATCCCACCTCACATGAAAAGTCAGCGCACGTGCGCAATCTCTTTACTCCACCTTGGTTCCTCCCACTAATGACTGTAAATGAAGAAAAACACCCCTTCTGTCACTCTTCTGTCAAAATATGATCATCAATCCTGAAGGAAAGCACAACATAAAAAAATAATAACTGAATGGAGTGTGATGCTGAGGTGTTGATAACGGAGGTGGTCAGAAAAAATATTTTATTTTGTTCTGACCCTACAGAATCAACAATAACCCTAAGTTTACCAAGCAGACCCGTGTTACAGCCATCCATCCATCTTCTTCCGCTTAATCCTTTTTTTCGGGTCGTGGGGGGACTGGAGCCTATCCCAATGACAGTTAATTCATTTTTTTTTTAAATTTCTGTCGGATCATAACAAGACAAAAAAGAAAAGGAAAGAGAAAAACACAACATATTTTTGACAAGAGTGTAGGCTGAAGCAACAACTTGTGCTGGCACCTCAGTTAATGCAGCTGGCTCAGACTGAAATAAAATGGCATTAAAGTTAAAGTCTAAAGACGGATCACTATATGACAGTCTGAATGGGGGGTGCTGACACACGGGGAAAAAAATTGCTGTGAAAGAACGCCCTTGGTAATCCGCATAGACAGACGTAAAATAAAGTAAATGAATACCACTCCAATCTTACAGCTGAATTTATAGTTACTGCGGCGGATGATAAAATGAAGGCTGCGTTGGTGTAGGTTTTAAGCAGAGTTTATTAAATCATACCGCCGTCACGAGCTCCGCTCCCGGCGCCATGCATGCGTGCCGGGAGCGGGCCCAGCGGCTCTCCGCAGAGAGGACACAAAGTGTGTGTGTCCAGCAGCAGTTGAAGAGTGAGTGAATGAGAGAGTGAGCATGGGTTACAGTGCAGTATATATACCCAACTACAACAATACATAAAAGAGCATTCCCCCAGCAGTTGGTATGATCAAAGAGATAACAGAACAGGCATGAGACATTTGCATTTGAGAGACATATTGATCTCGGTCCCTAGGTCACAGTAAGGACAGGACGCATGAACACAATGCATGAAAGGCAACATTAACATCACAGAAGTGAGCCAGAAGAAGCGGGGCTGCCTGTAGACATTAATACACATTTCACTGTTCTGTTAATTGCTCTAGCCGAGCGCTGTGTCTGTCCAGTCTGTTTGTGGGGGTTTACACCAAACCGCCACACGCTCCCCCCCAGAGGGCACGGCAGGGGGCCGAGACCTCGATAATCCATCTATGGGAGCGAGCTGTGGGAGAAGCTCGCTGCAGGCAGAGGGGGAGGGAGGAGGGGGGTAGTAAGTGCCGGCAGGGGAGCGGTGAAATTGTCCGAGCCGCGCAAAAATTGCTTGCTGCTCCGCGACGTCGAGGGGCTGTCCCGTTGCGCGTGCGGAGATCACAAGAAGAAAAATTTGTCTCTGACTCCTCTCGTGGCCATGAAGAAAAGCAGGAGCGGCGATAAGAAAAAAATAAAAGCAGTGGGACTGGCGTGTTGACTTTAGGGCAGGTGCAACCCTAAATCCTCGGGAACCGCAGACGGCTGAATTTCCCTTGTGTGCCGTGGCTAAGACCATAAAATCCAGTGAGCAAGCTGCGGGCCTCAGGTGTACGAGTAAGCCTGAAGGGCCAGTGTGCAGCAGAAGGAAGGCGGTCAGAAGAGCCGTATTTGTCCTGTGCGTGGTGCGCCGTCCTCATAACTCCCCGGTGTGTGCGCTGGGGTTCCGTGATGGGTGGGCCAGCTGGAGAGGAGAACCAGGGTCAGAAAACTTGGTGGAGATCGGCGCAGTCGGTGCCGATAAATCATCTATGATGAGCTGTGGCTGCAGATTGGCCATGGTGCGTTGGAGCGGTGAGAAGAAATAGACGATCTTTTGTCCCTCAGGCTCGTGCAGATGCGTTGGAGCAGTGAGAGGGAATAGACGATCTTTGTCACCGCTTGGCCGTGGTGCGTTCAGGTCCACGCGTTGCGTTCTCCGCCAGCCCTGGGGGTCGCCGTCGTGGAGAGGGGACGAGGTGCCTGCGCTCTCGTGTGGAGGAGCTGCGAGCGCGGCCGGTCCAGCGTGGATAAGCAGATCTCAGACGTGCAGATCTCATCATGAAGAACGGGTCACCAGTGCAGCTGTCCAGATCAGAAGGTTGCTTTGCACAAAACGTGTGCATGTTCGGGGTCACCAGTGCGGCGGATGATAAAATAAAGGCAGCGATGCTGAGGGTGGTTTTAAGGAAGTTTATTAAATCATACCGCCATCACGAGCTCCGCTCCCGGCGCCGTGCATGCGCACCGGGAGCGAGCTCAGCGGCTCTCCAGAGAGACACAATGTCTCATGTCAGCAGCAGATGCAGGAGTCAGATTGAGAGAGTGTTTGAGTTACAGAGTTGCAGCATATATACCCAACTACAACAATACATAAAAGAGCATTCCCCCAGCAGTTGATATGATCAAAGAGATAACAGAACAGGCATGAGACATTTGCATTTGAGAGACATATTGATCTCGGTCCCTAGGTCACAGTAAGGACAGGACGCATGAACACAATGCATGAAAGGCAACATTAACATCACAGAAGTGAGCCAGAAGAAGCGGGGCTGCCTGTAGACATTAATACACATTTCACTGTTCTGTTAATTGCTCTAGCCGAGCGCTGTGTCTGTCCAGTCTGTTTTGTTGTGTTGGGTTCTTTTATAAATAAAGACTGCTGCTTTGGGTGAACACGGAGCCTCCTTTATTGACTGGCTGCAACACATTAACACACGAACTCCGCCATATTATTCTCTTATCATGCGGTACACCTGACGACATCCGGTCTGTGTCGCCCCCTAGTGGCGCCACATATGTAATACTTAGATTACACCACATCCCCCTTACTGAAGCCAAGTTGACCCCTTTAGCTGAAAAACAAAATACATTTCCACATGAAATCATTCCTGCTCACCTTGGTCAACTAACTATGATGGGCGATCTAACTTTTTCTAACCCTTTTCTTTTTAAACACTTGTACCATGCGTGAGAACAGTTTTATGCAGAAGCCTCTTATATCACATTTTTACAACATTTCAAGAACTCAAACTCTGCATCTCAGAAATAGCAATACATAAGTTTTACAGATCCAGTCTTTGTGGTTTCTTCACTTCTCTGCCTGATCTTGTTCTCATGATGGCAGGTGTGCATTCCTGAGTCTGAGTTTCTGTTGAGGTTTCCTCAGACTGGACGTCCTGTGGAGTCATCATTTGGCTCTCTGGAGAAGGCATAGGCACTAAATGGCTGCGATTCCTCCTCAGTGTTCCTTGTGGTCCACTGATGACAAGACCGTGGAGTTTTGTGGACAGATGTCACTGTGCCCTGTGCTTTTGCATCTGTAATCCAAACAGAGTTTCCGGGTAACAGTTTATCCAAATCTCTCGTTCTGTGTCTTTTGTTGAAACATTCTCTTTGCCTCATCCGTCTCTCCTTTTCCACGTGACGAATTTGTTGCAGATTCGGCACGCATGGCTGCAAGGCCTCTGGAAGCATTGGCAGGGTGGTACGAAGCCTACGCCCCATGAGAAGCTGTGCTGGGCTGTAGCCATTTGCCAACGCTGTGGTTCTGTAGGCTAACAGTGCTCGGTATGGATCACTGGCTTTTTTGATAAGATTTTTGACTGTTCTGACAGCTCTTTCTGCCTCACCGTTACTTTGGGGGTACCTGGGACTACTGGTCACGTGCTCAAAACAGTACTCCTTTGCAAAGTCTTCCATTTCCTGACTTGCAAACTGTGGGCTGTTATCCGTGATCAGTATCTCCGGTATTCTGTGACGTGCAAACATTGACTTTAAATGCACAATGACATTGGCAGAGCGAGTTGGGCTGAGCTGGGCAATCTCTATATACCTAGAGAAGTAGTCCACTAATAACAGGTAGTTTTTGTCTTGTAGCGTGAACAAATCAGCTCCCAACTTCTGCCATGGCCTTTCTGGTAAATCTGTGGGCATTAAAGGCTCTCTCACGTTAACTCTTTCCTGTATGCACTGTCTACATTTGAGTACAACTTCGCTGATCTGGTTGCTTAAACCTGGCCACCATACAGCCTGACGGGCGCGCTCTCTGCATTTAACCACCCCCTGGTGGCCCTCATGTATCTTGTCCAAAACTGCATTTCTCATGTTAGCGGGGATAACTAACCTCGTGCCTCTCAGTAGTAGTCCGTTATGCACACTCAAAACGGCTCTCTCAGACCAGTAGTGCTTCACCGCTCCCTGTAGCTGGTTACAATCCGGCCAGCCTTCTGTGCAGTATTTCATGACTTGTGAACAGACGCTGTCGGACTGCAGTTGCTCTTGGAGATCTGCAAGATATTTGCTGCTTGTAGGGAGTCCCTCTAGCACAGAGTCAACATAAATGTTAGTGTCCTCCATAAGATCTGTGTCTGTGTGAGTAACACTGTTTGTGAGCGGTAAGCGTGAGAGCGTGTCGGCAGTGGTGAGACTTTTGCCCGGGATGTGCTTTATAGTGTATGAGTACCTCATTAGGCGCATACGAAATCTCTGTATACGCGGTGGAAGCGCATCCAAAGCTTGTCCTCCCAGTAGGCTCACTAGTGGCTTATGATCAGTTTCTAGTTCAAAGTGCAGACCCAGGATAAAGTCATTGAATCTTTCACAGGCCCACGTGAGAGCCAGCGCTTCTTTTTCCAGCTGTGCGTAGCGCTGCTCTGTAGGTGTCAATGATCGAGAAGCGTAAGCAACTGGTGACCACATGTCTCTCTCCTTCTGTAGCATGACTGCCCCCAATCCGTATGAAGAGGCATCTGCAGATATTTTCTGTGGTTTGTTTGGGTCATAGAGCTGCAATACAGGAGCAGAGGACAGTTCTTGTTTGAGATTACAAAACGCATTTTGTTGTTCATGCCCCCAGTACCACATGTTCTTTGTTGAAAGCAAGTCTCTCAATGGTTTGTCCTTTTCAGAAAGGTTCGGAATGAATTTCCCCAGCTGGTTCACCATTCCGAGAAAGCTCCTGAGCTCACTCACGTTGCTTGGCTCTTTCATGTCCTGAACAGCTTGGGTTTTGTCTGGATCTGGCCTCATTCCTTCTGCTGAAACAATAAACCCAAGAAATCTGACCTCTCTTTTGCCAAACTCACATTTTGACATATTCAACGTAACGCCGGCTTTCTCCGCGCGCTTCAAGACAGCGTGCAGTCTTGCATCGTGCTGCTCCTTGGTGGATCCCCAGACCAGGATATCGTCCATGTGACAGACGACTCCGTCAAGACCCGCTGTAACCTCTGTTACCATCATGTTTTGGAAATGTTCAGGTGCACTGGAAATACCAAATGGCAAACGGTTAAAGTGGTATCTGCCAAATGGCATAATGAATGTGGTGAGAAAGGCCGAGTCTTTAGACAGTGGTATTTGCCAAAATCCCATATTTGCATCGAGCTTTGAAAAATACTGAGCACCAGTGAGCATGCCTAGCGTTTGGTCCACAGACGGGAGGATGTATCTTTCGCGACACACTGACTCGTTTAAAGGTGTCATGTCCACACAGATACGCACCTTTTCTTTGTCCTTTTTGGGAGCTACAACCATGCCACAGCACCAATCTGTTGGCTGCTCCACGCGACTGATGACTCCCAACTTTTCCATCCTCTCGAGCTCTTCTTTCACTTTACCCATGAGCGGCAGTGGCACACGCCTTGGCACCTTGAGCGAAAAGGGCTTAGCATCAGGTTTCAGTTTAATTGTGTATGGCTTTTGGACAAGCCCAAGTCCATCGCATAACTTGGGGTACGCTTTTCTCACTGTCTCTTGGTCTATAGTGTCAACTCTGGCAATTAGTTTCAGTCTCACGGAAGTTGTTCTACTCAGTAGTGCCATGCGCAGATTTTTGACAATATAGATTTTCTCAGTAGCGCTCTTGTCACCGTATGTAATAGTATCTGTCATAGACCCCAACACGGTTAGTGCAGTTCCACCCGGTCCGTAGAGTGGTTTTTGTGCCTTTTCCAACTGTTCATTTTTCTTCTTGAAGATTTCAAATGTTTGGTCAGAAACCGCTGTGACGTCCGCTCCGGAATCTAACTTAAAAGTCACTTTATAGGTGGTCATACCTTAGGAATTGGCTTCAGGTGTGCTGGCAATGGAGTAGGTGTGTGCGTTGCTGGCTCCTGCTATATTTTTTTCTTTACTTTTTAAACCCTATTTTGCTGTAAGCTGTTAATGTTTTGGACATTTAATACGTGCAGAATCTGTTTTGAAATATGTCCAAAACAAGAAAGCAGACTGAAAAGGAGGCAGCAGGGAACAATATTAACACCAGCTTAGCTGAGGATGCTAGTATCAGCCTTAACCCTGCACTTGTTGCCTTGCTTGAGCAACACAGAATGTCCATAGCTGCTGACTTCAAAGCTTCATTTGAACTTATTAATGGTAAGCTGGACAAAATTCAAGCAGATGTGGCGAACCAGGAGCAACGCATTGGCGACCTTGAAAACAATGCGGAGGACGTCAGCCAGCGCCTAGCGGCGCTTGAAGTTACATGCGAGTCAATACAGGAGGAGAACAAACTTTTGAAAAACAAACTTTCTGACCTGGAGGGAAGAAGCAGGAGGCTGAATATTCGTCTGGTGGGTCTGCCGGAGTCCTTTGATGTGGGTCCACGGCCATCTGAATTTTTTTCTCGGCTGTTGGTGGACGTCTTTGGCACACAAACTTTGCCATCTCCCCCAGAGCTGGATAGAGCCCACCGCAGCCTCATGTCCAAGCCGAGTCCGAATGGGAAGCCGCGCGCTGTCATTATTTGTTTCCACCGGTTTCGGACCAAAGACTTGGTGATGAGAGAAGCGCGGAGACGCCGTGGGACTTTGGAATATCGTGGGCATAAACTTCAGTTCTACGAGGATTATAACGCCGACGTTCAGAAGCAACGAGCCGAATATAAGGAGGTTATGTCCGAGTTGTACAAGAGAGGTTTTCGTCCTTCTCTTCTTTTCCCCGCCAGGCTCCGGATAACTCTTCCAGACGGCAAAAACCAGTGGCTGGCGTCCGTCTCGGAGGCCACCTGCTTCATGCAAACTATGGAGAGAAACCAGCAATTTTCGCCTTGAACTGGACATTTCTGGGTTGACCAGCTGCCGTGCTGGGCTGCTTGTTACTTCATTGAAGCTGCACTGACTGGACATTGATGCATTTTCAGATGTTTAAAAACAAGGTAAAATTGGCTCCCTATACGTTGTTGTTTACTTAATTCTTTTTTTTAATTTTATCTTATTTATTTTTTTTTTTTTTTAGGGTAAAACGTTCATATTATGCAGGATTGAAGCCAGTTGTATGGGAGCATTCTGTTAGGATGAAAATAGAGCTGGAGATGGAGCGGTTGCTGTTTTTTTGCAACCGGCTGGAGTGTTGTTATAGGTTTGGTTGTTGGATTTTTTTATTTTTTATTTTTTTATTTTTATTTTTTTATTTATTTATTTTTGTTTTGTTTTTTTGTTATGGTTTTATTTACACCCCCCTTACCCCTTCCTTTTTTTTTTTTTTTTACCCGTACCTCACTTTATTCTTCTTTGGGCTACACAACATAATATATAAATTTTACTCTTTGAATGAATAGTAATCTTACTTTGGTAAGCTGGAATGTGAAGGGGTTGAACCATCCAATTAAACGAAAGAGAGTCATGTCACGTCTAAAGCAATTTAAGCCTGGGGTACTGTTTTTGCAGGAAACCCATTTGCAGGATTCCGACCACTTGCGTTTGTCAAAATGTTGGTCAGGACAATTTTTTCATTCAAATTTTAAAGCTAAGGCCAGGGGCGCTGCTATTCTTATTGATCGAAATATCCCATTTATTCCCTCTAATGTTGTATCAGATAAAAATGGACGATTTGTAATAGTATCAGGTAAACTTGGCGATAAACATGTCACTTTGGCTAATCTGTATGCACCGAATTTTGATGATGTGCACTTTTTTCGCAACCTTTTTTCGCAACTTCTAGATTTAAATACTCATTCTCTAATTCTTGGGGGTGACTTTAATTTGTATATGGATCCGATCTTAGATCGCTCATCTTCAAAACCTGCTAGTCTTAATAAATCTGCAACTTATGTTAAGTCTTTTCTTGAGGAATATAGCCTTACAGATCCTTGGCGTTTTTTACATCCTAACGGCAGGGACTATTCTTTTTTCTCTCACGTACACCATACTTATACCAGAATAGATTATTTTTTTGTTGACAATTTATTAATTAATAACCTTTACTCTTGCAGTTATGATAGCATCTCGGTTTCTGATCATGCCCCTCTTGTACTTAAAATGATCCTCCATGGATGTGACTCCATGAGAAAGCATTGGAGACTGGATCCATTATTACTTACAGATGAAAAATTGGTTGCGAATATTTCTTCTAAAATTAATTTTTTTTTGAAAGAAAATAAAACTCCTGGTATGTCAAATAAAACGATATGGGAGGCCATGAAGGCATTTCTTAGGGGGGAATTTATTTCATTGGCAGCATTTAAAAGACGATCCTTAATACAGGAACAGAAGGCTATTTTAGATCAAATCCTGGACATTGACAGACAATATGCTCAATCTCCATCACCCGCTCTGTACAAGGAACGTATGACATTACAAACTAAACTTAATTTACTTTCTACTCGACAAATTGAAGGTTGTTTAATAAGGAACAAGAGTGAATTTTATGAACATGGCGAAAAAACCAGTAAACTTCTAGCTAATCAACTACGTGGTATTAGAGCTAAGCAAATTATTACTGGAGTTAGGACAGATAAAGGAGAGGTGACATCTGACCAACAAGCGATTAATGATATTTTCAGGTCATTTTATTCCAAATTATATATCTCAGAATATACAACAAACTTAAAGGATTTGGAAATTTTTTTTGATTCTATTGATATTCCTTCGATTTCTTCAGAATCTCGGCAAATTTTAGAAGCTCCCATCACAAAAGAAGAAATTCAGCTGGCAATATCATCCATGCAATCAGGAAAATCTCCAGGACCTGATGGGTTTTCCGCTGATTTTTTCAAAAAATTCTCTGATGACCTCGCCCCTTTCCTTTGTCAAGTTTTTACAGAGTCGCTTGACTCTGGTACACTTCCTCCTTCATGCTATCAGGCCTGTATCACTGTGTTGCTTAAAAAGGATAAGGATCCTGTTGATTGTGCTTCTTACAGGCCTATTTCCTTGTTAAATACCGATGTTAAAATTTTGTCAAAGTTGTTAGCTTCAAGGTTGGAAAAGATTCTTCCTTTTATAATTTCACAGGACCAAACCGGTTTCATTAAAAATCGCCATTCTTTTTTTAACTTGCGGCGGTTGTTTAATATTATTTATACTCCTCACCACAACATACCTGAATGTCTTATTAGTTTGGACGCTGAAAAGGCATTCGATAGGGTTGAGTGGGAGTATTTGTTTTTTACTTTGGAGAGGTTCGGTTTTGGTCCTTCCTTCTGTTCCTGGATTAAACTTCTCTATGCTAGTCCTTTAGCTTCAGTGTTAACTAATTGTCGCTATTCTGACTATTTTAGACTTTACCGTGGTACGAGGCAAGGCTGTCCTTTGAGCCCGTTGCTCTTTGCCTTGGCAGTTGAGCCGTTAGCTATTGCAATCCGTGGGAGCCGGGACTTTCTAGGCATTCGTAGGGGTGGCATTGAGCATAGGGTTTCACTCTATGCTGATGATCTTTTATTATTTCTCTCCAACCCACTTACTTCATTACCCGCTATACTTAACATTTTGGATAGTTTTAGTAGGTTTTCTGGTTATAAAATTAATCTTAATAAGAGTGAACTGTTTCTGATTAATGAAAAGATTCAAGTTCAGGATTTTGAAAATTTTCCTTTCAAGGTTGTTATTGATCATTTTAATTATCTTGGGATATGTGTCACTAAACAATTTAATTACTTGTTTAAAAATAATTTTCTCCCCTTACTTGACCAGTGCAAGTTAATACTTTCCAAATGGTCCCCATTATCCTTGTCTTTAATTGGCAGAATCAATTCTGTAAAAATGATGTTACTTCCAAAGTTTTTATATTTGTTTCAATGTCTCCCCATTTTTATTCCTAAATCCTTTTTTAAGTCTTTGGACTCTCTGATTACCTCATTTATTTGGAATGGTAAACATCCGAGATTGAGGAAAGTTTTTCTTCAAAGACCCAAATCAGTAGGTGGCATGGCTCTGCCTAACTTTCAATATTACTACTGGGCAGCAAATATCAGGTGCATGTTATATTGGAAACATTTTTATCTGGAACCCAAATCACCTATTTGGATCCTTATGGAGTCACATGTGGACAATCAAACTTCCCTATCGGCAATTTTAGGTTCACCACTTCCCCTTGCTTTGTCTACACTGGGTAATAATAAAGTAGTTCGTCAGTCTCTTAGAATTTGGTCTCAATTCAGGAAAAATTTCGGTCTTCAGTTTTTTTCCATTAGAAGTCCAATTGCCGCAAATCATTTATTTACCCCATCAACTATTGATAGTGCATTTCATATATGGCACAGAAAAGGTTTAAAATCTTTTGCGGATTTATATTTTGATGGTCAATTTGCAAGTTTTTCTCAACTTTCCACCAAATTCGACATCACTTCTACACATTTTTTCCGCTTCCTCCAGGTCAGACATTATGTGCAAACCATGACAAAACAATTCCCTCAAAAACCTTCTGATAATCCTCTAGATGATTTTTTATTAGTTAAACCAACTTCTAAGGGGGTAATGTCAGTTTTATATAATTTAATTTCAAATTTACAATCTTCTTCTCTGGCCGCTATCAAATTGAACTGGGAACAAGATCTTAATTTTACTTTTACTGATGAACTGTGGGACTCCATTCTTGGCCAGGTTCACACTGTATCAATGTGTGCTCGTCACGCTCTTATTCAATTTAAGATTGTACACCGGATGCACCTGTCCAAGGTTAAGTTAGCACGTATTTACTCGGATATAGACCCAACTTGTGAAAAGTGTGGTAGCGCTCCTGGCACTTTGCTTCACATGTATTGGTCCTGCCCTGCATTGATGAATTTTTGGCATTCTATTTTTATCACTATGTCTGAAGTCCTGCAATATCAAATTAAACCTGATCCATTATGCGCCATTTTTGGTGTGGCTCCAGAACTTGTCTTGCCAAGTTCCAAATTAAAAGTATTCAAATTTTCATTATTATTGGCCAGACGTGCTGTATTACTGAAGTGGAAAGACTCTTCGCCCCCTTAACATTTACAGTGGATAAAAGATATAATGTCCTGTTTGGATTTAGAAAAAATCAGATATACAGTCTGTGGCTCTGAAAACAAATTCTATAAATTATGGCGCCCGTTTCTTGATTTCTTTGAAAGACCCATGATTATAGTTTCTGAGTAGCTCATATCCCCTTTACCCCACCCCCACTTCACACACACAATTTTTCTTTGTATTTTTTTTTTTTTTTTATTGTTTATTTAAAGGTTTTTGTGCTTTGAAGCATTTACATTTGTTGGCTTTAAGTTCTAGTTTTTTACTGTTTGGTTGAAACAAAAATGAAAATTTCTAATACTTTGTATTGTATTGATACTTCAATTAATAATAATAAAAAGACCTTTGAAAAAAAAAAAAAAAAAAGTCACTTTATTTCCTCTCACGTTTATGTCTGCCAGCCATGGATCCTCCCCTAGATCCACTTCACCCAGAAAAAGTCCATCTGCATTGTCAGTGACCTCATTCACAGTTGGGTTGGACCTACAGACTCTAATATAGTGTCCACGTTTTTTACAGTTATGGCATTCCGCGTTTTTAGCTGGGCACTGTACTGCTGCATGTGCTGGTGCTTTGCCACACTTGGAACAAACTTTACTGTCTTGTTTTGTCTGCTGAGGCCTTGAGGACTTAATCTGTTTTTGTTCCTTGATTATGAACTTGTTTGGCTTGGCTTTTCTGATGTGTACCGCATCCACGGCTGTTCTGTTAATGCTAGTTTCACCTCTTAGGTCAGTTTGTTGTCGTTTTATTTCTTCAGATTGTCTTGCCATTGTTATAGCTTTAGCTAGGGTAAGATCTTTGTCAAGCTGCATTCTTTCTGACAGCGACGAATCTTTCAGACCCACTACAAGCCTGTCTCTCAAGAGGTCATCATGAAGTCCACCGTACTCACAGTTTTCCGCCAGCGCATAGAGTGCTGTTATGAACGAGTCTACTGGTTCTGCCGGCTGTTGCACTCGCTTGTTGAATTTTGCTCGTTCATAAATCACGTTCTTTCTGGGAACAAAATGTCTATCAAAGGCTGTTTTAACGGCATCGTACTGCTGGCGCTGCACACTCGTTAGCTCGAGCCCTCTTAGCACGTCGTCAGCCTCATCTCCCATGCAATAAACCAGCGTATTTACTTGGTTCGCCTCAGCTGAGTTATTCAGGTTACTTGCCAGTCTAAAACGCTCAAAACGTCTTATCCACTTTTCCCACTCTTGGGGTCTCGCAAAGTCGAAGGGCTCCGGTGGTTTAATGGTGAAGGTTGCCGCTGGAGTAGCCGCCGCCATTACAGGATGAATTGGCGCAGCTGCAGCCCTTTGAGCTTCGTCTGGCATAGCCGCTAGCCGGTTGCAAAGCTGACTTTTCTCACCTCAAAGCGCACCAACTTCTGACACCATGTTGTGTTGGGTTCTTTTATAAATAAAGACTGCTGCTTTGGGTGAACACGGAGCCTCCTTTATTGACTGGCTGCAACACATTAACACACGAACTCCGCCATATTATTCTCTATCATGCGGTACACCTGACAACATCCGGTCTGTGTCGCCCCCTAGTGGCTCCACATATGTAATACTTAGATTACACCACATGTTTGTGGGGGTTTACACCAAACCGCCACAGTTACAAACCAAATCTGTCAGAATCCAAATTATGCACGACAGCCGGGGAGAAGCCTTTTATTTCCAGATTGTAATCTCCAAACAAAGATATTTTAGACTATGGAAACATCTCTTCACTCCGACACAGCTGCAAATGTCACCGCTGCAGCTACTGGGGTTCACCTGCAGGGATCCACAATCCAGCTGCCTCCAAGTAGTCTGTAGTCAGGGCTTCTCGTTGCCTCAGCACGTATTGTGCTAGAGCTGGGGCTCAATTAGAGGGTATTTTGCTGAACAGAATTCCTCCCAGGAGAGATGGATCTGTGCATGTTGCCTGGTGAGACAACTGTATAGTCTCCAGTAATTTTTAAAAAAAATCTCTGTCACATATACAGAAATAGGATCCAGTTTCCAATGGCGCTGGTTTTGGACCATGAATGTGGCAGGCTATATCTGAGGGAAATAAGTTATTATTCATCGGGGTTTCACTGCACTCAGTAAGCAGAGTTATTGAGGTAAATCATATAACAATAACAATGTTTTTCAACCACTAATTCATAGACAAATCATTTTAAGTGAAGTAGAAATGTTATTTTAACACATTCTGTGAGTTTCAGCTGTTTTGTAGTTTAACAGACCCACCTGATGGAGTCAAAGGCAGAATTTTGCTGAGAGTCCGCAACTTCTCACTGCAGGTGGAAACTTTGCAGCTTTATACATCCTACTGTGTGTGTGAAAATCAGTGTACACCATGTTTTTGGGCGTGTGGACCATTTATACATGAGGCGTCTGGTCTTTGTCTACGTTCTCTCTGGTAAACTTAAGTCTGGCCTTCATGTTTCTCTTAGAGAGCAAAGGTGTCCTCCTTGCATGCCTCCCATGTAAATTAAACTTGTGCAGTCTCCTTCTGATTGTAGAGGCATGCACCTTCACATCAACAGTAGCAAGAGCCTGCTGTAGGTCCTGTGATGACATCATTGGGGTTTTTGGAGACTTCTTTTAGCATCTTGTGGTCTACTCTCAGGGTGAACTTACTTAGACAACCAGACTTGGGCATGTTGGCAGCTGTTTTGAATGTCCTCCACTTGTAGATTATTTTCCTGATTTCAAATTCTTTTGAGATTTTTTTAAATCCCTCACCAGACTCATAAGCTGCTGCAATCTTCTTTCTGAAGGGCTCAGACAGCTCTTTCGATCTCACCATGGTGTTCACTCTCACTTCAACAGTCAGGAGCTCACCAAACTAAATGTCTGAGGTTTAAATAAGACAAGCCTCCTTCAAAATGCTGAGTAACGATGTTCTAATCATGTGCACCTGATGTGATACACCTGTGTGTGATTTTAGCCATTTTAAGTGGGAATAAATGTGTGGATGTCCTAATTTATTCCTCACCAGAAATTGAATGTTTTTAGAACTACAGTTTACAGAATATTTTTAAAAGTCTTTCCTTCAGTTTTGTTTAGTTATATTACTTGAATATCCCAGTATTGTTAAAGTTGATATTAAATATCCATATTGTGGAGAAGTGTGGAAGGACGAGGCTGAGTTTATTTCTCAAGTCCAGTTTTATTCACATTCACATTCTCCAACATCCAAAAACAGAAAGAGAGTGAATCCCCCCACATCTGTCCCTTTTATACCCCAGGACATCAAAGCACATAGTCACATTGTCTTTTAATCCCAAATCACAATGCATTCCCCTCCAGGTCTTCTCGCCTCCACCTAAAGTCCTGGTGGTCAGGAAATCCCTCAAGGCCATCTCTTTGCATACAAAAGGCCAGATTTCACATCCTCCTGTTACCCCTAGGAGGTTCAGTCCTTTTGTTCCTCTGAGACGTGAAGCATACAATAAGCACACAGTAATATACACTACCGTTCAAAAGTTTGGGGTCACCCAGACAATTATTTTGTGTTTTCCATGAAAAGTCACACTTATTTACCATGAGTTGTAAAATGAATAGAAAATATACTGTAGTCAAGACATTGACAATGTTAGAAATAATGATTTGTATTTGAAATAATAATTTTTTCCTTCAAACTTTGCTTTCTAACTAACTAACTAACTAACCTGCACTTATATAGCGCTTTTCTAGTCACAAAGACCACTCAAAGCACTTTCATTAATACTAACCCTCTATTCTAAGGGCCTATAGGAAACAAATATCTAGGGACAATTTAGAACAGCCAATTAACCTAACATGCATGTTTTTGGCATGTGGGAGGAAACCGGAGAAATCCCGGAGTAAACCCACGCAACACGGGGAGAACATGCAAACTCCACACAGATCACTGTTGGTCGGGGGCTGGGATCAAACCCACGATCCCACGATCCCCACAATCCCCCGGCCGAGGGTAAACTGTGCTGCCGCAGTGCTAACCACTGCGCCACCGTGCAGCCCACTTTCGTCAAAGAATCCTCCATTTGCAGCAATTACAGCATTGCAGACCTAACATGATTGCACAAGGGTTTTCTAATCATCTATTAGCCTTCTGACGCAATGAGCAAACACATTGTACCATTAGAACACCGGAGTGATAGTTGCTGGAAATGGGCCTCTATACATCTATGTAGATATTGCACCAAAAACCAGACATTTGCAGCTAGAATAGTCATTTACCACATTAGCAATGTATAGAGTGTATTTGTGGTTAGTTTAAAGTTATCTTCATTGAAAAAAAGTGCTTTTCTTTCAAAAATAAGGAAATTTCTAAGTGACCCCAAACTTTTGAACAGTAGTGTACATGTGAAGCATATGAAACCCACATATGTGCACCACATGACCCCCCCCCAAACGTCTAAGATGGAACAACATAACCACAGATTGCATGTCATAATAAAATCACTACATATCAGTCCATGTGCCGTTTGGGCCTCAGCCTTCTCCCGTATTTGCTGTAAGCAGGCTGTACCACCTCCGCGGCGTCTTCCTGCTGTGGAGCTGCTGCCTGTGTACGAGAACTGTTAGTCAACCTCTGTGGGTGTTCTGGGGAATGCTCTCTAGGGGGTCTGCCGCGCCGAGGAGCCTTAGCCAACTGCACAACTTGGTCAGCTACCACAAAAGCGGGTTTGAGCCTGTTTATGCCAATCATTTCTTTTCTGCCCCCCAAATCTAGCAAAAAATGCTTATCCCCTGTTTCCAGCACTCTATATGGTCCATCATAAGGTGGGCGTAAAGGTGGACGATGGGCATCATGCCTGACAAAAACAAACTCCGCATTTTTTAAAGCCTTAGGCACAAAAACACGCAGAAAACTGTGGTGAACGGGGCCAGGTAGCGTGCTCGGGCCCGTGCTATTCTGTAACCGCTGAGCTGGGGAGCACTCTGGCGCCGGATTATCTGGGAGAAATTCCCCGGGCAGCCGAAGTGGCTGTGCGAAAACTAGCTCAGCTGGGGAGGCTTCTAAATCCTCTTTAGGTGCAGAACGCAACCCCAATAAAACCCATGGTAGTTTGTCCACCCAATTTGCATCCGTAAGCGACGCTCTGAGAGCCGCCTTCAGTGACCTGTGAAAACGTTCGCATAACCCGTTAGCCTGCGGGTTGTACGTGGTCGTGCGGTGGATCGTTGCCCCCAGGCTGCGGGCCATCGCTGACCAAAGTTCGGAAACAAACTGAGGGCCTCTGTCGGACGTAATGTCCGACGGGACTCCAAAACGCGCTACCCATGCCGTTAAAAACGCGCGCGCCACCTCCTCGGCTGTGGTTGACGACAGCGGAACCACTTCCGGCCAGCGCGTGGTGCGGTCAACCATTGTCAGAAGATGTGTGCACCCTTGTGAGGGCGGGAGGGGGCCTACGAGGTCCACGTGGACATGATCAAACCTTTTAGCTGGGATGCGAAACGGCTCCAAGGGAGCTGTCGTGTGTCTATGAACCTTGGCCCGCTGACAAGCCATGCAGGCTGCCGCCCACTCTCTAACTTGTTTGCGCAGGCTCGGCCATACAAATTTCTCTCTTACCATTTTGACCGAAGCGCGCACTCCCGGGTGCGCCAGAGAATGGATCGAGTCAAAAAACGCGGCGGCGCCACGCGGCTGGAACCACAGGACGCGGCCGCCCAGTGGAGACATCGCAGATTAGGGGGGGCATACCGTCTTGCAGCACCCTGTTCTCCAGCCTTAACCCTGTTGGTCCAGACTGGAGCGCGCGCACATCCGCGTCGCTAACCTGCTCCGCGGCCATGGCTGCATAATCTATCCCCACGCGGACCGGGGCCGCGCGCACTTCCGCGTCGCTAACCTGCTCCGCGGCCATGGCTGCAGAATCTACCTCTACGCGGGCTGGAGCCGCCACGGCACGCGAGAGGCAGTCTGCCACTACACTAAGTTTACCCGCCACATGCTGGATATCGGTAGTAAACTCCGATATCGCGGCCAGCTGTCTCTGCTGCCGGCCCGACCAAGGTTCTGAAATCTTGGCCATCGCGAAAGTCAGCGGCTTGTGGTCAACGAACGCGGTGAAATGGCGTCCTTCCAGCCAGAACTGGAAGTGGCGAATGGCCAAGTGGAGAGCTAACAACTCCCTGTCGAATGCGCTGTATTTTCGTTCGCTGTCGCGCAGGGTCTTGCTGAAAAAGGCGAGCGGTTGCCAGGCTCCGGCTACATACTGTTCCACGACCGCCCCTATGGCCACATCTGACGCGTCAATAGTGAGCGCCATGCGGGCCGCTGGGACTGGATGTGCCATCAACGCAGCGTTTGCCAGGGCTGTTTTGACTTCAGAGAATGTGTGCTCTTGTTCTGGAGACCATTCGAATTTATTTGTGGGTTTTTGTTTTTTTAGTGCAGCATACAATGGTTGCATGAGCTGCGCTGCGCGGGGGAGGAAACGGTTATAAAAATTCACCATTCCCAAAAACTCCTGTAACACTTTGACCGTTTGTGGTTGGGGAAAATTTGTTACTGCGCGCACTTTGTCAGGCAGAGGAACCGCTCCTTCTGGGGAGACGCGATGCCCCAAAAAATCAATCTGCGTCACCCCAAACTGACACTTCGCTGGGTTGATTATTAACCCGTGCTCTGCCAACTTCCGGAAAACTGCCGTGAGGTGGTTTTCGTGTTCGTCTTCGGACGCGCTGGCTACCAATATGTCGTCCAGGTAGACGAACACGAAAGGGAGATCGCGCAAAACCGCATCCATCATGCGTTGGAACGTCTGCGCTGCGCCTTTAAGCCCAAACGGCATGCACAAAAACTCGAAAAGCCCGAAAGGAGTTATTACCGCTGTTTTGGGTATGTCCTCAGCGCGCACTGGGACCTGGTGGTAACCGCGTACCAAGTCTATTTTAGAAAAAACGCGCGCCCCAGCCAAATGAACTGAAAAATCTTGGATGTGCGGGATCGGGTAGCGGTCGTGCGCTGTAGCGTTGTTCAGCCTGCGGAAATCACCGCAAGGTCGCCACGAGCCATCAGCTTTCGGGACCATGTGAAGCGGTGAAGCCCATGGGCTCTTCGAACGCCTGATGGTGCCCAACCTTTCCAGGTTGGCAAACTCCTCGCGCGCTATGGTCAGTTTAGCTGAATCCAAGCGCCGAGCTTTTGCAAAAACGGGCGGTCCGGTGGTAGTAACAAAATGTTCCACCCCGTGTTTAGCCACGGTCGCCGAAAATGTTGGGACCGTGAGTGCTGGGAACTGAGTGAGGAGTGTGTGGAACTTACCACTTGCAGCTGTGACGTTGGCTTGTGCTGTTGGCGGGGCCACTCGAGCTGTACAGAGAATAGAATAAAAAGAGAGTGCATTAACCAGGCGTCTGTTAGCAAGATCGACCAACAAACTATGTGAGCACAAAAAATCAGCCCCTAACGTGTTGAAATTGACTGCCGCTATGACGAAAGTCCACTCGAATGTACGGCCGTGTAAAGACAGAAGCAGAATCCTCTCACCGAAGGTCTTAATCGCTGAGCTGTTCGCTGCTGACACCCCGGGACCACTGGAGGGCGCCAGCCGGTCAGCGTAGGAATGTGTGATGAAACTCAACTGGGAGCCTGTGTCCACGAGGAAATGCCTCCCCGAGCGCGCATCCCTCAAGTAGAGCAGCTTGTTCTCCTCTCTGAGGGCCGCAGCTGCTACCGACTCCCGGTCTTGGCGTTTCCCAAGCACTTGAAATGGCACGGTGGAATGCACTTGCGTGCCCTCTCTGCGAAGCGGTGATGGTAGAAGCAACGGACGTTGTCTGCTCCGTGTTTCCTGGCCCCTGCCGCCGCCATCGTTGGTGAGTCTGGTGCTGCAGCCTCTGGCCCCCTGCCACCTCCGGACGTTGCGCCTAGCTCCGCTGCCGCAGCCATAGCCATACACCATTTATTGGCGTCGACGAGTCGTTGCGCCTCCTGGCCCAGCTCGTGGTAGTCTCGTCGGGCCAACAGTGGTGAACTGGCCAGGGTCACTCTCACCGCTGACGGTAGGGTCCTGAGGAAAAGGTGGGTGAAGATGAAGTTATCATCTTCGGAGTCTCTCAAACTCAACATCTTCCCCATCAGGTCTGCCGCTCTCAAATTCAGTCAGCGCCAGAAGCCTCTCTGCTCGCTCCTCCACCGAGGGGGTGAAGTAACGGATGAGTGCAGCCGTCAACGTGCTGTACTTGTCGCTGTCCGGCGGGTGGTTGATCAGGCTCTCCACTCGCTGGGCTGTGTGGTTGTCCAGCTTTGCAACCACATGGTAGAACTTTGTGGCGTCTACCGAAATCCTCCGGAGGTGGAACTGTGCCTCGACTGCGTTAAACCAGGAGCGCGGATTGTTCTGCCAGAAGTCCGGTAGCTGAACTGTGGCTGCATTCATTTGGCTGGCTCCTGACGAGTCTGGCTCGGGAGAATCGCCTCCGCTCATGATACGTCTTAGGGTCACCAGTGTGGAGAAGTGTGGAAGGACGAGGCTGAGTTTATTTCTCAAGTCCAGTTTTATTCACATTCACATTCTCCAACATCCAAAAACAGAAAGAGAGTGAATCCCCCCACATCTGTCCCTTTTATACCCCAGGACATCAAAGCATACAGTCACATTGTCTTTTAATCCCAAATCACAATGCATCCCCCTCCAGGTCTTCTCGCCTCCACCTAAAGTCCTGGTGGTCAGGAAATCCCTCAAGGCCATCTCTTTGCATACAAAAGGCCAGATTTCACATCCTCCTGTTACCCCTAGGAGGTTCAGTCCTTTTGTTCCTCTGAGACGTGAAGCATACAATAAGCACACAGTAATATACATGTGAAGCATATGAAACCCACATATGTGCACCACAATATGTCCAAATATATTAAAAAAACCACACACAGGCTTTCAGAGGGTATACTAATTTTTTCACGACTGTAAGGGAAGCTTTTGATATTGATGCCATAGTTGGATCTATGAGAAATCTTTGACAAGCTAAAATTCGGGTGACCTTGAACTTAAGGTCAGACGTCAGTTTTTGTGGTGGCAGCTTTTCAAATTGATACTTAAGAACTGATGCTTAACAAAAATCTCATACGAGTTTGAATTTGGGTGACCTTGACTTTGAGGCCAAGGTCAGAGGTCAGTTTTCCTCTTAAGTTTTATAAATATGATAACTTAAGAAGGAAATGATTTTCATACTCATGCCTTAGATATATTTGCACAATGAATGGAGAGTTTAAAAACTTTTTGCGCATTTATTCCTGTCCACAATTCTAGGTGCAGCCAAGGAACGGTGTCATGTTCGGTGACCACAGGATCTCATCTCTCCTGTTTGCAGATGATGTTGTCCTGATGGCTTCATCAAGCAATGACCTACAGGTCTTACTGGGACAGTTTACTGACTGTGAAGCAGCTGGGATGAGAATCGGCACCTCCAAGTCAGAGTCCATGGTGCTCAGCTGGAAGAGAGTGCATTGTCCTCTACAGGTTGGGGTCGAGCTCCTCCCCCAAGTGGAGGAGTTCAAGTATCTCGGGGTCTTACTCACAAGAGAGAAGAGAATGCAGCAGGAGATTGACAGACTGGGGCAGCATATGCAGTGATGCAGATGTTGTACCAGTCTGTTGTGGTGAAAAAGGAGCTGAGCTCTAAAGCAAAGCTGTCACTTTACTGATCAATCTATGTTCCTACCCTCACCTACTTTCATGAACTTTGTGTAATGACAGAAAAAATGAGATCACAGATACAAGCTGCTGAAATGAGATTTCTCTGTAAGGTGGCTGGACTCATCCTTGGAGATAAGGTGAGGAGCTCAGTTATCCAGGAGAGGCTCAGAGTAGAGCTGCTGCTCCTCCACATCAAAATGAGCCAGTTCAGGTTGTTTGGGCATCTGATCAGGATGCCTCCCACATGAGGTATTTTGGACACATCCCACTGGGAGCAAAGCCTTGGGCAGACCCAGAACACGCTGGACAGACCATGTCTCCCAACCAGCCTAGGAACACTTTGTATCCCCCCTGAAGGGTTGAAGGAGGTGGCTGGGGAGAGGGAAGTCTGGGCTTCTCTGCTAAGACTGCTCCCTCGGCAACCCCGACCCCCAGATAAGCGGTAGATGATGGATGTGCATTTATTACATGTCATAATTTACACAAAATGTATAAAACCGTTGACTTATTTTTCATATTTAAAAAAAATCTAAGAGTGTAATAAATAATTCCTCAGCCAGCATAGAAAAGCAGTTCACTTCTGATCAGAAGAAAAACCGATGAGGGAAAAACATAAATGACTTTCAGTCCTAATCAAACAGTGTTTTTGCCCTGTTTTATTTATTATTGCTCTTTGCTGTGGCAGTCCTGTAAATGTCTCATCATGTTAACTGCGGCAGCACAGCAACTCACCCTTGGCCAGGGGATCCTTGGTTCAATCCCAGCCCCCGACCAACAGTGATCTGTGTGGAGTTTGCATGTTCTCCCCGTGTCTGCGTGGGTTTACTCCCACATGCCAAAAACATGCAAGTTAGGTTAATTGGCATCAAAGCTGGGGATTCTAAATTGTCCTTAGTTATGACTGTGAGAGTGAATGGTTGTCTGTCTCTGTGTTGGCCCTGTGATGGACTGGCGATCTGTCCAGGGTGTACCCTGCCTCTCGCCCAAAAAGATGCTGGGATAGGCTCCAGCCCCCCTGCGACCCGAAAAGGATTAAGCGGAAGACGATGGATGGATGGGACTAATAAAGGATTCTTACCTTAAATGGGGAAAAGAAAAGCAACTCAGGAGTTCAACCAAACCTACATGAGTAAAAGCGCAGGCTCTGCTTCAAAAATGTAATCAAGAGTAGACAGTATGTGTGTGTGTGTGTGTGTGGGGGGGGGCTGAAAAGTTCATGGTGGTCAAATTTGACCAAAGGTGGTTTATTTTTTAACCACAGGTATCCAAGAGCTGCAACACCGATGGAAGTGTGTGGACTGAAGGGGAGACTATGCTGAAAAATAAACCTCATTTGGTCAAATTTGACCACTGAACCTTTTAGCCCCCACCCCCCCCCCACACACACCAAATACTGCAAGAAAAGTACTCATTAAAGTACTTTTGTGGAAAGTACTTGAGTAAATGCAACTGTTACTATCCTTCTCTGGGAATAATTAAACAAATGTATTGAATTTATTTCTGCATGCATGTATTTATACTCCCCCCCCCCCCCACACACACACACATGTTGGAGTTACTTCATAATAAAGCCCCCATCACTGAGCGTTGTGGGAACGTCCCTTTTCCCAGCACTGATAAATGGGCCTGCATGTATTCCAACGGGGCGCCCCTTCTGGCCAATCAGGGTGGCTGCAGCGGCTTCGACACCACCCCCCAGCGGCCGCACAGGCGCACTCCGCTGCCAACTGCCATTTTGTGGCAGCAGCTACTCTGCTAAAGGGGGAGAGGGATTAAAACAAACGGCTAACAACCCTGGATTTGTGACGAGTCGGCAAAACTTTGTAGCACCAACTTCGTGCTTTCAGCAGAGGTAAAGAGGAGGGGAAACGCGCTCGGACGGGTAGAGTATCACTACTTTTCTGATAAGAGGAGAGTTTGCAGGATCTTTAATCGGCCTCTAGGTGTCACGATGGGGCTCCGGGTCCGGACATCTCGATGGAGGTTTTTGTCTCCCTCTATCGTTATTGAAAAACCTGTCAAAAAAATACATCTAAATATGTCGAGTTTGGGATAAATGTGTGCACTCCCGTTTGTGTTTTCCACATTTTTGTTAAAATGTCCGATGGGGGTGTGTGGACAGTTTTAGGCCGGGGCGTCCATTTTCTTGCTGCTTTGTTTAACTGCCTCGGCAGCTTTGACCCGTCTTCCGGTGCTAGCGTTAGCTTGGCTGCGTCGAAGCGGAGCGATGAAATGCACAATGGGACTACGCGGATCCAGAGAGGACGGTTGTCGCCGACCCAGTGTTACCGTAGCCTCCTGTTCGTTTCGTAACCTGAACCGATATCGCTCTTAAACGGTAGCCACGGAGCAGTTTGCTTTAGCTAGCTCAGGTTTGAGGCCTGTCAGTCCCCGCCGTCTTTAACAGGGCTCCAAAAGTCCAAATAGCTGAGGTTATCAGATGGAACCCCACTGAAAGATTTAGCAAACTTTTGTAGCAAATACCATTAATGCTATTAAACAGAGATATCTGTCCCCCAGCAAATTACGCCATCGTAAACAGTCACGTTAAAGCAAGCGCCAAGGCGAAGGACGGGACAGTTAACGGATCCCGGTAACGAGAAGGGCCACAACTTCATTGACAGTTAAGTCGGTCCGTGTTCTAAAATGAGTCGCCTTCAGCAGTGGAGTTCAGCGGGTCTTCGGTGTTTAGCAAGTCTTCTCTGTAGTATGAAGCTGCTGCTGGGCTTCCGTCTGCTTCTGCCTCAGCCACACGTACATTATGGCAGAGAGCTCCCTCTACGACTGGGCTTGGAGAGCTACAAAAACACGGCTACATGACTGCCGCGGCGGGTCACCACCCCATCAGTCACGCACTGCAGACGAGCTGCACTTTTGTGTTGGTTAGGCCCTCATCACAGCCTCAAGAAGACGAATTAACCCGATATATTTAAATTGGTTTGGAGAGCTTGTACTTTTTTCCCCTCAGTTATAACGCATGCAATTGACATTAAATAATGTTTTAAAGACCAGCATTCAGCTGTGATAGTAAATGCATCCTATTGAGATTCAGTCCAAGTTGACAAAATGGGGGGAAAACTCAGTGGTTTTGCCAGCTGAGGTCGCACTGACTGATTTCTCCTTTCCACAGTAGATCCTGAAGAAAATCTGGATCCACACAATATTATTTATACTCATTGTCTGCTAATTGTGCTTGAAACTTGTAAAATATAATTCTGGGCTAGGGTTGGGTAATGGACAATAAAGCAATTTTTAAATCAAAATTTCCATTTTTTGTTTGTTTGGAGAATGTTTTAAAAAAATTCTCATTCACAAGCATAGCCACCAGCTATAACCCCCTTTCCTTGTGTTACTTTTATTTTATTAAATTAAGCTGATACTTTATTAATCAGATATGTGTGGATTCATCATTGTTTGGTCAAACCTTTATTATCTAGAAGTGTTTGGTGAAAGCCAGTTTGTACTTTACACACGTGGACAAAATTGTTGGTACCCCTCTGTTAATGAACGAAAAACCCACAATGGTCACAGAAATAACTTGAATCTGACAAAAGTGGTAATAAATAAAAATTCTATGAAAATTAACCAATGAAAATCAGACGATGCTTTTGAATTGTGGTTCAACAGAATTACTTTAAAAAAACAAACTCATGAAACAGGCCTGGACAAAAATGATGGTACCCCTAGAAAAGATTGAAAATATGACCATAGGGACATGTTCAACCAAGATGTGTCCTCTAATTAACATCACAGGGGTCTACAAACTTGTAATCAGTCAGTCAGCTTATTTAAAGGGTGACAAGTAGTCACTGTGCTGTTTGGTGACATTGTGTGTACCACACTAAACATGGACCAGAGGAAGCAAAGGAGAGCGTTGTCTCAGGAGATTAGAAAGAAAATTATAGCCAAGCATGTTAAAGGTAAAGGCTATAAGACCATCTCCAAGCAGTTTGATGTTCCTGTGACTACAGTTGCACATATTATTCAGAAATTTAAGATCCACTGGACTGTAGCCAACCTCCCTGGACGTGGCCGCAGGAGGAAACTTGATGAAAAATGGAAGAGCGGATAATACGACTGGTAACAAAAGAGCCCAGAACAACCTCTAAACACATTCAAGGTGAACTCCAAGGTCAAGGTACATCAGTGCCAGATTGCAGCATCCGTCGTTTGAGCCAAAGTGGACTTCATGGGAGACGACCAAAGAGGACACCACTGTTGAAAACAAATCATAAAAAAGCCAGACTGGAATTTGCCAAACTGCATGTTGACAAGCCACAAAGCTTCTGGGAGAATGTCCTATGGACAGACGAAACAAAACTGGAACTTTTTGGCAAGGCACATCAGCTCTATGTTCACAGACGCAAAAATGAAGCATAGCAAGAAAAGAACACTGTCCCTACTGTGAAACATGGAGGAGGTTCTGTCATGTTCAGGTGCTGCTTTGCTGCATCTGGCACAGGGTGTCTTGAATCTGTGCAGGGTACAATGAAATCTCAAGACTATCAAGGTATTCTAGAGAGAAATGTGCTGCCCAGTGTCAGACAGCTTGGTCTCAGTCGCAGGTCATGGGTCTTGCAACAGGATAATGACCCCAAACACACAGCTAAAAACACCCAAGAATGGCTAAGAGCGAAACATTGGACTATTCTAAAGTGGCCTTCTATGAGCCCTGATCTAAATCTTATTGAAGATCTGTGGAAGGAGCTGAAACATGCCGTCTGGAGAAGGCACCCTTCAAACCTGAGACAACTGGAGCAGTTTGCTCATGAGAAGTGGACCAAAATACCTGCTGAGAGGTGCAGAAGTCTCACTGACAGTTACAGAAATCGTTTGATTGCAGTGATTGCCTCAAAAGGTGCAACAAAATATTAAATTAAGGGTACCATCATTTTTGTCCAGGCCTGTTTCATGAGTTTGTTTTTTAAAATAATTCTGTTGAACCACAATTCAAAAGCATTGTCTGATTTTGATTGGTTAATTTTTCATAGACTTTTTATTTATTAGCACTTTTGTCAGATTCAAGTTATTTCTGTGACCACTGTGGGTTTTTCTTTCATTAACAGAGGGGTACCAACAATTTTGTCCACGTGTGTATTCCCAATAGGAAATCATGTTTGTTTGGGAGGAAAAAAAATGAACTATTTGAAACAGTTTTCTCCTTTAAAAAGTATAGATTAAAATCAAAAATTGTACAGTATGTGGCATAAAAAAAAATCAATGCTTTTATTTTTGGGCCATTTTGCCCAGCCCTATTGTCTATATTTGAGGTGGGTGCCACTTGGCCAGTTTACATTATCACAATAATCCGATATCTGGGAATAATCAATATCAAAAATCAGATTTAACATGCACTTAGTAATAGGGCTGGTAATCATCAGTGTTTTCCAGAATTGGTTCAATTCTGATTCAGAAGGTACTGATTCAATTTCGAGCCGATGTAATATCGATTCATCCTGGGATTTTTGCCATCATAATGACTATTTTCTTTGCATCTGAAAGAATTTCTGAGAGATCCAGTGCTGTATATGTCAAATAAATATATGACTGCGAGAGTTCAGAGTGTCTGCGCTGTGACCTCAGATGACCTTCAGTCAGTGGATGAAGCACTTCACCTCTGAGCAACGCGTATTATAATTGTTAATTTCTCAGTAACAGACAATACTTTTTTTTCCCCATTATTTCAAGAAAGTGTGAGAGCCAGATTGACTGATGTGTGCAGTGTTGCTGTGTAACATGTCCCTCTTCCGTCCAGGTTGACAGGGACAGTCAGGTAGCAGTCATTTCATTGAGCAGAGCTCAGGGTTTTGAGCAGCAAAGCAACAGAGAGATCACTACTGCCACAACCCAACAGCCAGCAGCCCGCTCTACAAAAATCATGTTAAAAGTCCATTTGTCTCTGCTATTCGAGGTAACAGTTGTAATGTTAAGTTCTGGCAAATTTATAGTATATCAGTTTACCATACATACCAGTTTTGATTATATGGTTATATGAGAGCTGCTCATTAAAGATTCCCCCTGACCCACTTTAGTTATTGTAGGAGGCTGAAATGTCACATGTATAATAATCCATATATCTATAGGTCACATGGTGATTTGCAGCTCTGACCTCCTAAGAGTTTTTCCTTTACAGGTGCTAGGTGAAGTAAGGTGTGATACTGTAGCCAGTTGAATGCAGAACGATCATCAGGTTCCTGTACTTGATGGGCTGCCCACCACGGGAGATGTTTGATAAAATGAAAGAGACTTATGGGGAGGATGCCCCATCATATGACGTAGTCAAGCACTGACATCGACAGTTCAAGTGTGGTTGGACATCAGTGGAAACGACACCCATTCTTGGGCAACCACAGAGCACCATTGTTGGAGACACCATCTAGCTCAGGGGTGTCAAACTCATTCCATAGAGGGCCAAGACCCTGCATGTTTTACTTCCACCCAGTGTCTTCAGCAGGTGTTTTCACTGATCAGCAATCAGTGGGAAGAAATTCAGTGAAATCACCTGTTGAAGACACTGGGTGGAGGTAAAACCTGCAGGGTCTTGGCCCTCCATGGAATGAGTTTGACACCCATGATCTAGCTAGTGGAGGCCACCATTTTGGAGGATCGCCACATAACTGTTCGCCAACTAGTCCAAGATGTCAAGATCAGTGTGGGGTCTGTGGAGGAAAAAAATCATCCAGTCCCTCCAGGATTTTGTGGGATGTTTTTGATTGTTGCGGCCTAAAAAGCCTGAATTTGCAGGAGCTTTTTTAAAAAGTTGTGATAAAAGTTGCGATATTTTGAGAGTTTTTTTTGCGCTAAAAGTTGTGGGAAGAATTACAAATTTTAAAGCAGATGCTTCTTTCCATAGTTTACGAAAATGATATGCTATAACACCACAAGTTTACTCACCGTAAACACGGAAGTGAGCGCGGTGCAGTGACGCACCTGATTGGTTCAGATTGATTGGCTCAGGTGCATTGACGCATCTGAGCGTTTGAGTGCTACTCAGGGACAAATTTGATTGGCGAAATTGGTGGAAGTTGACGAGGATTGGCCAAAATTGCGGGAAAGTTGCAGTAATTGGACAAAGTTGCAGGGTCGGGCAAAAGATGTGGCCAGTCTGTGATTTTGTGTGAATTTGTGCGATCGCAACATCACGAAATCCTGGAGGGACTGATCATCCATGACCATTTGCACTTGTGGAAGTTGTGTGCACGATGGCTTCCCCAGTTGGTCACAAGTTTCCAGAAGCAGGAATGAGTCACCTGCTCCCAGGCTCTTTTGGCCCTGTGCCAAGAAAACCAGGAGGACTTCTTCAACAGACTAATCACACAGGATGAAACATGGGGCCATCATTATGATCCAGAGACTAAAGCCCAGTGGAAGCAATGGAAGCATTATGACTCACCACCTCCAAAGAAGGCACGTGGCCAGCTCTAAGCGGGCAAGGTTATGCTCACGGTCTTTTAGGACCAGCATGGAGTATTAATGATGGATTTCCTTGCAAAGGGTATCGCAATTACCAGGACTTACTATGCTTCACTGCTGCAAAAATTGTGGAAGGTAATCAAAACTGAGAGGTGTGGCATGGCGACCAAAGATGTCCATTTCCTACAAGACGACACCCTGGTTCACAACTCGCATGTTGCCCAGACGGAAGCACAGTCCTGCAGCTATGAAATCCTTCCTCACCCCCTTAAGGGCCGTACACACCCAGTGTGATAAAGATAATTATAACTATAAAATTATAGCTTTAAAAGTTGTTCTAAGTAAGTGGATGCCAGCGTTCATACTTATGTTTATTGTTGTAGTGTGGCCTCTGCCATCCACTTGACTTAGAATGTTCTTTATTAAAACTATAGTTTTATAGTTATCATTATCTTTGTTGTTGTTGGTGTGGATGACCCTCACTCTCTCAACCTCACACCATCTGATTCCACCTCTTTTCAACCATGAAGTCATTTTTGAAGAGAAAGCACTTCCAAGACAATGAAATGCTGATTTGATTTGAAATGCTGATTTGCTGATGCTCCAGTCATGGCTTCTGATACAGCCTGCACATTTCCACAGGTGAGATCTCCACAGCTGCATAAAGCAATGGGAGAAGTGTGTGACCCTTGGTGGTATCTATGTAGAGAAAGACTTAATAAATCTGCAGTTCTGGTTCTTCCCAGTCCAATGGAAATGAATCAGGAGAAATTTTTAATGAACAGCCCTCGTATAAGACAGTATAAGATGTACTTTCACAAGTGTAGGTAGTAAATGAGGCTGATGTCTGGGGTAAGCTTTGGCCCCATATTTTGATATTAGGAGTTGAACATGCTTTTTCTCCCCTGCTATTTTTAGCCTAATGGATATGTTGTGTTGAGTTTTCATTGAGCAAATATGGTTCTAGCATAGACTTAACAAATGGACGTAGCTTCCACATCTGTAACGTGAAGCCCATGAAGAAGTGTCTTAAACTTGAATTCTGTGTATGCCTACATATGGGGATTAATTTGGGTGCAAATAGGCATCCTTTTGTAATGAAATGTATGGGGGGAAAGGCCCTGATTTCTCCTTTGATCTGTAATCTGTAATTTTTAGCAATAAATTCATGGTCTTCACCGCTAGTTCTTGAATACATCATATTTATTTATTGATTTGAAGTTGGACTTTGCAGTCAATTGCATTGTCACGGTAACTGCATCCATCTTTTTCAGTGCCATTCTATTGGTTCTAGTGGATGATTTAAGTCTTTTCAAAATCTTATACACTGCTAAATAATGTTTCTTTTAACATCAAAATATTTCAGTTCCTCCCCAACATGGACGATGGGTCAGCGGATGGTGTAGGGGTGGTAGATGTCCCCACCAAAGAGTTCCCATCCATCCATTCTGTCCATAGCCAAGACGCCATGGTGGCTGACCTCCTTCAGCAAGCTGCTGAAGCAGGTGATATGGTGGAGGATCAAACCGGTGTCATCCTGGACCAAGGTTCTTACGAATTCAATAGCATTATCCCGCGATCAAACTATCAAAGTTACTCTTGAGTGGTACATATGTTTGTTGAAGCTATCAGAAAATGTGATCAGCTGTTTTTTTTGTTTGTTTGTTTGTTTGTTTGTTTTACATTGTGATGGTTCAGGTCATGGAGAAGGAGTGGTAGCAGCCACCCAGTCGCAGCACCAGATGATGGAGTCAGGAATGGGAGTTGAAGGTGCTGCTGGGGTTGAAATGTTGGTTATGGACTCAATGGATTCCACTCTGTTGCAGATGAAGACTGAGGTCAGTCTGCTGCTAAGGTTTTGTTTATGTACAATGCAAAATACACAGCTGTGGATACATGGATAATATATTTTCTGTCTGACTGAAGTCATTCTGATTAGAGACACCATCTTAACAGTTTTCATGGACACAGATCCCCTCAGATGTGTGTTTACGTCGCGTCAGTATTAAGGCCCAGGGGCCAGAGCAGTCCTTTAGTGTATTTCATCCAACTGGCAGGTATAGATAGATAGATAGATAGATAGATAGATGGATGTACTTTATTGATCCCAAACTGGGAAATTACATTATAACAGCAGCATGATGTTCTAACAACAATTTTTCTAACAACTGTTAGAAAAATTCTTCTTAACTTTCAGTCATAAATAGGCAGGATCAGAGTTTCAGCAAATTTAATTACACTGGCCATTGGAGAACAATACAAAACAGTCTCAGAGCCTATTCGCGCATCATTCTCACTCAAACACACATTGCTCAGTCCTTTAAGCCCTTTGTTATCCGAAAGGTGAAGGAGAAAATGTCCATGGTGATTGGTTCAGTACATCTGGTCAAAACTTGGTGTACAGATTATCTCTTTCTCAGGAACCATCAGGTTCAGGTTACTTTATTTGTACCCGTAGGTAGATTTGTTTTGCAGTCTGGTGACATCCATATTTACAAACCACAATTACATTCAACATAAACACAAACACAGGCACACATGAAGCTGACTATAAACACGATAAAAATACTCAAGGCTCCATCAATCAGGATATAAAGACAAAGAGATGAGAGAAAAACCAGAGATAAGAGAGAAGGGTCATATTAAAAAGTTAAAGGACTAGTCAAAGAGGTTAAAAACTCAAAAGGTCTAAACCCAATAAAAAGATTTAGAACCCAAATAAAAATCCTACAAAAATAGGTAAATATAAAATGGAGTTAATAAATAGGTAACTAAATTATGTGCAATATATTGTTACAACTTGTTCAACTCTTGGACAGCAGCAGGAACAAAGCTGTTTTTGTAGTGCTGGGTTTTACTTTTTGGGACAGCAAACCTCCGTCTTGAGGGAAGAAGCTGAGAGTGGCAGTGCAAAGGGTGGGAGTCATCATTTAACCCCTTGCACTCTGGTCAATTTCCCTAAAAACGCGTAAAAATAACGTACCCAAAGTAAATCAAAAGCTGTTCTTCAACCCTTTGCAGCATCTTCATGGGGTTGGTCTCATTTAAAAGAAAACACTTTGAATTTTTTGGCAAAACAGTCATAATCTCTATTAAGTGCTCCTGCCACTGAGTAACAGTCATCTAATAAAGTTTGCCTGGGTGTTTTTTTGGATACAAATGCTTGCAAATAACACACAGCTGTCAGATACTGGCTGGAAAATGGAACAGAAATGTAGAACCAAGTGTTATCAAGCTGAGGTCAAAATTTTGTAACAATACCACAAAAAATGAATATATTACACAGCTTTTTTCTCAGGTTGTTCCCAGGCGTTTTTGAACTGTGCCAAATTGTGCCAAATGGCACAGTTTGGAAAAACATGTATAACTTTTGAGTGATTCAACATAGAAGCTTGATCTTGGGCTCTAATGAAAGGTGACAATCAGGGCTGTGTGTGTGTGTGTGTGGGGGGGGGGGGTTGTTTATTCATTCATGAATGAATGAATGAGCAAACAAGCCCCCCACACACAAAGAAGCATGCCACGTAAAAAATGTGTAGGGTGAATGCCTATAAAATATTTGTCATAAGGTACAGGAATTATTTATTTTATTTAATACAATGTTTCTCAAAGTGCGGCCCCCGTGCCAATGGCGGCCCGCGAAAACATTTCTGGCGGCCCGCGGCCAATCTGTTAACGTCTTAACCAATATATGATCTGAACTAATTGCTTTGGAAAAATTCCGATACACATCTACGTTTAGTGGTCTTTGGCGCCATCTGTAGGCACAAGCCGTAATTACATGTGTTGTCGACCTTGCGATCACTTCATTGCAGCAGCTAGTCCAATTGTATTATGGGAGATGGAACGTTCAGCGCACAGTGCAGAAGTGTTGGTTGGCAACGGTTTCGGAGCACCATTTTGAGTCAGAAGAAGAATAAGAAATAAATATTAGTGCTTGTGGAAGTCGAAGTGTGGAAATAAAGATGGATCAGCGAGAGAAAGAAGCAGAGATGGAGACCGCTCACTCGAGGAAACCGAGAACTGTCAGCGAGGAAAAAAGGCAGTTTCAGGGAAAATGGACTTTGGACTACTTCGTTGAACCTCACGGGTCAGATAAAGTTGTATGCCTCATCTGCAGACAGGTAATCGCAGTGCGAAAAGACTTTAACATCAGGCGCCATTACGAAACAAAACACAAAAATTATGAAAAATTCAGTGGCAAGGATCGCACCACAAAGATGGAACAACTTAAAAGGGGCTACACAGCACAACAGTCAGTCTTCACGCAATTTTCAAAAACCAGCGAAGCAGTAACAGAGGCTAGCTATGTGGTAGCTCATGAAATAGCTAAACGGGGCAAGCCGTTTAGTGACGGAGAATTTGTTCGAGACTGTATGCTAAAAGTGGCAGAGCGTGTATGCCCAGACCAAAAAACAAAGTTCCGTGACGTAAGTTTGTCGAATGACACAGTCACAAGACGAATCGAAGATCTGGCAAATGATTTGAAGGACCAACTGGCGATACGTGTGGAGGGGCTAGAAAAGGGAGCGTTTTCCATCGCACTGGATGAAAGCACGGATATTAAAAAAAAGCACGGACGGATGAAAGCACGGACAAACTAAAATTGTATTTTCATCAGTCCCAATTTCTTACTGTTAATATGACTTTACCCAAACTAATTAAATCTGATAATTAAAAGGATTACAAATGGAATTGAATTTTCAGTCTTTTTTTTTTTTTTGCCTCCGTCCCTTTGGTGGCCCTCGGTTCAACTTTGGATTCCCAAATTGGCCCTCACCCATCAAAACTTTGAGAACCCCTGATTTAATAGATAGATAGATTAGTTTATTTGACAGGGACAGTGCAATAAACATAGACAATTAATCAATGACAATCAATCTGATGTGTTGCACATGGAGTGTATAGCTATTAGCTAATCTGCAACTCTTGTCCCTGGATGGGCTTTAGAAAAGAGAATCAAGTAAAGGAAAGAAAAGAAATAAAGAAAATACACAATAACCACATACATCAATGCAAAAAGATTATAAATACACAATTATAAATATTATAAATACTATAAATACACAATTATAAATATTATAAATACACAAATATAACAACCTGACTCACATTTGCCTATTTCAGGCCTCCCTCCGTTCGTCACTCACTATAAACAAACACATTCATTCCTTCCCTTCATTCACTCTCACCTTGTAGACAATCAATTCATACATGAGTACATTCTTGTTTATTTTTCAGCCAGTTTTTAACCTTTTTAGTGAATGTTTTAAAGTCCGTTATTATTTTAATTTTTTTTGGCATTGTGTTCCAGATGTGACTGCCCTTTATAGAGAATGCCGTTTGTCCAAATGTGGTTCTGCGGTGGAATATTTTACAGTTATTGTTAACAGAACTCCTGGTGGCTCTGCTGCTGTCCTGTCTTTGAATGAAACCAGCAAGTGGCTCGGGTGCTGATTTATGGAGACATTTGAACGTTAATTTCAGAAAACAGAGGTCAATGAAACTCTCAAAACTCAATAGGTTGTATTTTTTTAAAACATTACAGTGATGCCACCTAATGGGCTTTTTGTCCAAGATTTTTAGGGTTTGATTATATAATGAACCTATATGTCTTATTGTGGAAGGGGCTGCTTGAGCCCAGACTGTCAAACAGTATGATATATGAGAAAAAACCATAGAATGCATATACAGTACAGCTGCTTCGTAAGGTATGTAATATCTAATTAATTTAAAGCAGTTCAGATTTTTTTTTACTGTTTTTGAAATTTTCTTTATATGAAGATTAAATTTGAGTTGAGGATCTAGTACAATGCCAAGGTATTTGAATTCTGTAGACTGATGTCATGATCATGTATATTAACTTTAAAACGTTGCAGGTTACATTTTTTTGATTGAAAAGCACATTGAGACTGTTTTCTGAAGGTTTAGCAATAGATGGTTCTGGAGGAGCCACTCTTGGACATCAACCATACTTGTAGACAGTACATCTGCAGCCTGTGCTGGAGTCTTGGCAGCTGTGTAAATAACTGCATCATCTGCATAAAGTTGGCGTGTTGCAGCTGAGCAGTGTAACGGCATAGTAATAGTGGGTGTGAAAGAGGGCGGAGTTAAACCGTCACTTCTACACCCGCTAAATTAAATAAAAGCACTCGTAAAAGGGGCACCAGTCCTAACAGACAATAATATTAACTTTAATTTTACTTAATTTTGTACCTTCAATTACTTAATGAATCAGTCTCAAAGTTTCAGTGAGTTTTTGTCCTGCCATGATTAGGAAACCTGTATATGCGAAAGGAAAACGCTTCAACTGCTCTCATTCACTCTTTTATTAAACTCATTCAGGTTACATGACATGGCGTTCAAATGATGAATAAACAGATTCAGATGATAACAGCGTAATATATCACATCAACTGATATTGGGTTCCTGAACATAAACTCCAGCGTTACACCTCTGCAGAACCACGGAGGAACTAGACTTATGTTTCAACGGTAAATGAGGCTGGAATGTTTTAACAAAACAACGCAATTTTATGGGGAAAATTCATAAGCTAATTATCTAAAAAAAATGAATTCTGAATTAATCTACAAAATTTAAGGGCAGTTACTTAAAAATGACTAAGAGTTTTCCTTCAGTTGATAGCTCTATCCTGTGGCTGAGAGACTAATTGAGCCCTGAAATACGGGCCATATTCAATTGTAATTTAATTGTTAGGACATCACGTTTTAACCCAGCAGATAGGAGAAATAAGAGTTTCACTCACACAACAGCCGTAGGTCCACATTTCCGCGGGTTGGTACCGCTGGGTTTTGAAGTTAGGACGTCGGAGGAAGCGGCTGCTGTCCTCATTCACAGCCGTGGAGGTGATAACTCAGCTGGGGGCCCTTCAAGCAGACAGTTGCAGCCGTGGATGGTTTGTCTCAGGGCGGCGTGAAAAGTCCTTGAAAAAGAGTCCAAATTTGGGGTCTCTTGTAGCGGGATCGACCCAAAAACTGAAGGAAAATCTTCTCAGTCTCTGTTCACTTTAAACTAGGCAAATTAAAGGTCCACTTTAATGGTGTGAAAAGTCATAAAAAAAAATGTTAGAAAAACATTTACTAGGATAAGAATGGCTTCTGAGGTGAAGGAAAAAGTTTGAGAATTTGATTCTCTAAAAGGGACGAGCTCTAAAGAAAAAGTGGTTTCTCCTCAGTGACCAGAATATAAGGGAAGACTTGGCAAACACACAAAGAATAAAATAAAACTTCACAGGGCCTTGAAACGGTGGAATAAAATCTTCTTCTGAGATCTAGATTACTATTCTGCTTCTTTAATCTTAATTTAGTTCCTAATCCTTCTCAAAAGCTCTTTGTTTCTTCTTTCTGTGTTTCTAATTCTTAATCTTATCACCGTTCTCTGTTTTGCTGTTCTAATCTTCCTGCCTGTTCATTGTCTCTTTTCTACTCTTTTTCTTAACTAAACTCAAATCTAACTTCTCTCTTTTAAAGTTACCTCGCCGGGTCGTAAAACTGATGACGTCGGTCACTTGACTGACCAATCGGCTTTTTCAGAAGCAGTTTGAAATGGCTGCTATCCAATGTGAGAACACTTCTTTGTTTGAGAGCAGCCAATCAAATGAAGACACCATCCCATGAAATTTCAGAGGGAAAATCAACACTCAGTCAGTTCTTATGAAATAAATGTTCAATATAAAATCTAACTAAATTAAATGACTTGGCTAATATTTGGTGATCATGCATTTATATCACTACTCCAATATGTGTTTAAATAACGCTCATGAATATAACATTTCTTATACATAATTATAATACATGCATTCACATTTAGATCAAAATGCAGCAAACATGCAGCAAACCATGGTTGGTGATAAAAGAGGGATGATTTTCAGTGTCCTTAGGATCCAGAGGATAAGCTGAAAGAAACTTAATGTTTAGAACAAATTAAAAGTCATCCTACATACTGAAAACGCATTCCGTAGGTATCCGCTAGGAGGTACTGTTGAGCTGTAGATGATTTCCTTTAGTATCTGGGTGAAGAAACCTGGACAGCATCGGCTATAAACCCGTCAAGATTAAGTGGTTTATGACTCTTAAGAACATTGGTTTCCTGTGAAAAGGTACGTTATCAAATGCAGTGTTCACGTTGAGAGGTCTGGTCTCCTGAGTTTTATGTTCCTTTGAGCCTTTAAAAGCAAATTCTGATCCTTACAATCTCTGCAAGAGGCAACTGTTTTCATTGGGGTCCTGGGAAAGCAAGCATCTTTGGTCAGGCCCGGAAGAGGCCTGGCATGAGTCGACATAAAAGCCAGTGATATTCCTGAAAAGGCAGAAAAGTGATATTCCTGTGTAATGAATAAAATGAAATTCCTGTAAACTGGAGAGAAGTGATCTTCTGTCTTGGTTTGAGGAGACGATGATGCTACAGAACCCCCCTTTGTAGCAATGGTGAGCATCGGTCAGCGTTGGTACACACCCATGGCAGCTTCGTCTCCTTGGCAACACTTGACCTAAATACTGGGTTAAAAGGTTTTTTTGATGTCCATACACACTAGCATGCAAACAGTATCTATTACTAAGTACAGATCTTTGACTTTGGTTTACTGGAAGGACTTCCATGAATTTCCAAAAATAATTTGAATATGGACAAATGTAGATTATAGAATTGGCTTGGAGTAGTACGCTAAGGCATAGGTCTTGAAATGACTCAAAAATTCTAGCTACAAAAATAAGTGCGTAGTCTTACATACCTGAGGTAGGAATTTTGGTTCACGATGAAATAGCTATCATAGTTGTTTTAAAAAAAAATAGTTTGAATGGGTACAAAAATCAAAATGGAGTGCAAGAGCTATATATAAAAATATAGGTTTGTATATAAGCATGCATATAACTTCAAAAATTCTAAAAATAAAGAAAAATAAAAGTCAAAACAAAGAATGCAAAACAAAAATGTATTGCTTATCTGAGGTAGATGTTTAGGTTAAGCAATATTGAGTTAATTCAAGGAGGTTCGAACTGAATTGGTTTAGCTGGACTAAACCATGGTTCCATAGAAGTCTTACTCAGAGGGTGTTTGAGACCTTTGTTCTGGAAGACTGAGCGAACATGGAAAGTCATCATTGTTCTTTGAGTGGCAATGAGGAATAACTTTGTGTCATCTGAAACAGGGGCAAGAAGTGGTGAAGGCAGACTCGTTGTCAAAGTGTTAGCTGAAAGTCTAATATTTCTAGCTACCTTTCGAAGAAACACAGGCATTATATGTGGGTGAGCAGGGTCACACTCTAACATGAAGAGTGACAAGTCCAAGACCTTGTTGAGTTTGAATGAGGCTTTGGAGCAAACATTCAAAACCAACACAGTATCTTGCAAAGTTTTGGTAACAGTTGGTGGTTCAACTATCTGGTATTTCAGTGTAGCGGTGTTGACAGATTTAACAGTAGACGTGCTAAGGCTAGCAAGGGGCCCTAATGATGAGGCCGTGGTTGAGAATCTACTTAAGGATTGCTGACTTCTTGTCTGGGTTCTGTCCAGTTCTAACTGGGCGAAAGTAGGTGAGAGTGCTAGGTAGAGGGCTAAACTGAAAAACAGGAGGGCCATCGTCCTGGCCAACGAATAGAAGTGAGTCATTTTAATCTTGAGCTTCTTGTCAGTTTTCCTTTTCTTGAGGTACCTGAGTGGTAGGTGAAAGTTATTCTTAGAGGTGGAACAACTTTGTTAGAGGCTGAGCTCTAAGCTATTAGTGTTTATCACCTTTAGAGGGTTTTGTGATTATTGACTTAAGCTAGTGATGTTGTTGATTTTGTTGTACTACTTTGAAATAGTAACTTGATGATACTGAATGAAATTTTGCGGGGTCTTTAAGGTTAGAGTTTTAAGGAAGTCAGTTAGTTTGGGTTAACTTTCTCCTTTTTGAAGGTTAATGCAGTTACCTGATTGAGGAAGAGAAATGCGACCGAGAATGTCTGAGGGCTGATAGTCAGCTAATAGTTATCTATCGGGCGCAAACAAGATTTAGGTTTGTTTACTGACTTAATGGAACAGTGTTGTCCCCGACAAGTCCCATGGGGTTTTTGTAAGCTTTGATTTGATTACGATGGACCCATTTGGAGATGGGGTCCTGGCGACCTTTGCTTATTTTGATTTGGTAAACGACCGGAGAGAGTTTATCTGTGATCGTGTGTGGACCTCGTCCACCTGGGGAGGAACTTCCGAGTGAGTTTTCCTGCTCGTGTGTTGGGTCAGTCCTGTCTGAGGAATGAAAGCATAATAGAAAACCTTGTCTCCCACTTGAGTTCATCATGTGAGGCTTTCTGATCGTAGTAGGCTTTGCGTCCTTCAGCTGATCGGTCCAAATGTTTTTTGGGGTAAAGGCAAAAGTCTGTCGAGATGTTTGGTCAGGGTCAGTCATGTACTGGTGAGTAGTGTAAGCTGTAGCAACACTGGCTTCTCCAGGTTGGTAGAGTAAATGCAGGGGCAAAGTCATTTGCCGGCCTGTCATTATTTCAAAAGGTGACACCCCCGTAGCTTCATGGGGGGTGGGCTCGGATGGGCCATTAAGACCAGCGGAGTTTTACATCCCAGTCTTTTTGGTGTGGTGAAACAAACTTCTTCAGTATGTTGATCACAGTTTCGGTGGGTTCTTTCAACCTGTCCGGAGGATTGTGGGTGGTGGCTAATATTGGAAGTTAGCTTTAACTCCCAAGGTTTCCACAGTTGTCGCATGACTTCGGCGGTGAAATGAGTGCGCGCGGTCAGAGTTGATTGGCTTGGCAGACCAAACCTAGGAGAAAACGTGGTTCATCAAACAAGTAGGCCGTGGTTTCTGCCGTGTCATTAGGAGCAGGCAGGCACTCGACCCATTTGGTGAAAGCACATGTGACTGTGAGGAAGTATTTGTTTCCTCTGGCTGACCGTGGAAGGGGACCTACCCAGTCAATTTGGAGGTCAGACCATGGGAATGAAATGCCTCTTTTCTGTAGGGGTGCATGATGCATCGGTTGGTTGGTTGAAACTGGCAACATACGAGACATCCTTGATGTAGTCGGCTACATCCTTTCGCATGTAATGGCCAATATGCCACTTGTTTGAGCGCGTTGTACGTTGCTTTGACGCCTTTGTGTCCTGCAGTTGGGAGATCATGGGCATGAAAAATCATCACCCCCCTCTGGTTACGAGGGGACCACAAGCGCAGGCGTAGGGAGTTCATCGGAAACATGAACTAGAATGCCATTTCGCAGCTGCAAGGATGATCGTGCGGGCAAAAAGTGGCTTCAAGTCTGGAGTGTCAGCGAGATCCAAGTCGGATGGGTGCATATAAGTGCAGGATCTGAGATGTATTGTATCATTTATGGACCGCAGGGTCAAGGGTTTGAAGAGACATAAGGTCAGCATCGAGTGAAAACAGGGTCAAACCGCAAGGGGACCTGTGGTTTGGTGTCGTGTCTTGGGACCTGTTAGTCTGGGCCCTAGTGACTGGCCGCAGACTGTAGGGGTGGGTGGGGTGGGACTGTGAAGTCGGCACCTGAGCAGAATCAAAGGACCCAGGGTGTGCCTTGTATGGCTCCTTGTTTTGCAAGGTGAGTCCACAAGGTCATTCCATTCTTTGTCCTGACCTGGTGTGCGCGAGTGACCTCTGGGACCCTTTTTCCAGTACACCTGGAGGTTGGTGGAGGTGACCACGGGTGATCACATGCCTTGAAAAGGTCTTGATGTTTTAACTGGTTTGGCGTTGGAGGTTACAAAACCTTTGGCCTTCCAGAGTGCTAAATGACAAGTGAAACTGAGGCGTGCATAGTTGGAGTCAGTGCAGATGACCAATGTGCGAATGCCATGGTCTACAGCAAGTTGCAGTGTAATGAGGCACACCTGCGATTTCCGGCATACTGGGATTATTGGAACCCAGTTTGATAGTTGTGGGGTTCCCAAGGCTGATTGTTCAGCCATGCCACACCCCACACCAGCACGAATGTGAGTTTCATGGTGAAAAGAACAAACCATCAAACTTAGGCGGTGACCATATCTTGGCAGATGTTCGGTCAAAGTAGTGATGGTTGGGTCTTCAGTGACTGTAGGTGGCTCTGCACGAATGGATGGTCCTGGAGTGTCCTCAGGCACGTTGGCAGGCAGCCAAGTCTGTGCCGAGAGGGCTTCTCAACTTTTGTGCGTAGTGGACCTCCACATCAAAGCTTTGTAGAGCCATCAACCAGGAGGCTATTCTGGCATTTGTTACAACGCCTCTCTTGATGTGTTGACTGTTGAGGAAGACCACTGGTTGGTGGTGAGTCTCCACATCTGTGATTCTCTGGCCTCCCACATAGTTGGAGAAAATGCTGACTGCCCATACAGTGGCCAGAAGGGCTTTTTCACAGATCCCGAGTATTTCAGTTCCGGACCAGAGAGGGTTTTGCTGGCATAGGCCACGACTCGTTTGTCGTGGTCGTAGATTTGGTATAATCCAGCACTTAAGCAGTTGGCAGAGAACCCCACTTGTAAGAAGAATGGCTGGTCGCAGTTGGGATAGGCCAAACATGGTGCTGTGCATAACTTCTGCTTCAACGCTAGCATAGCCTGTTCTTGAGCCTCAGACCAAATGAAAGGGGTGTCCTTTCGTAGGAGGTCTGTAAGGGGTTTTGCCACGTCTGCATAATCCTCAATGAACTGACGTGAGTAATTGCATACCCCTAGGAAGCTCCGGAGTTCGGAGATGTTGATAGGGGCTTTGATGTTTAACACACCTTGAATTCGTGCCGTTTGTGGTAGGACCCCTTTGGATCCTACCAAGAGACTGACATAGTTGACTTTGGTTTTGCACCATTGGCATTTGGAGAGAGAAATTTTGGCTCCAGCTCGCGTGAGCTGGCCAAGAACATGGTCAATTTCAGTGAGGTGGGTGTCCAGAGTTGGACTCCGAATGAGAATGTCGTCAACATAGATGAGGTTACCTCTGTCTCGGGCGTCTGGACATGCTTTGTTCAAGAAAATGTTGAACTCTGCAGGAGAGTTGGCATAACCGAAAGGGCATCAGGTGAATGTGTATTGGCGATTCGCGAACGTGAAGGCCAGTTTGTGTTGGTCTTCAGCTTGGACAGGAATAGTCC